>CM077301.1:31041665-31636665 GCA_039654925.1 Anguilla pacifica | reverse complement strand
ATGTATTAAACAAACACGCACTCACACACACACGTGCGCACATGTGGACACACACACACACATACACACGCACACACATGCATACACACACACACGTACACACTCATGCACACACACACTCACACACACACAAGCACATGAACACACATGCCCACACACACATACACAAGCACATGCACACTCACACACACACACATACACACGCACACACATACCTACATACACACACGCACAAGCACACACATACACACACATGCTCACACACACAAGCACACGCACACACGTACACACTCACTCATACACACATACACACAAACGCACACACCCACACAAACAGATTATTTTTAATTGCCTAAATAAAGGAAACACTTAAGGGAAAGCAGGTGTCTTCATACAGGTGTGGTTCCAGAGGTAATTAAGAAATGAACATCCCAGCATGCTTATGGCTGTGTATGAGCTGGGCATGCCCAGTTGGTTGTTATTTTTGGTGACCATAGAAGAAGAGATCTCAGTGACTTTGAAAGCGGGGTGGTTGAGGGGCACGTTTAGCTGGAGGTTCGGTGATGCAGACAGCTGAACTGGCAGATTTTTTCGTGATGAACAGTGGCAAAGGAGATGTTGGTGTGCAAATTTGGGGGAAATACATCATCAGCTAGGTGCCAATGTGGATGAAAACGCTCCTTGACCATGATGTCTGTGCATTGGTTTCAGATGCAAGTGCTACAAACAAAAGAGCAACCATATTTGTCTGAAAATATCAATGTTGGACGTGAGTTGGTAGTTTCACCAAGAACAGTCCATCCAGAACTTCAAACAGGAGGACGCTAAGGTTACCTGTATGTATGCACATATGTGGCGGCAGTGTAGTACAGTGGGTAAGGAACTGGGCTTGTAACCGAAAGGCCATAGGTTCGATTCCTGGATAGGACACTGCCGTTGTACCCTTGAGCAAGGTACTTTAAATGAATTGCTTCAGTATATATCCAGCTGTATAAATGGATGCTATGTAAAAAGTTGTGTAAGTCGCTCTGGATAAGAGCATCTGCTAAATGCCTGTAATGTGTGTATGCCTACACAGTGCAGATAATATATTCGGCAGGTGGCGAGCACTGTTTTCCAGAGTGAAATATAGTAAAGCCTATCAAAGAGAAATATCGAAAATACATATTTAATGCATATCACAGGAGCTTAGGACAGCAAACAGTGATCAAAAAGACCTAGCACCTAGCTGGAAAAATGGCTGGAAAACCATATGAAAATTGAGCCCTCGCTTTTGATGATAAATTTGTCCAAGACCACGATGATGGAGACGATCGGCATAGAGCAACAGCTCCTCACCCCAAGTCTAGAGGATGATGTCACACATGTTAAATGAGTGTTAGGGGAGGAGCTGGGTACCGGCCTTTGTGATGTACACATCAAGACAGCCAATCATAACACCCGCCCACTCAAGGGAAGATTCTAGCACTCTGGCTCGTTTTGAGTAACGGAGGGTTTTTAACTTGTTTCTCCTTTCTTATGTTTCTGGGTGCTCAGTACATTTACTAAACACCGTGTATGTTCTGCGGACACAGGGGGATAGTTAAACAGCGGTGTATGGTGCTGTCAGTGTAATCCATCAGCAGAATTAATTTTCTCCCTGAATAATGGGCGCTGCCAGCATTTCCGTGCCGGTATTTCTACATCTGTTATTATCGGGCCGACCGATACAGATCTCTCTTTCTCATTAATCTGGTGCATCTCCGAAAACCGGGCTTCTCGAAGTCAGCGGCTATCAGAAGCGAATGATGAAATTAGTGATGCCTTCGCCATGTTTTCTAACAGAAAGCAGGAAATAAAAAAAAGGCTTTTTGATTTTTTAATTAGTTTGGAGATGAGGATTTTGGCTGCCAGGTGGCTCATTGTGGGGTGCTCTTTGAGGACCGCGGGCCTTTGTTTGGACGGCGGGAAGGGGAGAAGCGACGAGCCAGCGGACGGGCGGGGTGACCGCGGAGGAGCGGAGCCTCGCTGCCCGCCCCCCCCCCCCCCAAACCGCCCACCGCCGCACTGCCGCACCTGTGCCCTGTGAAATGACAGCAGCCTGGAGCCTCGACAAAACCGGGTCCTGCTGGGAGTTCTCTCCCCGAAAACAGCCTCAATTTCCGAGGGCAGGGCGGGGCTGAAGCGGCCTGCGAACAGTCAGGCTTCTGTCCAATCTCCACCCCCTGCCCCCCCGCCCCGTCGGCAGGGGAGCGCCAGAGGCCATCGGAAGCTTTGGAAACGCGGCAGCTGTTTACAGCGGGGGCCAGAGCCGTGACCTTTCCCGCTCGTCGTTGGGGGGGGGGGGCAAATCAATGACCCCCCTCCCCCCCCCCCGTTTTCAGCTGGGATTTACAGTCCAGACAGCCAGCTGTCAGCATGTCAGCCTACGCACTCCAGCAAACCTCGTAAATACCATGACAGGCTCGAGATCATTAAAAAGTGCAGCTTTCATTTTTAGCAGTTTTTAAACATTTATCAGTCCGTGATTTTGATTTATAAATGATAGCATGCCCAAACTAAAAATCAGATGTATATCATTGAAGAGTGTCTGTGCGTGTGCGTGTGTGTGTGTGTGTGTGTGTGTGCGTGTGTACTGACGGGTGACAAATTAAAGGAAAAACCTGAATAAATGAGTGGAGAAACATAACGAACGCAGATGCTTCCATACCAGTGTACTGCATGATACAATTAAGCAATTAACATCCTATCGTGCTCCCTGGGATGTATAAAAATCCTGAGTAGGCCCAGTTCACCTCGATTTTGGATCAAGATGGCAAGAGGGAGAAAAAAAAGTGAATTTGAAAGAGAGTTCATTACTGGGGCAGGGATGGCAGGAGCAGGAACTGGTTAGTGTTTCAATAGGAACAATGACTAAAGTGACATCTGCATTTATATCTGTGGGAAAGACATTTATGAATAGGGTCGGAAATTGTAGTCGAAAATGCACATAAGATGACCGTGATGCTTGTGCATTATTGCAATATGTAAGGGAAAAGATCAACTCTTTCTCAGGTGGCAAATAATGTCAATGCAGGATGTGATCAGACTTTGTCAGCAAGAACAGACCGTTGACAACTACACAGAGAGGGATATTATAGTAGGGTTTCAGTGCATAAACCCCTCATTACAAAGGCAAATGCACATTTGAGAGTTTAGTGGTGCAAATACCATAAGTGGGCGAGTGCATGTGTGGGATACACCAAGAGAACGGTACTGGCCTGAATGCTTGAGCTCTACAGAAAGGGGGTCTGGTGGCTCTGTTATGCTGAGGGGATGTTTTCCTGGCATGGTTTAGGTCCCCTTAGAGGCAAGAGTCACTGAAAATCAATACAAAGTAATTCTGAGTGATCACCTTTATCCTATGATGAAACATTTCTGTCCTGAAGGGAGTGGTTTCTTCCGGGATAACAATGCCCCCATCCACAGGGCATGAATGGTTTGATGAGAATGAGAATGATGTGAATCATATGCCTTGGCCTTGAGACATTAGATCTCAACCTAACTGAACACCTATGGGAGATTTTGGACCGACGTGTTAAGGCCAATTCATGGTCCAGACGTAGCATACACGGACCGGACTCTGCTGGGGTCCGCGCAGTCAAAATGGCGAAATAGCGGACCTCAGCGTACGTCCGCCTGGGCATGTCTGCGCGAAGCTCAATTTTTGTGACCGCGCGTACCTAGCGTACGCGTACCGGTGTCACAGAAATCATGGCTCGGTATGAAACTGTTTCGCATCGACATGCATTTCATGTGGCACCGGAAACACGCGGTGATGCGGAATATACAAAACAGACATGGAGTGGACATTTGAAGAGAGACTGGCTGAAGAGGTGAGAAGGTAGAGGCACCTATACGATTCATCCCAACGGGATTATAAAGATTTTCAGAAGAACAACAATTCATGGAGAGAAATAAGCACAACGCTGGGCAAGGCGAGGCCATGTTGTTCACAGTCTAACCTCCGGGGGAAAAGGAAAACGACGCGCAAAGATTGTGGGAAATGTAGGGCTTGGGTATGCGGTGGTACGACTGGACTATGAAAGGGCGAACGACTGCGGACTGTCCGTCCGCACAGCATATGCGCCCTGTACTTATAGACTATGTAAAAGCTTTTCGACAGTGCTCTCCACCACCACCGTCAAAACACCAAACAACAAAATATCTTTTTGGAAGAATGATGTTCCAACTCCCCAGTAGAGTTCCAGAAACTTGTAGAATCTATACCAAGGTTCATTGAAGCTGTGTTGGTGGCTTGTAGTGACCCAAAACCTTACTAAGACACTTTATGTTGGTTTTTCCTTTAACGTGTCACCCGTATATATATGAATAAATCACTGTCCAAATTTTGCATTGTATATGTAAAGCGGAATATAAAATTCAAATATAAAAAGTAGAACTGCAAAGAAATAAATTGGGTCCCAAGCCATTTATTATTTCTTTTATAGCTGACACAGAAGTGCAGATGCTATTATTATCCTTGCATCCCAAACTCTGCTGTACTGATGTCTAACTGTTCATTTTCATGGTATAATTTTCCTTATTGTGGAACATATCTCCACATTTGTTCACATTTGTATCCTTGTTCTTTTACATTCTCTCTTCCAGGACGTTTGCAACGAAATGAAATATGTATGACTCTGTCAGTACCAGTTGTACTGTCACAGAAAGACATTTTACAAACATGATATTGCAAGCCTGAGAAATGCTCGGTACACAATGCCCAAATCATTTGTTTGCTTTTGCATTTTCTTTGTTTTGTTTTCTTATTTATTGGTTTCTAATGCATGGAAAGTATTGCTATTCTCCCTGGGATCTTTCTCTGTTACTCTCTTCCTCCTGACTTCTAAACAGCATCTCCTTTGGATAAAAAGCCACATACTGTTAAGAGATTTGGTGCAGGAGGTAAGTGGTTCCCACACATGTAGTGGATTTTTTTTCCTGTCATGCATAAAATCCTCTTTTGCTTTCAACTTTTGTTTTAGAATGCTCTTCTTGATATTCTGATTGACTGAATTATTAATACTGTTAATACTGAACTGTTAACAGTATTAATAACTAATACTGCAAAACTATGCAGGCAAAGCACCGGTTTTTCCACACGAAGGCTAACTCCCAGCCCCCCCCCCCCCCCAAAAAAAAAAAATATTTCTGAACTTCATTTTTGACTGTTCTCTTGTCCCATTTCTGAATAGTAAATGCTTAAACACTTCCCATGTAGACGTGGTCTAGACCTCATGAATAAGGAATGAGGTCACTTTTCATGCAACAGTGTTCTTACCTGTGATTGGCCCCAGACTGACTGTTGACACTGAACATATATCATTTTAACCAGGGAAATATACATTTGTGCTAAAGCACTCCTGCACATATAATATATACAGTTTTATCTCAAATATGCTGATTCTTTTTATATGCGATTGTGAATGTCACGATTACTGCTTGGAGATTGCCAATAAAGACTGGCACTGGCATTTTAGTTCATTTGGGTAAAATGCATTGCATGAATGTCTGGAATGTTTGAAATTTTGCACTATCCCTGATAAACAAGTAAATAAATAAATGGATGCGCACACATAACGTATTATATAAGTTGTCACAGAGCAATTTGAGTTTAACACAGAGAGAGAAACAAGAACCAACAAGGAAAAATAAAAAGAAATTTAGAGAATGAAATCGAGAAAGTTGTGTCTTGGCTGGAACAATTTTCAATATAAATGTTCAATTTGACAGGAGGCAGACAGCTGCTTTTCTGACAGGGTTTTCTGACAGTGAATCTCGCGATCTATCCAAAGGTTTATCAAGTCTCCAATTTTAGAGAAATGATGTCTGTAGTCTCGGTACATGAATTTCAGGGGGGAATATGTACCAGTTAGCAATAATCATATGCCTGGCTTATTGCCCTGAGTGTAGGACTGTACTCTTTATGGTGATTCTTCCTGATCTTCTACGCTGCATTAAAGACTTCCTGTCCGTGCAGGAGTATTTACCTGACAGGCAGTGAACAGGTTGTACAAAGGAACACATTTGCTCATTTCTGGTAGTCTGGCTGAACCCTAAACTCGCAGAGGATACCACAAGTCGATTTTCCCCAGAAATGCAATGTCAAAATTCAACTGGCGAAGGGTTGGTGGACAGTTATTATTACCAAAATGTTGTCTTTTTTTGATAATAGCGAACACCGAGATCGAAGTGAAGGAGACTAGACTAAGACAGCGCGGCTGCTGTCCGTGGAACAGTCACTCTTGCTTCCTGTGATGCGGGTCTGAGTCGCAGGAACGCACAGGCTGGGCACAGTGATGGCCATTAACGCCGTGCGTCGTGACAACGC
Source organism: Anguilla pacifica (assembly GCA_039654925.1). Classification (NCBI taxonomy): domain Eukaryota; kingdom Metazoa; phylum Chordata; class Actinopteri; order Anguilliformes; family Anguillidae; genus Anguilla; species Anguilla pacifica. Next base: position 31,630,313 of record CM077301.1, on the reverse strand, counting down.
GAAAATGACTGCTAGCATCCGGGAAGTTCTGCTCTGAAAGATGCAGCATTCACCACTTTAATGATAATTCTCCGCTGGTGAGTCTATTGTGTAACCAGGGATGAATTTGACAGGCTTTTTGTGTGAGTTGTTCCCAATTATTTCATAGCAAGTCCCGCTTTTTACAAACAGTGTGAGCCCGGCTAGCGGTTCTGGCTTCGTACGGGCGTTAACATTAAACTGACTCCGGTTCGACTGCGTGAGGCGTTTCTATCCCCCGCTGTTTTAGCAAAGAGGGGTCCGCCAACAAACCAGAGACGTAAGGAGGAAACGGGTTCCTTACCTGCCACAGTAACTCATCCGGAAAAACTCTCGACAGACGATAAAGAAAATGAGCCGAATTTAATTTTGATTTAGATACGATTAAATCTGCCATTCTTGTCTGCTTCCAATTTTCCTTATAAGTGAGCGATTACTTATGGCATGCGGATCAATTTCAAATTCTGAAACGGAGCCTCCATTTTGTCGGGCGCGAATAATCCTGAGTGCAGTTAGAGAGCGCTATGATTAGCCATACTGAGTCAGAAAGATCGAGCTTTTTAAGGGCATCACCGTGGTGACAAATCTGAAATTGTCCCCACGCAGAACCCTACAGAAAACTGGGATCTGATTTCCGAAGAAACTCCAGGTTTTATAACAGAGGAATAAACATGAGGCGCTGAATTGTTATTTTCGGCCGTATGCCACTTTAAATGGGGTAGAAGATTGCAAGCGTGGTATTTGGTCCTCCAACATCAGGATGCTCTTTAAGGGAAATATGAGAGATTTTGTGGATTCTGGGGTGGCACTGAGGAGTACGCACTGCATATATACATCATTAATATTTCAGCTTTATGTAACATACATCATTATTAATTGGCGACCATTATATTGATAAGAATTCAATATTAAAAAATAAACATACTTAAATTGACTGTAAAGGTAACTCCGTGAATGGCTTCAGACTGCATTCTGTGGGGCTACTATGGTATGTATTAAGCATCAGCGACTGTACGAGAAATCAATTGCACTGCAATATCAAATTATATCAGTCTAAGCATTTCCATCAATTCGTATGTGTGGAATTAATTGTATTACTAGGCTCTGAGCTGTTGGGTCCAGGTTCTTCATGATGTCATGAAGGACCTGACGTAATGGCCAATATATGCTTTAGTCTCATTGCATATCTCCTCCCATAGTTTGTGGCAAATAAATGTAGTCGCTCTCACGAAAACAACACTCTTAATGTCTGAGTGAAACATTCCTTTGCCATAAAGAATTGTTGTCTGCATTATCAATTTAGATATTAGACAGAATATTCTGCTCTCCTCCCAGGTTCATTTGTATGAATTAGCAGACAGCAAACAACCCCAATAAAGTTTCAGGCTTGTAAAATAAAGTTCAGGTACTTTACTGGCACGATCCTCTCTTGTAAAACTGCACAGAAATACCTGAAATAAAGTTTGTTGCAAACTTGCATTGTTTGTTTGTTTGTTTCTCTTTTTTTATTTCTTTTGTATATCTATGCTTACAACAATATATCAGAATTGGCATATTATTACTAGCATTCAAAAAGACCAACCATGTTTGGGAGATTGTAAGAACAATACATTTTCTAATTTCTCTAGATTAATACGCATTAAACAATAAATAATTGATTTGTTAAATTTAACAATCAGCTCATTAATAAATTGATTAATAAATCATACTACTTACAGCCATATATCCCTCAAGGCTAACGAAGAAAGAAAAGCTGAGATGTTAACATCAATCTTCTCATCTTAAAAATGAAACTATTTAACGGTCTCATCAAAGCATCTTTCAATAAACTTCGCAGCAATGAAACTACATAATGTTCTTATCAAGTGTTTTTCATAACCTTAGGCGATAGACTAAAACAAGCAATGTACTAATGTTAACCATGAGAGGAAGCCAGCTGCCTATGAATAGGCAGAACATTCACCTTGAAGGTTTATTTGTGCCTGAGCATGCACTGGAAAATATTCTCTGATATTGAGAAGTTGGGTGTAGGCTAGTGCTAATTGCTTTCCGTTATGAAGTACGCTACAGTAGGCTATATGTACGGGCTCATATTTCCCGTTCTGCAGAAATCGCGGGCGGAGTCACAGAATCTGAGTTAAAAGGCGGAAAATCTGTGTAAATTTTATAAATTTCATTTGGTGCTGTTATGCACCGGGGATACCGTTTCCGTATGTACTATGTACGATGTGTGTTTGTTTAGCCACACGTGTTTGTTCACTTGTGGGAGGGACCGTTTGGGAGGAGTTCAGAGGGGAGGTGGGGTGGCGGGGGCACTCCCAACCACGCCCATACAATCCTGAGGCTTTTATAAATACAGATTTCATGCCTGATTGGAACAATTGTTATTATAGTTATTGACATTACTTTTAATAGATATTCGGTGGATGTGTAGTGGATAGTCTGTGATAATTCATGCTTATTGCAACTATTTTCAACCACTTTACAATCACTTTAACAACTTTTAAAAATATATATGTCTCATAGTATGGTTTGTAATCATCAGTGCAACCAAACCTGTTAGTTTGTTTGTATAATGTAAATACACACGCAAATTATATTATTCTATTTATATAATTGATTTTATGAATATGATTCAAATTTCCTTATGTTGTTTTCTTTATATATGTCCCACAGGGCTTTAGTCAGAGACATGATTTTACTTTCTGCTTTGTTTTAAATTTTTTTTAAATACTGTGATACTGACTATGACTGTGTAAAAGAACAAACCCCATTTATGTCAAGAAACTGTACTGTGCAAGCACAGTGTGTAAGTACCTAATAATAAAATAACAAGTCATGTGAGCACGTGGCTTTCACACTGGCAATATGAGAGAGGGGGACTGCTGGTGGCAAAATCCATCTCTGTGTTTTTCCATTACCTTAAACCGGAGTGTAGAAAGTACCACCCCACAGAGCAATTACAGACCCCATTAAACCACACTGCTCAAACGGAGGAAATAAAATTTGCAGCTCAAGCTCAAACATGTAGCTTGTCTTGACCTGTGACCCAGTGTGCTTCAGGCCCTGATCGCTGCTGTGACGAAACCGTAGAACCGCCATTGCACCATTACAGAGATTAGTGCATCAGGGCATTGCATATTTACTCATCATTATACAGCACAACAGGCACAGCTGGGAACCACTTGTTTCTGTAAGTCTGAGAACGCAGTGAGAGATTGTCCATGCCCTAAATATGTCATGGACAACATCTGACATTCGCTAAGAATGTTTCTTGGCAAAACAAAACATTCAAGACAATGTGATATCGGTTCCCATATTTGAAGGGTTGGAGGAGGCAACAGTATTTAATAGACTATATCCTGACTGTATTCATTGATTTATTTGACAGGCATGTATCTGTTATTTGGTTCATCAGTATGTAAACGCAATGTCTATAACGTTCATTTAAAATAACGGTACAGTTTACTCTTTTAATAGGACTGGCAAGTAGCAGACTGATTTTCAAATAAAAAGACTGTTGTGAAGTCACTGACATGCACAGAAGGGATGACCTTGGTGGTCCAATGGCACTTCTGGAGAACTCTGCTGAGAATAGCCCCGGGGGCTGATTAGATCAATAGGTCCCAACCTAACTGTGCCACTTTGCAATAAATTGCTTGGAAGAGGGAAAAAAAAGTGCAGAACACGCTATAGCTCAAGTTCTGTTTCCTTATGGAAAAAAAGGGGCTTATATGGGCTGCTTTCATAAGCTGGCTGGATTTGTCCACTTTTAAGCAAAGGGCATTTTTGTAAAAACTACTGTGAAGGCTTCTTACAAGTAAGGTCAATAGGCTAAAATAAAATATCTTTTCACAAAGGAGATGAATTTTTCATGATTGAAACCAGGCAGTTCTTGATGTAAAAAGAGACGGGGCCGTACTCCGCACTGAGGCACACTTTCAGGATGATAAATATCGCTCCGACATGAGTATGATTAGGCAACAAAAAGAAAAGCCGTCTGGATTTCTCCAGTGATGCTGTGAAGAGAAAAATTGATTTCTTTGTGAATTAAATAAAGAGGCGACAGTTTCTTTGAACAAATTGCTCATTAGTTGGGGCGGCCAACCCTTTTTACTCTTCCAGAGAGTCAAAATTTTTCTGACACCCAAAAACATAACACAAAGGAACCTGCTCTAAAAAAAAACAAAATGAAGAAATAATCTATTTGTCCTTTGCAATTTTCTTCAGTCAGACACTAAGTGAATTAATTAAAATAATGAAATATTCTGAATGGATTGCTGTATTTTGAAAGATAGGCTTGCTGTGTAATTGATGTTGTTATGCTCAGATTGCTTGAGCATCATACAGTTCTTTCACTAATCCATCACTTTCATAGCACTGGCTATGCAAATACTGAAAGCCTTCTGTCGGTCTTAGTTTGTGGAATAAAATGGTTATTTTGTCAAGTTTCTCTCTGTTTACTCATTTATGTGCATAACTAATAAATAAATAAACATATCCCCCTGCTTTAAATGGGCATTCATATTCAGTGGCGATAGTGGAATGTGAAACTGGAGCTCATATTTTTGTGTTGCTTCAACACATGCATTATAAATCTGCTAGGTTATTAGAAACTTCTTTGAATATATAAAATACTCTTCTTCACACATTTAAACTGTCTGGGCCAATCAAAAAATAATAAATAATAAACTAAAACTGAAAGAGCAAAAAATGAATAAATAAACTAGTAAATTTGAATATCTACGAATATTACAGTCAAAGTTGACAGGACAAAGCACCACTCCATTTTGTTGGAGAGCTTCCTATAAGCCTGGTTTTCTTAGTTGTATCTTACAGATATTTTTCATATTATGTTTCATCTCACAAACCATTAGTAATAGGCCTACTTTTATGTTAAAAAATAATATTTTAATACATCTGTCTTCAGTACTGAGTACATTTATTTTATCATTTCAATATATTTTCATTGAGCCTTTTGATTAGATTTTACCTTTGACATCCAACAATAACAAATGCTAATATTTTACCGATTTCAGGATATAAATGAATAAGCTACAATCATGGACCTTTTATCGTGGAAATGGAATGTTTTGCTACTTCTGCATTTCATTAGCTCTAAAACAGCAGTTTTTTAACGTGTAAAAAAATAAATAAAAATTAAGACAGTAAAGGTGATTATTCTTCCCCCTGGGTTCCCTAAGGACGAGCGTGGGCCGGGAATCGTTAAATGGCTTCGCCCGCCACAAACCAGACATTGATTGGTTGAATAAAATGTCACCGTAAATCTAGGTTGAATAAAATGGCGCCATAAATCTAGTGTATAAAAGTTAAGATTTCTCAGCTTTCAGGCTTACGTTGGCGCTGCAGATACCAGATCTAGTGCTCTGGGGTTTAGTCTTCCCTGTGTTCACAAAACCCTCATTTGGACAGCTTAAGACTCACAGTCGCGCCCCAGCCAATCACAGTGAGAGAGGGGAGCTGGGGAAGAGCACAGAGGCTCAGCGGTGACAGAATAATGCGGAATTTAGGTTATTCTTAAATTGGAATCTGTGTGCACACTTCCAAAGTTTGTGACTTGAAACGTGACTGTTTCGCCATCCATCAACGCACACTCTCCGTGATTGAACAGGCAGGCGTAAGTGGTTAGTTACACACAGAGGATTATAATGGGAGGCTTAGAAACATTTAGTAAATGACAAGCCGGGACAGTGTTACAAATTAGGCAATCAGGAAAACAAATGTACACAACTAAAGCCAATTACTCGGGTGACCTTTCCGGGCCCCGGGCTCGTCTGATCTCGCTGGTAGCGCTTGGCGCTCGACTAATCTCAATCTCTTTACGGCGAATCAGAATCAGCATCGCAGCTACAATCCCAGCCCGCTGTTCAAAAAGTGCAGGAGATGCACTACGCTTAACGGTAACGGTATTTCAGACATAAAATAATGAGCTCGCTGCCATAACCGTTATTAATGAAGCACTGTTTTATGTGGACATATTTGTGTCCTAAACATGCTGAGGATGTTGTTTATCAGCTGGCTCTGAATATGGCAGACTTCAAGTCCCACGATGCTGTGCACTGAGTCAGCAGTGGTTAATGAGGTAAAGGCAGATGAAGCATGAGGTCGTACCGTAGTGATACTTTGTGCTCTTATGCCTGTGGTCTGCGATGCCAGTGCCATTGAAAGCATGTTTCTGACATCACGGCTGAGCAGCTGGAGAATGGCGCATGATTCGACGGAGCGCTTGACCGACAAAGCTCCGCCCTCAAACCGGCGGAAGATGTTTCCACGTTGAGACGGTCCTACGAACAAATTTAAAGAAGAAGGGAAAGAAGGTCAAATTTGGGTTCAAATAAATTAAATTTGTTTGTGACTGTGAATCCCTTACTGCCTGGTTTACATAGTTTCTGAGATTAAGATGTTGGTCCATAGAGGGCGGTGGCCAAACCTAAGACAGAATGACCTCACATGTTGGATTCGGGCTAATTGTTTTGCCTATAATATGGAGTGATGAGTTATAAAATAATTTAATTTGGCTATTCTATGCTATACGGTTTTATAGAGCTTCGGGAGTGCACATTATAATCATTTTGACAGTAATACGGAAGGTTGAGTGGATTGGGTTATGTAGCTGAAGGAAACGACAGAAATATATCATTTATCATTTATTATTCAGACAAGCAAGACAGGCTTGGTTGGATCCCATCAGTCAACTGCAGATTTTGTTTACAAAGTCTTATCATTGTTCCAACAGAATGTCATTTAAAAATTCTCCCGCTATAAGTTTAAACAGTTTACAGTTTAAATGAACTTTAGGACTACTGAGCGTTATGAATATGTCACATTTTTTCTTCTGATTTGAAACAGGGAACATTACCGCCAAAATATGTTACAAAAACAAACTCGCAGAGGGATACAAGGGAAAGGGGGGAAATTCATCTTTAAGGACTTTTTCTGTTAGCTTTAATGCTTGTAGACAACTAAAGAACACCTGATACAGATCAGGGAGCCTTGTTCCTAATTCACTAAGGAATGTCTCCTGTCCCTTGTCATGGGGTTGGCCAGACACATTCGCATCATTCATCTACAATTACGTCAAGTAATTAAGGTCTTGGGCATAGAGTTAGGCACGTAAAATAAGGGGGTGTGGCTTAGTGGTTAAGTGTTTAAGATCTTGTTACCACTATGTTACTGGTTTAATTTCATGGTTTCCAGCTGTAGATACTTGGACTAAAAAGTTTTAGAAATATATTGTAGCGTGAATCCATTATGTAAAAGAAGGTTGGCAGCCGTATAAATGTGTAAATATGCAGGAGTGTACTATAATGGTTTCGCAAGCGGCTGTAACTCAGGCTTGCAGGTTTGATTCCGTTGTGCCCTTGAGCAAGACACTTCTTCACCCTGCTGCAGTAAAATACTCCGCTGTGTAAATGGGTTTTATGCAAAAATATGCTCTGTGTCAGTTGCTCTATGTAACAACATCTGCTAAATACTGAAATGTAATGTAACGTAACTGAACAAACAAGACATGAAGCAATGTTTATATATACATTGATCAATTAAAATATGTTAAATGATAATTTCTTTTCTGATTGTTCATTATTAAGCTTTCCATCAGTCAAATCAAATCAAATCAAATTTATGGTCCCCACACACCAAAAAAGAAAAATAATAACTTTCCAGAATATGACTCGCAAAAATTTTTTTTCATAATAAAAGGCATCTTTAAAGGTGTCATTCAAAGTTAGTGTCACAAGACTTTTTCCTCGAATTTTCTTTTCAAAGTACTATTTAAAATGAAAGCTGTCTTTTCCTTGTAAATGTGAAAGTTCTTCCAGGAGTGATTCAATCAATATTACATGTATTACATTCCTCAGGTTTCCTTAAAAAACAAATAAATGGTAAAAACATAAAAATTAATTAATGCTTTGTGCCCTTAAATGTCAGGAGGAGGCTGAATTGGATCGATATTTCAGTACGAATGACTGGAACCACCCAAGGCTACGCGGGACCAAGTCCAAAGTCAGATCAGGAAGTGCAGACCTGACCACTCAGAGTTCCTCTCGAGCCACGGCCTCAATAGCCTGTTTTCTGGCACGCTGCAGACATCTCTATTCTTCATCTCTACTCTATTATTCATCTCTATTCTTCCTGAGTGATGCGTTTTGACTTTGCATTCAGTTGGCCCATTGTGACCGGATCCAAATAGACTTGTACAACAGACCCGGGGTGGTGTAATTATTAAATGCAGCCAGAAGGATGTCATGGCTGCCCTTCTGATGAGTAGCGAGGTTCATCAAAAACTCTGCCCGTGCTTTGCATCTGGTAGCAGAGCGAAGGTTTTTATACCAGCTATCGACTGACAAAATGCCTCCGTCTCATTGGTCCATGTTTAAATCCATACGTCTTTCTCGTTTCACTGACCGTAAGCTGTCCGTCCGAGTAATTATTCGCTTTTATTGACATTAAGGAGCATTACTGAACCCATTGCGGGAGAGTAATAATGGCTATCTAGTGTTGACCCTGGAACAGACATGTTTCCCAACACTGCCTTGCCTTCAAATGGCTCTCATTTCTGATAGATCAGAGAAAAGAAAGACCAGTAGAACCAGATGAGAGGAATTAAGTGGACTAGACAGAAACAAGGACAATTACCCATTGATTTCCCATTGGCTGCCAAGCATTAAGATCTGCTATGTTTAAAAGGCTTCCTTCTGCAGCATGTCTAAGTACTTGCCTGTTTTCTTTGGAAGCCCTGAGAGACAAGGTGAAATTTAGTTTAATTTTATTTTTTTTCTGGTCCTTCTAAGTTGGATAAATGGGAAATTTGACAATTACACAAAGGCAATAATGGTTTAAAACTTCACACTGGGTAGGGTTTCCCTCTGCAGTTATAATGGATAACGTACAGTATTGATGCAAAAAGGGAGTAAGTTTTTGCCCTTTTACATTAAGTGGGTACACAGGTTTGTTGGCAGGAGAGGCTTGTTTCAGAGCTGGGGTGTCAAACTGCTGTCCTGGAGGGCGGCAGTGTCTGCTGGTTTTTTGGAACGAGCGATTATTGTCAGTCATTGATTGGCTAAAGAGTCCGCACACCTCGTTATCAAGGCCTCAATTGGCTGCTGATTGAAAGGAACCCACAGAAACTGTACCTGCGGACACTGCAGACCCTCCAGGGCCGGAGATTGATACCTCTGTTTTAGAATATTGCTTTTGACAAGTCTCAACCATTTGCAGTCTCTGGCATTAATCCAAGCACAAACACATTTAGGCTATGTTTAATGAAGATACAGAGAACGCTTACCACTGGAATGGCACAGAATATAAAAGAACTCATTAAATAAACGATGTGCATTCAATTTTGCATAGCTCCAAAACATTTACAGATAATTGTGGCACCATACGGTAGTACAACTGCTGTTGTTTGTGTCACCGTGAACGTGGTAGACAGTAGGTTTCAATGAAATACACTCCTGCAAATTGGAGGGAAATACGTATTTTTCTGTTCATTCCCAACCGCAACGAACTGTGCCATGACAAATTTGCATTATGATTTGGTGAGCTGTAAGTGGGAACTTAACCCAGCCATACAGAATTTCAGCAGGACTCCACTGCTCGTTGACCCATGTTTTGGACAATACCTTGTGTAGAAAGACTCGTGTGTTGATGCATACAGTGTGCTACTTACATGTCGTGTTTATGATATATATCTACTTGCACAATGAAACATATTTTTGGTTAAAGATTTACTGCGCATATACTTACCATAAACATTATCGTTATTGCATAAGCCGCAAAACATTTTTAAAGTCGTAAATTACTTTTTATGTTTTTAAGGATTACAATTGTGTATTATATTGCGCGTCACATTAAAACAGACAGTCATTTGCCCGGCTAGTTTCCCTGGACAATGAATTATGCGCTGCCACCACCGGAAACAGCACTGAGCGTTGGTTTCTCATTTCTGCGCTGTAGTGCACAAATGAGCTTTAGAACAACTTCTCTACTCCCGTCACGATAAAATCATCTCGAATGATGAAGTGACAGAAAGCGACCTACTTTCTCTCCCCAGAACAGGTTCAAAGCGCAGATAATATGGTTTGGAAATTAGCAACGTAGCAGCAATTTACTCATAAAAAGACTTCATATGACAGAGGAAGCAGGATTATAGAGCCTCAGGTGAGAGGAAACCAGTGGGCTGGTTACTGTAAGCGCAGAATATTAACCAGCCACAGAGCCAGGAGCGGGACATGCGAAAAGCATCCGTCTCTCAAATTATTCCCCAGTTACTGATCCATAAAACACGCTTTATTTTTTACTGTATGCACATTTCTACACAGGAAAATGAAAAAAAAAACATTGTCCAACATTGCAACAGTAGCCATGGGAGGGGTGGCATCCCATTAGGTCAATTGCTTTTGAGCTGTACTCCTAAACAATAAATGCTGATCTGTCATATTTTAATTCTGTGGCATATACTGATATTCCAGCATATTAACACTTACCTGCAGTTTGCTGGACAAATTAAAAACAACCTGCACTGAAAAGGTGCTTTTCATTTGGATTCTGCGACAGGATTTTATGCAACAGACTCTGGAGAAGTTAAAATTGAGCCTTATTATTCTCTTGACCAAGAACCTGCCCTTTTGTTCTCCAACGTGGGTTTAAAATAACGTGTTACAAAGAACGAAGCGAACGGAACAAGGTGTGATTTCACGCCTCGGTTTTACCCAGAAAATCTGGAGACAAGCGCAGGTTTTTAAATGTGAGTCAGACCTCGGGTCTGGCCTTGAATGATCACTTGTTATGCTGGTCTGGGCTTAAAATGTGCTCACCTTTTCCGTTTTTACTTTTACTGATTTAACTTTTTAATTGAGTACTGATCTGGACTTGACATCGGTTTAGAGTCATCTGCTGTAAAAAAAAGTTTTTTTTTTTAAAGTATAGTCGCGTTCGTGTTCCTATTTTAGAATGATAAAAATAAACATTCCCCTCTTTAAAATATACTTTTTTTCTCAGATTGTTTATACCGGGTTAGGAGGGGAATTAGGAGATCCAAATTGGCAGTTAGGGAACTGCTCAATCCCCCCTGATTAAATTAGCAGAGCTAAATGGCATTTCAGGCTTTTAGCAGATGCGCTTATCCAGAGCAACTTACACAGCTTGCATTCTTTGTATACACGATCCATTACTGCCGGTGGAGTCCATATACAGCTGGATGTTTACTGGAAAATTCAGTTCAGTGCAGCATTCAAGGGCACACAGGCAGTGTCTCGCCTGGGTGTCAAACCCCCCAACCTGCGGTCGCAAGCCAACTGCTTTAGCCAGTATGCGACACAGCGCTCAGAACCGGTACCGTCATACGCAATGATCCAGAGGGACTAGGCCTGAGAAAAACACTTTACGGGGTTTGATAAATGAAATATTCTGCGCCCACAAAGTTATGAAGTTAATCATTATCAGTGCATGCATGCAGGCACTAAAATTTTCCATAGCCGTGTATAAAGATGTCAATTGATTCTACAGCTGTTTTAGCTGTTTTACACACAGGCTGGAAGTGGCCTGTTGCTGGCTGCTAAAACGTTAAAAGGCAAAGTCTGAGAGCACCTTTGTGCTTTGTGTGTACCACAAAAGGCAAGCTAGGAAGGTAAAGTGAAAGCCTTTTTGCTTTGTTTCTACTGAATGTATAACAAAATGTCCCATGTAGAACAGAGTACATTTTACTCTTGACTCTTGGACTCACACTAATTATTTTACTGTGTATGTGAGGAGTGATGACATTGCCCTCAACCCTAAATTCAGAACTTATTTCACCCCTCAAAATGGTCTGATACGAAAAGGCTTGGAGTATCCTAAATCTGAGTCTACTTTATGTTCAAGTGGCTAGTGTGAATAGGGCAAAGGCTATTGATCGACTTTAAATGTCTCAAATATAAATTGTAAGTACTTCTGCGGTCTGGGCTAAGAAAATGCTTTCCGTTGCTTGAGACGCAGGCAAGGTAAAATATTGAATTTAGCAAGGAGCGTGGGCTGCCAAACCCTTTTCAGTGCTACACAATAAAAAGGTTCACATCTTTAAAAAAACCAGTTCAGTGAAGTACAGTATATTTCACCCCCGTGTCTGGGTTCTGTCTAAAGTCTGATTATTGAGGAGAATTTTGCTGAAGACTGTTAACCATAGACTCATTTTTCTTGAGTTGTAAAAGAATGGAGATTTATTTATATTGATATTATTCATGCTGAACTACTGAATACAGCTAGGTTTGAACTGGAGAGGACGGTCAGGGATTTTGAGTATTGGAGAGGACTTTCAGTGATTTTGAGAAGACCACATAGAAAGTTACTTCAAGGGCCACACGCTCCAGTGACTGCCGTGACACAAATGCTTTTTGAAAACGGATGTTCAGGTAGATAATTATTTTCCAACAAGTAAGTTCTGTACAATTTGTCGGTTGTCGACCAGCGGTAAATCAAGTGCACGTCAGCAGAGACAAAGTGCGTGTAAGGCCAAACAGAGGGTTTCTGAATAAAAGAGAGCTTGATAAAAAATGACACGTTTCAGATAAGAAGAAATAAAGGTGAAGCACTCGGCTAACATCCATTACCCCTCACGCTGACCCACAAATAAACTGCTTATAGAGACGGATCGCTATTTACCGTGCCGTCTTCTTGTTTTTCAAGAGCGTACGAGGGTAATAAACCGAGCCCTGTACGCTTGTATTTGTTACAGTGAGCAGAGCAAGAGCAGCGGTTGCTAGAGGTTAAGCGAGCGAGCTGTAATGGAGAAGGGAAAAGTTTGAAAAGTGACTATGCTGCCCCCTATGGGTACGTGTACACCCTGGTCTCTGCATTAGTCCACAACCATGCCTGCATCCACATATTCTAACAGAAATTATTTTCAGTTCAATTCAGTCAGAGGTAATTATATATATATATATGTGTGTGTGTGTATATATATATATATATATATATATATATATATATATATGTTTGACTGTGCTAATTACTGAAATCTTGTGAGGTACATGCCTTTGATTTGCAGCCAGATATTAAAAGTAATTTCTGTCCAGGTATAATTTTAGACTTAGAAATTGTGGCATTCAATGACTGTCAGTTCTTACACCACCAAGATGCATATTATGCAGAACAGGTTGTTAAGTTTGCGCTGCAACCTCAGTTTACACGATGACAACTACAACACACACAGATCCAGCAAAAATAAAAATGACACTTCTGGCAGTTTGTTTAGTGTAGCAATTTTGTGTTTGTAGCTATGCAGACTCACTTTTATTTATCAGTTTAAAACATCGAAATAAACAACCTGAAATAATGCTGCATATGTTTTCTTTAAACATGGCTTTGGATTTGTTTCCCCTTTGTGTTGAGTTAAATTCCTGATTTGAAATTAAACCAAACACATCAATGTAACATGTTTATTACTGTTGCAACTAAGATGCATCAGAAGATCTTATGACTCGCGTTGCATCCACCATTCTGTCAGTCAGAGTAGCTAAAGAGCTATGCAGCTTACTGTATATACAGCATGTACAGAGCTTACTATATATACAGCATGTACAGAGCTTACTATATATACAGCATGTACAGAGCTTACTGTATATACAGCATGTACAGAGCTTACTGTATATACAGCATGTACAGAGCTTACTATATATACAGCATGTACAGAGCTTACTGTATATACAGCATGTACACATTTAGTGCTGTTCTGATTTAAGACATGCATGATTTTTCAATGACGTGAATTTAGCCATTCATATTTTAACTATACCAAATGTAAGATTGTATTAATATTATTGTATTTATCTTGTACTATACAGCACTTGAAGTGAAGTTACTTAATAAGGTTAAGGTTATTATCACCATTTCACTCAAAATTATCAAGCCCCTTACTATCCCATTCCATTCTTACATTCTCATTGAACAAATTCAGTGGCAAGTAGGTAGGCTACAATTTTGTATCAACAAGTTCTGTCTATAATTACAGCTCTTACAGTTTTTTCTGATTGCCAAGACACATTTCTTGAAATTATGCTCCATTTCCCAAAACTCTAAACACAAATACATAACTTCACACTCATCTTCACAAAATTCAAACTTTCATGTCAAAACCAAACTCTCCACTCAAAACCATGTAATCTTACATCTAAACCAAACTTTGCCTTCAGACATCACACAAAAGCCATCAAATACACATACACTACAAAATAGCCATTACACACTGGTGAGATCAATTCAAAACACTACCATAAAAACCTGTTACTGCAATGAATAATGGCACTTATGGTTTTCCCCCAGAACAACCTCTTTACATGATGAACACAATATAAAGACACAACACAGGTATAAATTTGCTACATTTTTAATTCCTCAATGTACTGTAGTAAAATAAACTGAAATTGAGTGAAAAAGTAAATGTTCTATAAAAATATGCAACTGATACATAAAGAACGTAGAATACAGTAAAATAATTTCCATGTATTTACCAATATAAACCAATGAAAAAAAAACTGTTTGTACATCAAGAAAGAAATCACATTCATTCCCCCTCAGCATCCCGTCCCTGGTCTGGGTCAGGCCAGAGATTCTCATCAACATCACGGGCAATATTAGCCCCAGCCAGGCAGCGGGGGAAAAACCCCTTTCATGCCTTATCCACCCCTGGCAAGCCTCAACTGTAATATCTAAACAAGCCTCCTCCATGGCCTGGAGGAGGTGAACACTGATGTAGGGGTCTCGGTCATAGACCTTCCACCGCCATGCCGAAAAAAACTCCTCTATGGGGTTTAGGGAGGGAGAATATTCAGGTAGAAAGATGTTGCTGAATCTTGGGTTGTTTGTGAACCAGTCACGAAATAGAGCAGCCCGGTGGAAAGTGACATTGTCCCAAGTGACAACGTAGCATGGCTGCTCTGGTTGTGCTGGCTCCGTCTGGTCTAGTCGGTATATATGATCTTGCAGACTATCGAGGAAAGACAGCAGATGCATGGTGTTGTATGGACCAAGGGTGGCATGGCGGTGGAGGACCTCGGTGGCTGATGGCGGCACACATGGTCACATTCCCTCCTTGCTGGTCAGGGAAATTCACAATGGCCCGGTGCCCAATTATGTTCCTCCCCCTTCTCCCCCTTTTGGTAAGATTACAGTAAATCCTCCTTCATCAACAAAGATGAGTTCATGAGGAGTGTCTCTGGCATCAATATCAAAGATTCTCTACAAAAGAGATGTACAGTAATGACTACTCTGAAACACATTGCTATAGTACACAAAAGTAGGCCATCATATAGCCTGTACTACAGTATGTACTGCTGTAATACATAACTATATTCAAATACTTGATACAGTATGAAAAACCATACTTGCACATATTCCAAGTGCTGGTCTTTGACTCTATTGGAGTTCCTTTCAAAAGGAACACAATAGGCCTGTTTCATCCTCAACCTGTTCCAGAAACTATTTGTCTCCTTGCCCTTGCCCTTCCTCTTCCTCTTTCTCCTCCTCCTCTCCTGTGTCCTCTTCCTCTACCTTCAGGTCTTTGTGGATCCATTGTTCCAAAACAAGTGAACTGACCCATGGCCCTTTTATCTATCTATCCTGAGGTTCTGATTGGTGTGTGAACAATTTTGACTCTTAGTGTTTCCACCTCGGGAATTGTGTGTTAATTGTGTTTGAGCTGGGATGACTTGAGTTAATGATATTGAATGCCAGTGCTTTCTAAATGAGCACATGGTGCAGCCAGTGATATATGAAGGGATTTGTGTGTAGAGTTTTGCACAAAAATTTCAACAAATCTGAATCATGTGTGAATAGTGTTTATAGTTTTGGGAAATGGGTCTGTCTTTTGGTAGATGGCATCATGGTTTGGGATGTTTAGTTAATAGGCCCAGTTATAGTGTGTAAGCGATTGAAAAAAACTGTAAAGAACATGCTCGGGGTTGTAGTGGAGGCTAAACGCATGTACACGCCGTTGATCCACCCTTTTAAAACGAGGCGGAGCGTTTACTTGCTCTTTTTTCCGTTTAAGAGCGTCGATCAAAGGCATCAGCAGGCTAGCCTATAGCCTACGTAAAGCGAAATCGAACTTTTTGTTATAAACGACCCTATTTGAACAAGAGGCGAACAAAAACACGCTGTGTTTCTAGTTCTAACGTCACGGTGTGACCCAACTGTTCGACAGCAGATTACAAGTAGGCTACGCCGGTATATTGCTAATCTTTAAAGAGTGTCCGCTCGTTTTCACACCGCGGTGTAAACTGGCCACGCACAGGCGGGTCCTGCCGATGCTCCAGACGCGTACGGCAGGGTGGAACATGTAGCCTACAGACCAAGAGTTTACCCACCTTTTTAACCACTCCAGCACTTAGCATAATACAGGTGTGAAACAGACATGGGGAATAGGAATACTGTTGGCCGACATCACAAAAAGAGTTTCACCGCTGTCCTCAGACTAATGATGTGCGGCGGCAGCCTTCCTGCAGGGGCCCAAACATCTGTACCGCGGAGGGATTTAAAGCGCGAGCTCAAAACAATGAAGCCGAGCATATGGCGCCGGCTGTAATCTTTTATTAATACGCCGCAGGCTCCCGATTGACAGCCCGGGACAGGTGATGCCCTAAATCGCGGCTTGAAAGGGAGGAGCATAAAGTGGGCAGAAAGTCTTCCGAGGGTTCCAGTAAACTGAGGGGACGCGGTCGAAACGAGGCCCGGTCTTATTTTTGGGTGA
Source organism: Anguilla pacifica (assembly GCA_039654925.1). Lineage (NCBI taxonomy): Eukaryota > Metazoa > Chordata > Actinopteri > Anguilliformes > Anguillidae > Anguilla > Anguilla pacifica. The sequence continues at coordinate 31,613,551 of CM077301.1, read as the reverse complement.
CCGCGCGGCCGCAGACGTTCCGCCGTCCCGCGATCCTTTTCTGCGGTTCGGATCCCTCTTCGCTGCACCGCATGAGAGAAGAAGAGCCTTGTTGCAGATCGACGGGGCCACCGAACGCACCGAACGCGTAAAGGGACCCTTTCTGACCACCGGCTGCGCCAGCCAGCAGTTGCACTCGAGCCTCATGAATAAGTAAACACCGCGCTGTCATTCGTCTGAAACGTGTGCGCAGCTCCACATCAAGGGAATCGCACGCGGCGCTCTGCGCAGAATTCGGCTTCGCGTCTGCGCGCCCCTTTCGGTGTATTTTTGCAGCACGAGAGAGTGTCATCCTGTAAGACGGAGTGGGATCTGTGAAACGCCTTTGCGAAATATATATCAAAGCCAACGCCAAGACATCACAAATCAGGTTGTAGCTAATTTGGCGGTTTCTCCCTGGAATTGTTCCAGCCGAAATGCTTTCAAATGAGCACTCGTTAGAAGTTTTTGAAATATGTCAGACAAATCAATAATTATTATGAAAGGCAGTGATTCAATGAGCACCCTGACTGATTCAACATTACTTTAAAACGGGCAATTTAATTATATTTTTTTACCCATTTAAGATAATGTTTCGTGCAAAATAGTACACACGCACACCAAGAGGAACTTTTGAATAATATAATCCCACTGAGATTTACTGTTGAAGTCACAAGGGAAAGTTTTCTAAAGCCATTACTGTGTGAACAGGTGTTATACCAATGATTTATTCTGCAGTGAATCAAGGAACAGACTCTGTTTATGAAAATGATCTCATAAGCATCTGAAAATAATTTTACTCATTACCTTTATACTGAATAATTTGTAGGAAGACTGGAATCTAAATTGTAGTTCAGTCATTATAAACTATCCCTATAATTAAAAATCTCCATAGCAGTGGGCCTAATGTAGTAACAGTTTGCTGGTAATTGTTTATCAGGTTTAACAGTACCATGCATTTGCAATGAGACAATCATTTAGTGCTTGTAATCATCCATACAAACGTCGTAACAAAATAACCCACACATTGTTGCACAGTTATTGGTACAAAATAAATAAATATTATATTTATATATATATATATATATCTGCGGCTTTGCAAAAATGGACATAATTTGCTGTTCGTATGTCTGAACATGTCTTCGACACAACGCAGATGTGTTTGTGCTTGTATTAACAGCAGACTTAGAAAAAGGCTGAAATCTCAAAAGTAACACTCTAAAACAGGCTGGAAAAAAAAGTTTTGTGCTAGAAAATTCCCTGAGTATCACTGCGTAGGTCGCTGTCCTCAGACACCTGTGCTGCAGTGTGCGTTGTAGCTAACAGCAATGGCACTGTTGCCCTGTTTCTGTCAGGGTACTAACAGGAAACCATCTGTGGAGGTGCAGTATGTATGTTATAGGCCCAATACCACTTCAGATCTCTTATGAAATCCATTGGTTTCAATAGTCAAATGAGGATAAAAGATATGTGTTATGATATCATAGTGATCATCCACTCCCATTGTTAATTACTGCATACTGAAGCTTGGATGACAAAACCATTTAGCAAAACCAAATAAGATAAGACATACTTTTTTATTGAACCCCGTGGGGTAATTTGTCCTCTGCATTTGACCCATCCTAGTTACTTCGGAGCAGTGGTGGTTCCCCCTTGCAAAATACAGAGAAAGGGTTATGTGTGGTCTTATCTGAGAGGATCATGAGTGAGAGTCTGCAGGGTAAATCCCCCATGAAAAATGCTTCTTTAATTCACAAACTCATCACCTAATATGATCCATATTCAGTGGCTATGAAGTTTCCCCCAGAATCAGTACACAATGACAGCCAAAAACCTTACAGTGGACAGCGCTGGAATTACGGAGGCAAACTGAGTGTTGTATAATTATTTTCAAAATCTATTTTAGGGGCGATTCTTGGGTAGATCTTCTATTTACCCATATGCAATCATATACATGCTATGTGTTTGGAATTGCATATAATTAATATATATATATATATATATATATATATATATATATATATATATATATAGACATATTCTACATACCTATAAAATGTAAATATACAATTATAGACAGACAGTGTGCATTTGCATCATAATTATTCTGTAATAGAAAAAAAAAACAGCAGTTGAAAGAAAACCATAATGCACAACTAAGCTCTTATGGAAATGTAAAATAAGTACAACTACTCTCTGATGAACTGTGAGAGACTAAATAAAAATACTGAAAATGTATTTGACATTGCTCGCGCCATCGGTGGAATTTAACAGCACGGAGTAGCGGATATGGCGCCTCGTAAATGTCACTTCCACCACGGAAAATGCGCGTGAAACACGGGCTGTCAGAACTCTCGGTTAAATCCGTAACAGCGCGGTGACAAAATTACTCCGCCGACCCCAGCTCCTCTCTCAGCTCCCTAGTGCTCTCGCTGTTTAATAAGAGAGGACCTCAAACCGGGGTCCGTGCAAATCAGCCAGCCCTGTCCTATGCCAGAGGAGCGTAAACAAATTAGCAGCTGTGCTAAGTACTAACACTGTACACTAATAAGTCAGTCATGAATGGATATTGCTCTATGCAAATGAGCTAATCATATTCATGCTTATGATAAAATTGATAATAATAATAACTGCAAAAGGATAGGATGTGCCCCTCCTGTAGAAAATCATTAGCTAGTACAGCACATAGTATGACTTTTGTATTTTAACATGCATCATTCTGCGTAAATGTCTATATACATTGGCTTACATTAATGTTGGTTAATATACATGTTATTGTCATTATTCACATGTACTAGCCTACTCTCTGGCCTCTTACTGGTTTAAAAGGCCACAAATAACACTGCAAGCTGACATTTATCACATATATCCAGTCTGGAGTTATAGAGAAATTTTGGTAAGTTTAATTGACGATGATCAAATTGAGCAGAAGGGTGATATCAGCCACTCTTGCAGGTGTTGTTTAATCTCAAGATCCCCCACTTAACTAAACCTAGTGTAACATAACATAGCATAGAATAGCATAGTATAACATAGCATAGCATAGCATAGCATAATATAACATAACATTGCTTAACATAGAAAAGCATAGCATAACAAATAACATAATGTAACATAACATAGCATAGAATAGTATAGCATAATACAACATAACATTGCTTCACATAGAATAGCATAGCATAACATAACATAGCATAGAGTAGCATAGCATAATAACAAATAACATTGCTTAACATAGAACACCATAGCATAACAAATAACATAATATAACATAACATAGCATAGAATAACATAATATAATATAACATAGCATAGCATAGCATAATATAACATAACATTGCTTAATATAGAATAGCATAGCATAACATAACATAGCATGGAACAGCATAGCATAATAACAAATAACATTGCTTAACATAGAATAGTATAACATAGCATGGTATAGCATAATAACGTAATGAAACACAACGCAACGGAACATACTGAATCTCTTGTAGTTCACTTTGTTAATCTCTTTTATGAATTAAAAGTTCTCAAATTCTTACCCTAAGTCTCCTTTACTTAGATTGAAGGGGCTAAGCATCCTAAGTCCTTCCTCATATCTTTCAAACCAGGAACAAATTTTCAGCACCGCTATATCTTTTGTAGAGCCTCTAAGTGTGCTCTGAAAATGTCATTATATAACATAACTTCTTTGGATTTATACTCAGTACTTTTGGCTACTGTATATATTCCAGCATTTTGTTGGCCTTTTTTTACTGCTTCAGCACAATGCTTAGAACCTGAAAGGCTTTGATCAACTGTTACTCCCTAGTCTTTTTGAAATTGAGCACATTCCAATTTTGTTCCTCCCTTAAAGTAGAACTGCGTTATATTTTTATGTCCCACATGTACAACTTTACAATTAGCTATATTAACTTTAAATTTCCAGGTTTCAGCCCACTTCTGGATTCTATTTAAATCTTCTTGGATTACTTTAGTAGATTCCAAACTGTCAGCTAAACCTCCTAGTGTCATCTGTAAATTTAACGAATGTACTTTCGTTGTCCCTGTCAAGGTCATTTATGTAAATGAGGAAGAGCAGTGGTCCCAGGACCAATCCTTGTGGGACTCCACTTCCCACAGTACCCTGCTCAGATAAGATCCCTGTTCTGGTCCTACTCTGTAGCTCGTTCTGAAACCCACTTTGAAATATTGTAATTCCTACTGTCTGCATTTTAAAAATGAGTCTCTCATGTCGTACTTTATCATACTTTTTTGGAAGTCTAAATATATAATATCATGAGCCCTGCTACAATCAAAACACTTTTCCTCAAAGAATGCCAAAAGGGCATTTGCTTGGTTTGTGAAATATTGTCTTCCGGTGGCCATACAAATCGAATTTTCATGTTGAATCACTAAAACACTTGTCAGAAGGGCACAACAATATCTGTGTGAATAATTTTAACCGCTATTTTCGCCATTATGCCTAGTTCGCCGACTTTTACACAGGACAGTGAAGGATTCTGTACGATGCTCGACCAATGAAGCTCAAGATCTGTCACCACGTGGCCCTCCCACTTCCAGCTAACTCTGAGCTTGTTATGAGATTTCTGAGTGCTTTCCCACCATGTATGCATTCATCCAAAAAAAAAACTGAATAATGCATTAAAATGGCAGGACAGGAGACTACAGGATGGGAGTGATGAAATTGAGCAGTTTCCATGGCAATGGCTCCAAGCAACATCGCTCATCTCATGGCTCAGAACTCCTGTAAAGTCCAGATCTGCGGTGGCAGCTCGATTGGCCCTTCTGTTATGAAACTGGCCAACCTGGAATTGAACTCAATTGAAATTGGTATCAATTTGAATTAATAACCAGATGGCAAGGAATTGAATTAAAGACCAATCGCCACAAATGAAGTATTACTGCAAACGTAATGAAAAAGCGAAGGGGTCGTTGGGTAGAATGTCCTACTAATGCGTCTCAGTGTGTTGAGGTGCCACTTAAACTGGTACAGAATCCTGACCGCATCAGCACTGGCTGTGTGTTTTCATTTCGTAGTCTTTTTTAAGTGGGACCGTTCGCGTCTCCTCATGCTGGCGCGGCTCCTCTGGCCGACCTGCGCCGCCGGAGTACTCCTCCCCCGCGATTACCGTGCGCTCCTCGGGCGACTCGAGGGCGGGAAAGAAGTGGCGGTTTTGCGGCTCACGCATCTGAGGATAGCGATCGCTCGTCGCCGCACTCGCAAATTGATAGCGCAAGCCGCAGCTGTGGGACGGCCGTCATTACTGCTATCTGCGGTTCAGAAGAGCGGTATCAGGACACTGCCGGCTGCTGAAAAGACCATGCAATCCACGGCGAGGGCGATGAGGAGGAGGCGCTCTCTGTTGCTTTCCACATAAAACAGCCTTTAGAAAAGATGATAGATAAACGCAGAGGCCGCACTGGGCTTTACAAGAGAAGAAGACCCTTAAGGTTTAAATCAAAGGATAGGCGAAAGCAATAAAAAAAAACTTTTTTTAATAGTTCCCGCCGTGTTATGAATCGTAATGTTATGCCTGGACTTTTTCAAATGCCCGTATTTGATAGTGCATTACAGTTCGCCAAATAGGCTGTTTCAAAGACACCCCGATGTTTTCAATCACAGGCTTTGTGACCGAATCTCTTCATTTCTTATTAGCAACTGAGTCAAGCCAGTATGTATAATGTTGGTTATTTGTGTAGGAGTAGTGGCAGATTTATTCAGACTCACTACTTAAAAATATATATTCCAACAGCTACAAAATTGTGTGTGTGTATGTGCATGTGTGAGAGAGAGAAAAGGAGAGTGAGAGAGAGAGAGCATCACCCTAGCATGGTTTCAATGATCATCCTACCAAGTACAGTGATGTTAAGTCTAATGGTTGGAAAAGTGTACCTGAAAAATCCTGACAGTGTCAAACTCCGATATAGAGCTGCAAAAATAAGCAACTTTAAGGCCAAGTTGTATTTATTTATAGAGTTGTAATTATTCCTGCCTCTCGCCCAGTGCATGCTGGGATAGGCTCCAGCACCCCCTGCGGCCCTACTCGGGTTAAGCGGATGTAGATAATGGATGGATGGATCTCTGTAATTACTATTGCATATCTGTACACTGTGGTTGATATTGAATATTTAAATGTACAGTGAGCAAGTACACTTCTAGCTTACACAAGCCTGGGATTGTGTGTCAGGTGTGGGTTATGATTCACGATGGCTGTGGCTAACTTTTGAGCTGTGATTTATTTAGAGAAATGCATTCCAAGTGACACATATGAAGGACAGTTTTCCTTAGCTGAGTGTAAGCTGGGATATATCTGGGGACATGGTTAGAATGAGAAGCTGAGGCAGCTGCATTTCCTTCAGTGAATCCGTGACACAAATCTACCAGTGTCACAAGCAATCAGCGTATGCAAGACATCTAAGCTCTCATAGTCCCAGATCGGTTTCAGACATGGAGATTACTTTCCTCCCATCCTGATAGCTTGAACCACAGCCGCCCCAGGACTTTTGGGGCCCTTCCGAAACTTCTGCTTGGAAACCAATGCTGCTGCTGGGGCCTTCGGCGAGAAGGCAGGGCCCTGGGTGAAAAGGTGGGGCCCTGGGTGAGAAGGCAGGGCCCTGAGCGAGAGGGTGGGCCCCTGGGCGAAAAGGTGGGACTCTGGGCAAGAAGACAGTACTCTGGGCGAGAAGGTGGGGCCCTGGGGAAGAAGGCGGTGCCCTGGGAGAGAAGGCGGGGGTCTTAGGTGAGAAGGCAGGGCCCTGGATGAGAAGGCGGGACTCTGGGTGAGAAGGCAGGACTCTGGGAAAGAAGGTGGGGCCCTGGGTGAGAAGGCGGGGCCTAGGTGAGATGGTGGGGGCCCTGGGAGAGAAGGTGGGGCCCTGGGTGAGAAGGCGGGGGCCTAGGTGAGATGGCGGGGGCCCGAGGCGCAGTGCCTGATCTGCCTAGTGGGAGGGACGGCTCTGCCCCGCATAAACTACTGGCCTGAAAGTTAAATTAGCAAGTGCAAATGGGGATGGAGACACTGCACAGATAAAATTGGGTAGTTTTAACTGTACTTTACAGAAACTGTGAATGAATGGTTTAAATAGCCTGCTTATAACATACACGTACACATAGTACCACAGCATTATACATGATTTAGTTTTGGGGGGAAAATAACATGCTTGCTGATGTTTCTATTCCGCAAACTGCTGAATCCAATAACTCTCCAGGGAAAGATGCAGCTAAATTCTTTCTTCAGGGAAATTGTCTTTAATTACTTAATCGAGAGCATCTTTACCGCATTGTTTTTTGGTTTCTTTAAACATGTCTCCTGCGTTCCATGGAATACCTACTCCTGATCCTTCTTGATGTTTTATTCTTATCTATGACATGTTCTCTGGTCTCCATAATGAATTAATTTAGATAATTAAGATGTTAAAATTCTGAAGCAGGACTGAGAATGGGAACTGAGGATTATGAGGGATCTAATATTTTTTAAGTAGTTGGGAAAAACTGAATATGTTAATATTTCCTGGACTGGTTATTGTCTAATTAAGAATTTCTCAATTCATCTTTGTGATTGGGGGGGAGGGGGTTTAAATATCATACATCAGCTGTCTGAAATGGTTAAAACTGGCAACATTTATTTTTTTAATACTGTGACAAAATGCATTTAATTATGCACTCAATTATAAAATTATTTAGTGAGTACTCTGGTACCAGGAGCTATCCTTTGACCTAAGAGCCAATCTGAGTCCTGGGACCCTGCTTTGTGAAATACCCCTACAGGACTTGATACAGGTCGTGGATTTGTACACTTAAGATATTGCAGATGACATATTTTGTGATCTAGTATCCATCTCTGAAGACAACTCAAGATAGCATGGACCAACAAGACGGCACAACCGATTCAGTGTGCAATATGTCCTCCCCCCCTCCTCATCTTCCTCCATCTCCTCCTCCTTCCACATTACAGAGTCAGCAGAAATGACAGTTGTGAGAGGATACAGGGGTGGCGATAACTCAAAATTTCTAGATGTTTCTTCAACCCCTTTGGCTCCTTGCTGTTTAATGCCCCAAATTGTGGCAATCCTTTTTATGAATGATCCTCATAGTGCCTCCATAAGAACTTCATAGCCATTCATAAGCACTATATAATACCATCTTTCTAGGAATGATCCTCATAGTGCCTCCATAAGAACTTCATAGCCATTCATAAACCGTATATAATGCCCTCTTAAGCACCTCAATGGCCTTGATAGATGCTCATGTCAATAACTTAAAATAGGGGTATGGGTTTTGTCACTTTTGATATTTGTATGTCATGGTAATGTCACTTGTATAGGCGGTGAAATGACACACCGTAGCGTATGCCTATTCTCATTTATTAAAATAAACACTTACAATTGTTTATGTAGCACTTACGAAGCCGCTTTGTTGTGATTCTAAAGGAGTTATCTCTTTTTGAGTACTATTTATTGAAAACGTTAAACAATTTCTTTTCTCAATAGAGCAGATTTAATGAACAAACACCTCCAGGCTGCTTCACATAATAAAGTCTTCTGAGAAATAGGTAAGGTATTGCTTAATAAATGTTCCCCTAACTTATCTGCACTGCAAATAAACTTTGCCAGTTTCAGGAAAGAAATACAGCTACTTTTTTCCATGAAATCAACTTTAACTGGTCAAAGTTAAAGCATTTAGAGTTACCCAGAAAAATGTTTCATCAATATCCTCCTGAATTCCCTCTAATTCACATCATACTGAAGTGTAATTTCTTCTGTATCACCTGTAATGTATTATAGGAGCTATGTAAATGAGTGGTGGAAGGTAATTAAAATTAAGGCTCTGGCAGAGAATCAGGTAATTGGGTTTAATAGAAGGTTTAGTAACAGGATGCCTTCAGTATCTGATTAAAGAGAGCTCCGGAACGTCTGGAACAAAGACATTTTTAAAAATCTATTTGGCTCTGTACTTCACAATTTTGGAATTGTATTCAAACAATTCACACGTGGTTAAAGTGCAGATTCTCAGCTTTTATTAAAGGGTATTTTTTTACACATTTTGGTTTCTCAGTGTTGAAATTACAAAACTTTTTTTTAAACATGTGAGGCCTTTTGGACCCCACACACCACCCTCTATTTTTATGTTTTATGCAGCACTTACAAATAACCCAGATTATGCAAGACAAAAACAAGAGTTTTCCACACCTCAAGTCAGCACACCTTATGGTGAGCCTGCTTAGTGCAACTTTGGTAAAATACTTGTCCTTCAGGATGCTATTTTGAGTACAACCTTACGACACTTTCAGTGCATTAGAGCTGCCTGCACTTTAATGTTAAATGCAGGTTCACACGGCACTATGGTGGTGCTCACAGCCACAGCACATACAGCCATGACCCATCATAGCTCAGCCGAGCCACTCTCTATGCAGGATGCAGAAATAAAGGATGCAGAAATAAACCCTAACCCTAACCCTATGCTCCCAGGGTCCTATGTTCCCCAGATTTATATGGCACATAATGGAAACATGACAAAGGGTCCTATGTTCCCCAGCTCTACATATGTGCTCTCCCAGGGTCCTATGTTCCCCAGATTTATATGGCACATAATGGGAACATGACAAACGGTCCTATGTTCCCAGGGTCCTATGTTCCCCAGCTCTACATATGTGCTCTCCCAGGGTCCTATGTTCCCCAGCTCTATATAATCAAATAAAATGATAACCATTGGTTTTGTTGTGTTTATATAGCTGTTTTGAAGCCTTGTTCTAATAAAAAAGAACGGGATAATATTTATGAAATATTTTAACTTCAAACGGGTCAAATTTGACCCGAACACAATAGGAGGGCTAATGTGTGTTAACAGAATATTGAACCAGGGAACATAGGACCCTGGGAACATAGGATCTTGGGAACTTAGGACCCTGGGAACATAGGACCCTGGGAACATAGATACGCTCCCAACATGTTACTTGACATAGCTGAATTCGCTGTCTTGTGTTACATACTTGAAAGAGAAGATCTCTGAAACTGCATGACTTTTTTCAGAAGCTGATGGAGTCCCAGAAGGCTTTGCGGAGGTCACATCTGTCATCGCTTCATAAAAGATTGGGAAACGTGTTTAGCTTCAAAAAGCACCACTTTCTCGCCAGCTATCAAAAAGGATCTTTCCTCATCATGCATTATGCATTCATATGGGCCAATAATGGCTTTTTTGATGTGTTGTCTGTGTACACGAATCCCAAGCCGAGCTCAGACAAAATGCAAAGCAAGTAGATTGGCAGAGACTTCTTCGGTTGATTTATTCCGTGATTTCTGTTCCAGGATAAAAGCTGAAAGATGCTACAGGTGATTTCTCCACTTTCAGAAGATCCGACTCCAACAGAAGGCAAGAAATACTGAAGAGGCCTGAAGAGGAAGAACCATTGGAACATCTGAGGATGGTGCAATCACGTGCTCAATCATCTCCTCACCACCTTTTTTGTGTTTAAATTAAAATTGGCCCTGATTTTCAAGACTTATACAAGTATACAAGTTTTGTTTTTGTAATGGCATAGATACCCATTGTAATTATTACTTGTACTTGTATATATCTTTCCCCCCCAGTCAACTGAATGCACCTCAGAATCTTCAAGTATACGACACCACATCTATTTCCGGCTTAATTCACTACTTATAATATTTTCTAAGCAAATAAAAAGTAGTGTAAGCAGTGATTCCACAGATTTATGAAACGGCAGTGCCTAAAAACAGGTCAGCTCATCTCATCTACTAAATCATTTAGGAATTTAAAAATATTGCACAATGTGTTATTTGCACGCTTATAAATATTTATGTAGTGTGCAATCATTCACATGAAACACTATGGGACGTGTCCATGATATATCTTCAGAGCTGCTCGTGAGAATGTGCTATAATTGTTGCGCATTTGGCAATGGTAACACTTCCTATTGCTGACTAATTTGATGTTGACTTATTTTGTTTTGGACTTGTCTCTTCTGAGAGCTGTGAAGTCCGTCAAAACATTTCTCTCATTTTATAGAACTGAACTGGCTTTTCTCCTCCTCACTAGATGGCAGTATCATCAAGCATTTCGCAAGAACTGGACCGTTTTAGTTTATTTATTTTCTGAATACAGCTGCTAATCACTGTTAAATCGTGTCTGCTGTAACCATGTCAAAGAAAGAGTTTTGGGACCTTCGACCAGTTTATCTTTTGCAGTTAAAAATGTAGAATAAGCAAGGATTGGCCATATGGTCAAACAAAAGAGGAGCAGACAGGACAGTTAAGAGAATCAACGAGACCCTCAGACACTGGCTGCGATGTTCTTTCCCCGCCAAATCAGAACTCAATTTGTTCTCACATAACATTAATGCATCGCACGATTAATGTGGGACGTCTGTTATTGTTGGGTTGCGATGCACTGCGTTGTCTCTTAACGATATGCTTAAAGACCCTGTTCAATCTTGAATTTAAAGCATTCATTGATCCACACCATAAAGGTGTACACTTTTTAAAAATTATTATTATTTATAAACAGAAAAATAAGGACATTTCATTTTGGTGTAAAGCAAGCCAGGGAATGTATATACTCAAGCGCTGGAGTTCTGGAATGGCGTGTTCATTCTGTGTGCAGAGCTAACTTTGGTTAGCTGACTGGAGTGAGATTTAGCTACCTTGTGTATGGATAGCTACTTCAAGTTCACTTCTGATTGGCAGCCTACCAAACGATTACACCACTGAAAAATGGTCTCCGAATGACAGCACCAAATCCATCAGGAGGGGGCAGTATAAGTACAGTTAATACCAGGATTAAAAGCCGCATTCAAAAAGTTGTCTTTAATTACTTTAATAACGCATTTATTTGTTTGATAAATTAACCAAATAAACACACTTGACAGTATGATAAATTATTCAACGAAAAACTCTTCAAAAATAAAAATAAAATTGACTTAATATCTTAGTATTTGTCTGGTTCCTTATGTAGGATATAATAACTATCAACAATTGTATTCTGGCCATCCAGGGTCTTTAACCAAAGTGCTGTAAACATGAATACCAAAAACACTGATGTTCATCCATTGACTAAAATATTTACTTAACTGAGTTTGTTTCAGTACATAACGAGCTATACACACCCATATAACATGGAAAAATGCAATGTTTCCATGAAGAAGGTCAAAGTGTTTAATGACATTGTTATATCTGTGTAGGAGTGAGAAGCAGTGTTAAAGGACTGACACAGACATCCCATGTTCAAATCAGGGTATTCAGCTTTGGGCTTTTTTTTCATGAAAGAAGATCTGTCATTAATTTCATAATGACATGAGGTTAAAAAAACACCTGTCATTTTCTGTTTTATTTTATATATGGTCCCCATACAGTTCCGTTAATAAAACAAAAACATGCATAGGTTTTAGTTATGGCAAGATGAACTCCATCTTATGGAGAAAAATAGTAATATTTGCATCGTCACAGTGACGACTGGCTTTATTTATTTATTTTGCACTTGAGAGCAAGGATATTACTGTGATCTTTATTTGCAAAAAAGCTTACATCACGTAGGGTTGGGGTTTACACTTCCATTTCGTTAATGTTTCCTGCTTTATCTGTGTTGTTTCCTCGGTATTGTGAATACACAATATCCTACACTGCTTGATAATGGCCCAACTCACAGAACACTCAGCATGTCTGCCAAATGCCTTCGTGAAGCTTCCTAACACTAGCATTCTGCATTACAGTCAATTCCTCTACTCTGCCTTGTTCAAGACCTAGGCCTACTTAGCTGATATATGCACGCTCATTTTCAGCGCAGTCCGTAAGTATTAGGACAGTGACACAACTTATGCAGTTTTGGCTGTACTCCAGGACATTGGATATAAAATAAAACAATACATATGAGGTTGAAATGCAGACTGTCAGCTTTCATTTATGGGTATTTACATCCATACCGGTTAAACCATGTAGATTTGGCGGCCCGCGTTGATCTTCGCTGTATTTCTGCTGTTGGTGAACATCACAGTCCCTCGTATTTGAAACAGAACGTTCCACAGAGACAGCCGCATAGTGTGGTTCGGGTACAAGTGATGAACTACACTATTACAGGTTAAAATCTTAAGTGGAGCTCATGTTGCAGTTTCCCTTTAACTGTGTGCTTAGCCCGAATTCCTCCAGTAAAGATGGTACTTGTATAATAAAATTGCAGATTTTTTTTTTTTTGGTGAGAACGTCCGTGAATAATATCCTATTTTGTAGGGCAGTTGTATAAATGGGTGTATCTCCGTTGGTCTTAATGTCCCTTTCCTACTTCAAGGGCTGCAGGATAAGTTGAGTTGATATATTTCAAGGGGAAACTGCTGCGGAGTTGCTGAAAATACACCTCACTGCACTAGTTCCTTTAGCAGTTGTGAACATAATTTATATGAAAACCCAGCAAGCAAGCAACACTTTTTAAGCTGTATTGTGACATGGCGACGAATTATTATTATTAGGCTATATACAATGGGTGAATCATATGGTGACTTTAACCACAAAACACAAATCTGACTTATAAGAAAACCATTCGGTTAAATTGCTATGAATACAATAAACAATGAACATAAAATTCAAACGGCAAATACTTTAATGGCATAATAATATAACAATTCCGGCCGTGATTTACGCAGTCTGGTACTGTGAGTCACAGATACTACACTGTCCGTAAGCTTCTAGGAGAAACTGCCAAATTGTGTTCTCCCCGTGTTCTCATTGAAACCAAGAAGAGGGAAGGCAGTAACTACTTCCTGCAAAATAGTGGCGTTAAAGCCATACACACAAGCAACAAGCCGAGCTGCGGGTGCATTAGGCTGGGACTGAATGAAAGCGCCTATTCCCCCTCAAATTTATCCGCAACTTCAGGTGAAGAATTTCGGTAAGAATAATCATGAACATTAATTACTTGTGATTGTAGGCTTGTGTCTAGTTATCGATGTTTGCAAAGATCATGTTGCGTTGTTCGGTCCACACGAGCATGGACGCATTGCTATCTAAGCTAGCTGAATAGCGAAGCAACTAGAAATCTGGCTGGATAATCGTATGGATGATTTAGCTTGCTGGCTAGCTGGATAAACTGAAGTTGCGCAAACGAGAGCAGAATTGTATTTTATGAAATAAAGAAGTATAAATGTCTCGTTTTAGGTAGACCTCTTTAACTTTGCTGTTAATTCGCATGTGCACAAATCTGTAAGTCTTTGGGTAGCTATGCAATAGCGTCTTCTAAATTAATATTGTTTGAAAAGCAAAAACTAACGTTAGATCTATATCACATGCTAGCCTTTGCTAGATAAATTGGTCACAGTGAAGTAACTTAACTTGCTAGCCAGCGTGAACTTGTCAAGTGCAAGATGATGAACACCATTACAGACTCGTCAGCCAGCGCCAGGTAGCTAACGATACTTTTTACTTGGAAAATGACTTAAAATACTGATGGGGTTGATCAGTGTGGTCTCTACGGCCGGGTAGTCTCTTGGGTTTATCCATTTGATAGGCAGGTACTTTAGCTATCATTAGCAACAAGCTAGTCGCATTATCTTGCGTTATACTTCTGGGAGTGTTCATTTAATAATGTTATCTTTTCAGATAACTAGACGGAAGCTGGCCATTAAAATTGTTATCCTGCACCGTAAATAATTTGGCTGCACATGGCTAACGTTAACTTGCTATGATGGCTAGCTTGCGACCACAGTACACCCCTCCCATCCTTCATTACCTATTCATTTTGACACTAAGTTATAGCCATTCGGGTCTAATAGCCTCGTAAATATTTTAGTAATATCGATTGAAACCCTTTCACAGTGATGGTTAAGTCGGTGAATCATTAATGGAGTAATTGGCCGCCTGTCTCGTGCTTTCACCTGGGTTGAGTTGAGTTTTATTCCGCCTGCTGAGCCTCCGTACTGCAGTGACAGTGTCCGTTTGTGCAGAGTTTGTGCTGGGTAAAACGGGCCAGCTGCAGTCGCTTGTGTCTGTGTGCATGCACACGCACATGTTTTAATGGACCCTTCACTTCACATATCAAAGACGTTAAACATTTTGGCTGTAGCACATTTCCAGTTTGTCCCTCTGAAGAAAATCTCAACCAGATTTCCAGATTCTGCTTCGAGTCCTGGTAATAAACTTGAACCAGCCGCATTTTCAATGTTAAAGACCGCTCTGTCGCTTAAGGTTGCAGATGTCAGAAATTAAACTGCAGAATGTATAAATCATTCAAACTCATCCCACTAATCCCATGGTTTAAATTTGGAAAATGACTCCCTTTTTTAAGTGTCTTGAACACAATGGCATTTCCATTGTCTCTTCGGTTTTCCAGAACTGTATGTCATGTTGGGATATCTAGTCATGAAAATGCAACATGGCATCCTTTGTAAAGGAAAAGCTGGCAGTCTCAAGTACTGCTGGATTGTAATTTTTTTAAATCTGTTTTGAAACAAGACTCTTTCGTTTTTGGTTGAAGAGGTGTGAGCTGTACTGACAAATGCAACTTTTAAAGTTTGAATGTGGGGAGCATGAACACAGTTTGTAGACCTGTCTGTGGCTGCAGGATGCTTTTGAATTTGGCTCTTTTTTAAATGAAAGCTTGTAATTTATTTAACCTTAGTTTATAAAGATGTCCCTTGGGGTGGTTTCTGGTGAAATTGTGATATCATTTACTACTTAATTACACAGGCACTTCTTTAGCACTGTATATCACTGCATGTGATTATCATATTTTTAAAAGCTGGCTACTTTTGACTTAAATGGGCTCATTAGAATCTATTCATCTTCCACTGTTTCTCCTGTCCTTATCTGATTTTCACATGGCATTTAGTGATTGGTGGTTACAATTTGTTGTCATAGCTCCAACTCCGTTACACAGACTAAACATTTTGAGTACAGGTCAGCTGATTGAGGTCTTGTGGTACTCCATAATGGTGGCTAAAGTGAGTTATTCCATCATCACCGCCACCACCCACAGTCCTCCTCTGGACATTCGGGTTCCTTGGTGTTGGAGCAGTAAACCGTGATATCTGGGCAGGAGAAATGTACAGTGTGTCTCTTGCGGGTAAAACACTGTCTCTTGGTTATGTAAATCACTCAGAGTGATTTACATCAGAGGGATTTGCATATGCTCCCTCTTCCTTGGGGTACTGTATTTTCAGTTTTATTTGAATAAAAGTTATTGGTCTGTATTGTGTGTAATTGTGGCTGGGCTCTGTAGGGATTACTGGCATGTGACATAATCAAGCTGATAAAGGCTTAGGAAATCTGACTGCACACTCTAATATAGTTAGCTAAAATAAAAAAGATTTCATCCCCTCTCCCCCATCAGACTTTAGCTAAAGACAGCATATGAAGTCCACTAACAGTACCTTGTCTCCAACCAGGTATTTTAACATTTTTAAATGAGTGGTTAGTCAAATGCCGAACTGAACACTGTAAGTTTGATATGTAGTGTCTGTGGAAGATGGGGAACGCGTTTTATAAGATGAGCCGTCTCACTCAAATCTATCTAAGGAATGTGGAATAATAGGCTAACTGCTCTGCTGCCGGTCCGCTCCAGAAGTGATTAAGAGAGTCCCAGCAGCTGTAGGTCTGCATAGAGCCTTTTGTTCGCCTGCTTTATGCAGTTAGAAAAGTGAGTAGAAAAGAGGTGAGTTTGTCTGACATGCTCTCTTCAGGCATGTCTGGCTTTTTTTAATCACATGCTTCCTGGTTTTTGGTCATTGATATTGGTTGTAAATTAAACAGCATTGTACTGAAGTTTATGTGGTCATTGTGCTTATATGCTAGTACTGCTGTGCTGCTTTGTTTCTTGGACTGTCCTACGTCAAGAATAGCCCATATTACCCATAATCAAGTGCGGGTGGCGGCTGTGTGTCTGCTCAAGGTCTTTTGGTATAATAATACAGAATTTCACAAGTAAAAAATAGATTTTTACTGATATGCCTCAGTATGTAGTGGCTTGCCCCCGCCATCGTGTTCCTGTAGCGGCTTGGCCGGTGGCGTTTCAGAATGAAGAATCCTTGAGTTCGCCGGTAGTCAGGTGCTCACCGAAACCCTTCAGCTGTCTAAAAGGGCTGTGCAGTCACTGATCCCCAGTTTCAAGTGGTGAGTCTTTGTCGGGATGGATCTTCTCCCGTCCTTAAAGGAGCGCTCATCCCAAATCTCACAGTATGATATAGCCGACTGCATCTCATCTGTCCCAATACATCTGCAGGCTTAAGTTCCCTGCAGGAGCTTTGTTCCTGTTTTGGAGATCATGCCTATTGCTGAGGACAAGCTTGCTGGGGGTCTGGGGCTGGTGTACACCCACAGTTAGCTCATGCGGTTCTTTGTTATGGCAGCGTTTCAGTTTGTGTAGCGTCCCCAGGGAGCATGCTCACTGTCTGGATGAACAGTTTTCCATAAGCTGTGCTGCACCATTTTCCATATTTTTATTGTTTTTTTTTTTTTTTTTTTCTGCTGGCACGCATTCTGTTCATCTTCTTGTGTTGGATAGGCCTAGACGCATTCCTGAATGTATGTCCGCTTCTCATTTTATCGCTGTCTGGAAATGGTTCTGTTTGAACGTTAGGCATGCCCATTCACACCTGCGGGCTATTTAAACAAAACAGCGACTCCAAATGCTCCATACGAGTATCCAAACACTGGAGTGGAAAAAGCAGGCTTCTGATTGGCAGGTCATTCTTTATGTACATTTCTTGTTTGTGTGTGTGTGCGCATTTGTGTGTTTTATGAATTGCATTTTTCCCTGGCTGAAAATCTTGCTGATGAAAACGAGGTGAATTATCGTATGTTTAGTTCAGGGCTGTGCATTACAGAGCAGGCCATAGCACATTTTAGCACTGTGCAGCACCTGATGTTCCAGCACGCGCGTGTCTGCTTGGCGTGACCCCTGAACCGCAGCTGTGGGTGCGGGCGTGGCACCGTGCGGGCAGCGCATGGCGAGTGCCCCGAGGCGCTCCGGAAACGCTGTTATTATCTCCTCCGTTGCACAACTTCCTGGGTGGAGGAATCTGAGAGGAACTCATTCCACTCTACCCGGCCGCTCGGAAAACGCCCCACACAGCACTTCCTGTTTATCGACAGATTTCACAGGTAGTTACTATGAAATCATAAATACAGAGTTTTACTACAGTACCTCTGTGATCAGGTGTGTGTGTGTGTGTGTGTTTCTCTCTCACTGTCTCTCCCTCTCAGACACACACACACACACGAGCGCATACTTTCTTTGAGTAAAAAAGATAACATGATGACATTGGAGGCGTTTCACAAGCTGTGAGTTGTGTTGTGCAGCAGTACTGCACAGTAATATCCTGCATGTAGAAATATGGCTGATTTTGAAAAAAAGAAACTCATTAATTGCAGCACTGTTGCTGAAGGAACTTTTGTTGTCCCTCGGAAAACGGGCGGCTGTAAGTTTCAGAAAAAGTACCAAACCCTCTGGTACACCAAAGATGAGGACAGTTGGGTCACTGGCCTTTTCGGACTGTGATTTACAGCATGACTTTGGGAAACGTAAAGAGCAAGTTTAGCTGGACTGTTGTACCGTGATCCCCACACAGGGCACGCGTTGGCGTTTGGCTACAGAAAACGTCCCTTTCTCGTCATAAACAGAAACGCAACATATTCATACGTCTTATTGGAATGCGTTTGGTGCATTATTGTTTATTTTAAGATCATAAGAAAGTTTGTTGGGTAAAACCAGCCCATCTACACACGTCATTTAGCTGATGGCCACGTGCGCTCTGTGATTTTATAATGCTTGCTCCTGTGTTTCCAAGGACGCGGCTCTTTGACTGAGTGAAATGACAGTCGCTGCAAGCCTGCTAGTTTTTACATGCTTGAGCTGAATCCGGCCATGTAGATGTCCCGGTCGGCCTAGAACATGACGAGTTGATCATTGCACAGAGGGCTGAATTAATGCCGTGTTGCTGGACGGCATTTGCCATGTGGACACCAGGTTTGAGTTTTAGCGTAATTTGCTTGCATTGCTTTGCCGTGTTGTTTCATTATGAAGGCCTCATGGCGCATTTTGCATTGCTTTGAAAGCAGTAGCCGCATACTGTGCTGTCAATGTTGTAGGTGATTGGAGGCATTTTGCTGTACTGTCAATACAAACCAGTTGAACTGCTTTTGGCAGACTTTGCAGTTCAGACATAATTATCATGTAAAAATATCAGTTATGAATATTTTTAATATACCTTTTCAGTTCAGACGTAAGCAGTGTTTAATAGTGAAATTTCTGAGTACTATTAATGTTCTTTTTCTGTTCAGATTTAAGTACAGTTTAAAGATGACCTTTATGAATACTTTTAATATATTTTTCACTATAGAACAGACACTGTTGAAGTCGTATTTATAATGCAATAGTTAAAATGCCTTCCTTGTGAACCATTTCAGAAAACAGATGATGATTGGATAGTTGCCCAATGTAATTGAAGCCTTCAACAATTGAAGTGTTTGTTGATTACAGTGAGAATAGATTACTTGCAATTCCTTGCAACATGGTAACTTAGTTAGCTGTTATGCACACATGATGGTCATATTAAAGCTGTTTTTGTGTTTTACTGTAGTTATGAAGATTTAATGGTCCTTGAGGTTTGTGTTTCTTAAACTGTTCACTGTTTCCGGGGTACCAGCATACATTTTTAGAATATGTTTTGTTTAGACTTTCCTGAAAGATTATTTTTTTTAAAAAGGCTCCCAGAGCCAGCTTTATCATAAAAACCTGAAAAAAATCATGTTTTGGTTATGGAAGATTTTATTACCAGCATAACTGCTGGCCATCTACACAAGATTTTTTACATACCAAAGGTTTTGCTACAATTTTTTTTTTTTGTTCACGGGGAAACAGCTACAGCCATTGACAAGATTAGGCAGGTAAGCTTGTTTAAAAAACGTGATTTTCCTGGTTCGCTGGAGAGTCACGAAGAGTGAAGATGTAGGCTAGTTTTCCAGATGGAAAGATTATAGGCCTAATGGTATCTCACAGAGAGAAAATATGCATTGATTTAAACTAGATGTCGCAATGGCAAGCTGAATTTTGAAAAGTGTTACGGCACCAAGATTACAACCTCTCACTGCCTCTCTCTGTTTGCACAGTTCCATTCTTCGCGGTAATTTGATTACACCTGTGAAAATGGCCGATACTTTTTCTTCCCCACTTCCTCCTTGTCCAGCCATCGCGTCGGGGCCAGTAAACCCACGACTATTAGCACGCCTCGCCGGTGACTCAGCGAAGTCCGCTGCTGTGTCGAGACGTGCTAAATGTGTCGAGTTCTTTGCCAGATACTGTGGCAAGGTGTAGCTGTGCTAACATGGAGTGCTGTTATCTGGACTAACTTTTGACTAACTTCGTCTTTGAGATTTGAGACTCAAAGGTCTTTTGAAATTACTGCTAGCTAATAACTCAGGTTATGGAGCAATTTAGCCAAGCTAATAAAATATTGTCTTTAACAAGATTATCATAAATTATATTTTACGTATGTTGGTCTAATGCCGAAAGCACTTAGAATGTAGTAACATATTCCTCGAGTTCCTCTTTTGATATGACACAGAAATAAAAATTTGAATATTTTATCAGCCTTACAGATGAACTGCGGTATCAGTTGGAAAGCGAGAATTTATCTTACCCTGTTGTGTTTATGCTAATGTGATTAGCTAATCCACATCCATTCAGTAGCCATTTGTAATAAACCTGGAGCATTTCATAATCAATGTCCCAGATTTATTTAAATCCCTGCTCTGATGCCGCACTGAAAATCCCAGGTTACGGAAGGGAACTCTGAGCCGTTTGTAATCTGCGTATTCCGTGTGACCTTTAAGGTCACCCTGATCATGGGTCGAGGGTAAAGCAAGTCGTTTAATAATTGGTGAGTCCGGGGACATTTATTCTTGATTACCTCAGAAACGTCATTTTAAAGACGGGATATAGGCCAAGGTTTAAAGGACAGTCGCACCAGCATCCACGAGGAAGAGCAGTTCTGCGAGTCGAGCCAAAACGCTGAGCGTCCCGTCAGAAATATTGCGTGGTTCCTCACATGCCGAAAATCTGCAGCTAAATTTTAAAAAAAGCACGAAAATAAACGTGAAAAAACCGACTAAAGAATTTGAGGACATTGAGAAGGAGCACGTTATCAGCAGCTGCTGCAGGTGTGCCTTAAATATCGCTGACTGAAGGCGTCAAAAAACCGAGACGTATTTTCGCACGATAGTGTTTGTCCTGGCCGTTGCCCAGCCCCAGTGGCGCCGTGGTTTGTCTGCGTCACGAACGTCCCGCTGAACTGGAAATGGGGTCGTTGGGGCGCACCACGATCCCCACGCAGACCGAGGTCTCCCATCTCCTCCATCTGCTGCTCGTTTAGTCATCCTTAATAAATCAGGCTAGTTTTAGATATTATCTCGTGGAAGAGGCATGGAAACGAGCCACGCGTACTTTCTTTCGGAATAATGAATAGCCGTTCATTTTAATGCCGGAACAGCCCGGATCTAATGAGGACATAACCTAAAAGTCCCTTGGAATGTGGACCGAAGTTTTCGCCCTCCGAGGGCAGTAAATTATTTTAAGATGTTGCAATAGCTCTTTGCAAATAAACTGTGTTATCGGCATTCAAATGTAGCACGAACATTTGGGGCACAGTTTCTCCTCAGAAAACGTGTGTGTGTGTGAAAAGTCAAGTTCTGAAAAAACATGGTAGGCATTGGTGAATAATCATCTCAAAGCTTTTAGAAATAGTATGGCGCTTAATATTCAAAATCTGAAGACAGTCTGTCACAAAATTATGTCATTAGTTTGTATCCAAATTACAGTGTAAATTGAAATATTCCAAAAAGCTTTAGGGGTAGCATTGTGCTGAGGTACTTCACATTTCACACCTACAAGTTCAGAGTTTCGTAACACAGTGAGGATACACAAGTTACAGAGGTCGAAGGACAGAGTGCAAGGGTCAAGTTCCCAGACGTCCCTGAACCTGCTTTCCAGGGGGAAGACTGGTTTGCTCAAAAGTGTGTCTGCACTAACGGCAGCCTCATCTACTCGTAACATCACAGGGAGGATTGTGTGCGGACGCACTGTGTAATGACCTCAGTGTCTCAGAATGCAGAAAAGCACAGCTAGCCTTGAGAAATTAATCTGCAAAACAAGGAAAAATGCTGTGGAAAATCTGCATAGAGCTGAAAATTCATACTTGGGTGTTGCTGTTTTGAACAGCTGCAAGTCATTAATGATTCATGGTGATGAATTTAAATTTTCAATGCTCCCCCCCTCCAAAAAAAAAAGGGACACCAGGACAGTGCTCTATTCAGAAAGGTCAAAAGCAGAGGGTAAATAATGTCGCAGACTATGATTAATGGGCTGCTGGAGGGTTTTGAAGGCAGGAATAAGTAGAGAGATGGGGCTGAAATTTGACATGATTCAGGGATCTCGATTGGGCTTCCTGATTAAGGAGAGTATTAACAATATGTTTCAGTTTTATAACTGAAAGGAAGCGTCCCGAAATGAAGAAACATAAATGTGCAGAGGTAAGAGGAGGTCATGGAAGAGTGCTGTAGACACAGACTCTTCTGGCAGCCAGCAAGGAACTCATCATATTCACAGAGGGGTTCACGGCCTACAGACAAGACAGTACAAGCGCAGGTCAGCGGAATATAATGTAGAAGCTGTCAGTTTGATTTAAAGGATTCAAAACATCATTGTCCTTACCAGTCATCGTCTCCAAGGGGGGCGAGACGAGCTCGAGTGGAAAGGCTGGAGCTCTCAAAATGCCACAGCCTGAAAATTATTCATCTGGAAATAGCATCTCGACCCAACGAGAAGGAGCCTGGAGGAGAGGCTGTGAATCTGCCGGGATGACAGGCCGCAGATACCAACGCGAGGCGTCTTAACTTGCAAGCGGTACCGTGCCGACGGGGATTCTGGGTACTTGACATTTAAACAGGAGCAGGCAGACAATGGGAGAGATTGATGCGCATAATGAAGCTGATGAAGCCGGAGTTCGGATCGTCGGGAAGGAGAGGGAACGGGGAGAGAGGTCGTGAAGAGCCGAAATCAGGGGCGGAAAGACTGGACTGAAAAGAGGAGCTTGAGGTTGTGGTGGGAGCTGGAAGATGAATTGCTCCTCTCAGATTGAGCAGATACTCCTGTCCAGAGCGCCTTACTCGGATGACATTTTCACACACAGTCCATTCATACAGCTAGAAATGAGCTGAAGCAGTTTAGCTTAAGTAGCTTGCTGAAATTTGCTTGAGTAGCTTCACCCCAGCAAAGAACCAAACCCAGAACCTCTACAAGTTACAAACCCACTTTCCTAACCAGTATTCTGCTCTGAAGAATACATTTTGCCAATTTTATAAGAAATATAGCCTTCCATTTCTTTTGAGACTGTCAGTATACACAGAGCAGCCATTGAGTCACCAGGTTTTTTTTTATACCCCTCCTTAATGAAATTCTACCAATATTTACAGGCCACTATTATCTTCACTACAGGTAAAGAACTGTAGAAATCCTGCCAAGTTACAGTGCTCTGGTAGGCCTAATCTCTTCTGGTGAGTAGGATGCTGGAATAACATAATCATGCAGAATGTAGAGCAGCCTGTTTATTCTAATAAACATCCTGTCATTTATTGGAGGGTGAACGCGGGTTAAGCATTTAAAAAGGGGATTAAAACGGCAGTGAGCACTGCTTAATGGGTATGCCCGTGCACTGCCCGGCCCGGCCCATGGTAATAAGTCACTGAAACGACCGAATAATTGATTTCCATTCCAGCTGCCTTTCACGAGCAATTTACGTCAATTAGTTGACCTGATCTTCACACGCCAGCAGCACTTTACAAACCATAATTACACAATTTCTTAAAAAGCGGGTTTTTTAAATGCCATAGTTATTGAACTTGTGCTGGGCTGTAGGAGAACCTTTTTTTTTGAATGTCAGTTACTTTCGTTCAGTAAGTTGGAGAGTATTAGATGCATTTACAATAAATGTACAGACTACCATCGATGAAGTTGCTATGAGCTGTCGCTGTTAACAGGGAAGAGGCAGACGAGGATGTGTGTGAAAGTTATTTTTTGTTTTTTCTTGGCTCAGCAGGAACTGCTATTAGCTGGCGAGCCTGACAACGCCCCCTGCCAAATATTTATATTTCCCCCATTTCCAAATCCTGTGTTCTGCTGAGTTTAGCAGATAGAAGGGTGGAGGAGCGCGGGCTGTGGGTGAATATCGCGGTGCGAGCGTGCTAGCGTGTCGCTGCAGCGCTGGAGCTGACTCAGTGCTGCGTCGCTGGGGGAGGGAGGGAGGGAGGGGAGGCTTGGCCTGCCTCAGCTCACAGACGCATGCTAATGTGCGAGCGCAGAGCGCCGCTTAATCCTGCCTGTGCTGCTTGTAGTCCGTAGTCCGGGGTTTTTTTAAGCCCCCATACTGAGTTTTAAAGCCCCCCAGAAGGGAGACGGGGGGGGGGGGGGAGTACTGGAGTTTTTGTGAGTGAAAGCGCTGGGGGAGGGGCGCTGTCCGTCAGGTGGAAGGCTGCCAGGCCTCTCCGCGCCCCGCCCCCTCCCGCTGTCCGCGTTCGCTAAGCTAAAAGCGGCTAACAAAATGCGCGACTCGCCGAACGCACCACATTCAGGTTTGAGGCGAGACCTCCACCCCTATAGCCCCGTTATACACGTTGTACACTGCGACCCCGCCCCCCTCCCCCCCCCCCCTTTCCAGTCCTCCCCGCGCCTCACAGAACGAGCCGTAAAAAGTTCCCGAGGCAAAAAAAAAAAGAAGAGAAGAAGAAGAACAAAAGGCACCGAGCCAGAAAAAGAGAGGGGAAAAGCTGTGGCTCTTAGGGCTGTCCGTGCGTGCGCCCGCTGAATGCTAATAGGCACGCCCGCGCTCCGCCCCCTTCTGAAAAGACCCCGGCCTCAGCACCCGCTCTCTCCCCACTCCCCCCGTCCCGTCCCGGGGTCCCGCTCCGTCCGGCAGAGACACACCCGCGGCTCGCTGCCGTTCCCCCTGCCCTTGGGCTGCCCGTAGCATACGTAAGCCAGGGAGCTACCTGGACTGGTGATTTTTATTTTTATTTTTATTTTTCCTCACACAGGGCAGGTGAGAAGAATATCTTGGTTCCTGGTTGCTGAGAGGAATATCTTTTCCAGGTCAGTTCTGTCATACGTTCAGCGGTGGGAATGTATCTCAACGCTTTTTGTTGTTTTGGATACTGTTGAGTTACTCGTACACTGCTTTGCTTGCTTTGAGTTTCTGTTTGCAGGTTTTCTTTGAGTTGATTTGTTGCTCAGCCTCTGTAGAATCTGGCCCATGTCACTCCCTGGCATGCTCATTGCATTTCATTTTTTGTTGTCTGCTTCTGAACTGAGACATTTTTCATACTGAAAGCAGTGAAATAATATTCTGGGCAGAATCATTCCGGGGTACCATAATTTAAAAAATAATTTTAAAAAAAGTGAGCAAAAGATATTGATCCATGGTCCCGATTTTGGTGCTTCAGCTGTTTTGTCCCAGCAGAAAAGTTTGTCTTTTGCTTCATTTTGTGTGGTGCCTTAATTGGTCATGATGGATTGTACATGGATCAAAAATTTTCAGGTGTCAGAAGTAAAGAAGTCAGTCAGTGCCGCTAACCTATAGCAGCTCCACCTTACCGCCAACATCACTCTGACCAAGACAGAGAGAGGGAGAGTGAGAGAGAGAGCAACAGAGAGGAGGAGTGAGAGAGGGAGAGCAAGCAAGAGGGAAGTTGGGAGAGAGAGGGCGAGAGAGAGGAGTGAAATAGGGAGCGCATGTAAGAGGGAGGGAGAGAGATAGAGGGGGAGTGGGGGATAGAGGGAGAAGGGGGGGTGGGAGAGAGAGAGGGAGTCTTTTTCAGATCCACTCTTACCTCAGAGCCATGCAGGTCACACCCCTCTATGCCCCTGCACAGAGCCAGGTTTATAGAGAAGCTGCACATTTTTCAGTTTGTTGTGTTGGCTGTTATGAAACTGCATTGTCAGAGGTCTTTCCAAACAGGGTGCCTGCATTTCCTGTTGTTTTCCAAGTGCTGAAGATGACACTGGAGATGGACTTTGTGACATTTTTTGTTTTGTTTTGTTTTGTTTTTTTGGTTTAAGATCTGTGATTCTAATTTTTATTTATTTACTTAGAGACTCCTTGTCCCAGGCAGTAATGTGCAGAAGCCCCTCCCTTTGCATATTCCTTGCCATGCTGCATGGCCAGATACCTGCAGATGAAGCTGCAGCAGGTGGGGGGAGACGTGATAAATTACACAGCCCTGTAGTGACTCTGTGTGCACATTTTTAAAACGCCATTTCTGCCTGAGCAGGAAGTGGATTGTTTAAATAAAGCTTTTGGGCCCTTGGTGTAACGGCTTCTTATTTTCCTTTTGCGGTTTAATGCGTTGTAGCCGTGCGGTATGGACACGCCCGTTTGCGCTCGCACTTTAAGGCTTAGCAGTGGCTCTCGGCTCGCTGCGATGTGCCTTTGTCTCTTTTTGCGCTCGGTGATTTGTGTAATAACACCGCTGGAAGGTGCTTTTAAAGTGCGTCTGACAGTGTGATGTCACCACTCTGGCAGGTCAGGTGACTTCAGCCATTGTGCTGACTGAAATGAAGATAAATCTTCGGACAAAACTTTTCCTCACTGGGTAGCAGGTACACGGCCACTGATTGCACGTGCAATCCATATTTCATTTACTTATTGCTATCACATTAAAAATGAAATTTACCTTTTGTGTCACAAGTGAAATGATTACTAGTGGTTGGACATCATAGTGAATTGTGGAATTGCATTGATATCAGTTAAAGGATAACACTAGTAATTTTCATTGTTTTCAGTAACGTCAACATATCCTATGAAAATACCAAAATAGGAACATTCTCTATCCAACTTTCAGCACTTTTTAACATTTTACCACCCCATGGCCAGTGTAATCTTTACCTATTTTTTTAGTTTGATGGGTTACAATTTGTTTGCAGGCATTTATTTTGTAAAAATTACTTCACAAAAGAAAAATATAGATCCATATGTATAAGGCTATAGCTTTACTCTACATCCCACTAGTAAAAACAATTTAACATCCAGAAACAGACTAACCCTTGTCCTAACCCTTTCCCAACCTTCTAAACACGAATCAAATCTCTCCTCAACCCCAATACCATTTTCCTTTCCCTAACCCTAATTTGAACCCTAAAACCTAATTCTAGCCCTAGCAGTCATCTGAAATGTATATATTTTAAATTTTAAAATGGATGAAAAACAGTATTATTCATAGAGAGGGGAGGAATCAATTGGCTATATTAGATTACATTAGTTTGTCTTCAGGTGGTTTTTCAGCTTTTCAGAGTGAATTGTTGATGACTCGTGCGTTCCTGACGTAAGGTTACTCTGGCGTGCAGCGCGTAGCTGGAACCGAAGCTCCAGTTTGGCGTGTTGCGCGTCCTATAAAAGCTTGAGCTGTGTGCTTTCTCTCCGCATCTCCGGGCGAAGCGTAAATCACTCAGACGTCCTGTTTCCAGAGCGCACACAGACCGGGGGAACGGCTGCTTCACCCCGCTCTCTGAGCCCAAACCCAGGGCATCACTCAAACGTGTACAGACTCTACCCCGAGAACCATCAAACCGCGTCCTGTGTGATCCTCGCAGTTTTATGAGGCTTGCCCTGTGGGGAAGTTTGGGGGGGGGGGGGGCTTGTCAGTTTGGTTAAAGGTTTCAATGCTTCGTGAAATCCACAAAATGACAGAAAGACTAGAGAATAATACCAGTATGTTACAAAAAAATTAGGTCAGTTTTTGAAAATGTTGGGCTGTTGGGGGAGATGGGGGAGGGTACATTAATTTGCTGTACATTAATTCTAGTATGTTTTGTTTTGTAATTGGCAGGGCTCTGTCCACAAACTCAAAATATGAATATTTCATTGGTCTATTTTCAGTCTGTTAAAGTGCAGTGCACTTTTTATCACTTGTGCTGAAAAACTCAAAAGAAGTAGAGAGGACATTCAGCCAGATTGCTGCTACAGTCCTCTTTAGCTTTGAGTATAAAATGCAATAAATATGTTTAGATGTGATTTATGGAAGTGCATATCTTTCCCCGTGTATGAAGGAGATTAATTGTCAGTTAGATTTAACACTCCCTCGAGGTGTATCCTGGTTACGTAATGACCAATGTTGTTAATCACCCGGACGGAACGGTAATGGAAGAGGGTGACGTTTATGAATTGTTTTGAAATTTTAGCCTTCGTACCTCTGTGTGATCGAGCTGTGCTGAGTGCAGTCCTGACATTGGGGAAAGGAAATCAGCTCCAGTGTGTTATTAAACGTTTCAAGATGTCTGCTGCACTCTCAAAATGAAATATTTTCTCGAAATTTCTGTCTGTGGAATGTGGTTTACTTTTCAGCATTGAAGAAATTTTACCACAGGAAATGGTGGCCGGTATGCCTTTAAATAAGATAATAATGTCTTAATACTGCATCTGTGCATAGTGACTCTGGCCTCTCATAGTGCTTCATAGTGACTCTGGCCTCTCATAGTGCTTCATAGTGACTCTGGTCTCTCATAGTGACTCTGGGCTCTCATACTGACTCTGGTCGCCCATAGTGACTCTGGTTTCTCATAGTGCTTCATACTGACTCTGGTCTCGCATAGTGACTCTGATCTCTCATAGTGCTTCATAGTGACTCTGGTCTCTCATAGTGCTTCATAGTGACTCTGGTCTCTCATAGTGACTCTGATCTCTCATAGTGACTCTGGGCTCTTATAGTACATAATAGTGACTCTGGGCTCTCATAGTGCATCATAGTGACTCTGGTCTCTCATAGTGCTTCATAGTGACTCTGGTCTCTCATAGTGCATCATAGTGACTCTGGTCTCTCATAGTGCCTCATAGTGACTCTGGTCTCTCATAGTGACTCTGCGCTCCCATAGTGCTTCATACTGACTCTGGTCTCCCATAGTGACTCTGGTCTTTCATAGTGACTCTGGTCTCTCATAGTGCTTCATAGTGACTCTGGTCTCTCATAGTGACTCTGGTCTCTCATAGTGCATCATAGTGACTCTGGTCTCGCATAGTGACTCTGATCTCTCATAGTGAGTCTGATCTCTCATAGTGACTCTGGGCTCTCATAGTGACTCTGGTCTCTCATAGTGCTTCATAGTGACTCTGGTCTCTCATAGTGCTTCATAGTGACTCTGGTCTCTCAGTGCTTCATAGTGACTCTGGTCTCTCATAGTGCATCATAGTGACTCTGGTCTCTCATAGTGCATTATAACGACTCTGGTCTCTCATAGTGCATTATAACGACTCTGGTCTCACATAGTGCATTATAACGACTCTGGTCTCACATAGTGCATTATAACGACTCTGGGCACTCATGTTAAAACTCTAATTCCCAGGCACATGTACAGAACATGTGATGATATACAGCTTTTGATCCAAGTATGTGACACTGCCTCTCATTTTGATATCTTTATTTCTCAGATATTGCTATCTGAACTTGTGGGCCAAACTAAATTATATCATGCTGTACATGTTTTTTTCATCAAGTAGTTTGTATTCTTGACTCGGTGTCATGGTTGTGATGAAATGCATTGTGCACAATCAGCATTGTTGTATTCATTTTTATTTTGCCCGGTGTAGCTGGTTTGCTAGCGATCCATTCCAGCTCCTAATCTGGCTGTTTCCAGCGGGGATTGAAATCCACACGAGACAAAGAGAGGGTGCTGGCCCCGGAGTGCAGGCTCGTTTACACAACAATGCTCTCATGTTTTTTTATTTTTTTAACCCTCTTTAATTGTTTGGCCAGGTTCTGGCCACGGTGATGTCACCAAACGGCATCATTTCCAGCTGCTGAAGTCACCAACAGCTGCATTCACTCAGTTTCCCTCTCTGGAAAAACAACAGCGTTTGCAGTTTGAGTTTCTGACCTCGGGCGTTGAAATGCGTCCGTGATCCGAACCATTTCATTTTTACCCTTGAGAATCAATCGCCTGGCCGTTACGCAGTGGATTAATAAGAGACTTCAGACGGACATAACCCTCTGTGTAGGATAAGTTGGAAAACGCTCCATTTTACATGATGTATCAGCTTAGTGAAATGACTGGATAATGCTCTTTTAAAGGAAGCCAAATGGGTTGTGGCAAGGCTTTAAAAACAACTTAAGACTGGAATAAAACGAAAACAGTCCATTTCTGTAGAGTGATGCAGGCCTTTTACGTAAAGCTTTGAAAGGATCCACATTTGACACATAACCTAAGACTAGACTCAAAGCTAAACCAAGACATTTTCTAAGTGGTTTGCCTTTCATCTGTAATGCTTAATCAGCTGCGTGTGTGTGCCTGTTTGTGTTAGTAGGTATGTTTTGTGTGCATGCGTGCGTGTGTGCGCGCGTGTGTGTGGATCTGCATTTATACATTAATGATAAAAAAGCTTAAGTGATTTAGTAGGTGAGTTGGATTTTGCAGTCTTTATGTTTTTGGGACTGAGTAATTAAGTTGTGTTGGTGGAAAAGTTCTGATTGTGTAACATCAACAGCAGATGAGGTGATGATGACTGGGTCTTTCTATAACACTCTTTCCCGGATGGATGGGATAGAGGTCAACTTGGTCTGACTTGTTCTCCACCCTCCAGAGCCAAAACACCGGCAGAGAAATTAAAAAATCTTATTAATCACCTCCAGCCTATTAATCATTAACCAGACCACACCCCTCGGTCTTGATCCATGTCAGTGACTACACGCCTCAGTCTGCAACCTTTCCAGAGACGACGCCCATCCATTCTGCCAATCAAGCCAGAGACTGCACCTTTCTGTCCATTCCAGCACACACCCTGTACCCTTCTCATGGCTAACTGCTGAAGCTAAGCAGCCATACCACTCTGTAACTGCTGAAGCTAAGCAGCCATACCACCCTGTAACTGCTGAAGCTAAGCAGCCATACCACCCTGTAACTGCTGACACTAAGCAGCCATACCACCCTGTAACTGCTGAAGCTAAGCAGCCATACCACCCTGTAACTGCTGAAGCTAAGCTGCCATACCACCCTGTACCCTTCTTATGGCTAACTGCTGAAGCTACGCAGCCATACCACCCTGTACCCTTCTTATGGCTAACTGCTGAAGCTAAGCAGCCATACCACCCTGTAACTGCTGAAGCTAAGCTGCCATACCACCCTGTACCCTTCTCATGGCTAACTGCTGAAGCTAAGCAACCATACCACCCTGTACCCTTCTCATATCAGGCTGCTGAAGCTAAGCAGCCATACCACCCTGTACCCCTCTCATATCAGGCTGCTGAAGCTAAGCAGCCATACCACCCTGTACCCTTCCCGTGGCTAACTGCTGAAGCTAAGCACACATACCACCCTGTACCCTTCTCATGACTAACTGCTGAAGCTAAGCAGGGTTGTGCTTTGTCAGTACAAGTATGGGAGACCTGTACAAAGCATCCTATAGGCTACATCTTCCTGTTGAAGGGGCACTGTTGTGGCATAGGCTACTGATTAGGTACATTCTTAGTACATCCAGAAGACATTATATTAACCTAATTTAAATTGCCTATTAAATTGGCTATACAATCTGAAAGATGGTTTCATTTTTTCATTTTCAGTATGAACTCGCTATTCAGCACTACCATTATTTCACTGTAAGTTGTAAGCTCACTTGCACTCAAAAACCCGAAAGCCCAGCCCTTACTGTACCATGTTGTGGGGAAAACATACAGACGGTGTTGAATGAAGGACATTTTTTTTTCCTCAAATATATTTTTTCAGAAAGTACATGTTCTTGGCACAGGACGTATAGGGCAGCAGAGTTTAGGGTCTGCTCCGTTTGCTCTGATGTCAGTCCTGTTTGCTCGGAGCTCGTGATGGTCGTGTCATTTGTGTTTCCTGTCAGAGATGTGTGACATTTGAGATGTGTGCTATCCAGTGACAGGTCTGCGAAGCTGCAGCTTGAGTGGAACACAAGGAAAAGGACACAGGAAGTAGGATAGCGCTCGAGTTCTCCAGGCCTTGTCACTTCCTGGATAACAATAGATATTCCATTTCCTCCTCTGTGACTCTTTACCCGCGACCCAAGTGCACTCTGGGTGATGACATCACTGTGAAACAACAGGATTTGGAGCAAACAGAGTTTGTTTGTGCCAGTTTGGGTCTTTCATTCACTCAGTACACTGAATGTGATTAATAATAATAATAATAATAATAATAATAATTAATTAATGTATTGCATTTGTATAACTTCCCTTTGCTTTCCTGTTGTAAATATAGCTGCGTAACGATAGGTTAGCTTTGTGGTGATGTACTTTTGTATACAGTAAGAGTACTGTATAATTGTTGATTGGTTGGATTGACAGGACACTTATTGATTATAAATATGACTTTTGTGCCTTCTTGGTGATATCAAACCTTAAAACTGTATTCTGGTGACTTTTTTGTTTTCCTCTTCTTAGAGAATAAGAGTGTGATCCTTAGTGTTTTTGTATGTAGAAACATTTTGTTACAATGTGTCCGTTGAGGAGGATTGAAGTCATTGGGATACACTGTGTGTGAATCAAGGGTAAATGGTCCATCTTCATGGTCCTGGAGTGGCTTATTTTGAAGAATTTATCCATCCTGTTTCCCTACATTATAGTACCTGATGGTGTTAATATATAGTGTAATGTTCTACTGTACGTGGTCAGTACCACATGTTTAAATTTTGTTTTGATGTTTCCCAGGTACACTTTTATCAGACCTAAGGAAAACCTGAACGAAAATACCACAAATTTATTTTATAAACGCTCATATACATGAGACTTAAATGACTAAAATGTGTTGTAATTGCACATAAGGAATTGTGGTTATGGAGGGATATAAACTGTGGCGTTGAGTACACAGAACACCGTGGAACCCTGGGCAAGTAGCTGCAGGAGAATATCTGTACGGGTCCATTTTGGGGAAACCAGGTGAGCACAGGAAAGAACTGCGCTGAACTGTGAATTTCGGTTTACGTGGCAGAAGAGCAGCACTCACTGATTAACCTGCAGCCTGGACTAGCGTATCACATTTAAAACCATGTCACATAATTCTTAATAAACGGCACTTTTCTGATAAAGAGTAAACAAACTAAACGATTTTTAGGGCGAGCGTGAAACCGAGCGAGAACAAAAGAAGTGAAAAGCCCGGTTAAAGCAGCCCTACTCTGTATGGACGAGAGACCGCCAGTCATTTCCACTGCCCCTCCCCGGTGAGCTCTTTCTGCACCGCATTACGCTGCATTGATCCGGCAGACGCTCCGAACCGAATGCATTAGGCACCGGCGCATGGTGCGCGGAGCAGGCTAAATGCTAAATTGGGGGGGACCGGCGGCTCGAACTCCGCCGGGGCGCTAATGTTAGCGCCGCGTCGCGTTTTCCAGGTGACCACTCCCAACCACCTGCGGGACCACGCCTGCCGATCAGCTCCGGGGGCGGGGGGGGCGGCGGCGGGGGGGGGGGGGGGGGGTATTGGTTTCAGAGCCACAGTGGCTGTTGTTTTTCCAGCGTTGTCATTTCCTCTGCAGATGTTCCCAGCTAAGGGGAAAGCATAACAAATCGCGGCGTAAGCGGAATGAGTTTTCGGACCCGACCGGTCATCCGGCGTGTTCGGCTCTATCAGAACGGCACATAACATTATCGCGCCCTCGGGATTCCTCCAGCTTTCTGTTGCTTTTGAAAACAGGAGCAGGCTACGTGTTACCGGCCCCGGGCGTAACTGTGGCTTTTGATAAGCGCGGTTTGTTTCGTCTGAGCGAGGGGACGACGCAGCCTTTGAGTTGCCCAAGTGCTGCGAAGCTGTCGAACGCTTGGACAGGATCCCACTTAAAACAGAACTTGGCCTCGGCCTCCGGTTTCGTTCGAAACCTTTAAACTTCGTCGTCTATAAGCCGAGACGTACGAGTCGGAACGCCGCGCGGTGCTGTACAGCGTGTGCTTTTAGAAACCTGCAGACGAACGCCGTCTCCATAACGGTTGAGCACGACCCCCAGCGGGAGTTTTATTTCACGGTCCGTTTGACGCGTCTCTCCTTTTTAGGTACGCGTCCTTTCACGTCTGAGAAACGCGCCCGACGATCCCAGGCTAACGTTCGCGGTTTGCCGAGTCGGGAGTGGCAGGTACCGCGGCGATAACCGTTTCCGCGCCGGGCGCCGGGCCGAATCGCTGCCTGTTCTTTCTCCAAACGCATCGTTCCGCGTTAAGGCCAGGGGGTCATTCTGCGGTATCCACCTGCCTTAAACGCAAGACAGTGTTGGCCTCGAAATGAAGAATTTTTGAACCAAGGTTAGCCAGACGGCGTATGGAGATGCAGAACATCCAGCAAAATAAAGAAATGAAAAATGTGTTTAAAGCATTTAAATCACCGTAAAATGTTGAGAACGCCTTTGCTCTGTTTTGAACGAAAAGGAAAAAGCTTGCGTCGAAGTTCCTGCGGAAGAGATCCGTCGCTCCGTTTCGTTTGCACGGTCGCGTTGGGTCGTCTCTAGCAGCTCTGCGGATGAGCAGCTTTCCACGCGCAGTTTAAAAGCGTCGCGCGAGGGGAAATAAAGGAAGGAATAAAACGCGCTTTGCGCAACCCGTGCTGCCTGGCGCCGTGTTTTGTTAATCATGAACTCGCAAATTTAATGACCGTGCCTCTGGGGCATCGTTAACGGGCTGGAGCACCTTATATGACTGCTTTTCTGTCTGTCTGTTTGTCTGTTTGTCTGTCTGCCTCACTGTCTGTCTGTAGGGCTGTGCAGTTGTAATCTAGCTCGGTCATAGGTGATTTGATGAGCCACACCTCCGCCCTTTCTGAGTGGTCTGTCTGTCGTTGGCCTTCATACGCTGTTAAAGGAGAAGTGGCTGCTGTGGCTTCCAGAACCTTCTCTGCACCTGGTACAGTAACTGTGCCTCTCATTAGGGCTCTTCACTGTACCTGGAACAGTAACTGTGCTTCTCATTAAGGCTTGTCACTGTTCCTGGTACAGTAACTATGCTTCTCATTACGGCTCTTCACTGTACCTGGAACAGTAACTGCTTCTCATTACGGCTCTTCACTGTTCCTGGTACAGTAACTGTGCTTCTCATTACGCCTCTTCACTGTTCCTGGTACAGTAACTGCAGAGGAACAGTCAGCCTCTGTGCTTCTCATTATGGCTCTTCAGCTCTATGTCTCCATAGCTGGAGGTCAATAATTGTTTAGTGAATCATACGGGCATGGATAGGACTTAATGCGGCATGTTCTGTTTGCTATGGGCTTAGAAAGCAAGCTGTTCTGGTGGTCAGGAAATTCCTTGAAATTTCCAGTTAGAGCACCGTGATGAAGTTGGTTGAAACTTAGACCCCCCCCCCCCCCAGCATGCTAAATGCACCCCCGCCATAGCTGCAGCAGAAAATTGGGGTCACTCTGAACAGAGGACCAGATAATAAGATGCGATGGGGGGTAGAGATTAGCAGAGGCCACCAGCCAAGAGGCCCAGACACAGCGAGAGGGAGAAACCCGCTTTGAAAAGAATACCACCACACGGGCATTACTCTGTCATTGCACCTTTCTCAATAAGACTGATAAAAACCCGCTTTCCAAGGGAATACCACCACACGGGCATTACTCTATCACTGCACCTTTCTCAATAAGACTGATAAAAACCCGCTTTTCAAAGGAATGCCACCACATGGGCATTACTCTGTCACTGCACCTTTCTGAATAAGAGCGAGGCTTCTTATTCCCAAAACTCGAAACAAGACCTGTCGAGAGATGTTGCAAAAATGACATCCTGGCACATTTTGTCAGAGTATTTTGAATGAGCAGTTTTGAGTAGATTTAGTGCAGTGTGTTAATTTTATTAATAAACGTCTGCCAGTCTTAGTGCTTTGGAATCATCTGAAGTGTCCCTGGCTGGATGGTGCTGTGATCCTTAGGAAAGCCGTGTATTGGAGCAGGAACCGACTGGTTTCTGATTTTTGCCCAACAGGAAGTCTGGTCTGTTTAATAGCCTCCCACGGTGCATGTCTCTTTCATGGACGGTAAATTCTGTGCTGGTTCTCGCAGTGTGGAAATATCAGACTCATCCCACCTGCGGCCCACTCTCTGGTGCGAATGATCTCAAAAGCAGAAAGTGTGCAGGGGGAGGAGTTGCTTCAGTCTCACACACCGAGAACCAGCATGAGCTGGTCTCTGTCCATTTAACACTGAGTCACTCAGCTCTGTATCCTTAAATAATCCCAGTATTCAGGCGTGGTGGTATTCCAGTAGTCTGTAGTGGCCTTGTAGCTCCCACAGAATCCACTTAGGATGGATGTTAAGATTATAGACAGAGCAATGGAATGTAAATGGATGTCCAAGGCACTTTTGTCACATGACTGAAGGAGGCTATCCTATGCCTAACATTGCAGGTGTACATAGACCTAGCATTGCAGGTCTAAATAGACCTAGCATTGCAGGTGTACATAGACCTAGCATTGCAGGTGTACAAGCATTTCTAATGGAGAAGAGGCTAAATGCTGCAGAACTGTAGACTGCCAAAGAAGAGAGCTGCCTTTGGAGGGAGGGTGGGTCTCAGTCGGCATGGCAACCCTGCCTGAGCACACACTAGTAGCGACTGGTCAGTTTCCAGTCAGCTAGAAAAGCTTCTGTACGCCCGTCGTTTATTAGTTTGAGTCAGATGGCTCTCCACAAAGTGCTCAGGAAGACAGGAGAGGGGAAATCAGAATGTGTCTATCAGTCAAGCCTGAATTTCTCCCATCGTCGGTTGTGCCAACTTGGAAAGCCGTTGGCTGACCTTCGGACGTGATGGAAGGTGAGCCAAACAGAGAGCGTAAATCCTCTTTAAAAGCTGCGGGCATCATCCTCAGTTTCAGTTTAAGATGTTTATCTTTTTTATTCTTTTTTTTGTGATGAATAGTAAGGGCAGTTTTGCCATTGTGTCAGACAGCATTGTTGTCAGTAGCAGTTGAGGGCAGCCCCTTCCCCATTGGCCCACGAGGAAACGGATGGGCGGGACCAAGACATCGGGGGCACCCGGAGGCCGGGTGAACTTTGACCCCGTGTAGCGACGGCGGAGATAACCTGTGCGAGGCTGGCGGGTGGCGGCGAGTAGGGTGGGTCGGGTTCGCTCAGGGGAGGGGGGGGGGGGGGGGGGGGGAGGCTGCACAGGAGATGAGCCGGAGCCGCGGGACCAAACGGCAATCGGGTGTCTTTCGCGGGAGTCCGATCCCAGCGACGGAGGCTCAGGAAACTCCGCCCACCACGAGGTGGGCGTGACGGCATCGCTTCAACGAGCTCAGAGTTTCATCTCTCCTTCGCATGCCTGCGAGCTCTGTAAATCACTACCCTTTCTAAAGGCCTGGATTTACGTGGGCTAGGCTGTGGTGCAGATCTCTGTCTGCTCTCCCTGCCAGGAGAGGTGAGTGTTTGATTTTTTCATTGCGACTCTGAGGCAGGAACAGCCAGCGGTTGGGAGTGGCTCATTTCGCTGTGAGGAAGGGACGATCATGTCCTGCTCATAACTTGCCTGCTTAGAAAAATAGGTCTTGCAGTTTTCCCTTTCAATATAGTGAGACTTTTTTTTTTCTTTTTAGTGTTCATTTTCTGATTTTTGTATGACATGCCATGTGTTACCATGGATTGTGGTCAAATTTGTTTTACTGTTGTGGAAAGAACAAGAGGTATTTTGTATGTTTTCTTTTTTTCCTGTCATTTATTGAAATAATAGTTCATAAATCTGTCACGCATACTGGCCCTTACTGTTACAAACAGTGATTTCTGATTGAACTGCTGACTGAATTGGGTGCCAGCTGGCATGAATATGATCTGGAGGTCTTGGGTTATTAGGACAGTGTGTGCATGTGCGTGTGTGTGTGTGCATGCATACATACATACATCAATCATATTACATATCAGGATTACCACCATCCGCACTCCCTGTTTGGATCATACTCTGCTACACCTTTAATCACCCTGAAATGGTTAGGTCTCTCTCTCTCTCTCTCCCCCTCTCTCTCTTCCCCTCTTCTTTCTCTCGCTCTCCTTCTCTCCATCTCCCTCTCTCTCCCTCCCTCCCTCTCCCTCTTTCCCTTTCCCTCTGTCTCTCTCCCTCTCCCTGTCTCGCTCTCTCTCTGTCTCCCTCCCTCTCCCTCTCTCCCTTTCCCTCTGTCTCTTTCCCTCTCCCTGTCTCCCTTTCTCTCCCTCCCTGAAGAGGGGAGAGTGAGAGTCTTGGCTCGGCGCCAGGGCCCAGCGGAGGGACAGGACTTCCTGTCAGGAAGTGCACTTTCTCCATTTATCATCTGGCAGAGAGCAGCGAGCACTTCCTGTGTGAGCGGCCGGTGTCGGGGCCGTGGCCATCGTGTGAAAGCCTCCTGCCTCTGCTCTCCTGTCCCCCTCTCCCAGCCGGCCGGCCCGCCTGTCCGGATCAAATGAGCCGGTGTTTGCCTCTGAGCTCGTAATGAGGCAGTTTGTAGCCGGTGTTACATCTGGCCCCGGGACACTCGCGGGGGAAGGAACTTGGAAGAGGAACGGTCCGTAAATTTGTTCTCAACGTATAACCCTCTAGTCTTGAACCAGTTTAATTTGAAAAATGACTAGAATCCTTTTTTCGTGTTCTTTTGTGACAGCCGTTAACAGGAGTTATGACGGCCGTTAATCGTAGGAGTAATGCTTCAGGCTTAGGTCCAGGCTGTTTTGCTCAACAGATCACACAAATTTGTGCACACGCACAGTTTCTACCTCTGCGCAATTAGGATTAGACGGCGGTGTATAATTAGATTTGAGAATGTGTTCGTTGTGAATCAGACGCATCCGTTGTCGGGCTTCCAGTGTCCTCTAAGGGGTACCTGGTACCTCACGTTTCTGGGCCGTCTCGAGGGCCATTGTCTGCCATTTGGCAGCCGTCCGACTTGTGCAAATGTTTACACACGCGCAATTAAAAAACGCCGTTCTGCCACTGAGCTGTAAAAGGAAGGAAAAAAAAAAAAAACGACTGGCAAACATACAGGTAAAAAAGAAGAAATAAATGTGTTTGAACAAGGGATTCTGTGTGACGGGTAAACGGCTTAACTTTGACAGGTAAACGGCTTAAGAGATGAAAAGATGCGACGTTTCTCAGCGCATCTCTTGTTCGTGTGGGCTCCTCCTTGTTGCGAAGGAAGTGTTGCTTCACGTTACGCGTCAAGTTTTGAATGATAATCTGCGAGTTTGCGGGTGAATTGGTGAGAATTACTTTTGCTCTGATGGACTGCTCTGTCTACTGGATAAACAACATTTGTTGAAAAAAGCAAAAATCCAGTATACTCACATTTTAGGAAGATACAGTAGACCCTCAGTAGATTTGCAAATTGTGTCTCTGGTCAATTAAACAGGGCATGAACCAGGGATAATATTTTCTATAATATATTATCATTCCTGGTATGAACCTGGAAGTAACATAAGCAATCGTGCCTTTACAGTCTCCTTATTATAGCCTACAATACATATGCTCTTTTTTATCATCAGTGATTGATTAATCATTAACCAGAACCATTGATTAATTACGCATTAAAGAGGAACAAGTCACTCATTCCATTGATTGGGGAAAAAAAAAAAAAATTAATAAATAAACTTTTTATTATCATTTTTAATTTAAGTTGTGCACAATCATTATTTACACTGGGAAGTGTTTATCACCCTAAAACCTTTGTTTTATTGCCACACCCACTTATTGCCATTGTAGGCCCTTGGCTTTTTAACAGGTTGTATAACACAGTAGGACTAGACTATAAGCTGCACAAGCCTGTTATATGCATTACTTTCCAAAATTATGCTCTCAAATACAGCTAACTCAAAGCTTATCAATCAGCCTACATGTTTATTCAATTAAGCACAATCAGTAATTGTGTTTTAAAACAGAACTGATCAACTTTTCTTGTGAATTTTTTTTTTCTCCATCCTGTAATTTTTGTATCTTAGTGTTCCCATCCCAATTTCGAATACGTTTCCAAATATTGAATTGGAATTGATGGGGAAAAGTTGTGATTTGACCCTAGTCTCTCCGAGATTGTTGTTGGTTGTGTAGTTTGCAGAGAGAGCAGCCTGTACATTGCAGTCTATATACAGCAGTACCATAGCACATTATCACAATGGGACAGCGGGCCAAGTCATCTGTTATTGCTGTGTGCGGTGCCTGAAGGGGGAATTATGCCAGAGAAAGATGTTATTTATTATTTAGAACCTCAGCATCATTATGTAAGGTTGCTGAAAGGAGCGGTCTCTTTAGATCTCCGCACCTAATTAATCAAAGATATAAAATTTTCAGTGTGATCATTTCTACAGAACACATAATTGCTATGTCGATGTATTAAGCTGTCGAGCTAATAAGTGAAAGGTGTGTGCATGCGTGTGTGTGAATAATGACACTGTGTGTGTGCATGCGTGTGTGTGAATAATGACACAGTGTGTGTGTGTGTGTGTGTGTGTGTGTGTGTGTGTGTGTGTGTGTGTGAATAATGACACAGTGTGTGTGTGTGTGTGTGTGTGTGTGTGTGTGTGAATAATGACACTGTGTGTGTGTGTGTGTGTGTGTGTGTGTGTGTGTGTGTGTGAATAATGACACTGTGTGTGTGTGTATGTGTGTGTGTGTGAGAATAATGACACTGTATGTGTGTGTGTGTGTGTGTGTGTGTGTGTGTGTGTGTGTGTGTGTGTGTGTGTGAATAATGACACTGTAGGTGTGTGAGTGAGAGTGAGTGAGTGAGTGTGTGTGTGTGTGAATAATGAAACAATTACACGCTCATTTGTGTGCGTGCGTAGTAATTTGGTGTTTCTGTAATAAGCGTGTTATATTACCATAATCGATTATAGTTTTTATTCTGTGACACAGGCTAGCACTCTAGGGATGAGGGGAGAAGGTCTGGAGAACTGTAACGTAGCCGTGGCAAGGCTAGGCTATCCAGTACTGATCCCTAAGTTTCACAACTCAGACCATAATCATCTTTTCACACTGCGACATGTCAGGTTAATATGGGTCAACCTGTTCTGTCTCAATGGTAACATTAATTCAAATAAGGGTAAGACCACTGTGCACCATGCAATAAATGCACATTGGTCTGTATGCTGCAAACTGCATGCTTGTTTTTTTGCAGTTTTCAACTTGGCCCAATATTTCTGACATGTTTTATGTTTGTGCAGACTGGGGTGTGGAGGATTTTAGGTGGGAAGTTGACGGTGCCATCCAGTCCCACGCGGTACGGTTAGGAAATCATTAGGACCTGTTTCCAAAGACCGCTGTCCACTCAGAGTCTGCTTTGTACAGGCATCTGCAGCCTGTTTAGGAGACCAGCTAAGAGTGAGCCAGTGATGACATCAGTCTGTTTTTCATTCACATTAATACGGGCTTGAGTCTGTGCCTCTGATATCGATACATTGTGTTTTTCAATTTGAATGAGCTGAACCACGAGAAAAGCAAGCAAAAACTTTCTACGGATATTCTAGAGATATCCTAGAGAATTCCTTTAGTCCCATGACCAAAAACATGTGTGCGTGCGTTCTTGCATGTATCGATGGATGTCCTTTTTTAACACGGCACCCCTTCATAACTTGGAACATCTGCCTGATTTCCTCCTGCGATCGTTCGCACGAACAGCCATCGTAGACTCTGGGCTCTGTCCGCGTGCACGAGTCAAGTTTCCAAGGGAACCTATGATGACTGACTCCGGGAGAGACGGGTAGCGCTGAAGGGCCGGCCGGTTTGCAGTGACATCAGTCTTACGCGCAGACTCCATGCAGTTTCCTGGCATTAAGTCACTTTTATTTGCTCCAGGGATCTGTTCTTGTCGTTCTCCCTGGTGGGCACTGCAGGCTCAAGTCTTACCCTATTACAGACCTGAGGGAGAGAGGGGAACCAGGCGTATTTCTGCACGAGGACAAACGAACGCTTACTCCCTGTTGCGGAGATGCGGTCTGATTCGTAACGTTGGTTGCGTCAGAACACGTCGTGCCTTGAAGGTGCCTGAAATGCGTTAGCTGGCTAACTCTGCTTCGTGCCACGTCTTTATCATTAATGTGATGTGATCTAAATACGGTCGAATGCAAACCCAGCTTGTCAGCTGGCTAACTCTGCTTCATGCTACATCTGCAACAGTAGTTTGATGTAATCTAAATATGATCAAATATGATTGGATGCAAACCCAGCTTGTCAGCTGGCTAACTCCGCTTCATGTCACATCAGCGTTTCCATAGGACTATGAGAAGCTGATCACTGGCTGGTGAGAAGGGAAGGGAGGTGTTTCTGGGCACAGCATAACGGCACAGTCGGATAGCGGTACTGGAGAACTCATGCGCATTGGATTGGAAATGCAGGCAAAACAGCAGTGTTTTCTTGGCACAGAATTGCAATATGAAAATGTGGGGGAAAAAAGTGTGTATACTGTATGACGAATAAAAATGTATGCATGGACGGTTAAGTTTAGGAATCTAAATATAATAAAAGCGCCAGCTCCATTAAAATGCACCATTCTGTGCATGAAGTAATTTGGTAATTTAGCAGTTCGGGTATTTTCAGGCGCTCCTCCAACTGAGAAGAAAATAAGTACGCTCCGGGGTTTTCCGATGGCTGTGGGTACTGATAGTGTTATCATTACGGAAAGCCGCCCGTCTTGAGAAAATATGGGCAACACTGCAGACGTCCTAGACTCCTAGCTGATTGTTACGTCACCTGTTGATCTAAAATTCTGTACGGTTCGTTCTCTGAAATGTATGTCATCGTGCGCTGTTGTGTTGTATATGCACGGCGTAAAGATTTATTGTCTTTTTTTCAGTCAAATGGGGTATGAAAGCGCCAATGTAGACCAATCTTTTATGACCACAATCCACGAACACAACTGAGAATGTTACAAATATGTTACAACTTCCCAAAACACACCGGCGATGGAGAGTACGGGACTCTCAGCAGGAATGTTACCGAGTGAACACGATGCATTGCATTTTTACAGACACTGTCCGAATGTATTCTAAATTATACATTTTTGAATATGTGGACGTGATTTAGTCAAGCCTGCTAATAGCGAGAGACGCTCGGAGTTTCCCGCTGAAATCAGGAAACGTTTCCCACGCGGAGTTCTCTGTTCCCTTTTCTCCCACACATCCGCGTGGGTCTGTTCACGCTACGTACAACCCTTGAAGAAATGTCCCAAGT
This sequence comes from Anguilla pacifica, assembly GCA_039654925.1. NCBI lineage: Eukaryota > Metazoa > Chordata > Actinopteri > Anguilliformes > Anguillidae > Anguilla > Anguilla pacifica. The sequence continues at coordinate 31,570,388 of CM077301.1, read as the reverse complement.
GCTGCAAAGCTGCCTTAAGTGAACAATGTTTCCCCCGTCCCCTTCCTTTGGCTGTCTGTAACCAGACATCTGGCTGAATTTAATCAATCACTGAAATTAAGCACTTAAGCATAGGAACGCATCAAAAACAACAGCAACCGCGAGCCTCCAGGATTTGAGTTTGAGATCGCTGCTCTGTCTGAACTTTGGCACGCTCGTTTTATTTTTATATGCTAGCGTAGCCTACATACGTGTGTCAAATTCGACTTCAGGCTCGTAACATTGTAGCGGTTGTGGGCTTTAACGCAGTGAACATGACAGCGGAGGCCCGGGAATGCTAAACGGGTATGCTCTCCTTTCCCAGAATACATTTATGGCTTCCGCGTGCGCCTCATTCACCTTGAAACACACAGTTCTCCGAAACGCAGGTCTTTGAAAATGCATTTTCCCTGTGCGCTTATAATAGAGACCGTTACTATCGATAAGTCTGCGTGCGCTCCACTTTCTCCCAGAAACAGGCAGGTAACTGTCTTTGACCCTATGGGACATTTACATGGTTGCCCACAATTCAGAACGATGATGATATACCCACCCAATAAGACATCATAGCACGTGCTGTATTTACACAGCAGCTGTGCAGTTGAGCAAGTGGGGGCAGGTGTGTCTGATGTGTGGTATGTGATATGGTTTTGAAGTGGTCTAATGCTTGGATTGAAATGTCGGTGAAATGAAAAGCTACAGGCTAAATAAATCCTTCTGGTTAAAAGGAATTCGGAGCCAGGTATAAACTCGCATGTGTCACTGTGAGTAGACGAAATGTCTCACATGAAATGACTTCACCAACCCAGCACTGGTTACAGCACTGCCGTGCAATCACGGGTACATGATACCGCGCTGGAACAACGCCAGGCAGTGATGTCAGCGTGCCTTTATAGCTGTAGGTAAACGTCCTGCCGTCCCTGTGATTTCCTGAAACTCAGGAGCTGTGGGCGGCAGGGCGGGCCCAAGGAACCTTTCATTTGCAAATGAAGCTCCGAGGTCGTTCAGGCGAGAGTCAAGGGCTAGAGTTTTACTGCGGCTCGGCTGGCGCGGGGAACAATAGGCGGTTTTTTTTTTTTTTTTTTTTACAGTTTCGTGTTTCACGCTGCTCCCGCGGTCAGTGGAGCGTTGGTATAATGCCAGCATTCAGCTGCGGCAGTGCTATTTGTTAGCCTGTCTAAGTGACATTTTGGAAGAGAAACCCCTTTTCGCCCCTCTCTTAAGACCTCTCCTCATCGAGCCGACGGCCATTCAAGCTGTTTTCTGCTACTTGCAGTCTTAGATGAGCACGGGGGAGGTAGAAGTAGGGGGTACAAACTTGTGAGGAGGGGAGGGGAATGAAACGCGTTTTTTTTAACGTAACAACCACAAAGATGTCTGATAGCAAAAAGCATTTGTTCTCGTTTTCCGAGAGCCTTCATATCTGGAATGTGTGTCAGCCCCTCCCCCGTTAACTTTGGATGAAGATCAGGCTAAACTCGCAATATCTCTAGGTAACTGTGGCCGGTGTTTGTAAGGAAGTAGCGCTGGACGGTGCGGCGTCTGCAGGGACAGTTTCTCTATAGCGCTCGCATCCATTCTCCAAACTTTACTTTGCCTATGAGAAAGGGGGAGACTTTCTTTAAGGATTAGTCGGAAAGCGGTTTCCTGTGCGGTAGAAACCGAAAGTGTTCAAAGCGAAATACAGTGCATGTGTATTAGGCTAATTTGAGTTCAAACTGAGGCTTTGTAATACTAAACTGGGTGTTTTCTTAATTCACTCTCTTAATGAGGCCTACTGGAAAAACGCTCTGGATTTGACTTGTCTTCGACATCTAAATTTAGTGGAAAACTGCTAAACTCTTTAAAATCGAAAAAAAGTATTTTATGCCATATTTAAACTCCACTTTATCCTGCAGTGATAATCTACTGAAGTGTGGTGTGGAGTGGTTTCTGATTACACTGATCATTTCAGCGTTTTAATGATACCGAAATGGGTTTCTGATTAAAACTCTTAACCGCGCAAATGTTTGCAGGGAGTGTTGATTGTCCCATCTTCGATCGGTTGCAGCTTGAAACCTGTTTCATATTCAGTTACGGGTTTGAGAAACGTTATTTTAACAAGCTTGCAGACCACTGTTAATTTCTGAACATTAATTCCGCATGTCCGGTTGACAGAAGTCTTAAATTATGACATGAAAAGTTTGAAAAGTGGTTGTAGATGCGTGCCTGGGGTTTAACTTTAGCATATTTTTAGGCTCGTGGCTGCTTTGTAGAATTAATATTTTTGTCGCAATTATAAAGGAAAGCAGTCTTTTTTTAAAATGGTGTTCCTTTTATTGATTCAGGGTATCAATTCATTAAAGTGGATCCATATTTAAGAGAAAGAGTGATTCTGTCCGGTTAATTACTGTATGCAAAAATGTATAGGCTGCACTTTACTGTGCAGGCAGTGTTTTGTGTCAGCCAGCTGTGTGTGTTTGTTTCTTGGAATCCCTTACTTCCACTGACGTTAATATTGTAATTGTGGGAATAACAGCACATGTTCCTCCTTTGAAGTGTTGTTGATTTGGTTATATCTAGACCCAGATCTTTCGAGCCTCATGAGAGTTAGGTTTTACATGAGCATAATAAACAGGGTGAGAACTGTGTTTTAGTTGCGTGCAGACTGTGCGCACGGCACACGCCGCCGCCAGTCAACTCTGTTTGGGCCGGGGAAAGAAATGCAGCTCGCGCCCTGTGCTTGCTGTGTGGTCGCTAATGGATGGGTCCCTGTGGGAAAAGTGCGCGTGAGATTAACTGCCGGTCAGTCTGTTCGCCTCGGTGTGTAGAAACGGCTCTGACGCCCATTCTGCTTGCCTTGCGGTCGTCCGATCCCTGATCATCGCCGGTCGCCCTGCGGCCAAACGCCGCGGTTCTTGCGTAAAACTCTGCAGTGTCGCAACAGCTTCCGCCGCCTTTGCGTTTATGCGCGTCTCTGTGAGGCTGACCTCTCTGGTCGCGAGAGCGCATCTTCACAGTTATCCCGAGTGCTTTATGTCACGTGCGCAAGTGTTGTTTACCGTTTCTCTGTATCTCTATTGCTAAGTTCGGCACAGTTCACAGACATCAAAGGAGAGGGAGAATAAGGACATTATGTATGGCACGTTGTTTTCTTGGACTGCTCGCCCCTCATTTACCATCGGAGATTAAATGGCATTTGAGTTTACCCAAAAGGGATTTTTTAGATTTATTGCTGTCAAGTGTTGTTGTGCCAGATAGCTCTTTAGTCAATGCAGAAAATCTTTAATGTCTTGGCAGTTTGTAGCTAAATGGGTGGTACTTTATGCTCTGATATTCGTACAAGCTGACTTCAGGACAGCATTAAAACATGAAAAAAACCAAACTGCAAACCAAATGTGTTGTTATTTAGCTGGACCTCAGTTTCATGTAGACATAAAATTTTGAGAGTTTTGTTTTTTTTTGAGTCCAGTGCAGTTAATCTTTCCACGTTTATCATGTTGAAGTTACTGTATTCAGACCCTCTGGAATTTTTAGTTAATTATTTTTTTAATAGAGACATATCAATACCTCAGTGATACTATTGTTAAAATCTTGCAGAGCAAATTAGCATAAATGGCAAAGAACACAATAGAGGTCATGACGGCGAGCCGAAGCAGTTACGCGCATGCTGAACATTGGCTCGTTTCTGATCACGTGACCTGTTGTCGCTTTGAGATCGCACACGCAAGTTCTCTGATGTGCCGTACGGTCTCTTCGCCCCGCTCCTCAGTGAAGACTTGCCTGGAGCTGGGATCCGCCCGGCTCCCGCTGTGTGGAGGAAGTTCTCAGCTCCGTTCTGGCAGTCTGGACGTAGCCTTCAGCTCACCTTGCTTTGTCGCACAGCACATTGACTACAGCCTCTCTCTCTCTCTCTCTCTCTCTCTCTCTCTCTCTCTCTCTCTCTCTCTCTCTCTCTCTCCTCTCCCTCCCTCCCTCCCTCCCTCCCTCTCTCTCTCCCCCTCTCTCCCTGTGCAAACATGGGCTTGGACAGGTTTGGGCTCTTTCCCAACCCCTCTGCGAGTCTGCTGGCTGGAGTTTGCAGCGCTGCATGGGTAAACCGCGATAATGGCGGCCCGCAGTCTATTGTGGTTGGAGTCAAACAGATCCGTGGGACCGGCTGGGCGGTCACTGCATTGATCAGAATTACCCGAAAGAAAAACAAACAGGCCTACATCTGTTAGTGGGCTGGCGGTTCAGTTTTATGGCCTGAGGAATCAAGGCGTGGAAATTCGTTTTATGATGTATTTTTTTTTTATCTTGTGTTCAGTGTGTGCGTTTTTTAAAACAGCTGCAGTTTGGTTCTGGGCTTGTGTTCTGAAACCAAATAATAATGCAGTGTGTATGACAGCACATAGCCTAATTCCATACATTTTGCACGTAGGGACAGGACAGAAAATTTCAATTTGAATCCATTTTGAATGCAATATTCATAGCAATAACAATAATACTTGGATTGACTATTAAGCATATTAACAGCTAATACGGGGCAGCACACAAAAGTTATTTGTCTTGGCTGCAGCCCTTGTTATCGGTGTTAGCTGTAGTCTATGTAATCTGTGTTAGCTATAGCCTATGTTATCTGTGTTAGCCATAGTCTATGCAATCTGTGTGAGTTTTAGCCTGTGTTATCTGTTTTCTGCAGCCCATGTTATCTATGTTAGCTGCTGCCCAGTTTATGTGTGTTAGCTGCAGCCCATTTAATCTGTGTTAGCTGCAGCCTATGTTATTTATGGTAGCTGCAGCCTGTGTTATCTATGTTAACTGTAGCCTGTGTTCACTGCAACCCATTGTGTTTTTGTTAGCTGCAGCCCATGCCATCTATTGTAGTTGCATCCCATGTCTGTGTTAGCTGTTGCCAATGTTACCTGTATCCAATGCTATCCGTGTTGGCTGTAGCCCATGCTATCCATGCTAGGTGTAGCCTATGTTATCTGTGACAGCATTGCTAATTGTTAGAGAAGGAAGTGGCACAGTGCCCCTGTTGGCTGCACTCAGCCCAGGTTGGAGGCCTCAGGGGCTGCCGCTCGACTGCACCGGTGTCCAGAAACAAACACCAAAAGAGCTTTTTAAAAAAATACCCCCTCTGGTGCTCAGAAGAACAATTTTATCCCCAGCAAATCAGTTTCAATAAGTCACATAACTTTATTGCGAAAGGCAAGAACAAATCTTAGCGAACCCCCAGAGACATTTTTGTTATTTCTGAGAAATTAGACCTCCGAGGGGTAGAACATTTGCATTCCAGAACATTTGCCTCATCTAACATAGCCCTCTCCTGGTCATTTTAGATTGTTCTGGAAGTTCTTCCATGGGAAGCAGAACTGATAGCTGTGTAAATAAATCCTGGCAGGTAGTCTTTTTTGGCGTAGCGGTAGATGCGCTTGCTATAGGAGCTATCTGAAAGCTGACTCACAGAAGGACCGATGGCACTAATGTCGTATATTTTTGGTTTAAGAGGTAAAGTGTCTGGCCATCTATGTAACACAACACTGGATCTGAGGCAGCAGCATTGCTTTACTCTCTCACATATAATCTGAATCATGAAACCAAAACAACGGCTTTTAAACCAATTAGTGGTTTTGTGGAGGATTTTAGAAGCATGCTATTGAATGGCCCAGTCTGTTAGCTTTGTGTGTGTGTGTGTGTGTGTGTGTCTGTCTGTCTGTCTGTCTGTCTGTCTGTCTGTCTGTGTGTGTGTGTGTGTGTGTGTGTGTGTGTGTGTGTGTGTGTGTGTGCATGGTATTTTAGCCTATGTCTGGCAGTTATGAAGTAAGGAGCAGTTAGGCTGTTGCTGAGGAGTTAGCGGAGTAGCTAACGGAGGGACGGAGGGACGGAGTGTAGCACAGTGGGTAAGGAACTGGGTTTGTAACCGAAAGGTCGCAGGTTCGATTCCCGGGTAAGGACACTGCCGTTGTACCCTTGAGCAAGGTACTTAACCTGCATTGCTTCAGTATATATCCAGCTGTATAAATGGATACAATGTAAAATGCTATGTAAAAGTTGTGTAAGTCGCTCTGGATAAGAGCGTCTGCTAAATGCCTGTAATGTAATGTAATGTAGCTGTTACTGAGGAGGGAGCAGGTTAGCGGTTAGCGTGTAGCACGCGCGCGCTCTTCAGTGTTCGGGAGCACTTTCTGTTCCGCTGTGGACACTGCGACCCAGCTCCTCTGTCACATATACAAACAAGATCTGAAGCCATATAAGTTTACCAAGCTTCGGCTAGCGTGTCCTTTGATGTGTTAGCATGTGAAATCCTCTCAGCCTCGGTCATGCTAAATAGTTGATGTTGATGGCATTAGCTGTATGTAGTAGCAGTGTGACTTCTTGCACTACAGCAGTTACCATGTTTTGTATTGCAGCACAGATCCAGCGCTTGCCTCTTTTAAGTCAGATGTGCAGTTAATTTAACCGCCATGGCGTTCAGTTTACGCCGCCTGCTGCGCAGAAGATGACAGCGCTATATTTAGCTCGCGAGGCTACAGTGGGTGAGCATGATTGAAGGCGTGTACGCGTGCCGGTCACACTGTCGCACTTCTAGAACATTCTCTTCTGTGTACATAGTGGTGTCACTCAGACCCATCCTTCCTATATTTCTCACATTTTTTGCGGTTAAATCGTATCTGTTTTTTAAGGGTCACCGCATGCCAAGGTAAAATGGTTGAGTGATTTTATGTGTATTTATATGAAATATAATATTCGATAATATATTTATCTGACGTGCACCGCTGGAGGTTTCTGTGGGGGGGTTTGCTGGGGTTGTGAGCGGCGGTTATATTTCTTCGTAATGGCCTCTGTTGACATGGGAAATGGGGCAATGGAGTGTGTGCACTGCGGGCTGAGTTTAAGGAACTGACCCATAAAAGCACGGAGGTCAGTTACGGTCAGCTTTGACCCTTGGCAGGGTGATAAATTCAGCTCATGCCGTGCCGAGACTCTTACCTTTTGTACCGGAGTGGAAACAGCAGTAACCGAAGCCCTTTGATTATTATAATCTTTCCACTTCACGGGCAGTCCCCAGAGGGTGTCTCCGTCGATGTTAGCCTGTAGTTAGCTTAGCCTGGGAAGGCCGTTGAAATGGCAGTGTTTGCTCTGGCTTCACGACAGCAGAGGGCGGATTAAGGAAGTCTTCCCACTCACACACGCATACATACACAAACACACACACACACACACACACACACACACACACACACTGCCTCTCACTATACGCGCACACACACAAACACTCTCTCACACACACACACACACACACACACACAAACACTCTCTCACACACACACACACACACACTGCCTCTCACTATACGCACACACCCAAACACTCACACACACACACACACACACACACGGCCTCTCACTATACGCACACACACACAAACACTCTCACACACACACACACACACATCCACCCACCCACCCTTTCACTATACTCACATGCACACTCACACACCTTCTCTCTATACGCACGTGCACACACACGCACGCACGCATACACACACGCGCACACACACGCCGTCTCACCATATGCATGCACACACATACGCGCACGCACACACGCCCACTCACTATATGCATGCACACACACACGCTCACACAGCTGTTGAAACCTGTGGTTGTTGGAGCAGCGCAGCAGCTGATTTTGGTACTGGTGCTCGGGCCGATGGAATAGGGGTTTTCCAGCACACCACGTGGAGTGGGATAAACACCTCGGCGTCCCTCACTCCTTTCAGCTGGGCTGCTCTTCTCAAACCCTTCTGAGAAAAGAAGAGACTATTCCCAGTGACCGGGGGCTCGTCAGTCATTTCCTGCAGACGTTCTGAGGGAAAGGAAGAAAAAAAATAAAGGTTGGAGGTTTGATTCGCTCGTGCCGAAGTTTGGTACCGACAGCCTGCTGATGTGTAGAAATGAACCTCACGGTATGGATGGGGGTTTTTATGTGCTCAGCTCTTGCATGAACGCCGCCATCGCGCATTTTGTGTTCGTTCCGGTATCTGCTGCGGCCTCTGGCTGCTCGCGGTGCCTGCCAGGAGCGCTCTCTTTCAGGAGTGGAAGAACCTGCTCCAAAAATGCGGTCCCTGCAGAGTCGGCTCCGCGGTTCGACCGCGGGGAGAGGAAGGGCCTCGCCCGGACTTGAACGTGACAGTCGATTCAAGCGAAAGTGAAATCACCTTCGGGCCACTTTAGATGAAGCGCGTGATCTGACTTGCATCACTCTGCGCTGTTTATTCTCCTGACTGCTGGTGGGGAAACGGCGGTGAGCGCGGCGCTCCGGCTTCAAAGGAGAGACGCCGATCGGTTCAGGTTCAAAACCGGGCCTCCCTGGCCTTGGGGCCGCCATGTCTGGCCTGGTCCCGGTTTAGCGGTAATGACGTTAGACGACCAGCCTTCAAACGTGGAATCCCGAGACCTCAGCGCGAGGAGAGAAGCTGGGCACGCCGGCGATTGCAGGCGTCGTGTGACTGCAGGAGCGTACCGACGTCCTCTGTTTCGCGGTTTCGCCCCATCGCGGGGAATCCGGCGCGTTAGGAAGCGCGATAGCATAATGACCCGGTTGTGAGTACTGTTGGAGAGCGAGCAGCGATTCGGACAGAGAGCGCAGCTGTGCTTTTCTTCCCACAGACCGCGTTATTCACACGGCTCCGAGACTCTCTGTCTGTTTTATTATCTGCTGTCCAACTGCACACACAAACAACACCTTTATTTTCCTTCCGCTGTGTCACTTAAATGTCCCAGTGGTTAAAACACAGCAAGTCTCTCTGGACTCACTGTTTTAGGTACAACAGGGATATTGTTTCCCTCGAACTGCTTTTTTAAACAGTCAGACCTACAGCAGTCTTCCTTACATATTTAAGTTGGTCGGTCGATGTCTTCTTTTATTTTAGCAATATCTAAATGTCTTTTTTAAATGAATGGAAAAATAAACTTACAAGTGTATTCTTGTCACTCTTATTGACTGTTTCTGTTCTCTGAATGTCAGTAGTTGATAATTCAGCTAGATTTTGTGACATTTCTTCTCATAATCTGAATGATTGTCGAATACATACATGAAGTAGATATATGCATGAAGTGCCTACAAATGTTTCTGCATCTGTATTGTACGAGCTGTAAAGCACTCAAGTTGAGGTGCAAAAAGGTTGTCCAGTGTTGTGCAAGGAAAGGTTGAAGCTGAAAGCTCCTTCCTGATTGATGTCGATCGGATGGTTGTTGTGCATTCCATCACTGATAAGCATGTGTGAAGGTGCTGTTTCTGTGCCAACAGTGCTAATTGCTCTTCCTCCCTCTCCTCCCTCCCTCCCTCCTCCCTTCCTTTCCTCCCCCCCCTCCCTCCTCCCGTCCCAGGTGAAGGTCGGAGCCATAGAGAGGAGCGTAGGCCATGAGTGCAGATGCCAATCTGGGGGCGGTGACGACCCCTCCCCAGCCCTCCGCAGTCCACAAGGAGAGGTACTTCGACCGGATTGATGAGACCGACCCGGCGTACCTCCGCGCCCGGAACATGTCCCCGGACCTGAGGCAGGACTTCAACATGATGGAGCAGAAGAAACGGGTCACCCAGATCCTGCAGAGTCCGGTGAGCACATCTATCCCCCTGACCCCCAGTCCAGTTTAAATAACCTCATCCTGCAGAGTTCAGTGAGCACATCTATAACCCTGACCCCCAGTCCAGTTTATCCACCCTGATCCTTCAGAGTCCAGTGAGCACATCTATCCCCCTGACCCCCAGTCCAGTTTAACCACCCTTATCCTGCAGAGTCCGGCGAGCACATCTATCCCCCTGACCCCCAGTCCAGTTTAACCACCCTGATCCTGCAGAGTCTAGTGAGCACATCTATCCCACAGACCCCCAGTTCAGATTAACCACAGAGTCTGGTGAGCACATCTATCCCCCTGACCCCCAGTCCAGTTTAACCTCCCACATCCTGCAGAGTCCGGTGAGCACATCTATCCCCCTGACCCCCAGTCCAGTTTAACCACAGAGTCTGGTGAGCACATCTATCACCCTGACCCCCAGTCCAGTTTATCCACCCTGATCCTTCAGGGTCCAGTGAGCTTATCTATCCCCCTTTCCCCCAGTCTAGTTTAACCACCCAGATCCTGCAAAGTCTGGTGAGCACAAATTTAGAGCATACAGCTGCCTCTAAATTTGGGGGCAATACATAAAGCTTCCTGTTAAGATGTGATTCCTGTTAAGATCTTTTACATAACATTCGGAAAAGGGACTGGGATCATAGTGTTGGTGCAGATGCACCTGTAATCCTGTGCTTTTGTATTTCCTCTAGGTAGTACTATTATGAGATTCTGTGCAGTCATAAAGGCTTGCCAGTCAGGATTATGATCTCTGACATTTTTATATTATATATTTTAAGATGGCAAACAAAGGACTGCATTATTCACGATGACGCTGTTCTTTGGACAGAGAAATACTCTGGAGGGAGCAGCACGCCGTGCCGAACCGCGTTCTGGCCCCGCTCATTTCCAACACATTTATCCTCACAAAGGAAATAACAAGCCTGTCTCCACTTTGGAGAATACAATACATAAGATTTTTCATGCATTTTTAAAGGATACTCTGATCTTAACAGTGGGTTATTAAGTAATTTGATAAGTATTGGGTAAATGTGTTTGGGTGTTTGTATTTAAAAACCCATACCTGTGGTCTGTTTTTAAATTAGTTTATGTCTTATTATCTGTCCATGCTGAGACCCTGATAAAGCAGACACAGGTGATCCGTTGCATTGCGTGCGAAGGAGCTTGCGCTGCCACAATCACTGATCATTAGTTATCCACTGACCTGCAACTGTGACCAGGAAGTATGCTTCAGACGAATTCATCCTTAAACAGATAACGTCAGTTAAAGGGCACAATTTCAATTTAAACTTCCTTTTGTTTATGATTCAGATTTTCAATTCATTATGGTAATTGTTTCGCGAGTTGCCATGGATACAGTCATCTTTTCAGCGGAGTGGGCGACGTGACGATTATCGCCATATTCATCAGGACCATCGTATCAGAACTCTCAGTTGCGCTGTGTACTTATATTAAGATGCGTAAAGGGAATTTTACCGGCTTATTATTAAAACAGATTTGATCTGTTAACATGAATTAAGATACAGAATAAAGGCCAGTGGTGCGACTCGATGGAGCGTTTATCATGGAACATACGGTCTGGTGTCTACTTTAGCACGCTGGATCTGCTCCCAGCTCACGCTCAGCTTTTATTTCATCTGCTGAACGGCTGATGTCACTTATAGATTCTCCATTTTCCTTTGTTAAGCGTTCGCTCGCCTTGTCACTCTGAAACCCCAGCCCACAGGCATTTTGACGTGGCCCACTGGAATGTGGACAGAAAACACGTTCTTTTGTGTATGACTCAAATTCAGTTCCTTGAATGACAGTGAGTCCCCCCCCCACCCCCACCCCTTTGAAGCAGAACATAAAGGCTTGGTTTGTGTGAGACAGATGCACATGTCAGGACAAAGTCTTTTGCTTGTTTCTCCATAACACGTCAAGCAGTCAAACAGTCCCAATTAAGCACTTCAATGACCAACCGATAATCTACATACTTATGGAGGTGTTTTTGTAGTACAGTCACAAATCTGTAGAATGGATTCACAAATCTGTAAAATGTGAGAATGCACGGAAGAACAGCTGCAAACTTTTACAACTAGAGCAGAGACAACGCGGTAATTGCTACCTCTCAAATCAACCTCTCACAGCTTCTTGACTTTTGCACCAAATTTTGAAGTGAACCTTTAGCAAAAGATGTGCAAACTTGGGAGATGGTATTCGTAACTGGGCCAAAGCTAATGCTTTGGTGGGGAGGGCCAATGCCTGTTCTTCCAACCAATCAGATGAGTGGATTCGGGATGACGCTGCACTTCATTTACTTTTAACAAGTGAACCTGTGTCATCAATGGCCAAATTCTAAAAGAGACAAGGAACTCTCCTGCGGAGAACCACCATATTCTGTCATATTTCTACAGGGAACAATATAACGGATAGCTACATCAGAGTGCGAAATTCATACAACGGCCAATATAGAACAATGTATGCTGCATTCAAATAATTTAACATGACTTGGTAGAATTAGTTGTACCAATAATTTGGTATCTATGACCGGGTATTCCATCTAAGTCAGCTTTGATTTAGGAATTGAGCTTGCTGACTTTCATGACATAATTAGCAATAAGAATTGACGTTCTCTAGCTGTACTTAGATGCACATTAGCTAGCCTACTGTAGGAACAGTTTACCAGCTACCCAACTTGTTGGCTGGCCATTGGGCCTTACATTGGGTATAGGCTACTATATATTTCAGTGAAAAGCTTGTGAAATCTTTTAATTGAAGTTTGAATGAGATAAAACGAAAAGAAAAAAAATTAAAAATTTGTTTTTTGGAACTCATTGGCTCGCTAACACTCCATGTAGACTGATATAACATTAGTTAGTTAGCTGGCTAGCCTGACAAATTTGAGCAAACATTAACCAAATCCAATATCAATAACATGACAGAAGCAAGGAGGACGATGGGGAAAAAACATTAGGAGCCAACTCGGCTCTGGTTGCAACGATTTGAAGACACAAGTTCACAAATCACTTTTGCACCCAATGATACACAGGATAGCATTTGAGAGGTTGCAGGGGCAGATTTGAGAGTTTTCTTTGCTGTAGTTGTACAAGTTTGCAACTGTTCTTGCATGTTCTCACATTAATTCACAGGTTGTGAATCCTTTCTACAGATTTGTGAAACCATTTACAGATTTGTGAGACTGTTAACAGATTTGTGAGTCTATTCTACCGGCTTGACTTTTTCTACAAAAACACCTTCATACATATTGCCTAAATACCTTGGTGTCATTATTTTGACTTATTTATTCTGGGCCACTTGAAGTTTAAATGGGATTAGTCTAAATAACTACTTCAGGGTGCCGGAAATATCGGTTTGCAGTAAGGGAGTAACGTTGCAACGCGATAATCTCCTTGAATAGAAAAACCCGCCTCGTGCAGCGTTCTTATCTTCCCACCAAATTTAGTCTGTCCATTAATGAAGAGACGAGTTCTGCGGTTTGATCGCTTTACACTTCCCTTTGTGTCGGAATAAAGAGCGCCCGTTTTAGCGGAGAAACCCCAGCCGCGCGCGGCTCTGTCGGGACAAGCACGCGGAGGCGTGTCCTCTTACGAGGAAACGAATTCGCGTTTGTTCCCGCGAGTACGCAAACCCGTGCCAGCAGGCGCATCGCGGCAGCCCGGTCGCCATGGGGACCTCGCCAGGAGATGCGAGGGAATGTTTTGGATTGTCGCCAGAGCCGCTTAGAAGCGAACGTTTTTTTTTTTCTTTCCTTTTTATTCGGGGAAGCGGGATTCGCGATGGTGCTCTGTGTGGATTTATCGATGGGCCAGTTAGAGGGGAAAGTCTAAGTCGAAACAGCTCGCTGTTTAGGTTATTAGGGTTTTCGGGTTTGATGCGTTTTTGTGTAAATTAAAGGTAAAACGGTCTGTGAGTTAACCTGCTGTGTCATGTAGCATAATCCCCGGGGAACTGGTATCCCTACTTGGGGCACTGCCGTTCTGCCCTGACCAAGGTACTGAGCCTATTTTACATAACCATCCAGCTCTATAAACTGGATTGTATTTAAAGATTGTAGGCCTAAGAAGTGTAAATCACTCCGGATGAGAACATCTGCCAATGCCTTCAATGTAGTGGATTGGCTCATGTGTCTGTTTTAAAAGCTCATGTGCTTCCTACTTTTCTCTGTATGTCAGTAGGTTTTTTTTTTTTTGGTGTTCAGCTGGTCATTAATATAATTTGTATTACATATAGTATGAGGACGTGTATTTTTTTTTTTATTATAATTGTCGCTGCCTTAGATGTACTTTAGGAAAAGTTACATAATCTATTTCTTGACTTGTTTATAGTGACCTTTGCTGTGGTCCTAATTAAATTTTTTTTTAAAAAACGTTTTAGATGCAAAAAAGATTATCTGAGATTTGTGTCTCGTTTGCCTGTGTAAGCATGTACATCCTGTACGTAAGCACTGCCAGTAAGCACCTTACATTACATCTTGCACCTTACATCTTACTTATTATTATTATTCAGCCTACCTAGTGAAGGCCCCAAAAATGTATGTTGATGTGAAATGGTACAGATAATCTCATTCAAAAACTGTAGGCCCCTCCTGTGACCCCTCTGTATGCTCCAAATCCTGTTCCCCCGTGATGTCATCACCCGGAGGTTGAGAGAACAGGATGCTTGGGGGCGGGCGGTCGTGTTTCGTTACAAACGAGCGAATGACACGAGCGCACCCGTTTTGATTGGCAGGCCTTCAGGGAGGAGCTGGAGGGCCTGATCCAGGAGCAGCGGAGGAAGGGGAACGACCCCGCGGGCCTGCTCGCCCTGCGGCAGATCGCAGACCTCTTCACCGCCGGCAGCGTCGCCGGCTCCTCCGCCCCGTCCATCGGTGAGTGTCTCCGCCTGCCCGTCACCGTGGCGACGCCAACGTAGTCCACATCCACCTGCCAAGGCAGCTGTGGGAACCAGCCAGAGAAAATGTTAGCATTTTGCCGGACCCTTAGGGTCGGCTGAGAGCAGTGAATGGTCTCTTACTGAGGGGCTCGCTGAGTTGCTGACACCGCGCTGTTAAAGCGAACGCGACAAGGTGGTGTCCAGTAGGTGGCGGTATTAATCCGTTGCTGAAACGTGCAATAGTGGTGGTGTGCAGTAGGTTGCATATTGTGTATTTTTTGTTCAAAGCACCCAAAAACATTAATTAGTTTGCTTGCTAGCTAACTAGTTTTTATATTATAGCTCAATGACTAGTTACAAGTAGCTAACATTTAATGGTGTGCTGAAAGCTGACCAATAGCTAACTAGCTACTTCGCTAACGTCCATTTAATAGCGATGCTAGCTTAGTTGGCTATCGATAGCCAGAGACCTTGTTTAGGTATGGCAAGGTGTAAGGCTCACTATACCTTAAATTCATACATTTATACAATGACAGTAACCACCTGCAATTTAAAGCTTGTAATTACAAACCCGGTTACCTTACTGGTGCTCACTCCCACGCACGTTCTTCGCCAGTCGATTTCATTATGTGCTGTAACCTCATCTTTAAAGTCAATGTCTGTTAATTGTTTTTGGTTATTTTGATTCCTTTCCCTGTTCTACGAATGCCGAGTCTGTATTTTACTCTAATTTCTTAAAGCCCTGTTAACTTCTTTGTGAAAAGGTCAGTGCTGTTAATAATGGGGTATCTTCATGCATGAAAAATGTGTTTTTAAGAGCTGCACATTCTTCAAGAAAAGTGCAGTTTCATATTCAGATAATTTTGTGTGTGCTTTGGTAAATGCAGTGACTGTGCGTGTGTTAATGAACCACTGATTGATTGTTGTGCAATCTGTTGTGTAATTGGATTCTGGGAATGCATAATGAAGCGATTCTTTAAAACACAGGGCCCGAAATGTTTTGACTCCCTTATCGACTGACTAACCTGCATCCTCTGTAAACTTCTGCTAATTTCACACGTCCATGTTTAAATCAGCAGCCCTGTTATGTTCATATGTTCTCTCCCTCTTCCCTAAATCCACAAAGCCAGCACCTAAATGCAAAATTAGCCACGTGCGCTAGTATGTGGACTGAGCAGGCCCTGACTCCTCTCCCGCTCTGTGCTTCTCCAGGCCTGGGGATAGCCTGTCCCATCAATGACACGTTTGGGTTGGAGCTCTCCTCCCTGGTGAAAGGGGAGAGGCAGACTCGCTGCAAGCTGGCCTGCCTGTACCGGCTGGTGGACCTGTTTGGCTGGGCTCACTTCTCCAGCTCCTACATCACCGTGAGTAGACCCCTCAGCCAGCTCCGGAGACCGACTCTATCACTGAGAAATCTATAAATAACGAACACTAAACATTTCCTACACACACGTTTAGTTGTTTTTTTGCACTCGCTGGAGCACTAAGCGTATTTTAGTAACATTCACACAACAGTCTTCACCTCAGATTATCTGAAATTGAACTCCACTTCCTCATTCACCCAACAGGTTATTCTTATCTATTGCCAACCTTATCATTTTTAAAAAACATCTCCATATTAGGTGTGTGCTTGTGAAATCAATCTGGAGTGGTATTTGCATTGCAAGCGCTGTTTTTGGTAAAAGCACCACATACTCCCCCCCCCCCCCCCCCCCCCCGGTACTGACACCGAGCGATCTGACGGCTGGAATCTCGGTTTCCGGACTGGAATGCGCGACACGTGCGCCGTGTGTCGGAAAGAGCCTTCC
Source organism: Anguilla pacifica (assembly GCA_039654925.1). Classification (NCBI taxonomy): domain Eukaryota; kingdom Metazoa; phylum Chordata; class Actinopteri; order Anguilliformes; family Anguillidae; genus Anguilla; species Anguilla pacifica. Next base: position 31,554,085 of record CM077301.1, on the reverse strand, counting down.
TCCGCTTTTCAACACGTACCTGATGATGGTGACGATGATAGTGATTGAGTAACACAGAGTACCGGTTTGTTATGTGGAATACTCTGCCTTTTAAGTTTTAGTTTGGCGAGGGTATAATTTTAAAGTCATTATTTTATTACATTTTTGGCTGGACCGCAACAACGGGGCCAGCTCTACAAACGCGAATGTCTGTGACTGAGTCACTGAGTGATGAAGTTACACCATTGGTCGGCCGGAGAGGTCCAGCCATATACTAGGTTTTGACCTGGTCTTGTTAATCGATGAATATAACACTGGCTAAAACAGTCAAAGTAAGAAACGTGTGAACATTAATTGCGTATTGGTCGATTCTCCCTCTTCCTCATAGGTACGAGTCACTAAAGAGCAAGACCATATCCTCATCATTCCCAGGGGCTTGTCTTTTTCTGAAGCCACGGCAGCAAACCTGGTAAGGAAAATATAAGGAGACTGGAGAAGCCAAACCCACCGAGTTTCCATTGTAGTGAACACCTGAAAGTCATTACTCTTGCATGTTACTTCATATTCGATGGAAGAACAAAGCATGGAGTAAGAAGCACAGAATAGTCAGTTTAGCGAACACTACCAGATTCACAAGTGAAGAGAAAAGACTTAAATGTGCAGTGTATTGTACTGAAATTGTAGTGTTAAATTCATTCATTTTTTTTTAATTCAGAGATTGTAATTGACCCGATACTCCCTTGAGAAATGAGAATGAGAAATGCTTTAGCAAACCATACCAACATTAAATGGCTGGCTCCTCATGGGAGCAGTTTGAAGCCATAACAGGAAGAATGGCTTTTCATTATCATTTTTTCTTCTGCCACCATGGTGTTAAAAATTAAAACCTTTTCAGCGCTCAGAGAATGCTTCGCCTCTCGGCGCTGCAGATTAAATTTCCACAGTAAGGCCGGCTGTTTCGGGCGCGCCCTCTCGAACGGAAGGAAAGCCTTGCAAGGCATCGTGGGACGGCGCGGAGGGCTGGGCGAAGTTCTGGCACGGCCGCCGGGTGAAGGAGAGGCCCGCGGTGGTGATTTGGCCCCAAACACACGGAGAGAAGAACGCGCCTCTTTGCGAACCGAACGTCCCCAGCAATAACTGTGACCAGGCCACGGCTCGCTGCTCCACGGACCAATCATATTAATTCGTTTACTCTTTTTAAAATGGACGCCGTGCACATCGAACGTGCAGTCCTGACAAATTCCTGCAGGTGGGAAGTACTGAAGAAAGGCCCAAAGGCTCCCTGAATGAAAATTTAAAGCACAAAGGTTTTTTGTACGTCAGACAAATTAGGGGTTTGGCGTTCTCCTCTTCCGGAACGCACCAGAAGGCTTCTAAGGTTTCCCTCAAATTTCTCTGTGTGTTTGCTCCTGTCGGCTGGCTTTGCTGTGACCTGCCCTGGCGAAGGAAAAAAAACCACTGTGCCAGGAAATGACCTCATGAGAGGTTTGAGTTATGCTCGCGTCCATCGATACCCGCTAATGCCCTGTGGGCGGGGCTCCGAGCAGAGCTTTTCCCCATGCGAGCGCGGTGGGCGGGGCCAAGCCCTCCTGCTGCTGTCAGTAGAGCTGCGAAGATCATGCTAATGTGCAATATTCCCGGTTTAGCCTGGCCTGTCTCCACTTTAGGCCAGCCTAATGCCCAGGCCTGTCTCCACTTTAGGCCAGCCTAATGCCCAGGCCTGTATCAGCTTTAGGCCAGCCTAATGCCCAGGCCTGTCTCCAGTTTAGGCCAGCCTAATGCCCAGGCCTGTATCAGCTTTAGGCCAGCCTAATGCCCAGGCCTGTCTCAGCTTTAGGCCAGCCTAATGCCCAGGCCTGTCTCAGCTTTAGGCTAGCTTAATGCCCAGGCCTGTCTCAGCTTTAGGCCAGCCTAATGCCCAGGCCTGTCTCCACTTTAGGCCAGCCTAATGCCCAGGCCTGTCTCCACTTTAGGCCAGCCTAATGCCCAGGCCTGTCTCCAGTTTAGGCCAGCCTAATGCCCAGGCCTGTCTCTACTTTAGGCCAGCCTAATGCCCAGGCCTGTCTCCACTTTAGGCCGGCCTAATGCCCAGGCCTGTCTCAGCTTTAAGGCCAGCCTAATGCCCAGGCCTGTCTCAGCTTTAGGCCAGCCTAATGCCCAGGCCTGTCTCAGCTTTAGGCCAGCCTAATGCCCAGGCCTGTCTCAGCTTTAGGCCAGCCTAATGCCCAGGCCTGTCTCCCCTTAAGCTCGGCCTAACTCCCACTCCTTCCTCATCTGCTATAAAAGGCCAACTTGCTCCACTTTTGTCTGGAGGTCTGAAAGCAGGACTGAAGGGGTTAATAGGAGTCGAAAGCGGTGTGTTTTGTGTGGATATTTGCTGCCGGCTCTTTCGGGTAGGGAAATACACGTTTGCTCAGTTGCCTGGACCATGGAGCAGGTGATTTTTAAAGGTGTACACACCTCCTGCATCAGCGACAGCAGAGTCCTGAGTAGTGAAGCAGACACAGGTGGGTCAGAAAGACCTGTAATGAAGCCCTAAACCCACATTCAGCCAGCATGCCTCACCCTGTGGATATCGGGCTTAAATGTGGAAGGACCTTAAAGAAATCCCCTCATTCAGTGAACCAAAGAAAAGGAAAAAATCCTTTAAATGACTTTATAATGAAACTGGTGGTCCATTATGGAAAACCTGCCTTTCAAGTGGGCTAAACGTTAGCTGATTATGAACATAGATTATGTAATTTACTCTGCAGTAAGTGGCAGGGTTGAGGCATGTGTTTAAATATCAGTGCTATTTTTGGCTTTAATTGGAATGATACCTTCCAGGATCTACAGTAGAAGACCAGGTTACAGTATTGGCGTGTGATGTGATCGCATACTGTCAGAGTCGAACGTTGTGAACACTTTTGACGGAGACAGATTGTGCGTGACCTCAGAGGTCAAACATGATTGCGCGTTGCTTAAAGAAATGAAAGGGATTTGCTGCCTCACAATTTGCCGACAGACTGACAGAGGAATGTGCATGCATTCCAATCCGCAGGCATTCGATAACCGTATCTGTCAATCATAACTAATTTGATTGACGTAAGAGTCCATGAGTATTTCAAAATAAAAGTCTAACTCAGCCCCCTACCATGTACATCCACTGCTCATTAAAAAAAATCGCTCCTTTATTTGTTTATTCAGAACACCGTTATCCCCTAAGTTAAAATTATGAACAAAAACCAGGCCTAATAGTAAAAATGAAAGAGAAAGCAAATGTAAGAATGTAATGGCAAAATAGCATCTGTTAAAGGCATCTGTAGCATCTGTGACATGGTGAAGTAATTACAGCAATATCCAGATGCACCTTGGTGTGCTTAACTCCAAGGCTGATACGGTCAGATGTTTGGCTGTTGATGTTGTTAATGTAAAGGCGGTAAAACTGTTCCTGCCGCTTTTGGGTAGTATGTGAACTTTTTTTTCTCTTTAAGTGTCTTTTTAAAAGTGTCTGTGTGCAAACGGTCTCTCTTGGGGCCACACAAAAGGTCCTTGTAGTTTACCTCATTACATAACCCGTCTGTCCGTGGCTTGACACAGTTGTTTGTAATGTTCCCTCAAACCTCTAACCCTTACCCTGTGAGGTCACATATATGTGAGTAGAATGTTCTTAACTGAACATTCCATTACTGATGTCACACAGTCACTACAGGTTATTGAAAGCAATGGAGCTCTAGAATTCTAGAGTCACAGAATTCTGAATAAACATTCTAAAAACCATAACCTTAACTGCATCAGGACAGGTGTACTTTTTTCCAAATAGGTTCCATAGCTCAAGCATTTGTTTTAATCAGATTGTTTTACCAGAACTGGCTTATCATTCCATTTAAAAAGGAGAGCATCTGTGAAGGGAAACCATGAGGAGAGATGGGTTGAATTCATTGATGTTAGTGGTGTCACTGTTGGTAGCTGTATGCATCTATGTAATTACTCATACAGGAATTGTTTTACAGTTCTGTTTGACTTTCTTTGATAAGTCTCCCTTATTTGCATGATTGGTTCATGCTTGTGTCCATTTTGTAGATTAAGACCCCCCTGGAAATGAGAGATTACAGAATAAAATGGCCAGATTAGCTGTCTGTATTGCATTAGCATTTTTCCACTGTTTATTGGTGTAAATGATAACACATTCTGTGGTGTCCCTCCCAGGTGAAGGTGAACATCCTGGGAGACGTGGTGGAACAGGGCTCCACCAACCTGACCATCGACCGCTTCGGGTTCAGCCCCCACTCCGCCGTCTACTCCACCCGGCCCGACGTGCGCTGCGTGGTCCACGTGCACACCCCCGCCACGGCCGCCGTGAGTAGCGCACCCCCCACCCCCCCGCTGCTGCCCCCATCCTTCTGATGCCCCACGCCCTGTTGATGCCCCCTGGCTTCAGGGGCTTTTCAGCTTCTAAAGCCAGTGACCTTCTAAAGCCGGTCAGAGGCTTCATTCCTGTACAGCAGCACTCTGGGGGCTTTCCAGAACAGTCTTGATATGGTGCTGGATACTGTCTACTTTGTAGGTAAACAGTGAACACTTGGTACACTTTAGTGGTAGGAAAATGGCGGGCATTGTTGGGCTGAATGACCTGCTCTTGTCATTACTGTATGTTGTGTTCTGTTGTTGTGTTTTGTTGTGTTACACTATTGTTGTTTATTGTTGTTATTGTACGCTGTGCTATGTTATGTTATGCCATGCTATGGTATGCTGCTATGTTATGTTGTCTTCTGCTATGCTATGCTAAATCGGGTCTCAGTTGTAACTGTCACTCTCTCTGCCCCTGAACCCCCAGGTGTCCTCTATGAAGTGTGGCCTGCTGCCCATCTCTCAGGAGGCCCTGATCCTGGGGGAGGTGGCCTACTACAGCTACCAGGGCTCCCTGGATGAGCCGGAGCAACGGGTGGAGCTGCAGAAGGCCCTGGGCCCCACCGCCAAGGTGGGCCTCCTTCAGGAACCGGGGGGGTCGACGGGGGGGAGGGGGGGGGGGGCTGGTGCTGAATTTGGTTCGTACCACTGCTGAGTTTCCCTGCCCTTCAGGTGTTTTTAGGGGGGACGAGGTGGGGCGGCGGGGGGGTCCTGTGAGTTTTGATTCCTGCCTGTGCTGATTTTTCCTGGGTGGTGTGAGTGGGGGATGGGGGGGGAGGGTCCGGGGGGTTCCTGTCTTGGTCCCTGCCTATGCTGATTACTCCCGCTCCTCAGGTGCTGGTGCTGAGGAACCACGGCGTGCTGGCCCTGGGGGAGACCGTGGAGGAGGCCTTTCACTACATCTACAACGCCCAGCTGGCCTGCGAGATACAGGTACTGTGGAGTGTGAATTTCAGCGTCTGAAAGAGCTGCTACATAGTGACATCATTCATATATTTTAAATATTTAAAAATTTTTACTTTCTGTGTGTTTTTTATGTTGGTTTCGGTTTCCTAGAAACCAGTAATTCTATGCTGTATTTTATGTGTAGGTAATGCTGCAGATGCCTGTCTTTTAATGCTGAAGGGGAAGTGATGATATAATAACTAGAAAGGTTACAGTTCCTGAAGGAATTGTGTGGGCTTGCTTAAAATTCCTACTGGCACTGTCCTCAAGCCTCAATGCATTTCAATGAGGGCGCATAGCTCAGAAGAAGCACGAAACCGTCCAGACCCACGGCGCACCGTAGCGTTACACATACAGCCGGGGATCAGCAAGTAGCGATTATGTTCCAGGTCATATCCTAAAAGTGTCATGAGTAAAACTTGGCTAACTATATAGCTAGCTAGCTATGGCATGTCCTCATCTCTGTAACATTATTTGTTGTCCTCCGTGTGTCCATACATCTGTATCGGTGGTTGTAGCTGTGTGTGAATAACTCCTACTCATGCGTGCAGGATAGTATTCGTATGCGCAAACTAGGTTAACTAAAATAGGCGAAACCCTAACATGTTAGGGTTAGCTAAAGTAATGTTAGGCAATAAAGCTGTTCTGCCATCAGAAGTGCATCCTACTAAACGTCCATGAGTGAGTGAGTGACTACCTGCGCATGCGTCCTACTAAATGTCCCACTAAACGTCCATGAGTGACCCTCTATGGAGTGACCACAAAACTTGAATATTTCAAAAAGTTTTGAATATTTCAAAAATCTGAATACGAGCAACAATGTCTGGAACTAGCCGGTCTTTTTGGTGTTAAAAGTTTGACTGTAGTGCAAAAACTGTGGGACTAGTTAGAGCTAGAAAAATTGGCGAGAAAGTGCACATAATAAATCTGAAAGATATCAAGAGTGCTGAAGCAAGCCCACGAACAACAACAGTTTAATATTTATAGTTCATATTTATGCTGGTAATAAATCTTTTTTTCATTCACCCTGGTGAGATATGCTTTATTTTATCTCTTGAAACTGTTTGGAAGGCCTTTTCTGTGCAGTGTTTTTGAAAGCTAGTGGTTCTGACAGATGTGACCTCAGCAGTGTCTGCTTACGGACAGATCACAGGCGAGCGCTTGTGTACAGATGCTGCTGATCAACATGAACCAGAACCCAGCACTGTCTGGCTCCATCAGGCTGGGTTCGAAGCCCCTGCGCTGGGTTCGAAGCCCCTGGGCCAGGTTCGAAGCCCCAGGGTTGGGTTCTAAGCCCCAGGGCTGGGTTCTAATCCCCTGGGCTGGGTTTCTAAGCCCCTGGGCTGGGTTCTAATCCCCTGGGCCGGGTTTCTAAGCCCCTGGGCTGGGTTCTAAGCCCCTAGGCTGGGATCTTAGCCCCTGGGCTGGGTTCTAAGCCCCTGGGCCGTGAGCATGCTGTTCCTGAGTATGAGTTCATATTTGAGCTCTGAGGTACTACTCAGTCCTTCCCTGATTTTTAAAGTCATGAAAATTCTCCACATGCTTTTTAGTGTTTTTGCCGTGCGTCAGAGCTCACAACATGATTTCAGCTTTCACGACTACAGCTTGTGGGCTGAGTGCTGATCACTCCCGCTGCTAAGGAAGTTAAAGCTGTTTTTTTTTTGTATGCTTGCTTGCTTGATTCAGTCTGGATTCAGGATCAACTGGCTTTTGCGCCACATTCAGTAAGCCATTCCCAAGTTACCGTTAAAACAGTAAAAAAAATTCAATTCAAAAAGTTAAAACACCCTTCACGCTCAAAGGAGCACCTCCAAGCAAATGCACGCTATTTTTATTTATTTTTATTTATTTTTTTATTTTTCTCTCTCTCTGTTGAAATGAAGGCAGTTTGAATGTGAAAAAAGCTGTCATGTGACAGCCTTCATCTCCTCCTTCATGGCCGCTCATTGGATCTGCAGATTTGCACGGTCGGACGTATCGAGCTTTTCAGTGTGAAGGCGTTCCTGTGCGTGTTTGGGGAAGGGGAACGGGCCGCGCTCTCCGTAGAAACGGAGGAACCTGACGACCGGTCCTGTTTTGACCATCGGGCTCGTGCGGCTGAAGGGCGGCCCTTGTTCCCCTGTTGCGAATGGCGTCGCTGGCTTCCTGTCATTCTGCCTGCGGTACGCTGAGCTGTGCGGCTCCTGGGTCTGCAAGGAATTAGGGAGAAGAGGGTCCTCACCTTCCCGCTGTGAGGGAGAGTCCTCATCCGATATGCGAGAGAGGGAGAGAGAAAGAGAGGGAGCAGAGAGGAGCAAGGGAGAGAGAGAGAGAGGGGGAGAGAGGGACAAGAGAGAGAGGGAGAGAGAAGAAGAGAGAGAGGAGCAAGAGAGAGAGAGGGTGAGAGAGGAACGAGAGAGAGGAGAGAAAAAGAGAGAGAGAGGGTAAGAGAAGAACAAGAGAGAGGAGAGATATAAAGAGAGAGAGCGAGAGATAATCTGTCTTACAAAGTCTGTTTTACAATTTTGTTTCTGAAATTAAGCTAGCAACTTCAAGTTACACTGTATATTTTGCCCTTCAAAATAAAGAACCATCTCTGGCAGTGTAAATGTCCATAATACCCATGAACAGTGCGTAATAGTAGTTAAAATGGCTGTGCTGCCGTGTGTTTGGTCGTGCTTTCAGGTGAACGCCTTGTCCTGCGCCGGCGGGGTGGATAACCTGATCGTGCTGGACGCGCTGCAGTACCAGCCCGTGACCCAGGGCGTGGCCGTGGGCGGAGTCAGCATGGGCGGCCAGCACAAGTGGAAGGTGGGCGAGCTGGAGTTCGAGTCCCTCATGAGGATGCTGGACAACCTGGTGAGTCACCGCCCCGCCCGAGGCCTGCGCGAACGCCGCGCTCCGATTGGTCTAGCCGTTCAGAGCCCAAACCCTTATTGGTTAACGGACTGTTCAGGCCTGTTACCTCACTCTTTTTCTCTCTCAGTTGGCAAGTAGGTTTAAGAATCGAGGACAAAGAACAAAAAGGCATTTAAGAGCAAACCGCCCACTACAGCAGATGATGCCATATAATTCAGCTCCTGTTACAGTGTGCCCGCTGGTGTGATGTGAACCTTAATGATGATGTCATTTGAAATCGTACGTGTGATTTACAGTGATTTTGGAACGGACGTACGCAGCAGTGGGTGGCCAGTGGGGGGTGGGGGTTGGGGGGGCGGGTGGTGGAACTCGAGCTCTCGGGCGGAGGAGTTCCGTGTGAGTCACGCGCCGTTGTCGTGGAGACCAGGCAGGAGGGCGTGGCGGTTTTCCAAAGGGCCGAACTCCAGGAGGAGAGGACAGCATAGGACGTTTTGGGAAATGAGAAATTATTTGTGTGTGTTTAAAAAATGTTCCCAGGATTCCATGTTATTTTCTCTCATCTCCTGTCGGGTTTTATGGGAGAAGCCGTTCACATGCATTACATAGATTATATTTATTTGGCAGATGCTTTAATCCAAAGTAATGTGCAGTAAGTGCATACCGAAGGTCATTGGAAAAACTACAAAACACAGGTCCGAAAAGGTACAATACCTATTCTGTAGCAGTTGTCCATAGCCATGAACACATTAAGTCCAGTTCACACAGGAAACGTTACTCTCTGACCGTACCTATGCTCAGTCAAACTAGGAGGCAGGTGTGCGGTGGTTCTAGTCGTAAATAAAGCCGCCGGCCAGCGCCCTGCCATGATCGATAAGGTTATCTCCCGGGCAACAGCAAACATCCTCATTTCAGAGATTGCGGTGCGTTCGGTCGCAGGATAAGTTTTGTGCTTCCCGTCGTAAAGGACGCTCACGAAACTTTCTTTACGCTGTGCGGCGGGTCCTGTGCGGACGCTTGGCATCAATCAAGTTCCGGCACTTTCTTTAGGGAGCGCCGGAAGAGTCCGCCTCTCTCCGGACGAGCGGGTTTAAGTCAGCCGAGCCGTTCGTGCGGTAAACGCTAAAGAGGGAGAGCGGGCTCCAGCGACGTTAAAAGAAGGGGCTCGCTGTGTTTTCCGGTCGCCAGGGCTACCGGACGGGGTACGCCTACAGGCACCCCATCGTGCGGGAGAAGCCGCGGCACCGGAGCGAGGTGGAGATCCCGGCGACGGTGACGGCGTACACGCTGGAGGAGCACGAGCCCGCCCCCCGCTCCCCCTTCGGCCTCCTGCCGCAGAAGCAGCAGCAGCAGCGCGAGAAGACCCTCTGGCTCAACTCGCCCAACAGCTACACCAAGGTCAACGTGCCCGAGCCGTCCCACAACGGGGAGGCCAGCCCCCGCACCAAAACCACGGTGAGACCCCCCCCCCCCCTCCTGAAACTCAACCGTCCCCCCTCCCCGCTGCGCCCTGCCCCGTCGCCGTAGAAACGGAGTCAGCTCTGACCTGCCGTGATCGCTGTGAGTTGCCGTGCGGCCAGAGGCCTTGTGACACCTTGCTGCTGGTGGAAAAGCTTTAGTCGCCGTTTGGGACCGAGCCAACGACACCGCCTGCACCCGGAAAACTGATAAAATATTCATTTAGCAACAATGCTGTCGGTCGCTAATATCTTACACCTTGTGAACACGGTTTGGTGGAACTCTGCCACGGTATGTGGGAGGAGCTTCGGGGAAGGGGTGGGATAGGGGTGAGGGGTTGAGTGAAGGGTGGGGTATGGGGGAGGAGCTTCAGGGATAAAGGGGGATATTAAAATCTCCATCATACTGCTCATTAACTCCTCGCTTTCCTCAGTTGTTTCCATCCTTGGTCGTAAAGCAGTCACCCACACTCAGGGGCAGTGGTTTGATATCGAGTAGAGCAGACCTCGCAACTGTTTGTAACTTTTTTTTTTTACTCTACTGCCCTCTTGTGGTCGTTCTGAGCTTTGGCAGTGATCGCACATGAAATCACAGGCACACTGCATGAACCAGTGGTATCAATTCTTGGGGTTGAAAACCACTGCTATAACACCACCACTGCACCTGCTGCCGCATGTAGCTTGGTGTAAAATGATTGGCTGCTATAGGTTGCGATGGATGCAGTGTCAACACCATTACAGCCCAAACCTGTGTGTGCCCGTGCAGTTATGTTCTGAATAAGAGCGTCTACTAAACGCCTGACTGAAATGTCAATTTAAAAGCGCTTTTTTTTTTTCCTTTTCCAGTGGATGAAGGCGGAGGACTTGGGCAACAGCAGCGGCACTCCAATCAAAATCGAGGACCCCAATCAGTTTGTGCCTCTCAACACCAACCCCAGCGAGGTGCTGGCGAAGAGGAACAAGGTGGGGGGGGGGGGGTCCGCCGCTCGTCTACCGAACGCACGGGGGGGGGTGGGGTGGGGGGGGGGCCGGCAGGGGTTTAGGGTTCCCCCGCGGGGGGGTTGGATTGAATTCCGCGTCGCGGCGTAGCCTGTTGAGCTCTGTCCGCGTGATCGTTACGAGCTGTGATGTCAGCGGTCAGATGATGACAGTGACGATAGAAGGTCCTGCCGCTCTCCATTAGCACAGATGTCAACACCCCCCCCCCCCCCCCCCCCCAGCTCAAACGTCAGCCTTTCTGCTGAACGTACATCTGGCTGCACTTGTGGTCTGAAATTAGATTATGCGGGAAGCCTCATGTGCTTATAAATACAAGCACATGAAAGCACATGCAGCTGGACATTGTGTAGCCCGTGTGAAGCTGACTGTCTCATGACTGGCGCATACAGCCCGTAGACCGTAGAAAGGTCCAACTAGACGCTTACATCCGGATCGTGTCTCCTCAGAGGCTCCGCGGTGCCCTCTTGTGGTGAATTTACGTATTGCTTGTTTTAAACGCCTTGCTCGGTTTGCCTGTAATAGCCGGCAAATTTGCCCATTTGCCGGTGAGACGCAGACCTGTCGGTAAAGGCCCCTCTGTGGTTCTTGCAGATCAGAGAGCAGAACCGCTGCGACCTGATGACCGCCGGGCCCTGCGCCCAGGTCCTCGCCGGCATCGTGGTGGACAAGCCGGCAGCGGTGAGCGTTTTGTTTCTTATTCTACCGCTTATTTTATTCCCCGCTGCAAATCACAGTAGCATTAAGTGGTTATAGTTCACTTTAACGGCAGATTTATTTTGTTATTTTGTTGTATGTTATATTATTTTTAAACTCACAGAATATGAATTAAACTTCATATTCTGTGAGTTTAAAAATTCCTGAAGCTTATCGTACAAAACCTTTGTCCTTGTGCACTTCTGAATTAAGTTATTGCAATTCAGTGTTGCCCTGAATGATAAGCTGAAGTGAACAGGAGTGATGTGCTACTGATTCTCACCACTAGGTGGTACGCTGCATAGCTTCATAGGAGGCGTCCTCAGTCTTATCTCAAAAAAATCAGTGTGGGTGCAGGTTTTTGTTCCAGCCAAGCAGTAACACACCAGTTTCTATTAATCAAGGTGCTTAGCAAAGACTGTAGTGGTTTATTAGTAGAGTCAGGTGTGTCATTGTTTGGTTGGAAAAAAAACCTGCACCCACCCCAGCCCTTTCTGGATAAGAGTGGGGAACCCTGCTTCATAGACTCCCAACTGCACTCAGCCACTCTGATGTTCAGTTTTAAAGGGGGTTACCAGGGTTACCAGAGGAGTTTCTTTATTAGAAGGGTTTGAGTGCCGATTAACAGCTTTCTCATTCTGGTTGTTTGATCTTATTTTGTTTTCCTGAAGGCTGAGGTCCTGGCTGAGGTAGTGTTAATGGTGCGATTCTGAATTCCGTGTTCTGTGCTGTTTTTTCATCTTTGTAGATTTTGGTCTTTATTTTTAGTTAACTTTACCCTTTTTACCTCATATTCCGCAGTTATCGGCTGTGTTTTTCTTTGTGCTGGGAGTGAGATCAGGGAGGGGTCGTGTTTTCATGGAACTGATTTGCAAGTAATTAGGCAAATTAGGAAATACCATTTTAAAGCTGAGGCTAAATGAAAAATGTGAAATACCCAAATGTCACAGTCTAGTTTTTGCTATTGAGGAATGTTTGTGTTCCCAGACAGCATGTACAATTTCATAATTTCCTGATTCACCTCCAGCACCATTGTATTTGTCCAGTGTTACACCTGCGTGAATGTGTATATGTGTAGCATGCATGTGTGTCAGTGCGTGGTGTGGAGGCTAGTACGTTAGCTGAGTGTGTTAGCACAGCAGTGTAGCTGCTAACTTGTTAGCTGCGTGTGTTAGCTGCGTGTGTGCTAGCAATGCAGTGTGTCTGTTAGCACGTTAGCTGAGCACGTTAGCACCACACGCCGTGCCAACACTGTGGCCCTCCCCGCAGCCCTACGTGATGCCGGATGAGGACCAGATGGAGCCGCTCCCTCCCAACCCCTTCAGCCAGCTGACGGAGCGGGAGCTGGAGGAGTACAAGCAGCGGGTGGAGCGCCAGGAGCTCGGGATCGAGGGTAGGCCCCCGGGACGCCGCAGGGCTAACGGTGCGAGGCGGAGCGGTCGGCGTTAGCCCATCCCTGCCGGGGCTGGAGCGCCTTCCTGCTGAACACCCAACGGGCCGCGGAGAACTCGACCCGCGACCTTGCGTTGGGCTCCAAGTCGCTAGCGCGCGCAACGTTAGCCCACCCAGCGCGCCTCACAGAAACGCGACTCCGCGCGCACGCTAGCCGTCAGACGCTAACCGCGTGTCTCCTGCTTCCTCCCTCCCAGATTCCTAATCTGATTATTCACTTGGTTTCTCCACCTTATGCTTGCGTCACTCTCACATTAACACAATGGCTGAATACACCTCCACATTAGCACCTTCAGATGATATTTTAGGCACTGAATGCTATGTACTGCTCTTAGTTCATATGACATAGCCTGTTCTGAATTGGAATTGATAATGCTCAGTCATGGGTCAGTTACATATCTGAAGCAGGAAAAGGAGAGAAAAGAAGGAAATCTAGGTTTTCTTATAAAAACATGGTGGAACAAGTTAGAGGTGCTCTTGGAACAGGGGAACAAAACCAGTGGTGAAACAAAACTGAAGACATGGCATTCCATAAGTATCAAAGGAAAGAAAAATATGAAATTAAAAAGCCTCTATTATAAAGACTGTAACATTAAAGGCACCAGGACATAAGAAATGCCAACACGTTTTGCCCACAAGCTGGTCTTCATCACAGCTTGAAAGGATTTCCTTCATATTTGAAGTACTTTAACTCTTCGCAGGCTGGTAAATAATTTTGAACCAGTTATGCAGATTCCTTCTAACTTATTACTAACCAACATGGACAGTCGGATGAAAGAAGAATCTTGCTCTGAATACTGGTTATGGTAATGGTTTCATCAGGATTCACCAGTATTCTCCAGTTTTCACCGGTCTGCTGGAGTTTGCCTGGAGTGGAAAGAGTTAAAGTATTTCTGGAGGAAGGTTTGACCCGGGCACCATAATGTTGCAGAGAGGTGTGATTCTTCGCTGTGCTGAGAAGCTTCTGCACTCAGAGGCTGTATCCCTGTCCTGCCACACGTCCCGATGTCCGTCCGCAGAGACCAGAGCTTGATCGATTGGTTGTTGATGGACGCAGTCAAAAATAGCATTAGCGCAAACTTAGATGTCCAGTCCACCTGTGTCTTTCCTTGAATAGAGTGAGCGTTCATAACCTTAGATATGCGCAATTAAGTAAGATTAAAGGGATATAGTACTCCCCAATGTGTAATGTAATTGGGTAATTTCATCCGAGAGTTCAGTATGAAATGCAAGGATCAGGTGGTAACTGTGTAGCATTAGTGAGAACGCACGCCTGTTTTAATGAACTTTAACACTGATGCTCACTTTGTGTTGCACGAATGCGTTAAGTGCATGCGTATGGATGCTATAGCACAGCCACACCTGACTGTCTGTCCGTGTGTACGTATCGGCTGTGCACGGCTAACGCTAACTCTCAGTGCTAACCTTTCCCCCCGCTCTGCAGATGAGGATCAGGAGCTAACATCTGAGGATGTCTCCACCCTCTCACAGTCTGTGTCTCAAACGCAGTCTCCACAAATAACCCCGGCTGCTGAAGGTACTGCTCGTAAAACCACACCGCTATAATGCTTCCCTGAGCAGAGAGAGTGTGCGTGTGTGTGCGTGCATGTGGGCCAGTCTGATGTTATCGAAAGACGTTTGCTGAGGAGGCTGTAATGTGCATGAGACACAGTGGTTTGCTGTTCTTCAGAGATCTTGCGCCAGAATTAGCATAAATTCTCTGAGAACCAGTTGAGTGTGCTCTCAAGGATTTGGCTGAATGCTCAGTCATTCGGTTTAGAGTTGCCTGAAGTGAGAGCTGCCTTGGGCTGCAGAGTGGCGTAGCCTGTTAAGGCCCTGTTCCAAAGCACAAATGAACCCCACAGGCTCTGTTCCAGTGTGTGGATGGGCCCCATGGTCAGGTATCTGTTAAGGCTCTGTTCCAGTGTGTGGATGGGCCCCATCCACACACCGGAACAGTTTTTCTATTAAACTGCAAGCTTAACACTCTCTGAAGACTGCATTCAGCCTTCAGTTTGTAATGCCCTGTCCCACCAGTTTTAAGGCTTTTCCATTAATAGAGTGGTTCGTTTCAACACAGGGTTTGAAAAGATGGATTGTGTTCTAGTGAATGAGTGAAAGCATTATTACGCAAGCCAGCGCTAATGTAGAGCAGAAACGTGCTCAGTGTCTGCGAGTGACCCAGTTTCTGTAGGTGTGAGCTGTCTGCTGTGAACCCTGTCAGTTACAACAGCGCCAGCTAACTCCACCTCTCATGTTCTCTGTGTATGCTTGTGTGTGTGTGTGTGTGTGTGTGTGCCTGTGTGTGTGTGTATGCGTGTGTGTGTGTGTCTGTGTATTTGTGCGTGCGTGCGCGTGCGTGCGTGTGTGTCTGTGTGTGTATGTGTGCGTGTGCGTTTGTGCATATGCGTGCGTGCGTGTGTGTCTGTGTGTGTATACGTGCGTGTCTGTGTCTGTTTGCATACGTACGTACGTGCGTGTGTGTCTGTGTGTGTATGCGTGCGTGCGTGTGTCTGTTTGTGTACGTGCGTGTGTGTGTGTGTGTGTATATGTGCACGTGTGCGTGTGCGCGCGTGACAGAAAACCACGGCGACGGGCTCCTGAACGGCCGGGACTTCCTGCAGGACGTGGGGGAGGACCTGAGCAAGCGCCTGAGTCAGCTGACCACCAGCACGGCCGAGAGCCTGGAGGTGGCGAACGCGCCCGCCGACAAGGCGGAGGAGCCGCTCACCCCCGAGGGCTCCCCCGCCAAGTCCCCCAGCAAGAAGAAGAAGCTCTTCCGCACCCCCTCCTTCCTCAAGAAAAGCAAAAAGAAGGAGAAGGTCGAGGCTTGAAAGGTGCCCTTAAAAAAACAACAACAACAAAAAACACGATTAAGTCAAGGACTCGCACATCTCAAAATGAGGGGTTTGGGTGTAACGGAGAAATTCGAAGTCTTGAGCCAAATGTAAAGCTGAAGTAAGTCCTGGAGAACTGGCTCTTTCTGCAGAAGGGGTGGTTATTTCTGCCTAGGCCTGATCACGAATTATGAAATCACCCTTTTTTTAAAAAATTCGTTTTGTTTTGTATGTTTTCTCGACGTGGGTGGGTAAAGCGCGTCGATCGTTCGCATCTTAACTGCACAAAAGAGGGTGTGGCTAAACGTTCCCTTGTACAATTCCCCTTTTTAATAGTGAGAGTGACGCCCTTTCTTAAGTCGAGGTTCTGGGTCACTTGAGATATTTTTGACGAGATCCTTTCCGAATCCCGTCCGAATGCGTTGCGAGCGGAGGTGGCGACCGCTGCATCGGACGCTTGCCGTGAAAGAGACGGAACCTTCCGGAAGAGGCCTCGGATGAACGGGCGGCCTGCACGGCTCGTCCAGTTCCTTCACAGACCCTCCTGTGAAAAAATGGCTGCGCTGTTATTTTCAGAAGAGCCGTTCCTTCCCCTCTCATTTCCGACTTCTGAGGCTTTCTTCTAAGAACGCGTCGCGTCCGTTTTACAGCGCGAGAGAAAAGGAGCACGGCATGATGGGTAACGAGTTCCCAAAATGGCCGTCTGTTTTAACCTTTAAAGTACGAATCCGGTCATCTCATGAAACTTTGTTGTTATTGTCGTTGATTCAGTTTTAAAATTTTTAGTCCACTTGGTTTTTTTCAGTCCTTTTTTTATACGTTTGAAGAGAAGGCAAATATAAAATGTGTTTTGCGTCACGTTGCGATCGATTAGCGAAGCCACGTGTCTAAAGTGATATAACTACACGCATTGCATCTCAGATTGTCAGAACCTGTTTTAATAACACTTGTACAAACTGGAGTAAGTGTATAACACTTTATTTGACGTTGCTGCACTTTTATTGGCATGTAATGAAAAGCATGTTAGGAAGTTTCACCAGATGAAGGCTTGTGTATCGGAAAAGAACTGGGGTACTGAAGCAGAGCAGGATGTTCTTTGATTTGCAGAGATGAGTTTAGCAGTTTTCACTGGAAACATATCTATCTACAGTAGGTAGAATAAGAGAAGAGGAGGTTTAAAAGTTTGTTTTATAGTTTATGTAGAAGGGTCATTCGGAGTTAGATTTTTGGCACAAGTCATTTCTGAATTTGAGACATACTGGACACCTTTTTAATTTTGACCGTGAAGTTTTCTCCGCTCATATTACAACTGAAAAATTTTGGGCATTAATGACCAGGTTCCCTTTGTGAAAACCATTGTTTTGCAACTTCCTCTAAATATATTCCCTTTTTTTTCTTTTTTCTTCAAAGGCACTCTTGACCAGTTCTACGAAAAAAAGCTGGATCTAATTTTTGACTGAGAAATGTTTTTTTTTTTGTTTTTTTGTTTTTTGTCTGGCAAGATCTTTTGTTGCCCTGCAATGAAGCATTTTCGTATGTAAGGGATTTGTATGAGGAAAATCTCTCAGTGAGAAAATGAGTCTGACAAAAAGTCCTAACGTGCTTTTAGCAGTTCTTTGAGCCACTGGAGAATAATTTCTCTGTGAAAGTGGTGTGTATACCTCCCACTTAATGAATTGGTGAATATGGTTCTAATCGAGGGAGAAATGTTATGCAGACATTTTTTTTAAATATAAGAACATTTTTTTGCCGTCTGCAAGATTGATTCCACTCACAAACGAGTTGAACTTCATAAATATGTGGGCGTCCCATTAAAAAAAAACAAAAAAAAAAACATTCCTTCGTTATTTTGTCCTCCATTCTTTGCTCGAATAGCACGTTAGCTGGAACATTAACTCTCAAAGGCTGTCAAACTGGTGTTCATTTATCCATGTACTGCTCTTCTATCCATCTCCAAACTCTTGATTTGCGGGTCTGTTCTCTAATGTAACTTGTAAATGTTTAACATTCATCTTGTTTTGCTTAGTTTTTTAGCCGTACTGTGCCATTCCCATTTTAATAGCGTTTTATTTTTGTAACGGAGTATGTCTGAAGATATCGACCATGAACAAAAAATGAGTTCTTGCGCATTCCAAACGGTTAGAAGAGGATTCTAATATCCCGGCTAGCAATGTGAATTAGTGTTGCTGTGACGCAAAGAGGAGAGGCACATTGAAACGTTGTAAATAGTATGTGAGGGTGTCGGGCCAGTCGCTGGAGAATAGTGAGCTTCAAAAAGGAAAGAGCCTGACGCTAACTCGTACTGGAAAGGTTTCCCTCCCGTTTTGTGTTTTTAATCCTGTACGCATCTTTTGCTTTTGAAATATAATTAACTTTTTTTCCTCTTCCTGCGTTTCATCATACATTTTGAAAAAGGATTTTACTGAGCACTAAGCTTTTTCCTCATTTTTAGGAGCGTAACTCGATGGGAAATGTCACGCCTTGCTGTGTTTTCTCTGCACCTTCGTGTACTAACGCCGCCATTTTGTGTAGACGTTTTGAGCTGCTTCGGCTTCTGAGTTACGGCCAGACTAATCTGAGACCTGTGGAAACTATGAATGCTCATCTACTGGATTTTCTCTTAGATGTATCTCTAATCTGTGTAAATTCACAAATAAAAACAATATTTTGATGAATCACTGCTATTTTTTAAGTCTGATTTAAGACTGTGTCGAATTAAACCAGAGTAAAAAATAAAAAGAATTGTACTTTTGATTCCTTTTTCACGCTCTCGTTTGTTCACTGGTCCATATTAATGTTCTGCCAGTGGATTATCACTAACATGTTTTGTTTCCTTGTTTTAGTTTTCCATGATCTTGAAGGCATTGTGGGTTTTTTGATTCACCATGAGCCTGTTTTCTTCCAGCTTCAATACATATCACCCACCTATGATTTACACCTTTCAAAATGATTATGAATATCACCCCCAAAATCCTGTTGCTTTCTTCAGTTTTGAATGCATTTGAAAGAAAACATGCTTAAATGCGAATATTGCCCTGTTTCAAATGCATGGTGTGGGATCACGTGGTGTGAGTTTTCAACAGTACACTTATCACAATGAAAATACCCTTGTGCTGAGAATCAATTGAAAAGCCCACTTATCTTAACTCTTCCTACTCTCTTTAAATAGTGGTTCCAGAAGGAGGACAGAGTCAGTTTATGACTCATAAATATTGCTTTATTCTTATTGATATGCCACTTTAGATCTAAGGCTTGTTGGTGCAATGCTGTGTGTACTTGCTTATTATTTGCGGTTAATTGAGCACATTCATTTACATTTAAAAATTGCACTTTAAAAATAAACCAGGCACAAGTTTTCTCAGACCATGACACTCCCCAAGGATGAAATTTGCATTTCTTTAATTTCTCTCCACTGGAGTCTGGCTTCGGACGAGTCTGACAACCTTGACATTATGTTTAACTTGTAAAGACCCCTTGTAAACAAGAATCCTCTCCTGTCTTTTCTCTCAGTTTAGTCCTGCTGACTCCCTGACCAATGGCTCTGAGGGCATCTTTGAGACATTTAAGAACCCAGACAGACATAGTAAAGGCCAGTGTTTACTTTGCATGGAACGTCAGTTTTAACGTATCAGCTACGATATCTCTGATATAAATCAATCATGGCCTCCAGTCTATAGTGACTGACTAGTTTTGTACCCAACCCTCCCAAGTAATATTAATTTAGTTCATTTTCATTACTTTGTTTTTCACTTGTCTGAAACCTGTGATGCATATTACAACAGCAAATCATAATGGGATTGCGTGTATGATGAGTTGCTTGCCAGATTATAAATGCAGTTGAGTGTTATGTCTGTGTCTACCTCAACGAGTGAGGAAACCAGAGTATCAGAGTATGGCTCAGAGTACCTTTATGCAAGAGCAGGTCAGTTATACTGAGGTTTCCTGCTGACGTATGACTCCATTACCCACGTTTTTTAACGTGTTGAAAATCAAACAATGTTTTTTGTTGAGTTGGTCTTGGGAAATTCAAAGTTGTGCGGAGAAAAAAAAAGAAAAGGAAAAAAAAAAACCCTCGCACTGATATTGATGGTGCTCTTCCATGTTGCCAAAGACACTGATTCCGCTTCTATGGCATTGTGAACAGGAAGCGAATGCAGTGTGTCGTGTGTATGTGTGAAGTAAGTGGTTGTGTGCAGAAATCTCTGGCCCCTGTAATAGGGTGGGGCTTCATTTCATAGCACTGCTTCCTGTATTAGTCTTTGGATGAAGAAACAATGTCGTTGTGCCTTGCCACAGGTTCTGCTGATGCAGTACGTGAAATATGCAAGTGGTGCATCAGAACTAAAGCATGCCTCTAGTTTTTACAGACGGGTTTGCTATCAGTGTTGTGTTCCTTTCCCTCCTGTTTTGATATTGTGTTAAAACCCACCCTTTGCTGTGCTAATGGCACTGTTCCCTTCAAACCCGGTTTAATTTCTATGAAAAGTTCTGTTTTCAGCTTGAACATAAGTCAGCTGTTTCTGTCTAGATTATTTACCACAAAAAATTTATTCTATGGCAGCGCAATTGAATGTGACATGGTTGTGGCACTATGTATAGCAGTTGCCTTGCTTAAAACATTAAATGTGTATGAAGACTGTGGTTTCTGGTCTTTTTGTGCGAACGTTCACAGTTCACGCTGTTCATTTCAGTACTGATCAGGAATTGTCTTTAAAGTATAGTTTGGGTGCATTATGGTTTTTTTTCCCAGTTATATAAATGAGGTAAGTGTGCATCTGTACCTCGGGACATTCACACCCTGGTGAGGAGAGTGGTGGATCATTTTTATTATAATTTTTTCATAATTTATAATGAGTACCAGCTATTTGACATGTTAAAAAGATTTTTTTTAAATTTTTATTACTGCTTATTTGAGCCTGGTTGAATATGGAATTAGTTTTGCTATACATTTCCCATCATACCCTGGAATATGGTTGTGCATTTTTGCCTGACTGCAAAAGGCCCCTTTTATTACTGTGCAACAGCAACAGGAAAATAAGTGAAATTGGCAACAATAGCAAAATAGCACAAAATCACCAACATTTATGTAGGTTTTTAAAATTCATTTTAATTGCATTAAGTTCTATTTGAACTACTGATGCACGTCTGCTTTATTTTATCTATGCAGGTCTGATTGTTGTGATTTGATTGCAATGGGAATCTCTTCTGCAGTGCTCCTGATGTTTGTGTCCAGGTGCTACAGCTGTTTGCACAGAGCAGTACCCTGACATTTGCCTGTGTGATTTACATGGTAGTCATGCCCCAAGCCAACCTGCAACATTACCAATGAACCATTCTTAAATGGTCCCTAGTTTTTTGTTTTGTTTTTTTTTGTTTGCCAGTGCCACTCAATTAATGGGCAGTTTGTAACTGAAACTACTGGAAGGTTAAAAAAAAAAAAAAGAAGCTGAATGCAAAGTGGATTTTTAATGAAGATAGAAAGAACTTGTTTAGGTAAAGAACAATAGCAAGCTGCTTTCCAGAATGGGTGTCTTCCATTTATATGAAAATGTGTTGCTTTTATCTGATGCTGAAACAGGTTTAGGGCTCAGATTAAATTAGATTCAGAATGGGCAGTGCTTTGATGTCAAAGCTTGTATGAAGTGCACTTTAAGCTAATAGTGTAGCGTCGTGTAGTGTTAAACGTTATTTTCACGTGGGACTGAACAGTCTGTGCTTGCTGGATATTTCTCTGCTATCCTGCTGTGGTGGGAATGCTGAATTATCCTGAGAAATGCCCCCCCCCCCGGAGCGGGAATTCCCCCCCAGGGTCAGCATGCTGGAGGGAGTGCTGTTATTATCTGACAAACGTGAGTGCAGCTTGATGGCAGAATTAAGGAGGAGTTGCGGGGCTGGGGTGGAGGGGGGTTTCGCGGGGGTGGGGTGGAGGGGGTGGGGGGGTTTCGTGGGGGTGGGTGGAAGGGGTGGTGGGAGGGGTATTCGCAGGGGGGAGTCGCGGATGGGGGAGGTGCACCGGCTCGTCTTCTCCAGACGGATCTATTGCAGCGAACGTCAGAATAATGACCCAGTTCAAATCCAGATGGATGCACAGCAAGGGGAACAGACAGGGCAAGTCTGGAGTCTTTCCCCTCATAGAAAGATCCCACCACACTCCAGGTAGTCCGTCTTAACAACACATTTTTCTGTACGCACACGAACCACACGCACATTCCTCTGGGGGAAAAGAATGTTTTCTTTTTTTTTTTTTTTTACAAAACAAAGCATCGTCTGTTGGTTTTTCCGTGTGGAGGACAGGACTGTGTTCTCATGAAGTATTCTCACAGTAATTGTGTGGGTTTCCATGGCGGTTTCTAACTAAAGAGGTCAACAGGAAAAAAAGGGGGAATTGCTGACTACAAACAGGTGTTTAAGCCAGAGAAACTCCTGTGGGTCTACTGTGTCTCCACTGCTCATGTTAGGCAGAGGTCAACAGTAAGCTGCAGAAAAGACCTCTCTCTTGGACATTTCTCCAAAATCCTTGAGCAGAAGCTGACCACATTTTATGCCACGGCCACCTTCAAAGCATAATAACCTATCGATTTTTTAAGAGCCCTGACTGAATTTTGGAGGCCCTGAAAGAAAAATAAAGTTCTTTATGATACAAAGGCAAAAAAACTGGCCTTGAATCATGGCTTATTTTCATAGCTTTTATTTTAGTCAGATTAATAACTTTTTTTAGGTATTGCAGGCCATAAAGTCATTGACTGTTTGAATATTAAGCATATGAAAGCTAAAGAATAACTTCCTAAAAAAAGCCTTAAAAACTTTTTTGTTTTAAAACAAATTCTTTGAAATAGCCCCATTTCATTTTGCGAGTCTGCTGAGTCCTGGGTTCTTTAAGAATCAGCGCAGCATG
Organism: Anguilla pacifica; assembly: GCA_039654925.1. Lineage (NCBI taxonomy): Eukaryota > Metazoa > Chordata > Actinopteri > Anguilliformes > Anguillidae > Anguilla > Anguilla pacifica. The sequence continues at coordinate 31,531,604 of CM077301.1, read as the reverse complement.
TTTCTGAAACCCTAATTGGATTATTGTGAATGCTGAGAGCGTTCCCAGCTCTGCCGAGGTTAAAGGGCTGGCTGGCTGGGTCTCTGGCTCCCAGCGTCGCGGTGTTGTGAGCGTTGGAAAGCCAGCGGGACCTGCTCCAGGAGCAGACGAGGCGGGGGGAAACGCCGCGATCGAGCCGGCTAGCGCTTCCACGTCGCACTGACCCGGGAGGAAAGTGCGCAGCAGCTATGACTGTGAGTGGGAGTGCGTGCGAAGGGGGGGGGGGGACCTAATGATGACGGACAGGTGGAGGAACGTGACCCCCCCCCCCAGTCTAGCGGAGACGGGAGGGACAGCACACGCTGGAGTCGCCAGTGCGGCCCGAAGGATTACGTCGTCCATGGAAACGATCAGCGCGGTCAAACACACCTCCCAGTCTCGTCTCCGTTCCCTCTGTATAGCGATGTTAGTACAGAGTTGGACTACGCCCATTAACGCAAACTGAAACTGAATTCTGCATTCTGCTGTGTGTATTTTACACATTGGCTCTGTTAAGTCAAGCTAAAAGGTATATGTGTGTGTATGGAGATAGTACATAAGCAGTATTTCTCTGGACACTCTCAGTAAATGTATTTATTATTAAAGACCTGAAATGTAGATACGCACAAACTTAACGTGCACTGTATCTGTTAAGTGTATAAAGGCATATTTCAGTACTTTGTATGCATTTTGTATACAATGAATGAAGAAAAAGTTGATGGCTCTATTCCTATAATGACCAGGACATAAAAAATATAACCAGTTTTGAAAATCACTTTCTGTCCCATGCATTTCCCCAGATGGAGCCTTTTCTGATAAGCGGATTTCAAAACAACACGTCTCTTTCTTGTCCTAAGTTTGCCACAGACAAAATGTAAAATGATAACTTATTTTTTTTTTCATAAAAAGTCTTTGTAGAAATACGACAGAATGTCTTCTGTGTGGCGGGTCCCGTCCTCCAGCCAATGGCGTCCGCGCTCACCTTTCAGCAGCGTGGTCGGGCGGCCGTCGTCATGGAAACACCGGGCCCACTCGCTAAGGTCAGTGAAAGACACCCCTACTGTGGACTCCGGGTTCACAGTAACGTGATATGCCAGGCTCACGGCGTGGGAAGTGTCTGTCTCTCACACCACACACTCCTCCCCGCGTAATGAAGAGAACACGCAGCATTGTGTGTGTATTAAGGTCAGATGCCTGGCACACTTACTGCGCGCTCTACTGTTAAAATGACGGGGAAGAGGACAGAATGGAACGAATCCTCACGTCACTTTAATGGAAACTTTGATGTTGATCTTGTACATCAACTGGTGAAAGATGAATGCTAATAATAATATGAAAAATAACACCCTCAGGTTAGGTGAATGTATATTTTGTCATCCAATAATAATAATAATAATTGTTATTATAATAACAATATCCTTTATAAATGACTAATTACTAATTATTGCGCTAAGTAATTGCAAATTAATTTTAAAATAATTTTAAAATGTGGTGGATCAATACTGATATTCGGCAAAGTCAGTAACTACAGAGTTATCAAATGAGGAACCACTCTTCCATGGATGAGCTTCAGTCTGTGCGTTTATTAACAGGGATACTGGGCCCAGCCGTCTCAGCCTAATTCCTCCCAAATTCCTTTCGAGCCACACTCCCGTCCCGAGACGTGTCATCAGGGGGTCCCTGCGGGGGGGGGGGGGGGGGGGGGGATGGGGGGGGTCTCTAAGTGGGGTCTGTTTCCCCTCTGTCTGCATCTGCACAGAGGCAGCCCGGCTGAATCCTTTGTCCCAGGGTCTGAGCCAGCCTAGCGCACGCATGGCCGCTCCTGTAGGGTCTCAGTCAGCCTGCGGCCCCATTCCCCGGCAGGAAGAAAGGACCTAAAAGCAAAATGAAGGCGCAGCTCAGGCGGGCAGCGAGCCCGATCAACTCCGTCCCGGGCTGTCCTGCGTCTTCCCCTACGGAGTCACAGACGCAGCGAAAAATATTAATTTCTGCTTAAATTCAGTGACCCCACCACTTACACCACCCCCACTGGCTTGGGACAATGAGTCTGCCTGTGTCAGACGCTCATAGACTGAGGTTGCGTCTTTTTCCAAAAATTGGGACAAACCATGAAACTGACTTTTCTTTTAGGGGAAAAAACTGGGTGTTTTCGAGCTCAGTAAAGCACAACCTCGCCTTCAAAGTTATTCTGCATTGTGCTATATGTTTCACAGCCTACTGAGTGGAATATGGGAAAATGCTATTTAAAATCTCGTATTTAATACCAAATAAGCAGTCAATATAATACAATAATTAAACCATGGATTTGCCTAGTCTTATTAAGATGATGACGATGATGATGATAATGATGATGGTGATGATTATTATTATTGTTGTTGTTGTTATTATTATCAAACTGTAAATGCTATCTACACAGTAAAATGTCCAGTGTTAATTCAACTCTAACAGTGCCAATTCGACTCTTAACAGATAACATTTGGTCCCACATTCCAGAGTGTCACCAAATGTTATCTGTTAAGAGTTGAATTAACACCGGATATTTTACTGCGTAGTCATAGATCTTATCTGCTCAGATCCAACCACATGTCTCCAAACTCATTGGACGGTGCTTCACTTTGCAGCAAGGCAATGATAAACCAACCAAGGAGTTTTTCAGGGCCAAAAAGTGGAATGTTCTTGACTGGCTGAGTCAATCAATCCATCGAATGCAAAGGATTTCCAACCAAGTACTAAACAGTACAAAACTTTAGATTATGTTCATTTGTTCAATTACTTTCGCTCCCTTAAAACGGAGGGACTATGTAGAAAAAGGGCTGTAATTCTTAAGCAGAACACTCGATATGGAAGTAAACGCCTTCAAATTAAAGCCAATCAACAAAACAGCAAAAAGTGTGTCACTGTCCCAATACCATTGCATCTATTGTCATGATTGTGACTCACATAGAAAAAAAACATTAAAAACTGTCAATGTTCATGCTTACATTTAAAAAAAGATACATACATACATACTAATATAATAATATCCTTACATTTATACCGCACTTTTCCGATTGCTCAAAGTGCTTTATAGTGAAGGGGAACTCACCTCACCCACCACCAAAGTGTAGCACCCACCTGGGTGATGCACGGCAGCCATTTTGCGCCAGAAAACACATGCATATGAATACAAAGAGATGAACAGCAGACCTCCCCTTCAGCTGTCATGTCGCACAGAGGTCATTAACAGGCACCCTATTGTCGCGGCGGGATTTAGAGCCGAATGGCAGGGCGCATAAGACTAAACGGCACAGATGTTTGATGGGATACCGCCGTGACACAATTGCGGGGCGGGACGCCGTCCAATGAGGCGTGTCCGAGCCCGGCCCCGCCGAGGCGCTCGTTATCTGGGGAGACGGGCGTCCGAGCCCAATGCGCCGGAGACGCGCCTCCCCGTCAGGGTCCGCCTCCTCCGCTATCCGGGTCCATTGTGCTGAGAGAGCCGTCCTCGGCCTCGCTGGGCGCGGATTGATTTCTGGATTAATGTCCCCGCTGCCCTCGTGGTCTGAGGGAATTAGATGGGCAGCCTACGTCCCTGAGAAAAGAGTCTGATGGGCTCCATTCATTTTGCTTAAATAAGGCAAAGAGGCCTCCAGTGGCGCAGCCTGTAGAGTGCTATCCACATGTTCAATGTGAGCTGTGACGTCGGAGGTTCGAATCCAACTGCTGACCTTTGGTTTTTTTTCTCTCTCTCTCTCTCTCCCCCTCTCTCCTAGTATTTCCTGTCTCTCTACACTGTTCTATCCAAATGAAAGCCCAAAAAATATATATTTTGCTTAAACAAGGCGACGGTACTCTGGGGTAATGCTCCTGTTCGGACAGAGGGGGAATGGTCATATTTTTACGGTCACGCTTACATTTTGGAGAATACTGTGCTCAGAGTCATTTTCGGCAAAAGGAAAGATTACGTTATAGAAGTTTAAAATGACCTACTGACCTTACAATGGCTGGTATAAAGGTTTTTGCAGGTTTGTGGTTAAAGGCAAAACTATAGTATATAGCAATTGCTGTAAATATTGTTTATGGTTTTGCCTCATTAAGTAAGAGTGCACTAAAAGTAAAAAATGCACTAAAAGTATATGCCTGTACAAATGCATTGTTCCATTCATATGTCCCACTTCCCCTGGGAGAATAAGAAGCTCTTATAACTCTGCTGTTTGTGTCTGGCCCTGTTTTCTAATGTTGCACTGGAAACCGTTTCTCCAAATAAGCCTGAGAGGATCATGGCTTTGAGAGAGTGAGAGACAGGCCTCTTTCCATCAGGAAAGGCCCTTCTGTCCAATGAGCTTCAGGTGCTGAGCAGATGTCTATTAAAGCAGCATCAACAACAACAGTCGGAGGGCCCCTTCGCTAAACAGGGCCGTTAAACTGTCAGACCGATGACCCAGGGTGGGCACCGAAGCCTATTAGCTGATGTCACAGGGCAATGGACGTCTCGGAGAACACTCCCCCAAAATTATTTCACTTTGGGGGGGGATGATTTATTACCACTGTGGCATCCCCCCCCCCGCCACGTCCCACCCCGCCCCCCACCCCAAATCGCAAACACTCCCCTCTCCACGGAAGGACGGAGATAGAGACGGAGCTGCGTTTACAATGGCAATTACTTTGAGAAATATTGACCTTGCGGGCCGAAAATGACCATCATGCATCAGCAAATGCGTCACATGAGAATTGCCTCGCGTGACATACGGTGTTCCATAACCTGCTTTATGTATGTAAATACATGACAGCCATGATGTACGCCTTTCTTATTTTAGCTGGATTGGGTGTCAGCAGAATTCAGAGAATGGCATTATAACAGCATAGCAAATCAAGCAACAGTCAGCAAAGACACAGCAATTTAAACAACAGCCAGCAACAGCAGAGCTAATTAAACAACAGCTAGCAGCAGCAGAGCTAATTTAACAACAGCTAGCAAGTGCATAGCTAATTATTATAACACCAGTCTGGAACAGGAGGGATACCCCAAACCCAGTGCTGCTTGTGTAAAGCATGTGCAGTGGTGTGCTAGCAGCAGACCAGACCGAGGCCAGGACTGACTGAGAGACAGGCTCGAGAAAAGAAGCGTGCTCATAAATCGTGCTGAGAAAATGACAGGAGGACGATTCTCACCCTCCCTCCCCCTTCCTCTCCATCCCTCCCCACCCAACCCCCCGTTATCTCCACCATCTTACAGGATGACACACAAATGTGTTTGTGTCTACGCCCATGGCTCCTGACCTCAATCACAGAAGTAGTCTCGGGGGAGTGGGTGTGTCAGTCAGACCTGTTTGCTCTTTCCCGTTCCCCTCCGCCCTCTCTGATCAACAGGAGCAGCCGTACGTAAATCTCTTCTGAGATAACGCCGCAGCCAGAGCTAAATGACGTTGCATCACATCACATTACATAAGATTTTATTTGGCAGACACTTTTATCCAAAGCGACGCACGACAAGTGCATACCGAAGGTCACTGGAACAACTACAGAACTCTGGTCCGATAAGGTACAGTTCTCATCGAGTCTCAGTTATCCATAGCCATGAACATCAGGTCTGGTTCACACAGTACGCATAGGCTGAGTCAGTAAAGTTATGGCTAGTCAAACTAGAAGTGAGGCACGGTTACAAGAGATATGATAAAGAGCTAAAACACCAAGATGGTAGTACACGTGCAACACGAAAGTGTTGGATGAAGATACAAGTGTAACATGAAAGTGCTATAAGATTAAAGACACAAGGATACGAGTGACGTAAGACGGTGAGCCGAGATTAGGACTAATGACAAAAGCAATGACAAAGCACAGCCAATTAGCAGGACACACAGTGCCGCCGTCAGCCATGGTGAGTTAGCTGGGATTCTGGGAGGCCTGGCCTGCCTCGTCCGCCCTAATTAAAAGCAGGTGGCCCCCCCTGTTCAGGCAAGGCCCTTCTCACCAGATGGCCGTCCTGAGAAAGGGGGCGAGACAATGGCCACTGGTCACCGAGGGCTAAGAGGCCAACTGTCCCCGGGCCACAGTGTCCCTGGCCCGTGGAACAGGTCTAACAGACCTGCGTAGGGTGGCGTGCAGGCGAAGAGTGTCGGCTTCCGCGTTTCCACTCGCCGCAAAGCCCGACTTCAAATCCAAAATCCGAATCGAAACCGGGAAGGACGCACCAAACAGGGCATAGCATTTATATGGTGAATGAAACAATAAAATAATACAATTTCCTTTTTTTACATGGCAAGTTAAAATGACAGTTTAAAAACAGAATGGTTATCACAAAGCCAGGGGACCGAAATAGAGATGCAAAAACGCACCAAGATACACAGATTCAGAGTCAGTGGTGGTTATTAATTTATTTAGATACGGCAATCTGAGAGGATTATGCAGTGTTTTTTTTAATGTGATGTACTGATATGAGTCATGAAATGACCACATGGAATGTTTTGTGAGGAAGGAGCAGAAACAGCTAATATTAGACCAGCAGGCATCCCAAGGGACGTTTTCTACAGGAAAACATACCACAGTTAAGCTGTGCCCTGTTGTCGAATTCTTCCAAGTTAGGCGCTGGTGGGGACAGGATCTGCAGAAAGACTGGTTTTAATCTTTTTTTCTTTTCTTTTCAATGAGTCTGAATGTAATACATGAATCTATATATAAAATGTATAAATGATATCTCTTATTACTGCTATGGATGACAGTGCACAAGCATTCTTGCTTCCAAGCATTATTCATTCAATAAATATTACATATATCCAAGTATTAAGAAGAATACGATGGTGAGCAAGGATCTACATATGCTTTTTTTCTTACAAATGTGAATTTTGGCAACTATAAAGTTATAAAAACATTAAAGCATAGAAGCTTGAGCTTAGTATCTAGCCTAAACCAATTTATATACAATTTTGGGTGGTGGACTATCTGCTGTATAAAAGAAACCTGAATATTGTAAACAGAATATTTATAGTCATGCTTGTTATTAAAATAAATCATTATTAATGATTTAATTTCATACTGGTTTGTCATACACAGTTTGTGTTTTTACATGAGAATTTCACTTGCATCAATGGGCATCAGTTATTTCAAAAAACCAATCGCATGTACTGAAGTGACACAGCTGGTTATAGTATAAAGGGTCATAAAAATTAGATTTAATACAGCACATGCAGTATGTGTATCAGTATATTGCTTAATATTATTGCAGGGGACCTCTGCAAAAACTTTCTATGAAGTAAAAGACTTAAAGTATTTTTTTATTTTTATCACCCATGGTGCGCGGGCAGGACGGCTGCCGTGGGCTATGCATGGCAAATTGTGGTCACTCACTCACTCGTGTACGTTTAGTCGGACGCACGCGCAAGCGGTGCTTCGTACAGTAGGACGCATGCGCAGGTGGCGCCAGCCAAAATGTGTCTGCGGAAGTGAGTCGCGCCGTGGGTCTGGACGGTTCCGCGCTTGTTATTGAATACGTTGCTGAACAAAGGACAATTTCTCAACGTGTCCTCTATGAAAAATGCTTTCAGGTTCTGAGGGACGGCGATTCGTACTGAACGTACCGTTTCATCGCCGAAGCTCTCGGACTGTTTTTTCCGCCCTCCTCCACGATCAATGATCCTCTAATGCCTTGAACTTCCAAGTTTTCTGTGAACTATACATCAAAAACATGCCTTTGAAGCGACTGAGGCTGGAAGGGAGTGCACTATTCTGAGTGCACCTGAATGGCTAGTATGATGTCACGCAGAGAAGGTAAACAGACCTTTAGACAGCGCGCGTCGGGACTGCTCTCACACCACTCTGTTCTCAGCTGGTGGGTGTAAATGTGCCGTGTAGCGCTTTCTGAACGCTAGTTTACCTTCACTGACCAGGGTTCATAGCCACCTCAAACAGCCAATGTAGTCAGCAACCTTAAGGCCCACATTTTAACACAAACACACACACACACACACAGTATAAACATCTGCTCGGATCCTGAATATACAGTAAGCACATTTTCAACAAGACCAAATCATTTATCAGACTCAAAATGTTGCATTTTCCTTCTTTATTAAACCTCTGGCAGATAGTGCTATGCTCATTCTATAAATAAATGGAGCATATTTGCATATTTCATATCTTCAGGGAGGGTGTAAAGTATGCTGAGGTGAATGAAAATCCAGGAGGTAGCCTAAAATAATTTAGCCTGTCATATTGTACAGGGAAGTCTTGACGAGGTCATGGTGACCCTGATGAATGAAACCCTTCCTCCCTACCCCATGGATGACTCACTATCATCCTATAGGACTCCACCCGGCAATGAGGATTTTATCCAGATCAGTGGGGTAGGCCTATCCCACATGAAAGATTTACTCAAAGAACAAGAATTTTCAGCAGCTCTGCGTAACTTAAGGAAAAGTATCAAGTTGCACCTTGTTCGGACAACACCCATGATAGCTTCCAGATGGGTTTTTGTTTTAGACTGCAAATGTCACGACATGAAGAGTGTAATTCAATATCATTTGTGATGATGCCTATTTTTAATTTTGCATCACTATCTGACTGAGCATGATGCTGAATGACATTAGGTAAAAAAAAACAAAAAACCAGTATGGTGAACTTGGGCTCTATTTTAACGATTAAAGCGCATGGTTTAAAGCGCATGGCGCAAGTACATTTAGGGCGTGTCCAAATCCACTTTTGCAGAATCCCAGCTTACTAATCAAAATGTATTTTTGGATATTCAAAATTACATTATAGATATCTGGAATGTTTTTTTTTTATTTTTAAATTTTGGATATCTGAAATTGAAATTATGACTAGTAACAATTGGATTGTAGATATCTGAAATGGGAGTTTTTCCTAGTAAGAATTCTATTGCAGATATCCAGAATGTTCATTCTGGACAGGAAGAATGACGTTGTGGATATCTGAAATTGAAAGCCCAACACACATGAATGACAAACGTGACGTCATTTGTCCTAGGAATAATGACGTCGTGGATATCTGAAATGACAATTGTGGATAGGAAGAATGTCATTGTGGATATCTGAAATGTTCATTTTGACGAGGAAGAATTGAATTACGGATATCTGCAATACATATCCAGTCTAGCTATTAAAACGGCCACTTATACTTTTTAAGCATTTAAAGATATGTTAAATTGAATTTTGACTAGGAGAAATAAAGTTTTAGACATCTTGAAATACAATTTCTACTAGTGAGAATGTCATTGCACATATCTCTAATTACCATTCTGACTAGTGAGAATACAATTTTGACTAGGATAAATGCTATTGCAGGTATCTAAAATGTAATTATAGATAGGAGCGTGGTTCGATTAAATGTTAAAACGGCTTGCCTTAAAAAACACTTGCGTTGCGCTTGGCGCCGCGTGTAAAACAGAGGCCCTTAAGTGTGTGGTGTAATTGCTTGTAGCGCAAGTTGGACAACTATAATCAAGAACTTATTTTTTCTTATGTTCTGTAGCTGTTTTGAAGGATGTTAAATAATAAGGAGTCGTTGATGTTCACCCCTTCGATTATTATGAAATAACCTGAATTGCTAAGGCTATTTTGCGTTTAAGGGAAACGCTGTAACACAGCCAGCACTAGGACCCCGCAGCATCCCAGACCATTTCATTCATTTATTTATCCCGAACTCACGAATTGCCTCCACCAGAAGCAGCACATAGAATAGTTGACCGAAGATCTCTGCTCAGACGCGTACCGTAAAACCCAGAAGCAATCGAAAAATGGTCAGAAGTGAGAGGCAACAAAAAAGCATGAAATCCGAAGAGGTATTTTTTGAGTCCGAGACATCTATGGATCAGCAAGATTTTTGCCAGATGTCCTGCTCTCCTTTCAGTGACGTCTTCAACTCGGATGACTCGATAGACAAGATTGACACCTTTCTGAAAAATGTACAAGTTTTGCTAGAAGCAGCGAGTTACATTGAAAATAATGAAAAGAAAAATGGAAGTAAGTCCTCTTATTCAGGCCTATGTCGAAGCTATCTTATTGTTATATAGACTCCAGTATATACAGTTGCATGCCAAACGTCTCAGACAACAAAGGACGGAGTTCAGCATAAAACTACTTGCTGTAGCGTGTAACGAGAGCCATGGAGGACTGTCAAATACCTGACTGTTTTACAATGGAAATATTATGATTTTCTGGCATTTGTATGTAGCCTATATTTATAGCGCTACTGTTCTTTTAATAAGTTGTCCATATGCATGCCTGTACGATTTTTAAAACCGCAAAGTTCCTATTCACATTTAGACTATTCTGGACCTATTGTAGCACATACGAGTCATTTTTAAGTGTAGGATCAAATCAGATTTATTTACGCACTTACTTTTTTCAGTGAAATGCTAAGGAACCCTATTTCCTTTGGGTTCCATAGCATTTCATTAGCCAGAGTATTTGACTCAAACAAATCATTGGCTACTTACAATTTGCAAGCCATAAATGTTCGTGTTGTGTCTTTTAGCAGATTCTAGCGCTGCGCTGATACTGTGCAGTGTATCTCGGCCCACACGTAGTGTATTCACGTTTCCGTGGAACTGGTATTGCCTAGACCAGCTATCCAACAGGGGAAAGACAAAATGAAAAACAAATTCTATCCTACATTGCACTTTACTCATGTGATTTGTTTTCAAGTGTGTGGACAGTGAGAAACCGTATATTAAACCTACCCATGGTCTAGGGAAATATGCATAGACGCAAACGATGGGCTTATTTTATGAGGCAGTGATTATCGCTGGCCGAGGATTCGTGCTGAATTTAACACGCTAAATGTACTGCATCCACCTTTTTATTTCCTGTAAAACGTATTATACCTTTGTTAAGTTCTCCAAAATGTGTATAATTGCTAATTCGGGTAAAACCGCTAGGTTGGCCTATACGTTTGCGCGGGGTGTCGTATTTCAAAGCAGGGTATTTTTCCCCCTTCCATATAGTTCATACGGCGCAAGATTCTGACACCCTATTTTTTGAGATAGATTGCTAATTGAATCATAGTAATATCCATTATAGGCATCCAGCTGCAGCTGCTAGCAAGTTGGACATATAATGTTTATTTTGTAGTAAATGCAAGATTTATTGCATTTATCCTGCAAATCGGTGTCAATCAAACTAATAATGCACGTCTTATCGTTCATTGTCTTTTCCACGGATTTGCGTAGGTCGCAGCTAGGATTTTAGGCTAAGGAATGGCACTGTTTCCACAACACTAAATTTAATCTAATGCGCCTAAAACGGAATAGCAAACTGTTGTTAGGATAAACGCCGAACATATCGATTGAAATGCTTGGATTAAGCAGTTTACCTCTGTGTTTATAAATTTCACAACAGTCGTAACAAAATTCGTATAACAATAACAGCCGTTGAAGTTGGATTAATGCAGCAGGCAATTTGCCGCTTCCTGGTGCCCACAGGAGTTTTCACATGGTTTCCACATGGAACAAATTCTCTTACCGTGATTGGTTTGATCTGATGTTGCGTTTGCTGTTTCGCACAGTGTATCCAATCATTCACTGCTGATGCTGTGACGCCACGTGTTGCTGGGCCGGGCTTAGTTAGCTGCAGTTCACGGGAAATGTATGCGTTCAGAAAAAAGCAAATGTAGCGCTAGCAAACGTAGATTGAAGCTGATTTTATATAGGATCCAATGAGAATAATGACTACATCAACAGCAATAATAATAATAATAATTAGAATAATAATCACAACGATGCCTCCGCCGGGGTTAGGTTTAAAGAAATAGTATGTCCGAACTCAAGCTACATAAAATAAATAAATAAATAAATAAATATTAGTACTTGGATCATTAATGATAATAGTGCACCAACCTGAATATGATAATAATAATCATATGCAGATGGAGGTATCACTCTGTATGTGGTATGGCAAAAGATTTCGTTTCGATTCATGAATCGTGCATCTGAGGAGCTTTATAATAATTGAGTCTGCACGTTTAAGGTTAAACTACACTCACTTGTGTGCTCTTGGAGTGGATACTGAAGTCTGTGTGGGTAATCATTTTAAAGAACTCAGTATCCCAGAGAGCATTGCGATGGACTTGCAGATTCTCCTCCCCCCAGCTGTGGATCCAGGTAAACAAACTGGGGTAGGAGTAAAAGGAAACAGCTGAGACTTCCAAAGCTTGGTGCTTTTGTACAGTTTAGTCTGTTTTATATAATCTCAGTAATCTTAGATATTTTAATTATAATTTTAGCGTGTTTATAACTAATTTACAAAACCTGATTGTCACTTCAAAGCAATAGCCTATTTCGTTCGGGTAGCAGTCAAGCCACGGCTAAGATTAGCTAGGGTTGCCAATTTACTGCGGGACAGTCAGCTAATACATAGAAATCAAAGTGTTTACCTCGTTCGTTCTAACCAATTTTCTATACGCAATTATCACATTTAATAAGTACCCTATCCTGCGACGTCTGTCCCTGAAATACCTGTTACCCCATAGAGAGAGCCAAAAAATGACGGCAGTGCAGATTATCAACATCCAGAGGTTACTGGAAGCTGCAGAATATCTCGAAAGGAGGGAGAGAGGTACGGAGCTAACCAGGGCAATATGCTGCGCCGCTTCTCAAATCAAATGTGATTTGTGTCATGGCTGCTAATTAGTTTGCTTGGTCTATGGATCATTTAACAAAAACATGCATATGTTTATTTATATATATATATTTTAAATAGAACATTAATGTTTGCATTTGATATTGCCCACGTATCCATTTCTGGTTGATGTGTTTTGTCGACTGATTCGGTGGAAAATGAGTTTAACGCGCAGCGCACGAGGGATGAGACATGCTCTCTTTGAATTGCTGGACTGCAGCTCATCGGTGCATTTTTCCCCCACCAGAATGTGAACACGGGTATGCTTCGACATTTCCTTCCGTTCAGAGCGAAAACCACAACAGACAAAGGAAATTAAAGAACAAGAAATGCCACAATGGTCACAACAGGTAAGCAAAGACATGTTTTATTTAATTTGTATAACAACACGCAAGAAATGTTGAAATACAGCCCTTGTTTTAGGTGCACTTTTGTGTAAATTATTTAATATTTTCAGTAGCTTAGGCTGCACATGTTACATTTTACATGTGTAGGCTACACATAGTGCATGCTGTTTTTGAAAAGCAACGTATCACATCAAATACAAGAAGTATGTTGATTCTGGGGGGGGGGGGGGGGAAACTAATTAACATGTGGATATTTCAAAAAGTGAGCGTGACCCTTTTAAAATACAGCAGGATGCGGACGCCGCTTATAAACAGAAATACACGTGAAAGATATATGGATTTTGTGTTTGTTCCTATGGAATGGCCAGGGAGCGTTTCCTTGTTTGCTTTGGGGGATGGGAGGCCGTAGTAACAGCTCGAGCTTTCATCAGCTGATTGTCAAACCCACTGCAGCGCACCGAATAGGTTAGGGACCATGTGCAATTTTTTTTAAACAACGAAATGCGTCGGGAACGCTGTATTTAATTGCTAATGCAGCCAATGTATTTAATACAGTCATTTCAGATTTATGTATGCTCATAAAATGTAATTTGAAATTGGACTGGTTCATCAAACATTAGAATAATTTATTCCCGTCTATTTCAACCCTAGCCCTTATGAACAGGCCGCTTCCGCTTGTGTTGGCAACGAATGCGTGCGCGTTTTTAATGGTAATTCTGTCACTGTTATTGCTAGGTTTATTAAAAAATAAAATTGTTTCCTGTTTCATTTCAGTGTCCATTTTAAGTACATCTCCAGGGTTGCGCACTGAAATGAAATGTTTTGACAGAGAGATACACTGCTGCTAGTGTGAAATACTGCATTCACATTTTGGCTGATAATCTAGAGCAATTTGCATAGATTGTTTTGCCAGGTACAGTCCATTTACGCGACTGGATATTTTACCAACGCGATTCAGGTGAAATACCTTGGGAATCGAGCCCACGACCTTTGAGATACGAGCCCAGCTTCCTGACCATTGTGCTACACTGCTACAGCTGCGGTCCCTTAGAAATGCCTCCCACAATCAAACAGAACAATATTATGCAGTCATAGTGCAATTTTCCTGGTAAGCACTATGCCTGTTTCTGTCGGTCTGTGCCTGGTACAAATGCAGTACTTGGTTCATTTGTTTGGCGTCCTATCCTTGCTACCTCTAAAGTTGAGCAGCTGATGATTTTCATGTTGTTTGTGTTTGAGTGCAGAAGTGAGCATTCGCATGGAAATTGTGGTGCGCTGTAAAGATAGCCACCACAGTTGTTAGCCTCTGGGCAGAATGATGGTCTCTCAGAGCAGAATCCGTTTAAACCCGAAAAGAAGCATTTGCTGGTTGTAGCAACTGGATTTAGATTCTTTTTTCACAACAGAGATAATTACATTAATGAAATTATCTCTGAGGGAGCAGTTCTGCTGTGTGTAATCTGAGGGAGCAGTTCTGCTGTGTGTAATCTGAGGGAGCAGGTCTTCTGTGTGTAATCTGAGGGAGCAGTTCTGCTGTGTGTAATCTGAGGGAGCAGTTCCACTTTGTGTAATCTGAGGGAGCTGTTTCGCTGTGTGTAATCTGAGGGAGCGGTTCTGCTGTGTGTAATCTGAGGGAGCGGTTCTGCTGTGTGTAATCTGAGGGAGCGGTTCTGCTATGTGTAATCTGAGGGAGCAGTTCTGCTGTGTGTAATCTGAGGGAGCAGTTCTGCTGTGTGTAATCTGAGGGAGCGGTTCTGCTGTGTGTAATCTGAGGGAGCGGTTCTGCTGTGTGTAATCTGAGGGAGCGGTTCTGCTGTGTGTAATCTGAGGGAGCTGTACTGCTGTGTGTAATCTGAGGGAGCGGTTCTGCTGTGTGTAATCTGAGGGAGCAGTTCTGCTGTGTGTAATCTGAGGGAGCAGTTCTGCTGTGTGTAATCTGAGGGAGCGGTTCTGCTGTGTGTAATCTGAGGGAGCAGTTCTGCTGTGTGTAATCTAAGGGTCCCAGTGCACTTTTGGGGATTTTTAACAGCTGTGGCTATTGCAGAGCTTGCAGTCAGGACAATACAATGGGATAATGTAGTACTGATTTCACCTTCCTGGTGGCAAACATGGACTGGTCAGACCAATTGTGAATTGTCTTAGTAACATTTGGTGGATACATTCTGGCTACTTCCTGGTAATTCCCACAGGCATCCCTAAATATAGCCGGAAAATATCCACCAATCGGCACCTGTGCACTCCGTGATTGGTGAAGCTCCTCTGGTGACATCATGGCTGCCTTATCCGTCCTTGCAGCTACATGAGTATCCAAGATCCATTTTGCACAAACATTTTAGCAGATTCCACAAATAAATTCCAATTTTACCTCACATTCTTTTCTTTAATGTATTGCTTGTCTTTATGCAGTAGTTGCTATTGCAGTGTTGAGCGTGGTTTCAGTGTCAGAAATGTTTGTAAAAATGTTAAAATTGTTCATCCTAATGCTGAGGTGTTTTCAGTCAAGTCAATGCACCTTCTTTACTGTTGCTCTCTTGTTTTGTAGGTCCACGCACAACGAGTTGGAGAAGAACAGGTGAGTTGATTTATTGAATTATTCTATTATTTTGGCCATTCTCACAATCTGTGAATACAGCAATGATCACAGCTGTAATTTATAACTAGCCTAGCCTACCATGGCTAAGGCTGGGACTCACTGGTGGAGATGAACGATGTGTCCTCTTCACCTGTTTGTTTGGGTGGTCGGGCTGCATGAGCACAATGCAGTTTGATCTGAAAGGAAAGGGGGACTTTGTTGAGCTTCCAAAGACTCACCAGACAGGGGGTTGGACTTGGGGGTTGGGTCACACTTACGGTGGTTCTGTTGCTAGGGTTACAGTTCACGGGGGTATTTGGGGCCAGACAGAAGTGAAAGCGTGGACTGTCTGTAAACAGAGACAGACTCATTCTGCCGTCTGTGTACACAAGTCATATGACCGAGAGTGATGGCTGTGAAATCGCAGTGAGATGTAAAGTGAAACGTCCAAGTTCACGTGAAGGCTGGGCGGCCAGGGGTGTGCTGGTCCAACCAGGATCCGGAGAAACTGGGTCAGCTGACAGAGCGTAGAAAGAACACATTATCTTCAGTGTCTGGGATTGATTATGTAGCCTAGATTTGAAGCCGTCCATGTTTATATTCCCCCACGGAAGTGTATTGCATTTCGGAGACAATCGTTTATTTATTTTATTTTTTTAAAAGAAGCGATACATTGTTTTCTTTGTAGGTATGCCGTTAAGTGCAAAAGTATTGGGACAGTGACAAAATTTATGTTGTTTTGGCTCTGTTCTTTAGCACATTGCATTTCTAATTAAATGCGATTAAAGTCTGGACTGTCAGCTTTAATTTGAGGGTACAGACATGCATATTGGGTAATCCATGTAGGAATTACAGCCCTTTATATACATAGCCCCCCATTTTAGGGGACCAAACGTATCATAAAGTCATCATATTTAGTACTTGATTGAAAATCTCTGACATGGATGGAAATTCCCTCAGATCCAAAAGTGACAATCTGCACTTTGGCCTCATATTCATTGTTTTATTTCAAATCCAAAACAACAGAAATAGTGTCACTGTCCAAACACTCAGTGACACCGCTCGTAAGGACTCTGTTTTGCGGTGCGGCTCTCGCCGTCTAGTCTTGCACTGAACGCGTCACTGATTGGTGCGGTTCTGTCGGGAGCCCCCCCCCCCCCCGTCCCCGTCATGTCCGCCTGTCCTGGATCCGAGAGCTCAGGCTCTGTGACAATCTTAACGAGTTCTCTCTGGAGGCTGTCAGTTTAGCGCTGCCTCCTCCTGGAGGAGATTGAGGCGATTACGTGACCCTTGTTCGTTAAGCTGGAACCGTTTGTTCCTTTTCGACGCGACTCCTCGTAAGAGCCTCTCTCGAGTTGATCTTTGATTCGGCGAAAAACGTGTCAGGGGTATGCTTTTTTTTCTTCTTTTCTTTTCTTTTCTTTTCTTTTCTTCGGTCACCGGAGCTGGTCTAGACAGGGCTGCTCGCGAGAGGGCACAGGAGGACAGGGGAAGCAGACAGAACCCGCTCGACAGCTGAGCGAATGTATCATTCGGTTTAGCTTTAACTCTGAGGGGGCCAAAGGGCCCCAATCTGAGCTTCCGCTTTCTGTCTGATGCGCGTCTCTGCGTGCTTAGGCAAATGCGCCAGTCAAAATGGAGGCTCTGATTGCACTATCACGATCAGTCTGAGGCTATGTGTGTAGAGTAGAACACGCAGTCACTCGCGGTCTAAAACTGGCCTGAGTGGTAGGGCTCGGTATTGTAAGGTGCCTCGCGATGTAAGGCATATCCCGATAGAGGGGTCGCGATGCAGTGAATATCCGGATACGAGTCACGATATGCAAATTTGGAAATGGTTTTAAAACCGTATTAGATGCCACCGAGGAAAGCGTCACCGGGGGCAACAGTGGTCGGGGTATCCATTGTGTGTTGAGGCACTGGACAGTACCCAGGCCAACACGTAATTACTCATGTTACTGAAGCCACAGGAAATAGCAGGGCTGTGTTAAGATTAGAGAAATACTTCATCAGGACCTGATACTTCCCTAGTGTTCAAAAAAACATCCAGGTAAAACGAATCGCCAGCGCAAAATTCCAACATTGATTTATCTATTTATTGATTTTATTTATCGTTTATTTATCCAGGAAGGTCCTAATGAGATACAGTCTCTTCTTCCAGGGATTTCTGGTCAAAAAGTCTAAAAGTTTCACAATAATAAAAAACTGTTTCACATGGTCATGTAAAATACATATAAACATGCTATACATAAAAATTAAACACAGAAAGAAGTATTTGAAAAAATAAGACAAAAAAAGAGGTGTTTGAAAAGGGAATGCACAAATATTAAAAAGAGAGAGAGGTATTTAAAAAGAGAAGCATGTAGTTGATACCAATGATATCTATAATACAGTCCATAACATAACTATAAGGATTAATAGAAGCTGTGTGCTTGTTGAATAGACACATCAGGCACACAGAATGCTAAGTAGAATAGCTAAGTGCTATCTATGCTAGTGCACAGGTTCCCACGTGTGTTTGAATGAGCTAAATTTGAGCAAAAGGGTCAAAGAACTTCAGTTATCACGTCTAAATAGTCTAAATAATACTACCCAATAAACATTAAAGCAAAGCTTTTTTGTTTTAAAGGCAAAATTCTTTTTTTTTAGCACTCAATCTATTTTTAAGTTTTTATGAAGGCAATAAAAAGTACCACGGTCAGCTGGTCTGCAGCCACAGTTATGGTGGTAATGGGCAATTTACAACTGAACGACCCCGTGTCACGTTGTAGAAACAGTACAGATCCATCCAGAATTAGTATCTTTTCTTTTTTTTAAAATAGGTTTTGATGAGGTGTGTGGTGCAGTCTGTAGGGTGTCTGGCTGCATATAAAAGTCCCCTGTGTGTAAATGGGTTTGAATCTGTTGAGGGCACCTTCTGAGCAGTAATCCCTGTTGTCAGTCTGTCCTGTTTTCTCACTGCAAGAATATGAAAAATGCTTTCTGCTCTCCGTCTTATTAAACAAGCTTTAGAGTTAAACGCGTATGAAAATAGGCTGCCTAAGCACTTTCAATCACGTGTAAATCCAGGTTTTTACCGCTGAAATGTTCTCTTTATTTCCTCTTGTATTCCAGGGCCACTCGTGTTTTCATGTAGAAAACGGGGAAAAAGCTGGCAATAGACCTGTTGCCTGTTGTGTCTGGCGCACTGTAATCTAACCATGTGACATCCAAACTGCACTGCTTTGTCACGCGAGGTAGGGACCATGGACAGTTTAGAATAACAACACCGTCCATTGTTTCTGGTCCTGCTGGCAAATGCTGGCCTTTGCATAATGCACAAAGAAAATTAGCGCGCTGCGTAACCCGTAAGCTAGCGATTATTTTTGTATAAATCTCACTGAAGGTTTCATAACACTTTAGATAAGTGTGAAGACCGCCACAATAGAAAAAGAAAATAGTGTAAAAAATAAATTAAAAAAATGAGTCACCAACCTAGGCGCTTGTCGTCACAGCTTGCCATTATTTGCCATTTTCTGGTACTTTGGAACTCATTACTTTTAACGTAATAGTAGACTCGTCATCTGCAGCGAGTGCTGCTTTTTCGCGTATTTTCCCGGCGATTGAACTTGCGCGATGATTGAAACGGAAGATTGAATCTCTTGAGGAGCGCGAATGGCTTTTAGTGCAGTGTGGGCGGGGTTGTTCCGGCAGAGTGGAGCCGGTCCTGGAGCCAGACCCATGAGTTGCGCTATCGGGTAAAAGCACAGGGAAAAGACGCGGTACCAGCGCCTGTACAGCAGCAGGGAGCGCGTTCTGAAGAAGAGTACGGAAAGGGCAAAACGGCCTTTTGTCAGGAAGGGCAGGATCTCTACATGACAGTACATGACATGACATAACATTACATGACAGCAGTGAGAACAGACCATTCAGCCTAACAGTGCTCGCCATTTTCCTACCTCTAAAAGGTACCTAGTGCTCATTGTTTACCTACAGACTAGATGGTATCTAGGACCGTATCAAGCCTGGTCTTGAAAACTTCCAGAGTTTCTGCCTGTACTACATGACCTGGCAGGCTATTCCACATGACCCAATCTCCGTGTGAAGAATTACTGCCTAGCATCTGTGCGGAATTTACCTACTGCTAATTTCCATGTACGCCATTTAAAATGGCCAATAGTAGGGTGTGTGAAAGAGGCAGTGCCTGTACAAACGGGCATGCCACAGGGAGTCCTTCTACAGGATGGGCTTCTGTCTCCATGAAATGGATGGCATTTCTGGAAGTTAGCAGATTGTGGGGTGGTGGAGTGAAGGATTCTGGGTAGCCTTGCGGCTGACAGTGTAGATAGGGTGACCGTAGGCCATGCCCCAAGCCCTGCTGGGATATCGTGTCCACTGGGCAGGGTCCGATTGGCCAGGTGACTGTAAAACTGCCCAATCACTGTAGCAGTGTGTCTCGCCTAGAAAGCTCAATGGGAACACAGTGTGTTTCAATAGGCTACACTGATACGGACACAGGAGGGTGGAAAATACTTTTCTGTTTCCTCAGGTTTTGTTACTCTGGTCTTGTGGTTCTGTATGGTGTGTCCGTCTGGTGGTTTTGATCTTGAATGAGAGCTAATAAAAGGTCAGACCTGGACTGTTCTGAACTGAGCAGTTGTTGTTATTGTCGTTATTGCTGTTCAATTAAATTCAATTTTATTTGTATAGCGCTTTTTACCTAGAAGACGCTTTACAGAGTTGCAAGGCAAGAGAGCAAAAAGAGCAAACACCAGGCCTGAACCCCCAAATAGCACATAAGTACATCAGGTAAAAACAACTCCTAGTGGGGAGAAAACTCTCAAACGGCGGCAAGAGAAAACTCCCCAATGGGAAGAAATCTCGAGAAGAACCCGGCTATCGAGGGGGAGCCCACCCTCCACTGGCCAGCCTGGTGTAAAGTAGCAGACAGCAAATAAAATGGGTTAAGCAGGTCACAGCTGAGGTGAAAGCCAACAGGAATAGGCTAATAGAAGACTGAATGGTATAGTTCAGAATAGTGCAGCTTAGAGGAGCCGGATGATGCATCTGGAACTCCAGACAGCATCGAGGCATGGGCAGGGCAGGAACACGGCTGAAGCAGTCCATGACTGTTGCTCTTGTTGCCGTCGCTGCTGCTGCTGCTGCTGTTGATACATAAAAAAAAGGGAATGAGTAGTGTGAAGGGTCATTAAGCCCACGCAGGTCTTTGTGCCTTTGGGAATGGATGACGGTTTGTCCTCTGAGTGGTTGCGTAACGTGCCGAGGAGCACAGGTCTCTCTCGCGCGGGTGGGCGGGGCAGAACGCTGTCCGTTCGGACGGAAAAAGTATCTTGTTCCTGGAGCACCGCAGCTGCCTGCAGGCAAATCGCATTTCCTGCGGGGGAAAGAAATTCAAGCTGACGCACCGGCGCATTTGAATGCAGGTCCCAGTGCGGTGTCGCATGTTTTATTTTGTTAAAACTCTTGTCAGGTTGTTGTGCAGTTGTATGTTAAGGTGAGAGTTTGTAATCGCAAGAGTAGCTGTTGTATTGTAGCTGAAAATGAGCAGGGATACTTGGCACTTGTCTCGTGTTAAACGTTGTGCATGGAAGGTCATTTAAAAAACAAAATTTGGTATCAGCCATTAAGGACATTTGTTTGCATTGCATGCAAATCCCTTTTTTCCCCCTCAACCTTACAGTCCAATCACACAGGTAGGATCACACAAGCAGCTTAAGCTTTTACTCTACAGATCATGACAGAAATGTATGGAAGGCATACACACACACACACACACACACACTCACGTACACACATAAGCACACATGCACATACATACACACACACACACGTGCGCGCACGCATGCACACACACACACACGTGCGCGCACGCACACACGTACACACACACGTACACACACACACATACACAGAATGTTTATATTACTAGAACCCATGTCAGGGCAGGCTGATTTTGCTGCATTCAGGACGCATGTAATCCTGTAATCCTGTCCAGGTTGCCATGCAGGATGTCAGAGACTCCCACATTCGCCAGTCACGCTGGAGTCACAGTTGGTTGATTGTCGAGTGTGGCCTGTTTTCAAGGCCTGAATCATAAGCTCTCAGAAGCAGTTGGAGCCCTCCCACGTCTCCAAACGTGTGTGTGTGTGTCTGTGTCTGTGTGCGTGTATGTGTGTCTGCGTGTGTGTGTGTGTGTGTGTGTGTCTGTGTGCGTGTGTGTGTACGCATGCGTGTGTGTGTGCATGCCTGTGTGCGTGTCTGTGTGTATGCGCACATGTGTGTGCGTGTCTGTGTGTGCGCGCGTGTGTCTGCGTGTGTGTTTAGCGTGTGTGTCTGTGTGCGCATGCGTGTGTCTGTGTGTATGCGCACGTGTGTGCGTGTCTGTGTGTGCGCGCGTGTGTCTGCGTGTGTACCTGTGGAAGTGTCCTAGTGCTTCACTCTCCAGTGTGTCCAAGGGTCGCGTAATCGCCTGAATTTCCTCCAGGAGGATGGAGAGCTAATGGGGGGGGGGGGGGGGGGGGGGGGGGCTCCCAACAGAACTGCACCAATCAGAGACGCATTCAGTGCAAGACCAGAAGGAGAGAGCTGTTGTGCTATTTGATGCAACTTCTGCCATTACTATTGGTAAAACTGTTCTGTACAGAATGTGATGTCATATCCTCAGTGTTTCTAATATGGAATCATGGCCAAATAAATGCACTGTCCAACATAAGACTGATTCATATGTACTGTGGTTGTACAATGATTCAGCTGGTGTATCGGTATTATTTTGAAATTAGTCTGGATAAATTATTTTCAAGCTGTAAACAACATCTGAGCTAATTTTTACACATTTGTAACTCTAGTAAAAGCAGTCAGTCTGACAGACCTCAGTTAAACACGAGAAACTGTATGGAAATACTGGAGTTAGTTCATTAAGGACCCCACTGACCACCAAATTTAAAAAAGGGTTTCGGATACAACTGAAGAAACTAATAAAATATATACAGTGAGCTCTATAATGTTGGGGACAAAGGCCTTTTTTTTTTTTTTTTTGAATTGGCACTGTGTTCCACTATTCTTTGTTTTTTTGTAGTCAAACAATTCACATATGGTTAAAGGCTTTAATTAAAGGAAAACTTTTTGTACCCTTTAATAATACCCTTTAATAAAAATTGAATTTGTACTTTAACCACAAGTGAATTGTTTATTACAAATCTAAAATTGTGAAGTACAGTCTTTGTCCCAAACATTATGGAGCTTGCTTTATGTATTTTATTAGTTTTGGCAAAATGTATCTTTCTTCAGTTGTGTCAAAAACCTGTGTAGGATTGTTATTTGAGTGCTTGGAAGTTTATATGTATTTTACTTTATTCCAATTTTATTACATATGTAACAGGAAAACACTGAAATCCTGTTCATGGCAAGCATTCTCTCATTGCTAACTGTCTTTATTCTGATTAGCTGAGAAAGGCAGCACTAATGTAACACTAGCAAGGTAACCTGTTAAAGGCTACATAAGTGTTGCGATTAAATAGCTAGCGGGTACTTTGCTTCATCATTTAATTCATTCTGTGATTGCGCGGTAAACAAATTACAAATGATTTGTCCTCCTTTTCAGCAAAGCTGGACGAGCGTTGAACAGATGATCCGCAAACCTGCCTCGCAAAGATCACCATGAGTCACTGCATTAAAAACACAGTTAATATTCACGCCAGAAGGCCTTTGTTTTTGCGTTCTCAAATTGCCTTTCGAAATGACAGAGGAAACCAAAAACACCAGGGAGAAATAAGGTTGAACGAGCTAGAAAACCATCCATTATCTATACCCGCTTATCCTGGGCAGGGTCACTGGGGTGCTGGAGCCTATCCCAGCATGCATTGGGCGGGAGGCAGGAATACACACTGAACTGTACGTAGTTCATTGGGAATACACCCTGGACAGGCCGCCAACATATCGTAGGGAAAGCCAGGAAGCAAAACTACTGAAAAATGTGGAGCGGGCTTGTACATCAGTTTCTTCCTTTTAGGTCTTTGCTTGAACATAAGTGTGTAATGTTACTATAACATTATGGCCACTTGTGTAATAATAAAATGGCAAAAATGTGACTTGACAATACATGTGGTTGGGGCTTTATCAGTTTACTTGCAAAATTTGGGATTATTTAACTTCTGATCAGAAAGGAAGCGGTTACAGTAGTTTTCAGGGTGGTTGCATTGGTCAGTTTTAGTATTCTGTTTTGAATCAAAATGCTTCTATCTCAGTATCAGTATTAGATTCATTAGTCACTTCTGCAGAGAGGGGAAGAGCAAACAGTATTACATTAACAATGCTAACACGACCGATTCTGTCCTGTCACGTCTCCACACAGTAGTCATTTCCTTTCCTGTATCCTCCTGTTATTATTGCGTTATATTCTCTGTGAGGATCTTTGGTGATGGGTGTTTTAGATGTTATTATGAGACAGGTTTTTCCCCAGTCTGCGTATGAACCGTTGGCCTGCCTGAAACATGTGAACATGTTGCCTGGGAAACATCAAATCAGGATGGGTCCCCTTGTAGGTGTATGAAAGAATGAGAGGTGTGGGAATACTGGAACTCAAGTTTGTGCAAGTACATTCTATGATGCATTTTATTGAAAAGTTTTGGTTTTTTTTAAAACAATGACTGTGGAAAAAGTTTCTTTTTTCAGTCGTAAAAGGCATATTTGGGAATGTTCCAGCATGAGATTAATATGAGTATAAATATAACTTGGGGAGTGTCAGAAAGTATTCAAATGCAAATGTACTTTACAGGGTACTGTGTGTCTACTGCTTTTTCATAAGTGTGAAACACAGAGCCTTGCTATGATAAAAATAGTTTTATGGTTCTTAATGCTGAAAGGTTATTTGAGTTGATGTGCGTTGCAGGGTTGGGGGAAGGGTTTAAAAACTGAGATGTGTTCTTTTCTGCCTCTTCCAGGCGAGCTCATCTCCGGCTGTGTTTGGAGAGACTGAAGGCTCTGATACCCCTGGGACCCAACTGCAGCCGCCACACCACCCTGGGCCTGCTCAATAAAGCCAAAGCACACATTAAGGTCATTTTCAGCACCCCCCACCGAACGCTCCGCTCTTTTAAAAATACCCCTGCCTATCCCGGGGCTTTGCATGTGCAGTTCACACTCTGATTTCTAAGGTTTGTTCCACTGTCTGCAACTGTAGCCGCGTTTCGTGGTATGTCCAATGGGGTGGGTGAAGACGTCCGAAACGTGTGACGTCACCAGCGTGCTTCTGTTCAAACCGCAGCCAACGGCCGAGCTCGCGTGGAGCGGAGTCTGAGGGAGACCTTTCAGAAGCGGCTTTGGCGTGCAGTCCGCGGTAGATTAAAAGATGGATGGTTGAGTCCTCCCATACCCTGGGCCACGCAATCCGCTTGTTAAGCCGTGACGTACAGACCTTCCGAAAATACTGTTTCCGGGTCCAAGCCTCTGCTGCGTTAGGCTGAGGCTCTCGTCTTTCCAACGTGCCGCAGTGCTGTGTCCCTTGTTGTTTGAATAGATCCGAGTCCAAAAAAACTATTCAGTTGTCATTCTACCGCTTTCCTTGCGATGAGAAAGAGAAGAGGAAATGGCTGCAGTTGATAATTAAGTTACAATTCTTAAACGAATGAAGAAAAACAAAGTCTGGCACCAGTGGGTGCTAACGTTAGGTAGCTGTTTACATCCTGTTCTTACCTGTCCTTATCAGTTCTCATTATGCATGTACATTAGTGCACAACCTGTCTACATTACAGTTTACCATTACTGTACACCTGCTACCATATATTCTTACCACTGTATTAGGCCTAAATGTAAGGAATAAACCACGACGGGCTGTCCCATTATTGGAAAATAACGGTAGTTCTACTATTTGCACCGTTGTTAAGCAAAAACCTCTGGTCGTTAATTCTATGAAACCAACGATTCTATCAAGAAAAAAATAGTTCCTTCTTGTTTTATACCATACAACTAGTGCCAATTTTGGTCATTTTTGCCATTACATTATTTAAGAAAACTACATGAAACCATAACTCAATCAAATTAATCTCCCTAGCTCTGTCTTTTTTAAAATGTTGCGGTCTAGCAGTGTAGACATTGCGTTTTTCCAAGACACTCTGAAACCGGGTTTGAATGCCAGTTAGCTTTATTATAGGTTCGCCGTCACTTGTCACCTAGTCCTATCCAATATTAAAATTCTGGGTTTTAGGTCAGAATAATCTCACAGCATGCTTGTTATGCCAGCTAGCTAGCTAGCTAGCTAACTATTGAAAACAGCGGTTACTACAAGTGGAATCGTTCACAAAGATGAAAATGTGTCCCGTAGCCATGAGTTAAATACGGAACGCCTATTCTACTGTCCAAATAAGGGACGATTCCGTATTTTGTGGGATGGTTGGCATCCCTAAATGAAGTAACTGACCGTGATTCAACGTTGCCATCTATTGCGAAATTGAACATTGAAAAGGGGAGGGTACGTAACAACAATTCAAAATCAAAAGAATAATGTTGCTGTTTTAACTGCTTTAGAATGCTGGATTTTGTAGCGTATTGATTTTATTGGAGTTGAAAGAATTTAGACCCTTTTAACCCTCACTAAAGGGTGCCTCACTAAAGAAGGAAGTGATCGTGAAAAGGCTCACAGGTTCGGGATCTGAAGGAGTGTTTGGACCTGGAAATGGCAAAACGTCATGCATGACGTCAGACTTAACAGCGGATTGCCAGATGTGCGCTGTGCTGTGGAGCTACCGACCACAGTCAGTTCTGGCACGGTCCGAATTCCGTGCACCACAACATGGTGGCGTAACCGAATGAGTCACCACCCAGCAACTCAACGTTTGCCCCCCCCCCCCCCCCCCCCCCCGCTCAAACGCAGCCCACAGATTTGTTTCGGGCCACCAAAATCCTAGGGCCGGCCCTGGGTGACATTGTGTGGGATAGCGAAGGCGGTTTCGGAGAATTTTAGGAAGGTAAAAAACGGATTTAGGCAGTTTCGGCGTTGCTGTATTTTTAAGTAGTTGGACTGTTTTGGCGAGTGTTAAATTATTATGTAGTACTGTTTGCTTGCTGCATCCTGTATGAATTAGATCATGGCTGCCTGTTTCAGCAGTCTCATTCGACTTTCAGAGTCCATAACATAGAGTCTGTGATTTAATTCTCAGCTCGTGTGGCTGCGTTCTTGCATCTGGAAATGGTTGCAAGTCTGGAGAAAGTCACATTTCTCTCCTGAGTGGGAAGACCCATTCAGTACTGTAGACTGCAGAGGACTTTTACAAGGGGAGTGTAGCCAAACGCAAGGAGGTTGCATGCTAAGCCCCGCTCTCCCATTGGCCGGGTTTTCTGAGAAACAGCTGCCCATTGGACGATAATGCCAAGAACCACTTCTCCAGAGCTGTCCTCTAAATCTACAGCTATTTATAGCTGTGTCCAGTGTGTGTGGATTCATATGTAACAAAAAGGTTTAGACCACGTCTCCAGCTCTATCTTCCACTCTCAGTTATGGACGGTGTACTGTCAAGATCAGAAAAATAGAGAATGTGAATAATTTAATTAGTCATTTGCAGTTGTTATTTATTTATTTATTTTTTTGTTATGCGTGGTTATTTTTCATGTTTCTAAAATGAAATGAACCATCTGTATCTGGGAAACGGTGATCCCAATAGGCTATAGAGGCTCTTCGCCTTATTATTCACATTAAATTGAGGGAATAAAAAAAAAGAATTGGCAGCATTTTTGCCAGGGCTCATATCAGGATAAATGGGTGTATAGCTGCAGATTCTCACTAGACTATTCATTTGCTGCTGTGTATCTAATGACCTCTGACTTTTTTTAACCCCCTTTTGTCCTTTTTCACTAATCTACGTGTGCAAATACATGTCTACATTCTCAGGGATGTCTTTCTGTTGTTACCTTTAAAATAACATGAGTGTTATTTCAGACAGGCTTTCAGTGTAAACCAGCTGACTGCACCTTTCACATACCTTTTCCTGCCATCAGTCCGTCACATTAAATACAGTCCATCATTGTCAGTGTCCTTAGCCACGGGCCCAAGAGAGACACAAACAGAAATCACATCTATCCATGTTGCCACATTGGGCTTTAATAGACATTATCTTTGCATTCAGTTTCCTACTGTTATATATTTGCTTTTATGGTGCCTTATTATTCCCTGTTTTAATATGGAATTATGGTTTTTACTGTACTGTACTATGTGTGTAAAATTTAATCTTGTTTCCATGTTAATTAGGTCATTGCATTGCGTGACCATGTAGTACAGGGGTGTCCAGTCCTGTTCGAAAAGTGCCGGTGTGGCTGCGGGTTTTTTTTTTTAGCCCATGCGCTACAGCACCTGATTCAACTAATTAACTAATCAAGACGTTGATAATTAGAATCAAGTGTCATAGTGCTGGGCTAAAACAAAAGCCTTCAACCACACCGGCTCTTTCCGGATAAGACTGGACAGCCCAGTACAGTGTAAATATTATGGAACTTCATCTGTAACTTAGAGGGTCAGGTTCATTTCTTAGGTGGCACAGGTTTTATTCTGCCCCACCCCACGTTCTGCCCCACCCACCATACTGCCCCACCCAATGTACTGCCCTACCTGAAGTACTGCCTACCCAATGTACTGCCCCACCCAGCACCCTGCCCCACCCAACATACTGCCCCACCCAATGTACTGCCCCACCTGAAGTACTGCCCCACCCAACGTACTGCCCCACCCAATGTACTGCCCCACCCAGCACCCTGCCCTACCCAACATACTGCCCCGCCGAACATACTGCCCCACCTAACATACTGCCCCACCCAACATGCTGTGCCACCTAACATACTTGCCCCACCCAACATGCTGCCCCACCCAATGTACTACCCCACCCAACAAACTGCCCCACCCAGCACTCTGCCCCACCTTACGTACTGCCCCCCAGCTGATCCTAAACTGCATCCATATGTACCCAGCTGCATTAAATAGTAGGTTTTAAAGTCAGTTGCTCGGGATAAGGGCACCTGTTAAAAGCGTATTTATTTATTTTTCATGGGAGAGGTCAGGATGAGGCGTAGGTGAAGCTGAAAGTTTCTCTCCGCTGCAGAAACTTGAAGAGGCGGACCGCAGGAGCCAGTGTCAGCTGGACAACCTGGAGAGGAAACAGAGGCACTTACAGCGGCAGCTAGACCAGCTGAGGGGCGGGGCCGACGGAGAGCGGACCCGGGCCAACAGCGTAGGCTCCGCCCCCTCATCCGACCCCTCCGATTCCGACCAAGGTGAGAGCCCCGCCTCCTTGCACCTGCTAGCTTCTGTTCGTTTCATTTCTCTTTTGTCGCTCTCTTATTTTTTCATGTCATGGAGAAAACCTGTGCTGCAGATAGCAGTAATGCACGGTAGATCTCCAGTGAATTGTTTTGATTGTAGTGTAGTTACGTACTTTACTTCTGTCTGACAATGGCATTTTGTTCCCGAACAGCTTGATTAGCACAGTGATCTTCATTCATGGTCCTGGAGAGCTGCAGGGTCTGCCGGTTTTTGTTGTGTCTCTGCAATTAATTAATAAATGTAAGCAGTTGATTACACAGTTAACTCACCTCACTTGGTTTCTTGGGTCTTAATTAGTTGCTCAAATTAAGGTGAGAACAGAAAACCAGCAGATCTTGTGGCCTGCCAGGACCAGGAATGAAGCTCAGTGTCCGAGCAGCTTATTGCATGCTCTTCAACGGAAAAGTGCACACACACCGGCCCTCCAGGACCAGAGCTGCCCACCCCTGCTTTTCACTGTAGGGTGCAATAGAAGAGATCATTTTGTCCAAGTTCGAGCCAATCAGTCTTTCAGATGGGATGAGCAAGCCATTTTTTCAATGCCTTGTGAAGATGAGGCTCTTGGTTTATTAACTGAAATGCTGTTAAATGTGTTGAAGCAGGGACACACAGCTCCAGTCCTGGAGGGCCGGTCTGCATGCTGGTTTTTGTTTCAACCAACTACATTAGTTTCAGTTTTCCCACAGCCCTATAAACTATGCTGGTTCACTCCTGTACTTGAGCACAGTACAGTCTTTAGGATACACTTCCAGATATAATTGAGTCAAATAGTTAAGAGCAGAAGTTGGCACAAAGTGTATTCAGTGTTCAGTCCATTTTGTGTGCGCTATAATTGTCAGGTCTGCCTTAAACTGCTAATTGCCTGTCAGAAGCTGTGAATGGTTAAGGGCAATTGCACACCTGCTGCTGATTAAAATTAACATGGCACGATAGCAGGTGTGTGAGTGCCGCAGGGATTTTGAAAGGAACAGGGGTGTGGGCAGGCTGGTGAATCTGTAGCTTCTGTTTTTATTTAAATGTCTACCTTTTTTCTTAATATTCTGTATCGCAGAAGTATTTAAAAATTTCTCTGCAAGGGAAAAGCAACAGCCAGCTCTGGCTCTTTATAACAGTCGCACATGCCTTTGAATTAAATTTCCTAGCTAACTGCCTATCAGCGAAGCCCGTTCTGCCAACGTGTTAGAACCCAAGACTAATCCGCTGAACTAAAAGCAAGCTTTAAATGGGTTTATTCCTGATCAATTTTCCAAGCAGGGTGTAAGGAAAGGTTTCAAAATCTGGCTTTACTGAATTGAATCTGAATGTGTGTTTTTGGTAGATTCTGATTCTGCAATCTGACAGTTTGGTTTTATCTTTCTACCTTATCTGAAAAGGGCCAGTGTGGCTACAGGTCTTCTGTTTTGGCCCAGCACTATGACACCTGATTCAACCTATCAAGTAATTATGCTCTTCTTCGTCAAGACCTGGGCTTGTGCTGGTCTAAAACAAAACCTGCACCCACACCGGCACTTTCTGGATTAGATTGGACACCCCTGTCATAAACCATAGGTGTGAAGCAATAACATTCATAGGAATTTTGTTTGGAAGTTGTGTCCATTTTTTTCCCACATGCCCCTCCCTACCCCCAGCTCCCCCTCCCCCCAAATGCAGGATGTAGATCCAGTTTGAAATAGTGAACACAGATGTTTTATGGTTAAAACTTGAAAGGTTTTTTTTTATTTAACCTATTATATCAAGGCTGGTCAACTGAGAACTATACACTTTTGAAATGAGAGTCTGGCCAATCAAAGTGAATTTAAGGGATTGTGTAACCAATCAGATGTAGGGTGATTAAGCAGCCAGTTGTAATGAGCCAGATTTTGTGGTAAATTGACCAGGATACTGCTGTTCGCACCCTTAGTCTTTCAGAGGGTATTATATATTCTAATGCCTTTATTTACCCCTGCCTGTGCACCCTGCAGAGGAGATCCAGGTGGATGTGGAGAGCGCTGAATTCTTCCATGGGGAGGGGGACGGGCGGAGCAGCACCAGCAGCAGCGACCTGGACGACCACAGCAGCCGCCAGAGCACGGCCAGCGATGAGGGCTACTCCACCTGCAGCGTCAAGCTGGCCTTCTCCACCTAGAGCGTCAAACTGGCCTTCTCCACCTAGAGTTCCTCCCTCCACCTCTAGCGTCAAACTGGCCTTCTCCACCTAGAGCTCCTCCACCTGCAGCGTTAAACTGGCCTTCTCCACCTAGAGCTCCTCCCTCCACCTGTATCGTCAAACTGGCCTTCTCCACCTAGAGCTCCTCCCTCCACCTGCAGCGTCAAAATGGCCTTCTCCACCTAGAGCTCCTCCCTCCACCTGCAGCGTCAAACTGGCCTGATCCACCTAGAGCTCCACCACCTGCAGCGTCAAACTGGCCTTCTCCACCTAGAGCTCCTCCACATGCAGCCTCAAACTGGCCTTCTCCACCTAGAGCCCGCAACCATGGGTACCCATAGAGTTCCTCCACCTGCAGCCTCAAACTGGCCTTCTCCACCTAGAGCTCCTCCACCTGCAGCCTCAAACTGGCCTTCTCCACCTAGAGCCCACAACCATGGGTACCCACAGAGCTTCTCCACCTGCAGCGTCAAACTGGCCTTCTCCACCTAGAGCTCCTCCACCTGCAGCCTCAAACTGGTCTTCTCCACCTAGAGCTCCTCCACCTGCAGCATCAAACTGGCCTTCTCCACCTAGAGCCCTCAGAGCTACTCCACCTCCACCTCACCAGGAGACCAGCACCTCCATACAGCCCCGCACCTCCAGTGAAACTCCTCTTCAGAATGACTTCTACTGATTTAATGCTCTCGGAACAAATGTACAAAAACAACAACAAAAGTGTGAGCACTACAGGTAGTCAGCACTCATACTGTGTAGTTTGTCTTTAACCAAAAAGGCTTGGTTCAAAGGTATATATGTATATCTACTCATTTCATGCTGAAATGACTTTTAAAATGTAACTTATTTTTGAACATATTTGGAAACAGACGTTGCATTTGGAATTCAGCCTTCAGGTGCGTTTAAAAAAGGCTTAATTTTCATACAAAAGAAAAAAAAAACAGAGAACTGCATTTGTAGGTTTTTAGGACGTTACGTTTTAGTCGGATTGGATTCTTTTCCAGCAGATGGGTTTCCCTTTAAGTCGGGATCTTCTGTGTCTGATAAAGACTGAACCCCGGGTTCAAAGGTGGTCACCTGTGCCAATAACAAATAATTTAAAAAGTAATAAATTGGGCATCGGCTAAGCAGGATCACAGCTTAGCACGCAAGTCATTTCTGGGTGTTAAGCTGCCTGTGATCCTGAGCATTGCTCAGCACAACTTTAACACTGAGCACGGTGCTACTTAACAAACCAGCAAACAGATCAAACGGCCTGCTCAGATGATCGGGTGCCTGCAGCATCGGGAAAATAAAATAAAAAAAACTGAAGGAAAAAAAAAGATCTTTAGCCCTGAATGTGGGGATTTTTTTGGGGCAGATTCTAATTCTAGAATCTTAAAATGTGGTTTTAGTTGCCAGTTCATATAAGCTATCCTGCACTTATCGACAACAAATACTGAACCAGCACCATTAAACCTTTTCTACTTGATGTCTCTCTTAACAGTAGGTCTGAAGCAATAACACTCCTAGGCGTTTTTGTCTGGACTTTTTGTCCGTTTCTTTGCCCAGAATGCAAGTGTGTGTCCATCCAACGGCAAACGTACTTGCTAGACTTTTTGTGTGTGTACATACGATAGGTTAATTAATTTTAAATGAACAGGAAAAAAAGGAGAGAATGTTTGTGACCATATAAAATATGTTGCTGTTGGCTTTTTGTCTTTTGTGTTTTAAAAATTGAAACTGTTCAGTGTCCGTCAATGGCATGGGCAATTACTAGTTGGTTCATTTTGTCGCCTAACGTTGTTCCATGTCATAAGCGATGCATTTCAGTGGGAACGCAATTAGCATATCAATGTGACATCCACTGGACATTCTTTAGTAAATGCTTTGAGAGTTTAAGCTGTTCTAATGTTTATTTGTATTGTTTGTTTTCTCTTTTTTGGGGGGCAGAGGGGGGGCTGGGAGCTTTGAATATTGAGTCTGAGTAGACTAGGTTTTATCGAACGTGTTAAAACAAACAAAGCTCTAGATTTTTCACAAATTGCACTTGAAAGTCCACCTTTGTCTTCTGACGTAGTTTGAATAATTTCCCAATGTGCTTTTTCTTGTATGGAAAAAAAGAAACATTGAATCGGGTTACATGTGTATTTGTTTAAATACTCAGCCCATTGCAACTAACTTATTGGCTTTGTTTTGGATGTTATTCCTGCTGCTTTCTAGCCACATTCCTACTCCAGATTTTCGGTTAAACTGTGGCATTACTGAACAAGTTGGCAATTTTGCTAATTTAGAGAAATATATATATATATTTGTTTTGTTTTCTTCTGATGTGCTCTCACTGACATAATTGTTATTAATAGTAGTCATTTTAATTTATTTGGCAGTCTCCTGTGTCCCGGGTGAATTTTAACTTTCAGAAACACAAGCGAATCATTATTCTCCGTCTGTACAATGAAGCAGTCGCTTTTACTTCTGGAAAAACGTGAAATGAGTCCCCTTCTCACATTTTCTATAGCCTCCTGTTGTATATGGGCATGTCTTAGTAGGCACAGGTATTGGCTGAGTTTCTGTCAGCCATTTTCAGTGTATCTCTACCGAGTGTCTCGTGAAACTTGAAGCCTCATCTAGACTGAATGATTAGAGGTATGTCGAGGGAATTTTTAAGCAGTTGTCCTGAAAATACAAGTACGGTACCAGTATATATTTTTAGCGGTTTAATGGGAACATCGGACACACCAGACAGTGTCGTCACCAGCAAAGCTGTTTTACTCCATGGTATGCACTGTTGGAAATTCTTATCCAGAAATTCGTGCTCAAGTTCTGACTTGTTGTACATGAATCTGCCTGCTGTTGCTGACTGATAAAAAAATGAATTAAAAAAAATCGCCAAATGTGTCTTAACACCCCAGAGCTGACTCTTGCATGAGCAGGTTATGTCTGTTATCTTGTTTTTTTTTATTTGGTGGGTTTGTTTTATTATTTTGTAAACTGCACTATGAAGAAAGACCCATGTTAAGAAACTGTGTTTCCGATTCCACACCAAAGTGTTTTTTTTTTGTTTTGTTTTTTTCCTTCTTCTTTGTTCACACTAGAGGCCATGGAAGTCAGCCGAGGGAGACCATGTGACTGGCCCTCTGATGTCATTTCCTGTATGTACTGGACAGACACTGGCAAGGGAAAATGGGTTAATAAATCTATTCCATCCAAATGTATAGTTGTGTCAAGTGTGTGGCTATACTTTTTCAATTTGTCCTCCAATTTATAATCCACTGTCAGGTTCACTCACAATTCTGAGCAGATTTTAAATGGTGCCTTCATTTTGCCATCTAGGCCATTGACTTCAAGGTATTTTGAGAGGGGAAAGAAGGAACAATATTTAAATGCAGAACATGCAAATCATTGTACTCTTTTAGATGTGCAAAACAACCTACCAATGTAGCACTGGCTCCTCTGAGAACATTCAGACAATGTGCCTTCATTGATATTTATAGATAAAATATATATGAAGCCCATAGCCACTGCTGTTCTACTGCATTTGAGTTCCATTAAACGAGCGTCAAATGCAATAGATGCAATATTTTAAAACGGTTGGAGCTTTGAAGAGGGGGGTTTTAGTGTGTTCTTATGCTGTTGAGGCGAGGTGCTTCACGCGGCTGGCGGTGACTGTACAGGCTAGAGCGTGCTGAAACGGCGATGGCCGTTCCCGCTCGAGCAGCCCACGGGGCTCGGAGTGAAAACACCATCTGTGGCTTCGCCGCTGATGCCTTCGTCAGCAGAGCGCTTGCACACCGCGGTGTTCCAGCTCTGTCCTCCATTTAAAGAGAACATGCAGGGCAGCTCTCGCCTTTGTCCCTGGAAATATTTCAATGACTTGCATCGCGGTTCAACAGTAAAGTGGATGGTGGAGGACAGCCGGCAGCTTCGGAAAGCCTGAGGGCCAAACGTGCGCAAACGTTGAGGATGGTGTCTGCTGTTGGACAACAGGGCTGAATGTTGTAGATGACAGAGATATAACAGCATTCTGCTCATCACTGTGCGTCCTGAAGTGGAGTCATTTGTGGTGGAGTAATGCTTCTTTACTGCAAGCCTTGTAGGCATAGATCTCAGGCAGCTCGCCTAAAAACTCTATGGTTATCTACGTAGAAGTGATATGGTTACTTCCACACCTTGTGAGGTTGGTTCAAGGAAGTGAAGTCACCACATTTAACTGAAACTTCCAGAATCAAGACACTCTAATTCTGCAGAAGTCCAGAACTACTTTTTCCCCACCCAGATTGTATGTATATATACATATACAAAGCTCATGTAAAATACCAATGCAATGTGGCCTAATTAATATTTATGCCATCTAGTGGAGGCTGATATCTATTTCATCCATTTCACAATAAATCCAATCAAAAATGCAACCTTCGTAGTAAGTAGTCTTAAGGAGGTTATGTGGTGTTGAAACAATGGATAAAAACAACTGACATTTTTAAAAAGCATACTGTGTCTTACTTCCCAGTAAAATCAGTTTTCCTCTCCTCCAAATAGCGATAAATTATTTCCAAAATACTCAGTTACAATACTTACCAGTTACAGTAATGAAAATATACGTATGGAATATGGATACTTATTTGAAATGACATCTAAAAAATTGGCTGTTCTTTTCAAGCACTGCATCTTTTCAAGTATCTACACAGCACAGAGTATAGAAAGTCACTGCAGAAGGGTTTCATTTTATGAACAAAATGACCTTCAGAAAATTTGATCGCAATATTGGTCAGGTGATGCATGGACCACACGTTGCTAATGGACACTCACCACACAGCTCACTTCATAGATAAACATACACAGAAGGACTCAGAGCTAACCGGCACTGCTATAAAGATAAACATACACAGGACTCAGAGCTAACCAGCACTGCTATAAAGATAAACATACACAGGACTCAGAGCTAACCAGCACTGCTATAAAGATAAACATACACAGGACTCAGAGCTAACCAGCACTGCTATCAAGATAAACATACACAGGACTCAGAGCTAACCAGCACTGCTATAAAGATAAACATACACAGGACTCAGAGCTAACCAGCACTGCTATAAAGATAAACATACACAGGACTCAGAGCTAACCAGCACTGCTATAAAGATAAACATACACAGAAGGGCTCAGAGCTAACCGGCTAACCAGCACTGTGAAAAGCTGTTACTGTTGGTCACAATAGGCATGGTTTTGACTCCAGGTGCAAACACTACTAATAAAATGAGTACACCTCAATCAAAGTTTCAGGATTTTCCAAATACTGCCCCTGTCTGTCTTGTAGCTTCTGCATAAAACATTCCCAGAGAAAACCTAAGCATAATGCAGCCTTCTATTTCTCAAGACTCATCCATGATTGAAGACGAGCTACATGCAGGAAGTGCGGAACATCAGATGACAGGAAGGAGTATGCCAGTAATTCAGACTTCTGGGACCAAGATGCTTTACATGAGTAAGGGTGATTTTCACACGCTGCTAGAAACTTGATGGACAGCAAAATTCATGGATGTTATACCATAACATTTATTTCATAAAAGGTAATGTACAAAACTGAAAAGCAACATTTAGTAAAAATCACAGTCCTGCAAAAGCAGGTTTGCATTAACATAAGCTTACTTTGCAGATACCCAATGACATCCCCCACACAGAAAAAAATAACATTAAAAAAAAAAAAACAGTTCTTTGAAACTTGCACCCCAGTTTACCTTGCCACATCAAAAAAACAAACATCCCAACACTAACTACACGATTTGCTTGAGCCTAAAAATATGGTTCTCACAGATGGGACAGAGGTACTGACAATGTAAAACAACTTGATTTACAGGATTTCAGAGCAACGGCATTGTGGGTACATCAAAAAAAACAAAAAAACAACTGGGGACAAGGTGACTTTAAAGGGCATCCAAGATCCAAGAATCTGCTCTTTGGAAAATGGCAGCACTTTAATTTGCCATCGTCATGCAACGTATATATTCAACTGGAACACAAAATAAAAGCTTCCAAGATCAAACCGAGTACGTATTTTTCAACGAAGCCCACAGAAAGTGTTTCCTTAAACATACCCAGCATGCACCAAACCGGTGGCCCTGATTGGTGGATCTGATACATAACCCTGGGTACGTCCAAAAGAACACATTCCCTGAGTTTTATTTCCTCATAACGTCCCCCTCAGTGCATTTTAAGCAAAGCTAATCTCACTGAATTCTCATCTCGCGTTTTGTCTGTTCAACTGTTTCCTAGTAGACACAAAAACACCTTGAGCCAAATCCACAGGAAGCAAACGAACATTACTTCAATAATATTAAAAACTGCACTGTGTGGCTGGAGGATAAGACAGACCTGTTTCGCACCAAAGCCGATAACTTTTAAATATGGCAATTAAATTAAACAACGGAATGAGATATACAAGGAAAACAACAAATCGTAAAGAATTCGGGTCTGAAAATTCTAGAATTTGGGTTGTTTTTATCTCAACTTTGGACATTCTATGGAGGCTAGGCTGTTATGTTCATAAAGTCTGAACACTACGGAACTGGTGTAGCTGTGTTGTCTAAACTGGATTTACGCTACGCGGGGACTGCAGCTTTGAAATTCAAGCGCGACTCAAATTACAAGAAGTCAACCCTTAAGTGCGCAAGCAATTTTTTTTAATGTTCGCCCCCCCAAAACTCCTTTGAGTGAACTAGTTCATAGAAACACACAGCTTGGCAAGTTTTGATCCTGCTAAAACAGCCTACCGAGAACATAAAAACGTTATCCGCTAAAAAAAATAAAATAAAATAAAAATAGCCGTTATTGTGGCATCAGATGCCGGACGTTGTATTTCGACGTGTCCTGGTACTGAGTCATGGGCTTGTCCGCGATTCCGCACGTTCCCACGCCGACCTTTCCGTTTACGCTCTCTGGTGACGCGAATATGCTCCTCTTCACCTGAAAGAGGTGGGAGAAAACACAGAACACCATTTTTTACACAGTGTATTACTGACATGTGTGGTCTGAAAGATGGGGGGAAAAATACAGTATGACACATTAATGAATCATATTTTGGAAGGGCTAAAAAAACGTCTTAAGTTTGTACACCTATATGGTAACGACTGATAATTAAATGATATACATAACAGCCATAAACATGGACAGTCATGGTGTGCAATGTCAGCTTTTTTTTGGTACAGTGCAAGGAAGCCATCAGTAAACCTGAGAACCCAACTGTGGCCCTCTGGCTTTGTGACCCAGTACTGACCAGGTTACCCAGCATGCCTCAGCAGCTAACGACTCTACACCAGAACCAAAACTTTACAGGAAAATGATCCAAAATGCTTTCGATGACATTCCACAAAGTGCAGCTAGCTATCGTGAAGTCAAGCTGCATGAGTGGGCACCACGTTCTCGTATCGAACCCAGACCGCCTCGATTCTGACTATGGCCAACACACAAATGGCTCTAGCGTTGCTCAGAGATCGGTGTATCAGTTGGCCAGGATGACAAAATATAGGCTCTGCTTTTATGCGTTAGTTAACTCACTGATTGTCAAACTCATCGTCGAGCGAAATGAAAGACAGAACCCTCAGAACGTCTCTTCTCCTGCTCAAGGTATGCGTGACTGCACACTTCTTTCTCCTATCCATCGGTATTATGTGATGTAACTTACTGTAACTTACTGTATTTGCTGCCATGTGGTCTTACACTGCATTTGGTCTCATCAGCTAGTAATGTTAGAAAAAAATATATCACGTGACCAAGTCATATATACTAGGTGTTTGCGTTTGGGTCATCGGCAACTGGCAAGTTTATCACATAAACAGTACACGTCCGCTGAGATGTCAAGAAGCCGGACCAATGAGATTGGCCACTAAATGAGAACAGCAGGGTGTGGTCAGCGATACGTCACAATTGGTTAATGCTGGCATCATGGAGCTTTCCAGAGTTTACCACTGGTATTTACAACTTTGTCGCCCGTTCGAATGCAGCTCCCTGGTGGTAAACTCGAAAATTTGCAACTTTGAGGAAGATCGGCTGAAAGTGCCATTACAGTGAGCGCTTGTCACATGACGTGTGTCAGGGGCAGGGATTGGGGGACTGCTCGGTGCAGGGTAGGCGGAGCTCGGACCTGTCCCTTCTTGTTCTTGGAGTACGCTTTGTTGTTAAACTGCTGCCATTTCGATTTCTGGTCCTCCCTCTCCTGTTCGAGCTCCTTCATCCTCTGCACCTTCTTCTGGGCTTTCTTCTTCTTGTACTCCCTCTGCTCGGCGATCTGCTCCTTCCTGTAGGCACACGTTCAGAACATCTCCCTCACTGCACTTTCTAGGTACTGCAACCAAGTTCTTTAAACTGTAACTGTATTGCATTACATTACATTTATTTGGCAGACGCTTTTATCCAAAGTGACGTACAAAAAGTGCATTTCATGGTCACAGACAACAGCTAAACACAGGTTCAATAAGATACAATACTTATTTTGTACAGCTATTTCTAACCAAGAACACAGTTTAGTTCACACAATGGACACTATTCTGACCTAACATCTGCAAAGCCAACTAGGCAGAAGAATGAGCTACAGTATTAGGACAAATACAAATTACCAAAAAGTTCCGGGCAACGTGTAACAAGTCATAAAAGGGGGGGGGAGGTGGATTTAGAATGAAATATGCAGCGTGGTGGTAGTTAGTCTAGGTATAGTCTGAAGAGATGAGTCTTCAGGCCACAGCGGAAGATGGGTAGTGAGGGGGAGGTTCAGAGAGGGACGGGGAGTTCGTTCCACCACTGGGGAGCTAGGGTGGAGAAGCTCTGTGATCCCTTTGGTTGGGTGGGAGGGGTTACAAGGCACCCTGCGGCCGCAGAGTGAAGTGGTCGAGCAGGCACATAGGATCGAATCATGTCCTGCAAGTAGATGGGGGCTGTCCTGTTGGCTGCAGTACAACCAATCCTCATAATTGCATACGCCTGGAGCTGTAATGTAAACCATTTACCTTGGATATGCATGTACAAGGGATAAGTAATATCACTGGGGCTATGATGGTATGCACTACACTTTGTGCAACAGAGCATGCAGTCATCCATTGTGCAACTACTATTATTATTATTACTCATAACTGAATACTGACACATGTACACTTTTGCATTTCTCCTGGATTGGGGTCAAAATTCCTAAACGAATACTAGACTTTTTTTTTTTTTAATTCTCTGTGTTATGCAAGCCCTAAGTGTCAGTGTAATGGTTAGGGTCAGAGTCAGGGTCGGTGTCAGTGTTATGGTCAGGGTCACGGTTAAGGGAAGCACCACCTCACCTGGACTTTGACTTGCTCCCGTCTTCGTCCGAGCGCTTGCCCTCCTCCACGGGTTTGAGGTTGGCGAGAGGCATGACCTCGGCGTTGCCGTAGCCCATGAAGGTGATGGCCCCCGTCCCGTTCTCCTCGTCGATCTCCTCGATCTCGGCTTCGTACAACCTGCCGGTAAATCACGTCTGTAAGCAGGTGAGTACGGGTTTTACATTCAGGCCCTACACAGCACAACAGCGAGAGAGAGAGACACTCCTTCCGCAAGACAAACGTCAAAGCTCTTCAGTTAAAACTGACATACCACTGCCTTTTTATAAAGTGGGTAAGAGCCCTTGTAAGAGCAGACTAGAAAAACCAATGAAAATTTTTTAAAAAGCAAGAAATTGGTTGGGAATATTAGAATAACTCCATTCTGCTTATCAAGTTACACAATTACTTTTCTGGCCTGAAACACTTTGTGCCATTACATTAAACTGCGGCGCAGGGCACCGGTCAGAGAAATGGCCTCCTTACCATCGCAGAAAAAGACCGAGCAGACACGAAAAAGAGGGATAACTGCACTTAAGAGAGGGATAACTGCACTTAAGAGAAGGATAACTGCACTTAAGAGAAGGATAACTGCACTTAAGAGAGGGATAACTGCACATAGGAGAGGGATAACTGCACATAGGAGAGGGATAACTGCACATAGGAGAGGGATAACTGCACTTAGGAGAGGGATAACTGCACTTAAGAGAGGGCTAACTGCACTTAGGAGAGGATAACTGCACTTAGGAGAAGGATAACTGCACATAGGAGAGGGATAACTGCACTTAAGAGAGGGATAACTGCACATAGGAGAGGGATAACTGCACTTAGGAGAGGGATAACTGCACTTAGGAGAGGGATAACTGCACATAGGAGAGGGACAACTGCACTTAGGAGAGGGATAACTGCACTTACTGTCCGTCCTCATTCCACACCGCCATGCAGCGGTTGCCCACTTTCCAGGCGTGGCTTGGAGGGGGCGCCGCGGAGCTGTCCGCGCTGGCGGGGGCGGCCGACGGCTGGCTGGACAGCAGGTCTTTGGTCAGCTCGATGACTTCCTGCGAAGAGAGACACCGCGGCGTCGCGTTCGCCGGGGTTTAGCGCCCGCCGATCGCTCTCACACTTTAAACGCGCTCTCGCCGCTTCCAGGCTGAGGCCTGTTTGCACCGGCCGTACTGAATCAGGCCTCAACCGCATGATGTGAGACCGGCACACTTGCAGCACTTTTACTGTGAAATTAAGAAATCAAACCGGTCCATTTCAAATGGTAAAACTTGTATAATCTTTTAAGAATTATGCTGGTGTGTTATGGTTCCACAACGAGGATGCTCCAATAACTGGCAACCTGCAGCTAGGGGGCGCCAACACACCGGTAGTATGGGAAACCCTGGCTGATGCTTCACCCAGCCAGGCCACTTTAGTCTACTTTAGCCCAGCAGGAAGAGGCTAGAACAGCACTCTTGGGCCCTGTTTCACAAAGCAATGGATTATGGAGCTATCTAGATAACTGCCCTGAGTGACACCCAATACCCTCCCAAATCTGGAACATGCACTGAAGTGAAAAGAGCTGTTCTGAGTTTTACACAGAGCACTTATCCAGCAAACTCAGGAATCCTGCTTCGTCAAACAGGGCCCAGGTCTTGGCCTGCTAGTGACACAGCCCGGATGGACCTTTCGATATCAAGGCTACAAGAGCACAGCCTGCACTTGCGGTAAGAGTCATTATGGACTGGGCTCCTATGGAGACCAGTTTTGTCATATTTCACACAGTCATTTAATTAAGGCAGGAACAATTAGGCAGCTCATTAGGTTGATAGCCATTTCTTTAAAAACGTTGTCTGTAGACCAAGCATAAAGAAAGGATGCATCAATAGGAGCGTTATAGCTTAATGGTCAGGGAACAGGGCCTGCTTGTAGGTTTGCTTCCCTGGTGGGATGCTACCACTGTACCCTTGAGAAAGGTCCTTAACGAGAATAGCTAAATATGCTGCTGCATAAAAGGAGTGCATATAAAAAGAATGTTAAGCTATTAGAGTTACTGTGAATAAGAGCATCTGCTGAATTGCTGTAATGTAATGATCTGCAGTCTTACCAGTAAGTCCTTCTGAAGTTTGAGCAGGTCCTCATTGTCAGCATCGGATGATAACGCTGCTTCCACCTGCTGCAGCTGAGCTTTGTAGCTGGATAACTGTTTCATTAGATCATCTGACATCTGCAAACACAAACAGCTCAGAGAAAATGGCTCAGCTTCACCCGACACCCAGCCCGGTCCACGGTACAGTATTTATATACATTTCATCAACAGTAAGACATAAGAGAAGGACTTACTACTTGACAAACACTCAAAGTTAGCCACGGGACGCTGATCACAAACACGACCACCACCGGAAGCAATGCGCATTTAAAATGACGTTACTGTACAAGATAATTGCCACGGAATAACGGTAGCATTAAGCAGCGTAAGACTTACACTGTTTAACTGTTTTCATGGACTGTTTTCAACGTTTCCTAAGCTAACGCTACTTGGTCAAGTAATGTAGGTACTTTCATAAACCAAAGCTGAACACGGTGTCCAAGTCGGCGCAAACACACTGGTTGCCTAACGACGACAACCACAATTCCAGGGACTAACTTCCTATCAATTGATCTTCGCTGTCATTAGTTCTTAGCTGTCACTACGAATTGTGCATTAGCCATTTCCAATTGGAAGCCGAGTTCAATCAGCTGAGAGTACTGCTGATCAGCAACCTGTGCAAATTGGCTAGCCAGCGTAAGCTAACAAATCAATCAATCTAGCCAGCTAATTACCAAGGTATCCTACACTGCGCGTAGGACTGTGAGAGAGAAAACAACAGCTTTGCTCGCTAGTTTATAGTAAATGTGTAATTCCGCGTTTGAGGTCAAATTAGCCATCTATTTGGAAACACAGCGAGCAACATGATCAGGGTTAGTTAGGCCTTGTGTGATTGGCTGACCACAGCTACCTAATTTGGCTTACAAACACAATCTCCGTATTTAGAGCGCGT
Source organism: Anguilla pacifica (assembly GCA_039654925.1). Classification (NCBI taxonomy): domain Eukaryota; kingdom Metazoa; phylum Chordata; class Actinopteri; order Anguilliformes; family Anguillidae; genus Anguilla; species Anguilla pacifica. The sequence continues at coordinate 31,488,282 of CM077301.1, read as the reverse complement.
GAAATGGTCTATAAACGATTACGATTAGATATGTACGTACCTTTATGTACACGAAGTTGGTAAATTAATAACCAAATATGTATATATCTCTACCTTTTTCCCAGCCTGGTTTTCTCTAGCTAGCTTCTCGTCTTTTCTTCACCCCGGATGAATTCTCGTTTAACGTACATGTCTCTCGCGATATTGTTTTCTTTCGTCATCCTCTTACGTTTTTTTAATGACGTATTGTTTATTTATTTATTTATGTATTTATTTTTATCGTATGGCTGTTTCTGAATCGGTACACGACTTTATACGCTAACTGCTTGCGCACGGATTATGTGTAGATGTCCTGATTCTGGATCAGTTGGCTACAGATACTCGCCAACTCATTCTAAATGCGACCTTCGTGGTAAACCCATGAGGGGGAGCTAGTGCTTTAATAGAATAGCATCATTAGTGTTTTCTCGGAAATTCTGGCATTATAACGTGTAAAGCCATCCAATAATAATGTTCACTGTTGATGATTTGAATGCATAAGTAAAAAATTGTGCCTATATATTCCATGTCGATTCAGTATATGAGACCTGACAAAGTGCACAGTGTAAGATTTACAGCCAAGCGCTCAAACCTTTTTTATATTAAAAATAAAAGTATGGATATCCAGGACCAGCCAAAAACAAGGGCTTGAAGTAATTTCACTGAGCACAATGTTATTGGCTGTCCTTTTAAAAGAAGCACAAAACAGAGACATACAAATTCCTGTTATTTATATATTTTTTTCCAAGGCTCAAATAAGCAGAGTGTGAATCATAAAGTGTAACTTGAAGAGGAAGAAACGCAACAGAATTTAAAATCGTTTCCATTTGGAGGCTTTCTGATGAGTTTGGAACAAGAACTGAAGACAGAAATGATGATGAAAGAATTCACTTCTGTGAAAATAATCCTATTCAATTAAATTTAGCAAATGACCCATTACATTTTTCCTTTCATATACTTACTTATAGTACTTGGTGTTTTTGTTAAGTATGAAGTTCATCATATTCCACACACATGGAGCAGATTGTTTTACTGCATATGGACATTTTTCAGCATGGTAGAAATATCTTGAGACATTATATAAATACCCTTTGGTATCTAGAAAATGAAACTTGACACACACACCTCTTACATTCTCATCTAAAATCAGATTCTGAGCTTGACAGTTTCACTAATGAAGGGCTGTTATTGGAGAATCAAACGTCCTTTCCTTTATCTTCACACATGATGTGTTGTTCTTGTCTTGTTCTTTTGGGAGGCTGTCCAGGCTGCCAAGGCTAGGACACGTGTGCTCATGTCGTTGATGTCACTTACCACGCAGACAGCGGTTCACACTGGAGGTGAAGTGTCTGTGACTCAGGCTTACTGTTCGCTGTGTGACAGCGTGTGTCATCTGTCCCTACAGACCAGACTTAGCCTCCATTCATACTCTCCACTTCACCTATTTCAGGAAGCTATAGCTCACAGACCAGCTCCATTAACTGTCATTCTGCTGTCCTTGTTTATGCCCCACTTGTTCCCCATAGCACATATTTTACATCGCATTTGTACTAATAATTTATGAAGAACACTTCACATTTATTTTCATTTTTTGACATCTTTTAAACTCCTCATCATTCATTAATTTTTTTCCAAAATTGGAATGTCCAGTCATATTTGTAGGCCTTTTCTATGTCTGTAGCTCTGGAGTTTGGTGGGCTGAAGGCTGGCACTTGTGTCCAAAATGGCAGCCACTGCGCATAATTACGCTGCAGTCCGCCAGCTGAGCTGCACACTGCAGGCTCCCCATTGGCCAGAGGAGTTGCTCTTGCCTGATCAAACAGGGAGAAACTCGCCAATCAATAGCCTCCCTTAGTGGGCCAATTATATGTCTCTCTGTGAGACTCCCAACAACAGTTCCCGGTAACAGGGTCAAGGGGGTTTCACACCAGATCGGGCACTTGGTGCATCCTGCTCATTTTCTATGGACAGGTTGCGTGGTGCATGATGGAAGCGGGACAGTGAGTGGCGTGGTGCTGTCGCTGGTTCTGTATTTTCACAGAATGTGCTCTGTCTGTGCTGCAACTATTTCTCACCTCAAATGTTTTCAGTAATATATTTTAGTGGACAGTTTAGGGGGGAAAAGAAAGTTCATCAACGCTTTGCCATATTGTTCAATTTTGAAAAGGGGAGCCAAAACCAAGGACCACCCAGCATCTATCCAACCAGGTCACTTGTTTGTATTGATCCCACAGAGGCATCTATCCAACGGAACCCGCCTGCACTGCTTGCATCGTACCGCCCGCTAAACGGAGAGCTTGGGGGTCCGGCGCATCACCATGCGGCCTCGCCGGAATCGGTGAGAATGCAGCATCAGGATTCGAACAACGTCCCGCTCGACTAACACCGTACTCTCACCGAATCTGACAAGGACACCTGGAGATGCGTCAAACCCCAAGCTCTCCGTTCAGTTCACAGGATGTGTCCATTTTATAACATCACATGGTCGCAATTTCTGACATCAGAACAGAACTTGATACCAATTGTCGATCAGTATTTCACATGATCTATTTGAATACATTTTTGTTTCTTATACCAATTTAACATTCTCTTTGTGATAATGTGCAGGGAAAATCCAGAAAATAAAAAAGAGATGAATCTATAAAGTGAAAAAAAAATTGAGAGAAACAAACAAATACAAAAAAAACAACAACTCAGATACAACTGCTCATCTTAGGCTCAAGGTGTTCTCGCGTTTGAGTGACAGTTCAGGACAGGTTTGATTGACCCTCATTGCACAAAGAAAGAGTGCTTTAGTTGGTTGTGCTACCCAACCACGGATAGATACTTCCTTTCCCGATGCACTCTTAACATGAAATGAGTGCTTATTTTGTCTGTCCTCACAAAGTAAGGTCATTTTCTCCCTGTATGATGCTGAGAACCCATGCGTTTATGTCATCTCAGCTGTATTATTGCAGTACTTTGGTCTCGCAAATTATGTAATTTAAAAATGTCACACTACCCAGAATGCATCAGCCAGTACTGACAGGAATAGAGAAGTGAAAGCACATTGCTTCAGAACTTACAGTGAGCTCCATAATGTCTGGGACAAAGACATATTATTCTTGATTTGGCTCCGTACTCCTCAAATTTAGATTTGTAATTCACATGTGGTTGAGGTGCATATTCTCAGCATTTATTTAAGGCTATTTTAATACACAGTGGTTTCACCATGTAGAAATAACAGCGCTATTTATACATAGCCCCCCATTTCAGGGCACTATAATGTTTGGGACATAATCGTGTTATGTAAATGAAAGTAGTTATATTTACTGCTTTGTTGCATATCCTTTGCATGCAATGTCTGCTTGAAGTTTGTGACTCATAGACATCACCAGTATGTTCTCTGGTGATTCTCTGCCAGGCCTGCACTGCAGCCATCTTCAGCTCCCGCTTGTTTCGGGGGCTAGTTATCTTAAGTCTTCTGTTCATGGAACATGGACTGTAGTACAAAGAGCTGCCCTGTGTTTTACTCAGCGCAGTTATCCTGCTAACTCAGTCATCCTGTTTCGCGTTACAGCCCCCTGGAGAGCTTGTGGTGATTGTGCCTGCAAAGCTACAAGCACTTTAATTAGGAGAACTGAGCTTATGATAGGGGAACAGTGGAAATTAGAAAAGATATGAAGTATTAATCATGCTCATTAGTGCTCCATGTTAAATTGAGCGATACTACTACTACTGTTGCTGCTACTGCTACTATTTTACTACTGCTACTGCCACTACTACAACAACTATTGCTGCTACTACTACTACTATTACTACTGCTACTACTACTGCTACTACTATTACTATTGCTATTACTACTGCTACTGCTGCTACTACTACAACAACTACTACTAATACTGCTACTACTACTATCACTACTGCTATTACAACTGCTGCTGCTAGTACTACTACTATAATAATAATAATAATAACAACAACAATAACATGCATGTTTCTATTATATAATCTATTACAGCTGGCTTTTGTAGGTTTGTGACATCATGTTCAAAGGACCCAGCGTTATATAAAAGCTGATAATGGTTTCGTGCCGGGGTCGCATCTAAAAATGGCATCCTTTGTCTCTTTGCTTGATATCGCGAGAAGGACTGAGTCCAACAGTTGCACTGCTCTGATGACAAAACAGCTCTCCCCGGGAGCTATTTTGACCTGCTCTGAAAATTGTCGAGATGGGCCGAATGACCCATTATATGCTATTAGATACGTGCGTCCTGAGAAAATGAAAGGTTTTTTGGGCGATTGTAATTTCCCCACATGTACTTTAACTGAGTAACCTGCCGAGGTCAGGTCACCCTGACGAGAATACAAGCAGCGTAAGACGCGTGAATGACTCTGTCGGTTGTGTAAGAGAGGGCTCTGTCACGCCCCCACCCGTTCCAGTGAGGATGTTCAGGGAGGACCCTTTCTGTCACAATGCCTGTCGAACGTCAGCCTACGCAGGGCAAGGCAGAGTCCCACACGGGCTGGGCTTTGTGCCATCGTGCCCTCCGACAGCCAGGGGAAACGCGGCCCTTTGCAACCCGCTATTATGGATCCCAGCTGTGCTCCCTGCGAGAGCCCCCCCTGAACAGCGAGCCGCCTGACGCTACGCGCTAGCTGCTGGCGCGCAGAGACGTCACTCCCTCCTGCGGAGCAGATGCTCGTAGCGGCGTCTGCGTCACGGCAACCACATCTGGGAAAGGACAGACAGTCAAAGAGAATGAGCGCTATGGACACCGTCCCCCGTTTCCTTGTCGCTGATTATGGTTGTTCGGCGTCGCCGATCACTGTCTCTAAAGATCCGAATGGCGTATATGCTGAGAAAGAGGACAAAATGGAGGCAAACGAGGGAGATGACTTGTTTGGGAAGTGTGTCCCTCTCTTTCTATGTCGCTGGCCTTCTCTTATGGGACGTTCACGCGGAAGCTGGAATTAGACCACGCCGAAGGGCAGAAGGCGGCCGCTGGTTGTCCGATCTGTCCTGAACAGAGAGGCTGGGCTTTTCCTGCTCCTCTGGAGCTCAGAGCTCAAAGACGCCGTGAGTCACTGATGTCGCTAATCACTTCTGTGAGCTGTGGAAAGCGGCGGACGCGCGTCGCATCCTGTGTGTGAATGACGTGCGTCAGCGACCGCTCGCTCCGCCACGCGCCAGCTATGCACGCCAGCTCCCGCTCTCTCACTCACACCAGCTCCCGCTCTCTCACTCACACCAGCTCCCGCTCTCTCACTCACACCAGCTCCCGCTCTCTCACTCACACCAGCTCCCGCTCTCTCACTCACACCAGCTCCCGCTCTCTCACTCACACCAGCTTCAACTGAGATAGGCCCGAGTCTTCATCATCATCATCATCACTATCATCATCATCATCATCATTATTATTATTATTATTATTATTATTAGTAGAAGTAGTATTAGTAGTAGTAGTAGTAATTGTAGGAGTAGTAGTAACAGTCATAGAAATGGTAGTATTGGCATTGTTATAGTAGCACAGTGTAATTTTAAAAAGGACACGGTTGAGCAGAAATGGACTACAGCTTCTTTCTCACTACTGTAACGTTCAGATATTTTAAAATAACAAATTCAATATGTGAATGTATTGTGTTCTTTTTGGCCAATCTATTTTAAATAGCTACTGCTGCAAATGAGCATTCCTTTATCTGTCAGGGAGTTGTTTTGAAGGGTTTTTCAACATTTTGTTGTTGTTTTTGCACATCCTTTTTGAGCTACATCTGCCCTCCCTTCTGTGCCTAACATGACCACATGATTCACCACACACTAGCTAAAGGTTATTGTAAAATCAGGCAGCCAATCATCTGTCTGTTTTCTCAAGCACATGCTAAAGATCCAGATGTTCAAATAGTTCATGACGAAAGTACGTTGACTCATTTTTAATGCTCTGAGCGAAACACACCCCAAACACACCCTTTTCAATAATTTCACCCCCAGTTTCTGAGAGAGAAGAACCTGGGTGTGTTCCAGGCAATCCGTCATCTCCCACTCGTTGGCAACACTTTTCCATATCTTTTTTTCCCTCCTACAAGTTGCACATCATTACTCACAGAAAAGCTGTACTTTGGCGTACCTGTGCATGTACACACTGGACCAAATATTTTGTTCATTCTGTATGTGTACTTTAAATAGAAATGGATGTACAGGCTTATTTCACCCTGTAGATTAAAAACAGAGGTTTGTAGGTAAAAAAGGGTTTACGAACCGCATTTCTGAAAGTTTTGCACATCTTTTTTGCAGCTAAAATGAAATTAAAGTCTCAAGGATTTCCTTGTAGCGCTTTCAATTAGTGAAGAGTGTGAACTTTTTCCAACTTGATGACACAATGGCAACATTTTGATCTTTGGCATTTCACCCTCATTTACTAAATGCTGACTGTGGATATTTTATTTGCACATCCTCTATGTGACTGGATCTTCTTGCTTCTTTGCTTGAAGTGTGCATTGATTCTCTGTTCTGTGTTTTTTTTTTTTGTTCTTTGTGAAGCCTCTGAAACTGTGGGGATGTGGGGAGGGGGGACCGTTTTCCTGTCCTTCAGGAAGTCAGAAGACCTGGCGCTGTCCCCCGGAATGCTGAGAGCAGGAAGTGCTGCCGGTCGGCACGGAAATGGCATGCTCGGTCAGCTGGACCCCTTCCACCACCGGGGCCAATGTATAAGAGTTTACTTCCTGTCTGTGAATAGCCTGCCATTTGCTGACGGTGTGACTTATTTAGCGCTGTTGCACCATGGGAACAATGCAGATATCCATGCACTGTGACCATCTTACCATCTACCCATCTTTTTTTTTTTTATGAGTTTCCATCAAGAAAACATTCTAAACAAGTGCTGTCTCAAAAGAATGTTATGGTGATTGTATTTTAAGAACCGCTGTAAAGCACAACATTCTACTGGCAAAGCCAAAAAAACACACTTCCGTGCCAACTTTATATGACAGCTGGCATTGGCAGGAATCAGTGGGTTGTTTTAACAAAAAAAAATTATTTTAATAAGTAGATGTTTAGTAATGTTTTGTTTTATACTGTGACATATTGTGGCCTTTGGAATCTGTGCATCCATTTGTTTAATTAAAATCAATCTAATGCATGTTATTTGTATAATACTTTTTACAGAGAACTGTCACAAAGATGCTTTACAGAGAAACAGAAAGAAAATTGGGCAAAAACTAGACCTGAACCCCCAAAATTCAAGCAAGGTGGTGATTTAAAAAAAACTCCCTGATGGGAAGAGATCTCGGATGGAACCTGACTACAGAGGGGAAGTCCATCCACTGGCCGGCCCAATGTAAAGTAGAGGCAGAATGCATAGTGACATAGATAAACATAATAACATAATAAAGGATCTATCACAGCAAATAATCAAATGGGTTGAACAGGTTACAGTTGAATTATTAAACTAGCTGGTAAAGTAGAAAGTCCCAATGAAGAGATGTATAATATGCAGTTCACCAGAAGGGTGGGGAGATGCATCTGGGTCTCCATGTTGTGTCAAGATGTCGTTTTGAACCAGGGACAGGGCTATAACTGTCCGCAAACTCAGGACAAATGACAGGGCAGGAGCCTCATGGGGAAAAAAAACAGAGAAGAAGATTAGGCACTGTATAAATTAGGAGAGTAACAATTACAAATGTGAAGGCCAAGGTGTAATGTGGAAGGGCACAGTGTACTATGCTATGGGAGCATATCTGAAAGATGTGAAATCTATAATTAGCCTGTTCGACAGGATCCAATTCAGTTGGATCCAAATTTGGTTTCTGGAGTAGTGTCTTGATTTCTGCCTCCTTAAAGGATGTAGGAACATAGCCTGAAAACAATGGAGAAGTAAGCATGTGTAGAATTGGTTAGCCAATGACAGGCAATGACTCCTTCAGTAGCTTTGTGGATATAGGATCTAGAAGACAGGTTTATGCTTTGGAAGAAGAAACTGATTTGGTTAAGGTCTGGGATTAAAGAATTGAAGTCGCTCTTTGTGTCTACAGGCAGTTCTATATGGTCAATGTTGTTGCCGCTGACTGGTGTAGAGGCAAATAGCTTTTCCCTATTTGTTTTAGCTGCAAGAAGCTGGAATTTGAGGATTAGTTGCTGCATGATTATTAGTTACTTCAGAAACCGCTTTGAATAGAAACTGGAGGTTGTTCTTATTTTCTTGTGTAAGCTTTGTAAAGTAAAACGACCTAAGATTGGAGAGATGGGATGCTTATGAACACCGACTCCAGGCCAAGTGGAATAGCTCCAGTTTAGTGGGAACGCCACTTGCATTCCAGTTGACAAAACATGAGGTCAGTATACCAGAGGGCAAGCCTCTTATTAATGACTTTAATGGAGCAACTACATAAAAGGTTTTACATAAAGTAGTAGCCAATCCGTCAGTTAGATCATCAGCTCATAAGGAGCTAGCTGAAATGTCTAAATCAAACTATTCTTCTAGCACATTAACAAGGTTTGTAGTAGTGGAGGTAGTGTTAGTTCATCCTAGATTCAGACGTTGCAGGGTGGGGTAATTATGCATTCAGTGTAACAAGAACATTTCTAGTATTTCAAATGAATCAAATTTCTGCTTTGGTTTTGGGATTGAGTAATTAAGGGAATTTGTAAATAAATATTAAAAAGATCACCACGTCCTGCAATTGTTTCCTTTCCTTCCACAAATAGTGTAAGCAATTCGATTACAAAATCTAATGGCAAAAGTTGCGAAACAATCATATCATTGTTTTCTGTGATCTATGAATTACAAATAAAAAATAAGCCAAAACGGTGGGGGTGTATTATGAGAGGGGGTGTATGTTAAGACCCGACAAGTCCATGACCTGAATGGCGCTGTGTAAATTGCAGCAAATTCCTGTGAGATTAGTCCTACAGTTTCATTATTTCATAACAGCAGGCTTGCAGGTTTGGAACAAATTATGTTGAAAGACCATTTGATTTTAGTGACTTGGCTGTTTTTACCACCTATGTTCCTACATTATGTACCAATAAATTACATTCTTCAGATAGACTGTCCTGACAGAAACATACTTGATTTGAAAACAGTGCGAAGGTTGTAGTCATGCCCGTCAGCTGAAATGTATAAAATATATTTTCTCTTTTAAGTTTGTAGCAAATAGAAATAATGTCAGACAATGACATAGAGAACAGTATTAAGTTGGAAGTCATGTGAGGTGTCAGTCTCCTGCAGTGGATACACACACGCATGCACGCAGACACACACACACACACAAACACATGTACTGTCCATATACACAAACACACACACAGCCACACACAGAGAGATATAATGACATGACTGATGGTGAAATCATTGCTTCTTGGTAAAATTATAAGGATATTTTATACTACTTTCAAAAATATATTCCATAAATATAACTGAGGTAACTGATGCTTGTTGAAGTTATGTAATTAATTTATGGGATACTGCCTGGTCAGTAGGCTCATCACCTCCACTCATAAGCTGAGGAAATGAAGACCGACACCCACCCCCCACCCCCCACCCCCAAATATCCACATGGTGTGAGGTATTTACCAACCAAATTTTAACCCTCCCAATTGGCAGGGGTCTCCTCGATTTTGAATCATAAATATCAAAAGTTTTGGTTAAGGTTAATTTGAAATTGGTAAACTTCTCACACTGCAATCTGAAAACACCCCACGCTGCAGAATAATGCGGGCAGATAATCAGTAATACTGTATTGTGAAAGGAACAGCGAACAAGAACCTGTAATAGCTAATGTTACAGCCTACAATCAGGTCCATAAATATTTGGACATTGACACAATTTTCATCATTTCGGTTCTGTACGCCACCACAATGGATTTGAAATGAAACAATCAAGGTATGATTTGAGTGTAGACTTTCACCTTTAATTTAAGGGTTTTGTCAAAAATATTGTATGAACAATGTAGGAATTACAACCATTTTTATACATTGCCCCCCCCCCCATTTTTAGGGGCTCAAAAGTAATTGGACAAACTAACATAATCATAAATGAAATTGTCATTTTTACTACTTGGTTGCAAATCCTTTGCAGTCAATGACTACTTGAAGACTTGAACCCATACACTTCACCAGACACTGGGTTTCTTCCCTGTTGATGCTCTGCCAGGCCTCTACTGCAGCTGTCTTCAGTTCCTGCTTGTTCTTGGGGCGTTTAGCCTTCAGTTTTGCCTTCAGCAAGTGAATTCCAGGCTCAGTTGGATTCAGGTCAGGTGATTGACTTGGCCATTACAGAACATTCCACTTCTTTGCCTTAAAAAAGTCTTGAGTTGCTTTCGCAGTTTACTTTGAGTCATTGTCCATCTGCACTGTGAAGCGCCGTCTAATGAGTTTTGAAGCATTTGGCGGAATCTGAGCAAATAATATAGCCCTATACACTTCAGAATTCATCCTGCTGCTTTTGTCAGCAGTCACATCATCAATAAATACAAGGGAACCAGTTCCTGAGGCAGCCATACATGCCCACGCCACAACACTACTTCCACCATGCTTCACAGATGAGGTGGTATGCTTTGGATAATAAGCCATTCCTTCCCTTCTCCATATTGTTCTCTTCCCATCATTCTGGTACAAGTTGACCTTTGTCTCATCTGTCCATATGATGTTGTTCCAGAACTGTACAGGCTTTTTTAGATGTTTTTTTGACAAACTCTAATATGGTCTTCCTGTTTTTGAGGCTTACCAATGGTTTACATCTTGTGGTAAACCCTCTGTATTTACTCTGGTGAAGTCTTCTCTTGATTGTTGACTTTGACACAGATACGCCTACGTCCTGGAGGGTGTTCTTGACCTGGCCAACCGCTGTGAAGGCGTTTTTCTTCACCAGGGAAAGTATTCTTCTGTCATCCACCACAGTTGTTTTCTGTGGTCTTCCAGGCCTTTTGGTGTTCCTGAGCTCATCAGTGCATTCTTTCTTTTTTAGAACGTACCAAATAGTTTTGCTATTTCACTGATCTCTGATGGGTTTTTTTTTCAGCCTAATGATGGCTTGCTTCACTGACAGTGACAGCTCTTTGGACTTCATATTGAGAGTTAACAGCAACAGATTCCAAAAGCAAATTCACACTTCAATTCTAGACCTTTTATCTGCTTAATTTTAAATTAAATAATGAGGGAATAACACACACCTGGCCATGGAACAGCTGAGCAGCCAATTGTCCAATTACCTTTGGTCCCTTAAAAGGGGGGTGGGGGGTGGGGGGGGGGGCACATATAAGAAGTGCTGTAATTCCTACACCGTTCACCCGATTTAGATGTAAATCCCTCCAAATTAAATTAAGGTCTGCACTTTGAGCTCATATTCATTATTTAATTTCAACTCCAATATTCTGTGGTAGACAGCTAAAATAACTATAACTTTGTCAATGTCCAAATATTTATGGACCTGAATGTACGTATACTTGTATATACTTATGCAAAAAGAGGTTATCTATCCGTTGATATTTTTTTTGTTACAATACAAATTGGAATTTGTTAAGCTAAAATGACACTTATTGATCATAGATGGGTCTTATGTGACTTCCTGGCGCTATCCCCCTTTTATATTCCTAAGATTATCGCTGATGTTCTCCACATCTTAAAGTCACTCTGTATAATAGCATCTGTTAAGTGATTGAAATTTAATTGTTGCCACTATTGCCTCTTCTGTATAAGAGCACCCTGGCATTAGGAATGTATAGCATTTACACGACTTTACACAACGTTAAATGTAAATTAGAGTGATGGGCGGAGGGGTTGGTAGTTTGTGACGTGATGGAAATAATTCTGCTTCCACAAGAACCACAAGGCCCCTGGAAAATATGCGCAATATCAGCCTACCCCTTTTTGTGATGTCACAGTTGCAACCCAGCCCACGTGTCTGTCTTTCAATTCTGTCAAATACAGAACCTGCCTGAAGTGGCAGCTTCCTGTAAAACTACACCAGCCGAAAAACAAATGGATTTCCTTATTTTGCATTACAGAAAGCACGTGCCATCTCAGACTTAATCTTTTGAAACCAGGAGTGTATATAAATGCATTAAGCGGTTGGTTTAAAAGGTCATTTACTATCTTGTAGCAGACACAAGCCTATTACCTCATTATCGGCTTATGACAGACCACATTAACAGAGGCTAATAATGGGAACAGACCAAAGTTAACTTCAGTATCATTCCTGTTAAGAAGGGTTTCCTTCTATTATGGCCTGTGGTAATGTCTACATAAAGTAGTCATGCATGAAGGCTTAGAAGTGGACTCCGTGGCACTCTAGAAATCACCAATTTGTTGTCAAATTAATAGTCTGCTATCCCCGCGGGGTTTTTTTTTTTTTTAAATCAAGGTGTTAATACACTTCGTTTAATTCTATGTATCATTTTCATACACCTATTTTCAAAAAAAAAAAAACAAAAACAAAATGCGGACGTATAAAAAAATACAAATTATTTTTGGGATTTTTCATTTTTACCTTTCTATCATTTTAGGTAATTTACAATGATAATACGGACATATTTTGGCAATGGCAAAAATATATAAAACAACTACAGCGTAACAGTGTGCAGTGTAAATGTTTAGTCCGCTTTCGGTTGTATTACTCATTTACTTTAGCTGGAGGCACAACATAGTAGGCTACGCAACAATGTGGGCGGTATTGTCTAAATCATGCCGGTGTCCATATTTGGTTCGTGGCGTCACAATCCGGAGGTTCATTCATATAAAGTAGTTTCAGCGGAATCCCACGGAGGAAACGTAAGCACCGACGCACGGAGGAGTCACTGTCACTATCTGGCTGTTGTAAACTCCGCACCAGTATCATTCAGTTCTGAATACCATTTCTTATTTTTAACCAGGCTAACACATATCCCAGTGAGCATTTCTAATGACAAGCAGCATGAAGGTTTTAAGCATAGACTGCCGACGTCTTCAGAAAATAATAAGAAAAGAATATGGAAATTGTCTCATAGTGGATTGCCGAACCTATTTTTCTTTCTTGGACTCAAGCATAAAAGGTTCCGTCAATGTAAACTTGAACTCGGTTATTCTCCGGAGATTGCGAGGGGGTCCCGTGCCTCTAAAATACATTATACCGGACGAAAAAGCCCAGTGTCGACTTCGAGAGGGCAGCATCTCGACTGTAGTAGCTTTGGACAGCAGTACGCTCCATTGGCAAAAAGTAAAAAAGGACAGTGTTGCCCAGATTGTTATCAGTACATTCTCACATCTAGCAAGTGGAGCTAAAATTTGTTTTCTGAAAGGTAAGACACCGAATGAAGAAATCTGTTGAATTGTGTTGACAATCCAATCGGGCTTATACAAAGCGTATGATACTGTATGTTGAGATTGTGCCCAATGCTCCATGGTGGATCTTCATATTTGTGATTAAAGTTGTATACTTATTCAAAATGAAAGCTGAGGCTTATAACTGTACTTTTGCCTCACATGGTCAACTGGCTCTTTCATTTTGTGATATGACTTAAAATGTAACTATAATGTAATTAAGTATTGCTTTTTAATACTAGCAGTTATTTATCCTTTAATGCGTGTTTATCAGTCACCTAATTAGACCTACATTTAGTCTTATAGCTGTTTCATGAGAAGAACACACTGTGCTTTACCCTACGGATTGCTCAGAGATGCGAGAGGTGGTATTGGGAGACAAACTGAAAATGCGCACAGCAACATCAAATTCAGTGGATATGAGTCAGACCTTGATAAATCATTACTCAGTCGCCAGTGCGCGGGTTAACTGTTTGGTCTCTTCCTCTGTGTATAACTGGAAAAATGTAAACATATTGGACTGACGTGAATTTGTAGCAGTCTTTCCTTTAAATGTGGACTAATTGTTATTCATTAAGGCATTTATATTCGTAAGATAAGAGCATTAAAGGACGAATGGACACAAGTCCATTTAAATCATCAATTTATAGGTACATTGGACAGGCAGTGGCTCAAAGCTACCAGGGACATAAAGGCCGTGTTTTTTCACGTTGTCGACACAATTCAGTTTGTCTGAGTTGATTGTCAATAGCTAGCTACTTCTAGATCTGGATTTGAATTCAATTAATAATTTCAATCCTTTATGGAAGAAACGAATTGTCGGCTATTTGTTAGTGTAAAGAAGCTTGACTGCTAGACTGAAATAAATAGTTTTTGTTACCATGTATTTTCTTTCAGGTCAATAAAACAATTTTATCCAGACAGTGAATCCAGAATTAGAATTTAATTGAAGGATAGACACTAACATTAGGCTAAAAGCCTGAAAAGAACAACAACTTTACTTCTTTCAGTTTTATCAGTGAACAAGCAGACGTGCAACAGACAGAATGGGGAAATGGTCGGAAGATCAAGTAGACACTAGTAGCTGAGAGCTCCAAAATTTTTGCCTTTGCAATTTATTTTATCACAACTTAATTAATCTATTTATTTATTCATGTATTATTTGGTTGATAAAAAGCATTTCTCATTTCAAGCAATTCACCTCAATCTGCTAGAAATATCACAACCAAAAAGGCACAAATGTATTTTCTTTTCTGTATATGCCTTCTGTCTTGAAATAAAATGAGTTTCTGCAAATTTGAACGAAACTGCCATGGGATTATTATTCGGTGTAACATTAAGTCTGTGGAACTGCAACAGGGGACAGTTTCCCACTGCTCCAGTTAGACCGATCCCACTGCCGGCCATTTTGTCTAAAAAGAAGATGACAGTTATGGGTGAAGCACTTTAAGCACATATCCCTGGCTCTTATAAACATTCTGTCCTCCTAAAAGCACCAATAAGATGTACAGAGCCTGAGAAAAAAAATGATAGAATAATTATAAACAATCAGCTTCTATATGTAAACACAGTGTGTTATGTTGCCTTTTATGATTTTATGTTAGCCAAACAATTAAATTTAATGCAGACTAGAATGCTTCAAAAATAATTGAAGTGCACCATAATATCATTCATGTTAAACATTACTGAGATATTGTATATTGAAATGTGTGATGTTTAACATGGAAGTCGTGGTTGTACAGACTGATTAAAGCAAGACGCCAAGATGGCCAAGCTAGTAAAAGCTAATGAAGAGCCAATAGGCATGAGTAACTCTAAAATACAGTCTTTTTAAAAATGAGGCATCTATGCCACAAACAGCCAGCTTTATTCAGGATGACAAATTAGAATACATGTCACAAAAATGTGCTGTGTTTTACTAAAAACATATTGAGTAATGAATGTAGTATGTAAAGGTACATCTAACTATATAGATGACCTTTCAAACTTCCACTTGCTTTAATCCACAGGTATAGTAATCCGTGTATTTTTCTTCTCGACAGGCGGATATGAGCGCTTCCATTCTCAGTACCCCGAGCTCTGCACTGAGCTGACACCCACCCCACAGCGCGAAATGCAGAAGCCGGCCTCTCACCACAAACCAGATTACGATCAGGTGCGTACGGGGGAAGGGTCAGCGGTTCCCGTCCTCAGCCCACATTCAGAACGAGCCGTTTCCCTCTTTCCCTCGCTCACTCATTCTGCTCGACGTTTTGTGAAAGAGTGCAGTCACGCTGGCCAGCCAGTTCCGTAACTGCTGCGGCCTTTGATGCAAAACGATTTCTTTTTAACTTCTCCATCGCAGTCCAGCTTCATAAAATCTCATTCGCTCTGTTTGCTAATGTACATGCCTGAGCCAACTGGTGGACAGGCATAATACCTTTAAAGCAAAGACAGAGAAAACCTCAACCTAGAGATGCCCAGTAAAATACAAAGATAACCTTTTAAACTTTTCACCTCATATTGATGTAAATGATAAATAATAGTGATGATAGCTTGAAAGTATTTTAAATAACTCATATAAATAAAAGTTTCATACTAGCTGTTAACATTTAAATAATTGCTAGATAATTATTGCAAAAGTATGTTTTTCTGCCTTGCAGCTCCAAATGCCCCAAATTCTTGGCCTTGCTTCACACTACAGGCTAAAAATAGTGATTGCTGCTGTAATTTACATAACTATCTCACAGGAAATCCTTTGCATTTGATTCTTGTGCAAGATATTCAAATGCCTGCTAAAAAATCCCAGTAACTATAAATAGGATTAGACATTCACAGGGACGCTCACTTCTAGTGAGGGCATGGATATTAAAACCACAGGTTTTTGTTACGCAAACATGGATTATGAGATGCAGAACGCATTCTGTTTACAGCATTCAGGTCAATCCAATTTAATGTATATAGCACTTTTTACAGAGACAATGTCACAAACAGGATGTTTCACAGGAAAATTGGGAAACACTGGACCAGAACACCCCCCCCCCCCAAAAAAAAAGAAAAAGAAAAAAAAATGACGTCAAAAAAGAAAAGCTCCCCAGTGGGAAGAAATAAAAAGGCAAACAATGGTGAGAAAAAAAACTTCCTGGTGGAAGAACTCTCAGGAGAAGCCGAGCTGACAGGAAGAGCTCTTTCTCCATTCTGCCACATTCATGTGTGACACTGCAGTAACGTCCATGAAGCTCTCTAAAAAAAGCTAAGGTAGTCACTTTCATAACCCTCTGCGGTTATGCTGGTGTAGACTTCTCTTTATTTCAGCCTTTGAAATATCTATCCCTGAACCTGAGATGGTTCTTGATCTGTCTGACAGTTGAAAAGGGGTTTTTCTGAAAGTATTCTTTGTTCATACACCACAGTGGTCTTCCTTTGCTGAGCTCACCAATACCAATGTACCAAACAGCTGATTTCGATGCACCCAATATTCTGGCTATGTCTCTGATTGATTTATTCAGATTTTTTCACCCCATGATAGAATACTTTACTGGCATTGACACTCTGTTGAGAGACAACAGCAACGGGGCTCTAAATGCAGATCCCATACCTAGAATCAACCTTTTGTTAGCTTTCTTGTGCATGAGCTAATGATGCAGAAACACACAGCTGAACAAGAAACAGCTGAGCCAATTGTCCAATTACTTTTGGTCCCCCTAACTGGGGGGGGGGGCAATATTTACAAAGGGCTGAAATCCTTACCTCGTTCACCTGATATGGATGCAAATACCTGCAAATTAAAGCTGACAGTCTGCACTTAAACCTCTCATTCATTGTTTAATTTCAAATCCAACGTGCTAACATACAGAGCCAAAACAACAAAAATGTCTCACTGTCCAAATGCTTATGGACTACAGTGTAAATGACTACACCACAACTGCCATTTAACACTGTTGCACTTGGTCAGACAGGCCTTTGATTAAACAGATTACTAACTAGGCCTACATCTCACGTATATATGAATAAATAGGTATGTTTTTTTCTTGGCCTCAGCATGTCAATGTGCAGATGCACAAACAAATCACCCCTGAAGCTTTGTGACTGGATTGAGCGAGTGAGACGGCACCGTACAGAAGCACTAACCCCCGAATTCACACAGGAAGTGAATATGCAGGATTATAAACGAACTAATACTTTGTGGCTTACCAGGGCTGTCTAGGTCAGTCTCTGAAATCCTCGTGACGTAAGCTGCGGACAGGCCACAATTGTTTCTCGGCGAATTAGTTCAGTATAGCAGTTGAGAGCCTGAAGTCTGGTCAGAGTGAGTCATTTCATGTGGTGAAAACTATCGGTCACAGCTATATCACTTGACAAACAGCGAGATTAATGCCAAGGCATTATTCATTTTGGAAGTGTAGAATTTAATAATGAAGCCATTTATACTTACTGGTCTACTATTTATATGTGAACTCATATAATCCATTATGTCAGTAGTGCCCTTCAGCCAGCCAACATTTGTGAAATCTTTCCTTTCTTTAAGGTATTTATGGTCCTGTCAAAGAGCTGGTACCAGATCTAGAGGACTGGCATTAATATTGAATGCTTGATATTTAGGGGCTTCCATTCAATTGAGACACAAATACTGGTCAGCAGTGGTGTTGCCAGTCGTATATGTATCAAAGACATTCAGCTGATACAAAAAAATTGAATAAATAAAAACAATAGATATGACTAGCTTTGAAGAGTGATATATTGTGGTTTTATTATAGGTTCTATGGGACGTGTTTGTTTTCTCATAAGAGATAAGCTATAATTATGGGCTTTTTTCCCTCAGTGTCGTCACTAAACCTTTATTGACTTTGTTTGTTTTGTCCGTTTTCTTTCTCCCAGGGCAAGCCGGTGGAGATCCTGCCTTTCCTGTACTTGGGCAGTGCCCACCACGCTTCCAGGGAGGACTACCTCCGTGACCTTCAGATCACGGCCTTGCTCAACATCTCCCGCAGGGACCCGCAGCAGCCCAAAGGACGCCTGCGCTACAAGCGCATCCCGGTGGAGGACAGCCACCTCGCCGACATCAGCGCCCACTTCCCCGAGGCCATAGACTTCATTGGTAAGCGCCTCCTCCGCACCGTCCGCGGCCTCAGGGGGACCAGTAAGGCCAGGCCTTCGGAGGACACGCCCAAACGCTGCACGCTGTCAATCTTATTACTGGACACATGCCAGAAAGAGGGTATTAATTGTGCTGTTGAATATTTTTATCGCCGTGGGGCTCCAGGATTCGGACATGCTTTTCTCAGAAACTTTAAATGTACTATTCCCTGCCTATAGAAAATGCACTTGTAGTTAGACAGTTATAAAACAGCATGACAAGAAATTATACTGTAAGTGAATAATGAGTAGTAAACTTATTTAATTAAGACAGTGCTACTTTCTGTAAAATAAATAAATATATAAATTGATCTGCAAACATTTAAGGTAATTCTGTGCAACTTTAAAATATACTCAATTAGTAACATGGCAGGCATTAACTATGTGGGTGGACAGAATGAAAGAAGAAACACATTTCTTTATCTGCCAGTAGTCTGCTAAAGGAGGATGTAGTCATTTTAGCAGGCTCGGCTGTTAAAAATAAACCTCGATTTGTCAGGGAAGCGATCCTGCGCTAATCTTTCTCAGCACCTGTCCTCCAAAAAGCCCGGAGTGGATGTGCGTAATGGCCGTCATTCAAAATGGAGCCTCACCCTCCTGATTCCAGAAAACACACGACGAAGCTGCCGCCAGCTTTTAGCCTCGTCACTCAGGCGTAGCCAGGGACAATGAGGCGTCCTAGTTAACGGCAGGTTTAGAAGCAGCTGTTTACCTGCTGAAGGTGCGTCTAGCGGAGGCCAGTTGCACAAACGTCATCAGAATAAAAACATCAACAGCCTCATTTGCTCATACTAATAGTCTGGCACGATAAGCCCACAAGCCGTCCCGTCCACGGCTGAACAGTGCGTCAGGACTCCACTGTGGGTGAAACGCAGTGGAAACACACACAGAGTAGGCTGGGTAATGGAAAATTCTGCCTCAGGAGCAGAGGAGTACATTTTTCACTTGCACTGATCGGCAGCAGTGCTGGTGTGCTATAACACATGCAAATTTAAAAACACTTCATATTTTTTTCAAGAAGACATTGCTTCCTTCTTCTATGACCCACATCATTTTATTAATATCTCCCTCTCTCTCTATCTATATATATTCATAGTTCTTAGAAAGTCTCATTGAGATAAAAAAAAATATTTTGTAAAGAATACCTTTCCAAGAGGCAGCATATTTAAAAGCAAGCACATTACACAGAAAAGGATACATACCACCAAGTAAAAACCACCAAGCTAATGCTATTCTTAATGTTACCACCAAATCTGAAGATAATTTTTCTTCTTTTGTCAGAAGAAAAAAATGAATGAATTGCTGTGATTGTTTTGTCTTTCAGACTGCGTGAGAACATCAGGGGGGAAAGTTCTGGTTCACTGTGAAGCGGGCATCTCCAGATCTCCCACCATATGCATGGCCTACATCATGAAAACCAAGGGACTTCAGCTGGAGGAGGCCTTCCAGTTCATCAAGCAGCGGCGGCCCCTTATCTCCCCGAACCTCAGCTTCATGGGGCAGCTGCTTCAGCTCGAGACCGAGCTCCTCCCCTCTGTGACGCTTACGCCTACTGCCCCCTGCAGTCAGGACAGAAAATCACCGCGCGCAGACGCCTTCGCTCTCAGCAATACGTACGAGGCTTCCGTGTTCAGCTTCCCAACATCCTTTCTGACTCCAGTGTCCATTCAGACCCCGGTGCACCAGCTGAATTTATGCCCGATAACCGCGTTGCCTTAATTTGAACACTGTGCGTGTGCAAGATGAGGGACAGAAAACGGAAATTGCCAGTGAAAATGTACACTCAACATATGACGAAGGAATGAAGGACATTTGTTTCTTTCTTGTTTAGTAATTAAGTTACTACAGACTCTGTTTTTCTACGTATGTAATAAACCAAGCACGGCAAGTAGATTGATAACTGCCTTAAAGTGATTTTTGTTCACAGTAAGTTAGAAGTGCATTATAAATGCGGGTATTCCAATTTTTTAAAGCTTGAAAGTTAGTGGAAATAGTACCCTAATAAAGATGTTGGCCAAATACAACACATTGTTGATTCTTTATTTTTCCATACGCACAGTGAGTTTGCTAAAATCCACACCAGACTTTGGCTAATTGTTACATTACATAATTTTCACTTAGTCCGGTTGGTTTCATATTGTAACGATTCAAGCGCACCAATGCGCAAATAAAGCGATTTGTGTGTACACGTGTGTGTTCGATTATATTTGGTGGGTATTCCAGTTATTAGGCATACATTCTCCTAGCAAATAATGTTGGAGTCTCGAACGCATTGTGTAGCTATTTTGATAGCCACTTATAATCTTGGTAGAACAAGGGTGTCTGTCCAGAATTGCGGATTTGACCAGTCGCTTTTCGGCGATGGGCTCTGATGTTGCATTCGTTCAGAATCGCGACCCTAGATACGTTCCAAATCTAAAAACAGTAGAAGTCCTCTGTCTATCGGTCATGATATGCGCTAAAAGCCAAGAAGAGGCTGGCACTATTGTAATTCTGATGCGCTAATCTATTCAGGCCGAACACGTTAATGTGACATTGTTCGCCGGTTTTATCGAATCCCCTCTCGCTCAATTTCTGAATAAATATCAGAAATGTGTTTGTAATTGAATGCTTTTTTCTCTTACTACTCCCTTGTGTAGCGTAATTGTAAACCCATGTTTCTTGAAGTTCGTTTGTTTGGTGCACACCTGAGTACGGGTGAAGGTTTCACACCTGTCAAAACCTAACAGAAAAAACTTCAATTGGTCCGCACCAGATGACGTCGTGTGAAAGCACCCCTAGCCTACCTGCTTCATGCATGACGCATTTTGCAATGTTGTGGGCATTATGGGATATAATCAATATATGGCATTTTCGATTTTATTGTAGGCTAGTAGACAGGCAATTCTAGTCCTAGTGCCAATTGTTTAGCACAGCCGCCTGCCAATATATTGGCACAAATTACTGATAATGTCCCTATTGTAAGAACATATTATAGTAAAAGCAATATCTATGTAGGCTATTTGCGTCAACTCAAAGTTAGTTGAGAGGAAAGGCCTGTATGAATGAACAGAGAAGCAGGAGAATGAAACCAATTAATTTCATAAAGCGCCCACTGAGCCACAATGTATAACCTAGGCTACTGTACAATGTAAGCGTCAGGCTACACTTTGCGTACAATACATAAAGCACGACTGGAATTAAACATATAATAAAAAGACTGTTAAACGGACTTCCTGTGGAATATAACCTTATAATGGTTTAGTGCAAAATGTATTTCTGTCTAGTGACTTCAAGTAGTATTTTTCACACTCCGGGTACGATAAAAAGACAGCTACGCAACCCGCACTTTTGCCGCCGAACGTCTCATCCTATGGTAGATACCAACTGAACAAAATATGGGTGAACATAAAAATGTCGATAAACTGAAAGATGTTTAACTTTCATGAACAAGAAAATATTAATACTGCATAACAAATAAATTATTTTACATACTAATTAATAGAAAATACACGCCATTTTAATTTTTACAAGACTGTATTTTCTTAAAATTGAATTCGTGTTGGTTTTCGTTCACCTACAGCGGCCATTTTTACTATTCCTCCTCATCCTTCTCAGCCACCATTTTTGTCTTTTATTTGTGTTATGCAGTGTATCGATAATCTGCATTTCGGATATTTTAAAATTAAGAAATGCATATAATTGCTACACAGTTAATAATTTAAATGCACGCCGCCACGCTTCGGTGAACGGAAAGGACATTTCCTGAACTCTTGTGAATTAATCTACTTGATCTCCGAGACAAGAATTCTTGCAGAGCGGGTTAGCTAGCAAGCTAGCCACAATAGCGCCGAAATGTACATCAAACAGGTAGCTAATAGTAGTTTTCATTTTTTTTGACGTACATGTAATTGTGACTCCGGTTTATGAAAGTAATATATATATAAAATGTAATCGAAATTTTGTATCTATCTCCGTGCAGATTGAGAAAGTTTTTTTGTCAGAAAGCACGGCACATTGTTTTCGCAAATATACGCTCGCGAACGTATTAGCTCGAGCTAGCTTAGGCGGCAATTTCAGCTAAATAACGAAGTGCTAGCGAACTACTTATCTTACGAATGTGACTCAGGTAGTGCATTTTATTTTTTATGAGTAACGGTTTGGTGTAGTCGCGCGCGGGTTTTAACATGTCAAACAAGCTATCTGACGAGGTTTCCCTCGGTGTGGTTGCTGACTGTAAAGTTAGCATGTGAGTTAGCTTGCTGGGCTAGCTGGCTGATTATGTCGGACTACCAACTTTTGCACGAGGGGAAAATCTGGTTTGTCGCTGTAATTGGCACTATCTATGGTGTTTGGAGTTAATGCTTTGTAGTAATGCTAGCTAGAGTGCGTTTTTATACTAATAATGGCGAATCAGTAATGAATACCAGCAGCAGGCGCATTGCGGCCTGGTAAATAAATGTCACAGTAATTTGGCTGGTCGTTCACATGAATGGGGGGCTGGTAAGCTTCAAGTCTAGGCTAAACTAGCTCTACTTTTCAAAACAAACGCACATAGCCACACCACGAGTATCCCCCACCCCCCACTTGTTAGCCTATTACGCATCTGGGCTTTTAAAGTCTTTTTCCAGGTTTATTAAAGTTAAAAAAAACGTGAGTTGAGGTGAACAACACAAACTTTTGAGTTAGATTCGAACTCTTCACACAGTCAGTCGGTTTTAGACATTTGCTGATGTTTCTGTTACTAAATGTGAAAAATTGAAGATGTAGGTAATAACGTTGTTCGTATTAGACATGCAACGAGGATAAAGTTTTAAGCTCGCTTCAAACGATGCGATGTACTTGGCTAAGTAGCGAATAGCGCAGCAGACACACCCACTCCAACATTTTAACGCTAAATAACCGAGCAATAACATCAGTTTGAGATATTCACTAATCTCCTTTGCCGAAATATGTTTCAGCGGCCAATCGTCAAGGTTTTGGAAGGTCGTTCATTTTATGCATTGTTTTTCTCCGGGTGTAGGTGATTATCCAGGGGTTCCGAAGTTATCGAGATCAGACTGTGGTCGATCCATTCAGCTCAAAGCACAACGTCATTGGTGAGTTTCTAGCAGTCAATAAGTTCTAAAGGTTTTTATATATATGGAATTGCATCACTGTAGCAAGCTTTTAAAGAATTTGTGTCGAAAAGGGAAAATTGCAACACATTTTCTTTTGTTTGTTTTAGTTGGAAGAAATGGCTCCGGAAAAAGCAACTTCTTCTATGGTATGTGCACATTTTCTTGTATTTAAATGTATTTTAATTGTCATAAAGATATGCCGTTTTATTGCATATGCCAAAAAAGGTCCTACAATTCTTTTTTTTCATTGTTTGTATTTTTCCCCCCAGCCATCCAATTTGTTCTCAGTGATGAGTTCAGTCACCTACGCCCAGAGCAGAGACTGGCTTTACTGCATGTGAGTCTTTGAGTGAAGTAAAGTTAATGATTAGATTGGATATAGCATTGTGCAACGCTAAGAGTTTTTCTCTTTCAGGAAGGGACTGGTCCGCGTGTCATCTCTGCTTTTGTGGAAATCATATTCGACAATTCTGACAACAGGTTACCGGTAAGCAAGCCTAGAAAATGCAGTTTCTTCACGTATGAAACGGGTCTTCTTATGAATGGGTAGCAAGCATTTTCTTGATTTTTTTAATCAATTAATCAGTCAATTAATGAATTAATTAATTAATTTTTCAACATAAGTTAGTACAAAAGTAAGTAATTTAACGGTTTCCTAACAGATTGACAAAGAAGAGGTCTCTCTCCGTCGTGTTATCGGAGCAAAAAAAGACCAGTATTTCTTGGACAAGAAAATGGTGACGTGAGTAACATTTTCTCGGCACAACAACAGGCATGGAGATGGTGACTCAGAATGATTTAAAATTCATACTGCCAAATGTTCTATACAATAGGAGCTGTTGAATATAGTAATTAAACACAAAGGCTGACTTGGACCACCCTGTATAAATAGAACAAATGTTCAGCCAAGATTTTCTCTGAACAGAAAACAAAAATGTTATATATATTTGCTAACATAATGCCTATTAATTAATTTATTTCAGGAAAAATGACGTGATGAACCTGCTGGAAAGTGCTGGGTTTTCTCGCAGCAATCCTTACTATATTGTGAAGCAAGGAAAGGTAAGACCGTTGTGAACTTGTAACCCTTCTACCCTTTTATTTCTTTTTGGTATTATTATTTCTTTGAGCCTTGGGTGTTTATTTGTCCTATTTTTAGTGTTAACGGAAGCGAGCTCTTTGCCCGTGTTCATGAAGCATGTGAACAGGAGCGCTGATCTAGGATGCCTTTTCCCTTTTGCCTCTATATGGATCGATGGACATGGACTGATCCTAGATCAGCGCTTGTACTCCGATGCTTTATGAATATAATCACCGTACGTGGAAAAACCAGAGTATCGCGGTTTGCTTGCGAAATCATATTTGCATTGTACAGGGAAGTATGTTTCTGTGACTGGTAGAACTTGTATAGCGATGTCCCGTCGACAAGCAGCAGTCTAGAGGATTGCGTTCGCGTCAGGCGCGTGCCAATAGGCAGGCGTGACCGTCGCTGTTCCCCGTTCAGATCAACCAGATGGCGACAGCGCCCGATTCCCAGCGGCTGAAACTGCTGAGGGAGGTGGCCGGGACCCGAGTGTACGACGAGCGCAAGGAGGAGAGCATCTCCCTCATGAAGGAGACGGGTAAGACCTCCCGAGGAAGACCGCGCTCATTCACTGGGCTGTACATGAGATACAAGGGCAGAGTGTAGCCACACACCCATAGAATATGTTCCAAAAGCAGTTATTGGATGGATTTAAATGTTTCGTAAGCAGATAGAAACTTGTGGTCTATACTTTCCTTGTTTGATCGTCGTGAGAAAGCATCAGTTCTGTTCCTCATGTTGTGTCAGTGTTTAAAGTTTGAAAGAACGGTCGCTATTGAAAACGTTAGCTCCAGACTAAGGGAGGCTCATACTGTTGAAGTGGTGTAAGCTATTTCAAATGTAAATGCTCCTGTGCTCGATGGCGACCTGTCATCGCGTGTACTGCCTGAACACTTTCGCACCGGCGGCTGCGTTTCGCGTGCCGTTCGCTGTGGAAGTGAGAGGCGGCGGCTAGGTTAGCGGCTAATCGGCGCTGTGCCCTCCCCTCAGAGGGCAAAAGGGAGAAGATCAACGAGCTGCTGAAGTACATCGAGGAGCGCCTGCACACGCTGGAGGACGAGAAGGAGGAGCTGGCGCAGTACCAGAAGTGGGACAAGATGAGGAGAGCCCTGGAGTACACCATCTACAACCAGGAGCTCAACGAGACCCGCGCCAAGCTGGACGAGGTGCGCCCCCTAGAGGCGGGAGGGCAGGGAGCGTGCGGGGAGACGGACCGGTCTTAGGAGTGCACGTTCAACGCTTTCTTTTCTCAGAGGAACAGAGACACTTACTGTCATACGCCAGAGATAAAGCGATGGTTCGGTTTTATTTTGCCATGTGAAAGTTTGTTTGAAGCTGTAGGTATATATGAGGTCACTTAAGATACTGCCCCCTAATGATCCTGCAGGTGTGTGAGTCCCCTCTCCCCCACACACACACACATCTGAAGGCGACAGTGCAGAGACCCTAGGGCATGGTATAGAAAGCCATATTCATTTGTCCGTTCTCTGCTGCTAGGCGAGTGACCATGCTCATTGTTTGTACCTTTCAGCTGTCCACCAAGCGGGAAACCTGCGGGGACAAATCTCGACAGCTGCGGGACGCCCAGCAGGACGCCAGGGACAAAGTGGAGGTACGCGTCTCGCACACCTCCCAACGGACACTTCAGAGCGCTCAGACTCATTATTGGAAAGATTTTGGCCGTCGTGTTAAAGTCGTCCTGGAGTGGATATAGCTGATCCTAGGACCATATTAATTTTCAGGTTTTTATTGGAGCAGAAAGACAGTGAGATGGGTTTTAGAGGAACATTAAGGCAGTGAGATGGGTTTTAGAGGAACAGAAAGGCAGTGAGATGGGTTTTAGAGGAACAGAAAGGCAGTGAGATGGGTTTCAGAGGAACAGTAAGGCAGTGAGATGGGCTTTAGAGGAGCAGAAAGGCAGTGAGTTGGGTTTTAGAGAAACAGTAAGGCAGTGAGATGGGTTTCAGAGGAACAGTAAGGCAGTGAGATGGGTTTCAGAGGAACAGTAAGGCGGTAAGATGGGCTCTTCCTCTTCCTCAGGAAACGGAGCGGGTGGTGCGCGAGCTGAAGGCCAAGATCTCGGCCATGAAGGAGGAGAAGGAGCAGCTGAGCACGGAGAGGCAGGAGCAGATCAAGCAGAGGACCAAGCTGGAGCTGAAGGCCAAGGACCTGCAGGACGAGCTGGCGGGGAACAGCGAGCAGAGGGTACGGAGGCCTGGGGTGTGCTCGTAGCGTAATGGGCAGGGTGCTGGGCTCAGAACCGAAAGGCTGTGGGTTCGATTCCCAGCCGGGGCACTCCTAGGTGTAGCATGAGAGGCAGGTTTAGACCGAGTACCCTCACCTGGGCATTTCAGGCTCCTGGTAAGGGAATGAAAACCAGTCATGTGGTTTACTTCCCTGCTTTCTTTTATCCAGCAGTCATTTGGTTTGTAAAAGAAAATGTTACAATACTTTTAAATGTGCCAGTCTCGTATGTGCAGATGTGTGTCATTTCTGATAAAAGGGGAAAAAAAGACAAGATCACCGAAGTTGCATGTTTAACCTTTGCTGCGGTTTTTGGTCTGAGGAGATGAATTTGATTTGATATGATTGATATCCACCGTTTTTTCCCCCCCTGGCAGAAACGATTGCTCAAGGAACGGCAGAAACTTCTGGAAAAGATCGAGGAGAAGCAGAAGGAGCTGCAGGAGACGGAGCCCAAGTTCAACGCCGTGAAGGAGAAGGAGGAGCGAGGCATAGCCAGGTGCGGGGTCCTGCGGGTTTACCTCCTGCCGCTGTGAGTTTCCTCCCTGAACTGAACTGCTCTGCTAAATGGGGTTTTCCCCGCTCCCTTGCGCCCCCTGCAGGCTGGCCCAGGCCACGCAGGAGAGGACCGACCTGTACGCCAAGCAGGGCCGCGGCAGTCAGTTCACCTCCAAGGAGGAGCGGGACAAGTGGATCAAGAAGGAGCTCAAGTCCCTGGACCAGGCCATCAACGACAAGAAGCGCCAGATCGCCGCTATCCACAAGGACCTGGAGGACACTGAGGCCAACAAGGAGCGCAACCTGGAGCAGTACAGCGTGAGCAGCGGTCCCTTAGAACAGCTCAGATACCGCTAACATTTTAGCGTGTTCTCTTCCAGTGCGCTCTCAATGGAGGAATGTGAATTTGAGGCTTTGGAAAGCCTATATGCATTAGTCATATCCATTGATCAATACGTTAAAATGATTTTTTATAAGTAAGCATTTCTTTTTTTTCCCCATCTAAAGAGATGTTCACCGCTGCCTAAACTTGAATTCATATTAGGCAAGATGAGAAAATACTGAGCACTATGGCATCGATTAGTATATACTGAGCAATCTGGCATCATTTAGCAAATACTGAGCACTCTGACATTGTTTAGTATATCCTGAACACTGGCATCACTCAGTATATACTGAGCAATTTGGCATTGTTTTGTGTATACTGAGCACTGTGGCATTGTTTAGTATATACTGGGCAATCTAGCATCATTTAGTATGTATTGAGCAGTTTGGCATTGTTTATTTCAGGTTGATGTACAGTGTAAGAAATAAAGGAATAGCATGTGCCTAATTAAACCATGTCCTTTTCCTTTCTTTCCAGAAACTAGATCAGGATCTGAACGAAGTGAAGACGCGCGTGGAAGAATTGGACAAGAAATATTACGAAGTAAAGAACAGAAAAGATGAACTGCAGAGCGAGAGAAAGTAAGATTTATTCTTTTCAGACTGCTCCCACGTGCTTTTCATTAAAACCATAAGCGTAAAATAAAATGGGCGATAGATTAGGGTTTATCTGATGACACTTTCAATTTTGTCTGGTGTCATTGTATATTTGTTTCACAGCAGCGGTGTGTGGTGTTCTGATAAAATGTTTAATCTCCATATGGATCTATGGAACTTACCAGAGTAGAAATATTAACTTGACGAACATCAAACAAATATGCTTTCGGCCAGCCTAGCATTTTGCATCAAATTAAAATAGTTTTTTTGGTAACTAAGACTGTTAGTGTTGTTTTTATTGGTGAGATTGCGGCAAGCCATCTGGAATAGTGATTTGGCCCTGATGTGAGAGGGAAGAAGCGCAGGTGCGATTTGGAGGCGAGCGTTAGCCTAGCTCCTGTTGTTCTTCCACACAGTTACCTGTGGAGGTTAGGGTTAGGGTAGTGCTGTTGTTAATGGGTTTCTCCCTGGCACAGTTACCTGTGGAGGGAGGAGAACGCGGAGCAGCAGGCCCTGGCCGCCAAGCGGGAGGACTTGGAGAAGAAGCAGCAGCTCCTGCGCGCGGCTACCGGAAAGGTCCGCACACTCACCCGCCCGCACACACACCCGCACACACACCCGCAAGCCTGCCCGCTCGCACACTCACCCACACGCCTGCTCGCCCGCACGCCCGCCCGCCTGCCCGGGCACACACCCGCCCGCTTATAAGATAAGACTATTGGTTTGTTTTCGAGCTGTGAAGGTTGACTCCTGTTCCTGTGTTTCCCGCAGGCCATTTTGAACGGCATCGACAGCATCAACAAAGTGCTGGAGCACTTCCGCCGCAAAGGCATCAACCAGCACGTCATCAACGGCTACTACGGGATCGTCATGAACAACTTCGAGTGCGAGCCCGCCTTCTACACCTGCGTGGAGGTCACGGCCGGGACCAGGTGAGCGCCCAGCCGCCTGTAGCGTCATTCATGAAAACTCTATTTGTTTTTGTGCAGTAATTCAGGCTGCTTGCTTCACACCTCCTTTTCAAAAAGGGTGATCTCCAGACCCTTCAGTCCATAGAAATTGCTATCTTTTGTTTTCTGTACATTTTCTAGAACTTTCCTCCAGTTTATCCCTTCTGCTGTAGATCACACCTGCTTTTGGTACATACGGGGATACGTTTGGGTGTTGCCTCATTTTGGCTGCCGCATTGCACGGTCCGGGTCCTGCATTTTCATTTTGATTTTGCTTTAAGGTGTTATTGACATTTGAAATGTAAAATATAAGAGTTAAATTAATACAATATTGATCTAGTTACTAGAAGGGAAAAAAAAATTCTGGAAGAATAAGAAGTTACCAAAGCCAATACTTTGTTTCCTGTCCCAAGGCTATTTTACCACATCGTGGAGACTGATGAAGTCAGCACCAAAATCCTGACCGAGTTCAATAAGATGAACCTGCCAGGGGAGGTCACCTTTCTGCCCCTCAGCAAGCTGGACGTCAGAGATACGGCCTATCCAGAGACAAACGTAAGGAGTCTGTTCTGTTAAATTACACAGCACATCCAGAGACAAACGTAAGGAGTCTGTTCTGTTAAATTACAGAGCACATCCAGAGACAAACGTAAGCCGTCTGTTCTGTTAAATTCACACATTGTGTTATTTATTTTATTTTATAGAATTTTATTTTTCAGTTTTCTGGCACCTGGAACACGTACTGAATTGGAATGAAACTTGCTCTGTGACTTAACCTTAAGCGTGTTGTTCTCAGTGCTGTTGATGTGTGATGTATCACATTATTTTACATCTTTGCTAAACAAGACTACTCTTGGTCCTCATTTTATTGTACTTCCGATCAGCGGTGTAATGTAATGGTGCGGTTTGCGTCAGTGAAAATATGTACGAGCGGATTGTGTTCAGAAATATAACCTACGTGTGGCTCTCAATAAGAGCTCTCGCCGAATGGCCAATCGCAGCGCAGTGTAACGAACGGGCGTGTCCCTTTTCAGGACGCCATCCCGATGATCAGCAAGCTGCGCTACAACCCCAAGTTCGACAAGGCCTTCAAGCACGTGTTCGGCAAGACGCTGATCTGCCGCAGCATGGAGGTGTCCACCCAGCTGGCCCGCGCCTTCACCATGGACTGCATCACGCTGGAGGGTGAGCGGGGGGGGGGGGGACAGCACACGACCCCGCCGAAATGTGTGCTCCCAGCCCTGTAGTCCTGGGAGGTGTTTCAACTGACAAAATATGGCTCATATATTTGAGCTGGTTGGAATGGGAACATCACAGTCACATTGCTTTAAGACTAATAAAAGCATGTGTTCTAATTCAGTTTTTCCTTCCATTGTTGAAAATTTTATGTTTGGAATGAATGCCAAGAATTAGTGTTAAAAGGACACTGTATTCTTTAGTGGTTTATATTTGGTTTGGGAATGGGAACGGTTGAAAGTAAAGTTCAGCGGGTTTGGTTTGAGTGAAAAGCGTGGCGCATCGAGGGCCTGTGAAGTCAGGTGACCGCTGCTGTGTGCGCTGGGCTGCAGGTGACCAGGTGAGCCATCGCGGGGCCCTCACTGGGGGGTACTACGACACCAGGAAGTCCCGCCTGGAGCTGCAGAAGGACGCCCGCAAAGCAGAGGAGGAGCTGGGAGAGCTGGAGGCCAAGCTGAACGAAAACCTGCGCAGGAACATCGAACATATCCTGCCCATTTAGTGTGTGTGTGTGTGTGTGTGTGTGTGTGCATGTCAGTCTGACTGTGTGAGTGTTTGGGTGTGTCTGTGTGCGCGTCTGGCAGTCTGTCTGTGTGTGTGTGTGTGTGTGTGTGTGTGTGTGTGTGTGCGTGTGGTATTCTAGAACCTTCATGCCCAGTAATAGTCTCCTACTGTGTTTAATGGGCTGGTATGTATCATATTCCCTGTTGGAGTACATTGTAAATAGCTGTTAATATTGGTGCTGTCTGTAGTTATTGTTTGTTGTGGACCAGGTAATCGTGTGCAGTATTTATTTTTTCATACGTGTCTTGCCATTGGCTGCCGGACGGTGGGCGTGTTTGAGTCTTCGTCCTTAACGGCCCGCACGCATCAACAACGAGATCGACCAGCTGATGAACCAGATGCAGCAGATCGAGACGCAGCAGCGCAAGTTCAAGGCGTCCCGGGACAGCATCCTGTCCGAGATGAAGATGCTGAAGGAGAAGCGGCTGCAGTCGGAGAAGACCTTCATGCCGAAGGTGACCGGCCCGTTCGCTCTCTCGCCATGGGGGCGGGTATTTAAGTCCCGTGTTCCGTTAGCGCTATCTCCCAGTCACCGTCCCTTTAATACTGCCGTTACCGTCACAGGGAGTTGAAGTAGGCGTACACACACCACTATTAAAACTAGACTAAAGGCTTAAAATGGCTACAGTACAAAAAATTATTTTGTCAGTGTTAAAAATATAAACTGTTATTGCCTGAGGCATTGGTGTAGTTCTGTGGGAAACAGTACCCATTTGTCTGGCTAGTGATATCACCCATGACTTGACGATTTAAGGCTCCACTTCTTACACGAGTTTATTAGCCTGACCTTTCAGACTACTCCCCATTAGCCGTTAACAGTCAGTGTGTGCTGTAGGTTTTTTTTTCCTTGTGCTCCTGACTAGGAAAACCTGAATCTCTTGCACTGAAATTTTCACCGTCTTTATTACGATACTGCCGTAATAGTGTTCATTTGTTTTAACACACCAGCAAGAATGTTATGGTAGTAGTTGCATGTGAGATGTAGTATTTTAATTTTCACAGCTGTCATTATTATCTAGTCTCTTATTAGTGATGATGTTGGTGTTTTTATTGAGTGTTGCTCAGTATTGTGGATTACAGGTGATGCTTTGAGGAAGCTGAATGCTGTGCTGGTCCAGTGAAGTGAGTTTTGTTGTCGGTTCTGTGATGCCCCCTCCAGCAAAGGAGTCTGCAGAGCCTGGAGGCCAGCCTGCACGCCATGGAGTCCACGCGCGAGTCTCTGAAGGCCGAGCTGGGCACCGACCTGCTGTCCCAGCTCAGCCTGGGCGACCAGCGCCGCGTGGACGACCTCAACGACGAGATCCGCCAGCTGCAGCAGGTGAGGGGCGGGGCGGGGTCGTGGGTGTGCGGGCGGGTTGGGGTGGGGCACTGCCCCTTCACCACAGAAACCCCCCTTACGCTAGTCCCCACCGAAGACAGGAAGCAGGAGTACCCGTTTGCTTAGGGATGATCTTTTGATTTTAGTTGTGTAACATCTTGATGCTCTGTTTAGCCCGGATAATCTTTCATGTGGTAAACCTGATGAATTTGTATAACGCCTTTTGTTTTATTTAAGAAGAGAACCTGAAATGTTCCTGATTTTGCACATTAAAGCGGTTTTTGCTTGTAATCTCCTAGAGAGGAGAAACAAAGGGTCAGACGTGGCCCTGAGAGCTGAGAGTTACATAAGGGACTTACTGTGTGCACTGTGTGGCATCTGAAATAAATAACTTGTGTGTGCACTGTGTGGCATCTGAAATAAATAACTTGTGTAAGACCTCACAATTAACAGCTAATCAGTATTATAGAAAGACGTGTTTTATTTTAGGAAAATAAATGTGAAAGTGGAGACCCTCTTTATTAAAATGTATTGTTGAATTTTGGTTCATTATGCTGGTTGAATATAAGGACCCCTGTGTTTGTGTTTGTGTGTGTATGTGTGTGTGTTCTGTAGGATAACAGGCAGCTGCTGAACGAGAGGATTAAGCTGGAGGGAATAATGACCAGGGTGGAGACGTACCTGAACGAGAACCTGCGCAAGCGCCTGGACCAAGTGGAACAGGTACGGAGTGAATGGTGCTGCACAGGTACGGAGTGAATGGTGCTGCACAGGTACAGAGTGAATGGTGCTGCACAGGTACAGTGAATGGTGATGCACAGGTACGGAGTGAATGGTGCTGCAGGGGAGTATATGTGTAATGATGCTGGATTGTGTGGATTAGGGGGTGTATGTGTAATAGTGTTGGATTGTGTGGATTGGGGGTGTATGTGTAATAATGCTGGATTGCGTGGATTAGGGGGTGTATGTGTAATAGCGTTGGATTGTGTGGATTAGGGGGTGTATGTGTAATAATGCTGGATTGTGTGGATTAGGGGGTGTATGTGTAATAATGCTGGATTGTGTGGATTAGGGGGTGTATGTGTAATTGTGTTGGATTGTGTGGATTAGAGGGTGTATGTGTAATAGTGTTGGATTGTGTGGATTAGGGGGTGTATGTGTAATAGTGTTGGATTGTGTGGATTAGGGGGTGTATGTGTAATAGTGTTGGATTGTGTGGATTAGGGGGTGTATGTGTAATAATGCTGGATCGTGTGGATTATGAGGTGTATGTGTAATAATGCTGGATTGTGTGGATTAGGGGGTATATGTGTAATAATGCTGGATTGTGTGGATTAGGGGGTATATGTGTAATAATGCTGGATTGTGTGGATTATGAGGCGTATGTGTAATAATGCTGGATTGTGTGGATTAGGGGGTGTATGTGTAATAATGCTGGATTGTGTGGATTAGGGGGTGTATGTGTAATGATGCTGGATTGTGTGGATTAGGGGGTGTATGTGTAATGATGCTGGATTGTGTGGATTAGGGGGTGTATGTGTAATAATGCTGGATTGTGTGGATTATGAGGTGTATGTGTAATAATGCTGGATTGTGTGGATTAGGGGGTATATGTGTAATAATGCTGGATTGTGTGGATTAGGGGGTATATGTGTAATAATGCTGGATTGTGTGGATTATGAGGCGTATGTGTAATAATGCTGGATTGTGTGGATTAGGGGGTGTATGTGTAATAATGCTGGATCGTGTGGATTAGGGGGTATATGTGTAATAATGCTGGATTGTGTGGATTAGGGGGTGTATGTGTAATAATGCTGGATCGTGTGGATTAGGGGGTATATGGGGCTGATGGGAGTGTATCTGTGCAGGAGCTGAATGAGCTGAGGGAGACGGAGGGAGGGACGGTCCTCACTGCCACCACCTCCGAGCTGGAGGGAATCAACAAGCGTATCAAGGACACAATGGCACGCTCAGAAGGTGAGTGCTTATTCACAGCCCCGTCCACCCCCAGTCTCAATTTTAAATGCTAGTCAGAGTACAGTCAGCACTGGAATAGAGCCTTAACAGATACCAGACCATGGGGCCCATCCACACACTGGAACAGAGCCTTAACAGATACCAGACCATGGAGCTCATCCACACACTGGAACAGAGCCTTAACAGATACCAGACTATAGGGCCCATCCACACACTGGAACAGAGCCTTAACAGATACCAGACCACGGGGTCCATCCACACACTGGAACAGAGCCTTAACAGATACCAGACCATGAGGCCCAACCACACACACTGGAACAGAGCCTTAACAGATACCAGACCACGGGGTCCATCCACACACTGGAACAGAGCCTTAACAGATACCAGACCATGTGGCCCATCCACACACTGGAACAGTGCCTTAGCATTATGAGTCACCCATTTCCATTTTTATACTATGTTTTATATAGACTTCTTTTTTGGGTAAAGGGAACAGACTGTTTGCCGTCATTAAGTATTTTTGTTTTCTGTTTTCCACGTTTGATCCATACGGGAAAACCCGGGAGGGTTACAGATTGAGATATGATCAAAATAAAGTTTCGTGGCAGGAAACTGAACCCTTGGCTTCCCCTCCATATATGGGCTAAGATGGTTTCCCCCTATATCTACATTTCTATGCAAATAATAAGTTTAAGGAACTACTATGGAAATGTAGAAATGCTTTTGATTTTGATGCTACTGTCGTCAGGTAATAAACACTTAAGACTACCTTTGGCAAAATAATTATTATCAGGAGTGATAATGTAATAACAAAAAAGGTTGCACACAAATGTTATGCATTCAAAACTTTTTCGTTTTGTTCACATTTGTGCATAAGGACTATAGGTTTTCTGTTCCCAAGCATTTGTTTATGTATTTTTCCATTCTTTTGAATATAAAATTGTATACATTCACAATTTTTCAGAAATTAGTCAAGAAAAATGCTCAGTTGAGCTTGAGTTTTGAGAGCCCTGGGTTCAGTTTGAGTGTTGGATTTCAGTTTCTAAAGGACTGGTGAAGTACAGTTGAGTTGATCCAGCTGTAGAGCCTGCTACGTGTTGTAGTGAATGGAACTTAAGCGTAGCGTCTGAAGAGCACTCTCCTCCTGTTCTCCAGACCTGGACGGCCTCATTGACAAAACGGAGATTGAGATCAAGGAGCACATGAAGAGCATGGAGCGCTGGAAGAGCATCGAGAAGGACCAGAACGACGCCATCAACCACGACACCAAGGAGCTGGAGAAGATGACCAACCGGCAGGGCATGCTGCTCAAGAAGAAGGAGGAGTGCATGAAGAAGATCCGCGAGCTGGGCTCCCTCCCACAGGAAGCCTTCGAGAAGTACCAAACGCTCACGCTCAAACAGGTAACTCACTGGAGAAGTACCAAACGCTCACACTGAAACAGGTAATTCACTGGAGAAGTACCAAACGCTCACGCTCAAACAGGTAACTCACTGGAGAAGTACCAAACGCTCACGCTCAAACAGGTAACTCACTGGAGAAGTACCAAACGCTCACGCTCAAACAGGTAACTCACTGGAGAAGTACCAAACGCTCACACTGAAACAGGTAACTCACTGGAGATGTACCAAACGCTCACACTGAAACAGGTAACTCACTGGAGAAGTACCAAACGCTCACGCTCAAACAGGTAACTCACTGGAGATGTACCAAACGCTCACACTGAAACAGGTAACTCACTGGAGAAGTACCAAACGCTCACGCTCAAACAGTTAACTCACTGGAGAGGGCCATTCACAGGATTTGGTTGTGAGATAAGCATACGAATATACATACAAATGTTTTCAAAATTAGGAGAGAAAGAAAAACGATACTGATTTTTTTGTGGAAAAACATAATAGATAATTCAGTTTTGGCCAGACCTCACCTTGGAAATACTATGCTATGTAAAAGTTGTGTAAGTTGCTCTGGATAACAGTGTCTGCTAAGTGCCTGCAATGTAATGTAAAATTGAAAGTGTTTTGTCATCGTCCCTTGCAGCTGTTTCGTAAACTGGAGCAGTGCAACACGGAGCTGAAGAAGTACAGCCACGTGAACAAGAAGGCCCTGGACCAGTTTGTGAACTTCTCCGAGCAGAAGGAGAAGCTCATCAAGAGGCAGGACGAGCTGGACAGGGGCTACAAGTCCATCATGGAGCTGATGAATGTTCTGGAACTGCGCAAATACGAAGCCATACAGCTCACCTTCAAACAGGTAATCCCCTCGCTCCTGATGAATATTGACGGTGTTTTAGATTCAAGCTATCGCACTGGTTGAATCACTAAATATACCTTAGAAAATGACATTACAGTTGTGAAATGAGTCAAAGCCTCCATGTATGGACATACGGCAGCACATGCAATAGCATTACTAACGGTGTTGAAATTGGCAGATAAGTTTAGTTTATCTTGGTTACTGTTCATCTGATATTGTGGCTTCTATGTCAGTGTGACCTCCTGGTTAAATAAAGGTTAATAAAAAATAATTTATCTGTAAAATTTTTACTTAGATTTCCCCATGCAGTCTTTTTTGTTTGTCTCAAAATGGCCCTCATGGCTTCTAACGCCTCGTCCACATTCAGGTGTCGAAGAACTTCAGCGAGGTGTTCCAAAAGCTGGTCCCGGGGGGCAAGGCTACGCTGGTGATGAAGAAGGGGGACACGGAAGGGGGTCAGTCCCAGGACGAGGGGGAGGGCGGCACAGACAGCGAGAGGGGGTCGGGCTCGCAGAGCAGCGTACCCTCTGTGGACCAGTTCACTGGAGTGGGAATACGGGTAAGAAAATGGACTAATAACGCCAGGTCCTCGTGAGGACCAGTCACTATAGCTAGGTCCCCATAAGGACCAGTCACTATAGCCAGGTCCCCATAAGGTCTAGTTACTATAGCTAAGTCCTCATAAGGACCAGCCACTATAGCCAGGTCCCCATAAGGTCTAGTTACTATAGCCAAGTCCTCATAAGGACCAGCCACTATAGCCAGGTCCCCATAAGGACCAGTCAATATAGCCAGGTCCTCATAAGGACCAGCTACTATAGCCAGGTCCTCATAAGGACCAGTCACTATAATCCAGGTCCCCATATGGACCAGTCACTATAGCCAGGTCCCCATAAGGACCAGTCACTACAGCCAGGTCCCCATAAGGACCAGTCACTACAGCCAGGTCCCCGTAAGGACCATTCACTATAGCCAGGTCCCTGTATGGACCAGTCACTATAACCAGGTCCCTATAAGGACCAGTTACTATAGCCAGGTCCCCATAAGGACCTGTCACTATAACCAGGTGCTTGTAAGGACCAGTCACTATAGCCAGGTTCCCATAAAGATCAGTCACTACAGCCAGGTCCCCGTAAGGACCATTCACTATAGCCAGGTCCCTGTATGGACCAGTCACTATAACCAGGTCCCTATAAGGACCAGTTACTATAGCCAGGTCCCCATAAGGACCTGTCACTATAACCAGGTGCTCGTAAGGACCAGTCACTATAGCCAGGTTCCCATAAGGATCAGTCATTATAGCCAGGTCCCCATCCTCATCACTATAGCTAGGGTCCCCCTAAGGACCAGTCATTTAAGGGACATCTACACATCACACATCCTTCTAAGTATCCTGAAATGTGTCATTTGCAGAGTGCTTGTCAAGGTGTTTCTAAATTGTGTGTGTGTGTTGTTTGCATTTCTGTGTGTGTGTGTGTGTGCGCAGGTGTCCTTCACAGGAAAGCAGGGTGAGATGAGGGAGATGCAGCAGCTCTCTGGAGGGCAGAAGTCCCTGGTGGCCCTGGCGCTCATTTTCGCCATTCAGAAGTGTGACCCCGCCCCCTTCTACCTGTTTGATGAGATCGACCAGGCCCTGGACGCCCAGCACAGGAAGGCCGTGTCTGGTGAGTATCAGCTGCTGATTGGCCCTCCTCATTAATCTATTTTCTGTTGCACTGGATGAATGCATTATTTCTATGAATTTCCACGGCTAGCAAAAATGTCGTATTTGGCTAGATATTTTACTTCCAGCTCACTCGTGTCCGTTTTTGTTTTAAGACATGATTGTGGAGCTGGCTGGACACGCCCAGTTTATCACAACGACCTTCAGGCCTGAGCTTCTGGAGTCTGCAGACAAGTTCTACGGTGTGAAATTCAGAAACAAGGTAATTTTATTTATATTAACTTCCGCTTTGATGTGATGTGTTGAAGGCTTACTTTCCACAGGTAGCATCCCATTATTTTAAAAAAATCTGTATCTCTTCTGAAGCATGAGCTGTTATTACCCCCCCCCCCCCCCCATTAAATCTGGAGGGGGGGTCAGGAGGTTAGTCCAAGTTTGATTAGCAAATGAAGCGTCTTATCAGCGAAGCAGACGTATTGTAGCTTGACTTCTCTATGGGAGATCAGTGAAGATGGTGCTTCAACAGCTGTACACCAGTGCATCTTGCGTTTCGCTCTATTTGTGGGGTATAAAATGCAGTAAATGAAGCGTAGGTATTGGTTATGACCCTTAGCCGTAGAAATCCCCGGCGGTTTCTGGCACAGAATTTGGCAAACAGGAGCGTTGGCTTGTGCTTGCAGGTGAGCCACATTGACGTGATCTCCGCCGAGCAGGCCAAGGACTTCGTGGAGGACGACACCACGCACGGATGAGCAGCAGGCCCCCCCCCTGCTCTCAGCGACCGCGCTGAAGCTCTCTGTACTCCAGCCTGTTTGGAATTACCTGTGCGTTCTTTTTATCTACACTTATTCGTCAGTTACCGGTTTCCCTAAGAACAGCTGTTAACATTTTTTGTGTGGGGCCCGTGGGATTTTAGGCTAGGAGCCACAACCAGAGTAAGGAAAAGAAACAGAAGACATTGTTAAAACCCCGTATTGTCTTGCATATTGTAAACCCTCTCCCCCAGTTTCTAATTTGAATTTACTGTGATTTTATATATTTTTTTTCTTTATACCGTGCAGTTACGGCACTTTCTTGTTTTTAGCCTCCTTATCGTCTTGCTGTTTGAAATTGTTCCGTTTTTTTTTTCTTGACTACGCTCTCTTCCTTGTGGAATGTTATTTCAATAAAATATAACCATTTCACTTGTTACTAGAGGTAAAATAAACTAAATTATAAATACTTTTGTTTTTAAATGGTTGTTTTTCTATAGCCTACTCATTGCCAATCAGATAAAGGAATGCATTTGGCGTACGCTAGGCAACAGTAGGCAATTGTTTCCCGGTGTTCGTACGACTTTTCCATGGGATTGTAAAAAAAATGATATTGCAACATGGCTTTCTTAAAAGTAAAAAAAATAAAATACACTTGAGTTAATACACATGTACTACTATGGTAAAAATGTGTTTAAAATAACCCTGGACCATCTGGAGTTTATAAAGTATGTTATTGAGACTGTTACAAGGCATTGGGATCTTGGAGCTCCTGCAACGATTGTGTCAAAGTCATGATGGGAATATTGCATATCCAGTGTGTTACACTAGGATACACATTGACCAGGAAGTCGGGAGAGGCAACTGGTACCAAAAGTCTTCGTAAATTGATTTTATGAAAACCGTGAACAAATGCATAACAATAAAACGACTAATGTCATAGTACCCACACAATGAATGGCAAGCAACAGGTAACCTCCATGTTGAGGGGCAATATGCATGACCAAATAAAAAAAGGTTAGACCACAAAAAGAGCATAGCTATAGCTACTCGCACTTACACTGTCACCCAAATCGTCCCCTCTCTAGAGGCACAATAAAAATGAGTGAACTGCTCCCTTCTGATCATGTGTGTGAATGACTGGCGCACAGTGTAAGTGCGAGTAGCTATAGCTACTCGCACTTACACTGTCACCCAAATCGTCCCCTCTCTAGAGGCACAATAAAAATGAGTGAACTGCTCCCTTCTGATCATGTGTGTGAATGACTGGCGCACACCTCTTGAAAAATGTTCAATTTCATTGAGTGGTATGAATCCTAACAAAGCAGGACCACTATGAATCACTATGCGAACATTAGCCAGGGTACTCAACTAAAGGGTAAAACAACTAAAGGGTAAAACAACTAAAGATCTATGAAGCAAAAAAGTAAGAAGTGTACCCTGGTGTCCTTTTTAGAGTCTCCAAATCTATCCAAGATGTCTAGATTGTGCATTACATAATCATGTACTTCACTACATATCAACTTTTGACTCAGGAAACTCCCTTTTGCATCATTGTCAAGTAGGAATTACTACCTCAGCAGTATAGGGGTCTTAAGATATCTAGGGTCCAAAAATGAATACAATTATTTTTGTCCATTATAAAGCATATAGATTTACCCCTTATGATGGTTTAACATTTAAATATTAATATTACATTGAAGAATAATATAAAAACACTGACACACTGTGGTACACATAGCTATATATATAATTATTAACTCATGAATGTTTTTTCTGTACTCTGCATGTTTTGTTGCATGGGGATGGGACAACATGTTACAAATGTTACTATTTATGATAGCTCCAAGCAAAATTTTTGCATTCATCTAGCGAATATCAGCACGCAGTAAATACGAATGAGTATTTTCCATGCCGCAAAAGAGTTATAATGGTGTAAATAGCAAGTGGGGTTTTGCGCGTGGCTGATGTAAATGTCTACCCACACTCCTGATTTATATGTTTATTTTTCAAACAGATTGTTCCAAGACTATAAATCACCACTGAATCTTGAAAGGGACATTTTTTTGTGTAAAACCAATGGTAAGATTGTAAATTTATTACATATTTTGCCGCAGATATTGAGAGTAGAATGATTTGGTGTAATTACACAAGAATTCCTATTGTTTATTTTGCTATTCAGCGAGCAGTGTTTTTCACCACTGTATTGGCATAACTTTGGGGCATTGTTGGCTTTATCTTGTTGCCATGATGGAGTATGACTTTTTGGTGGTGAACGATTATTTTCATGAACTCTCAAATAAACGCTATTGCCCAGTGTCATAATTGGGGGTATAGTTACAG
Organism: Anguilla pacifica; assembly: GCA_039654925.1. Taxonomy (NCBI): domain Eukaryota; kingdom Metazoa; phylum Chordata; class Actinopteri; order Anguilliformes; family Anguillidae; genus Anguilla; species Anguilla pacifica. The sequence goes on along the minus strand of CM077301.1, from coordinate 31,446,917 downwards.
ACAAGACTGCAGCGAGGGGGTGCTTGTTAAATGGACAAACTAAATGACAATAGTGGCAAGTAGAAACTTTGTATTTTTCATAGTTGTTCTGCATCATCTACTAACAATGCTAGAACACAGTTTGTTTACATTTACGTTCACGTGAGAAGTCATTCCACACTTTATAAAACTTAAAACTTTAAAACTGTAGGCCAAATCTTACTGTATTATGAAGTGGAATATTTCCACAACACTATTCATGTTACATGTTGTGGAGTCCATATTTATTAAAACGTTTTGTAAGTGAATGGTCTTTTTAATACACAATTTATGTTAGACTAAATTCACCACTAGATGGCGCTTAATCGTTAACGACAATCAAGGCAACAAAACTGGATAACAGATAGTTTTCTTAGTTTCACTTCCCAAAATAACCACCTACCTCTGGATACTGTTTATTAATTGTTGTGAAATATGGATTTTTTTTCAAAATTAGACATAATACCAGTTTTAAATAATGGGACTGACCATTAAACCATTTGACAGAAATAAAATATTAAATTACCTGTAGCAAATGGGTGAAGCTGAATGTAGAACGGGCACAGCTGGGTTGCATGCGCTCCCAGCTGAATGAATCAGTCTCAAATCTTATAACAGTAGCCGGTTCCATCAGCAGAAAATTACCGCAAAATGACATTTTACAATTCCAACTGAAGCAGGCCATTTGCCCATGATAATAAAATTCTGCTTTCTAAAAATGCTCGGCCTTCGTTTTAAGTTGAGAACTCCACCAGCTGTAGGTGTCAAAGGTTATTTAGTGCAGAACAGCAGTCCGCTGTTATTCTGGGGTGTTTCCCATAAACCATTTATCTCCCTTTCCCTTCAGGATGTAAAGATAATTCCGAATCACAAGCAGGGAACGAGCTGCCCGTCTCTACAGATAAAATGTGGTTGGGGCAACGTACTATTAACGTCCTCTATTGGTCTCATAACGTCTGCTTTACGTATCAAATTACGTAGTGTAAACGTAAAAACGTAAGACCGGGGCCCCGTCGCTGCGACATCACAAAACAACGTTGTGGATACGTTACAATTACGTCCTTCAAACGTTATATTTGACAATGTAATATAATAAGGTTACCCCGACGTTGTGATTACGTCAGCAGGCAGTCATCACACAACGTTGTGAATCCGGCCGTCGTAACTTTATAGATTTACGTTGCTGACACTTTTAAACTTCTTTATTACGTTATTTACCTTTCTACAACATTGGTGATCGGTCACTTACTTTCTAAACCCTGACCATCCATTTAGATTTTGTATTAAAACAAGGTATATCATGGTGTATCATGGGGATCTCCATTCTACCCTACCAATGAAATGCCATTGCTTCTGTAATTCATGACTTCAAAATTTATTTTCAAAGATACTCAGTGCATCAGTAAAAAAATGTACACATATCAACCCCAAATAGAATAGAAAGCCTTTATTGTCATTGTATAGGATACCATTGAGATCAGGTCCAAGTTACATTTCTAGGTAGGCAATATGTGCTGCAGCAAGCATAATTATAGTACAGAAGATGAGACATAAACATACCAAACTAGATACAGAAACAACATAAAAAGGGTGACTTGCACTAGTGCAATGTCCACAGCAGGTCCCCCAAAGCATAAATCCTAGTATAATATACAGTACCTCCTCATCACCATAATCATCACCTCCACCACCATCATAAGCATCAACTGCAGCATATTATACAGATTTGTCGAGTCTGATAGCTGGTAATAAGCACAAGGTCAATAGCGATGTAGAGACTGACAACAGGCAATGAGCATAATTCAACAATGTTGCTGTTACTGTGCCAGGTGCCCCCAATCAGGAGTTGTTCTTTCATTGTCTGAATACCAGACTGTACACCAACCTTGAGTATTATATACAATTAGTAAACGGAGAGGCGACATATATATTTATACCTTTATATTTCATGAATATTATTCGGAATGAAGCCACCACCTTTGCAATTCTATAACCACTCACCTGGTAAGTGGCAAACTGGTCAAGTGTAAATTCCAGTGTGTGGTCATATCACCTTTGGCATGCTAGCCTACGGCGTTCTCTTCCGTCACCTCTGGAGAGATGTCGGCAACAGGCCTCCTGTTTTCCTGAGGATATCGAAGGACAACGTAGCAACACAGATCAGAAAAAAAGCACAGTATGCCAAGATGCATTTTACAATACAAACTCTGATGACCCGATTACACTAGATCTATAGACACATTCCTCTCTAGGATAACTTCATTCTGTGTTGAAGGGCCATTTACATTGCAGTTTATCCATGTTCAATTATAAATGAATTAAACATGTAATTAAAAATGATATTGTAACACAGGACTACTAATCAGCATAGGCAACAACTTTTAAAAATGTACTGCCTTTATTTTATCAATCGCAGCAAATCACAATGACGGCGTTTTTTTTGCAATTCTTGCACAAAATGCCCACATTTAAAGAAAAATTGTATGTTCCGTATTCCGATGTCTTATTAAAAACACACACCACAACTGACCCTGCACAGTGTCCCTGTAGCAGATGAAATTTTTTAGTGATTCAGCAACTGACAATGTTGATTCAGCAACTGACATTTTTGTGAGAAATGTACCTGGATAACTTGCGGTAATGCTCAAACAACTTGTATAAAGTAAATATAAATTAATGTCCAAGCATCTTGGAAAAAAAGAATCAATCACCAAATAAACTCCCATTAGGTATGATCTTTGTTGTAACACGGGAAGTTAAAAAACATCCAAGAGCAACATTATACTGAATTTCTGTAGCCCCAACAAGAACTAAAAACAAGTGCTTTAAAACCGAACATTATTCAGTAAGAAACAAGAAGAAGAGGAGGAAGAAAGCTTTATTAGTCACGTGCATATTCATGTACACACAGTGAAATGCGTCCTCTGCATTTAATCCACCCTAATTACTTAGGAGCAGTGGGTCCATAAACAACTTTTGTCCATTTTAAAAAAATACTTTGTCCCAACACCAAGGATGAGGAGTCCGGCAATATTTCCGGAATCGAAGATGGTTAAAGTTCCCCATCTGAAGGAGAGATGGACGGAGGGCCTGGAGCTTCTGCAGATACCTAAAGACACATCCAATGAAATGGCTGTAAACACACACCTCATATACACATTCACTTTGATTCATTTCTGATGATAAAAAATACTTTTAGCTCAGGGTTTGCATTTTAAATTACATGGGGCAAAAAGGCAAAAAAAGGGTATATCACTTCATTGGAAGTATGTTGTGTCACTTGGATAGGAGAAATAAAATAAACCCTGAACTCATGTACCTTTTTGCATCGGGCAGGTGCATGCTTCAGTGTCTCCTGCACCTGGATGGCCACGTCTGCCATGGTATCGTTTGGCCTGGAGGCCATAACTGCCCCTTCATAAAGTTATCAATAAAGGTAATGGTTTCAATGGATTTGTCATGAGCACGCAACAAAAGACAATGGAAATAACACAACTTGGTCATTTTGCGAAACAATGTGAATTATTTCTTACGTAATATGACACTGTATACTGTCATATTCTTCAGAGGCTTCTTCCCCTTCTTTCCGTGCACGCTGTAGTTGCTCCAAACAGTGTATGTAGCAATCGCCAGCATGACCCGCCGGACTCCATCTGCCAAGTCTTTCCCGCCCATTGCACTCAGATATTGCGTCTGCACAACACAAAGACAATCTAGCGTTATTTACTTTACCGATGTTTTGCCTTGAGAGTAGGGATGCGCAATATACTTTGCCACTGCCAACACCAATTGGTACCAATGGCGCTTTTACTACGCCAGTGCAATTGTAGGAGAAACACCGAGTGTCAATACATTTTAAAAGGGGGAAAAAAAAAAAAACTTCTTCTGCACTGCAGTTGCTCACCATCTTCCTCTGATGTTCTTTGTCCTGCAGCTGGTCTTCCAAGGCCTGCAGCTCATCTTCGGATTTCGCAGGGTCCAGCACGTCCAGCACCGATACCTTTAAAGCACCGGCCTCGTTTCTCTTCAGTCTCCTTAACATCTGCGTGATTTCTATTTGCGTCTCAGTGATTGTGGCCAGCTGCTGCAACACCACTCTCTGAAATTCTGGATATAAACAAGAGTTGTGGCTGAAAGTACCTTAGGCTACATATTTGCACTTTTCACAAAACTGAATTTCCTCTGGAAACAACTATGCAAATATCTGTCAATGAGCAAAGAGCTGTTTCCGTACAATATCCCATAACTACCTGTAGTCTGATCTTGCGCTCTACTTTCCATTTGAGCTGTTGCGCAAAATGCAGAGAACTCTGCAAAAGAAAATCAACTGAAGTCAGTGTTTGGTGAAAATAATGTTTTGGGAATGTATTCTTTTCTGTTACCTATTCAGGCCTTGGTGCTACTCTGTTCAGCAAATAATTTGGGTCAAAAGTAAATAGGCCTATATTGTGCTCATGAAACCAATTCATTAGCAAATCCATCACTTAACCATTCATTTGGGAAAGTCTGGACCAGGTAGCTGCTAAGCAGTAAAACAGAGTAGATAATGGCACAATGCTAAAGGCTAGTAATGTAACGATGTAAAGATACAGGCGAAACTGACAGCACGGAGAGATGTACAGGGCAGAGGGGCAGAAAAGCTGATCTCTCTGTAAAAGGGGCCTAATTTCTATTCTTCTGTACCTTGTAGACAGGACAAGCAAGCAACAAACAGAACAGTGTAGCACTGTTTATATTTTTAAGTTATGCTATCTTTGACACAAAGTAGTACTTGAAATGGAGCACTTCAGATATATACAGGTTAGTTATTTGTTTGACAAATGAAACTACTAAAAATGGAGTGCATCAGATAATTTTTCAGTCATTCAGGTAATGGGATCCTTTATTGATAATAGCCTATATATTGACAATATAAGAGAATACAAGAATAAAAAGGCACTCAACCCCCCTCCCCTCGAATTCTGTGTTCCCCACAGAATTCGAGGGGAATGTTGTCAGAGTTATAATGCACGTAAACAAACTGGGTAATGAAATGAACTCCTGTAGCACTTCCTTAGTCCTACGACACAATGAAGTGACTGCATTAACTTCAACGAATCATGGTTAACCTCAGCGAATAAATAACGCAATCTTACAAGATTGGGAAAAAGTACATTTTCCAAGTTACTAGGCCAGCTGGGTAGCACCCAAAATCCTCAAGTTACATCCCTGCCTGCAACATCAAGTAGCCTAGTTAGTAAAAAAATTCAACAACATACCATCTGCAAAGCTTGATGGATTTGGTGAAGCTGGAATGCCAAGCTGGGGGCTCCGGACCTCTGGGAAATGAACACAGTATCACAAATGGCTAAAAGAAACTGGCTCTGGTATCATTAGCGCTAGTATGAGTTAATAATTTTTTAATTTTGTGTAGCTTCAACAAAATTCAGAACAAAAAGGACAACCAGACCAGCTCAAAGCTACAACAAATTTCACAGTCGCCATAATGCAAATATGGGATGGCAAAACCATGTTCACAACTGCACATGGAAGAGAGAGCCCCCTTCCCAGAGAGCCTCAATGACAAAATGTTTAACATGAAAACAGGGTTCATACGGACAACGTTAAATCAAATTCAAAGACTTTCAATGCACTATTGTTCGTCTCATAAGGACTCCACGCAAAAGCATGAAACATTTCTGTAAGCCTTACTGTGTTTTAACAACCACCAGTGCTTTAAATCATAGGTTCACATTCTCTAAACAATGGGGTCTAGCCAGGAGGAAAGGATTCATGCATGTGATAATTCACTCCTCTTCTGGTTCATTTTCAATGACTCTTCACATATTATAATTTCTATTCACCCAGGGTTGCTTTCCAATGGTTCTCAGCACCTAAGTCTCGGGGGAGAGCTTGCATTTGAAAAGGGGTACTCAACACCCAGATGGAAACAGGATGGGTGTGGGGACTTAGACTATAACTCTGAAACTTTAAATAAGTTAAAAATAAATAAACTTTAAATAAATAACAGGTAGACAAATCACAATACAACAACAGTAAATGTTTCCCATACTCTTTAAACAATCGATATGAACATTTAACAGCATTTGTTCCATTTAAATACTCACATTTGTTGAAAAAGTAACTCTAGATTTACCACTCTTCCTTCTGTGTTTCTGTCAGGTTTGCAGTTAGTGGGACCAATTTATACTCATTCTTTGGCAGGAGGAAATGTAATTTGGTTGGCTACACAAGTTAAGTGTGGAAAATAACCAAATAAATAAAATAAATAAATAATATTACCTGACCGGGTCAGAGCTGTTGCATTGTTTTGGGCTTACCTCTTCTGAAATTAATGCTCGATGGCTTCTTGTGTACCATGGTGGAAACTAAAAAATTTTTAAAAACCCACTGAGCAAATACATCCCTGGAAGTTTGCATCAGTGTGTGGCTGGTGGAAGGTAGTTCTTGGTGGCCATGTTGCTGCAAGATCTTAAGCAAAGCATCCAAGGCATAAGGCTTGATCGAGAACTCATTTGTCCAGGCCCGCAATTCCTCACACAGAGAAGAATCTTCAGGGTGATCCAAGTCGGTGTCCTCTTGGCTGTCTGTAAAGGCATCTTCATCCAAGTGTGGAATTTCCACATCTGAGTAAGGGACGCCAGTTCTCGTCATCTCCTCATGACTGTTACGGGGCTCAGGAATATTAATCTCCTCCCGGCTTTCTGCAACGCCATTGGAGGATGATTGAGCATCATCGCGTTGGGAGTTTGCCCTCGTCGTACGAAGACATTTCTTCGTAGACCTCCAGCTCCTTGCGTACTGGCTCCTTCTCTTTCGCTTTTCTTCACTCATCCTATTAAAAAAAAAAAACATTTGAAATGTTTTGCTCAGGGGGGAAATAGTTCTAATATGCAAATTAGGGCATACATAATTTGAAATTGTAGGCTAATTGTATCCCGGGAAATTAAATTTAGAATCAACATTTGAATCTAGTGCCCATGTAGCCATGTGTAGGCTATTACAGTGTTTCTGCTGTTAACATTGTAGCGTGTGCACTGCCACACCGTCAACGCTGAGCCTCGACAAAGGGAGACGAGAATAATACCAAGACCTTGACTACTGTTACACGTTTATTATTAATATTAACAGTAATGACTTATTATTAGGACATTATTAAAACATCTTTAAAATGTCTCACAGGCTATACTGACCATCCTCGCAATTTTTGTCTGGGACCAAACCAAACTCCCAACTGCAAACTACGACGCCACCACGCCTACAGGCAATTTCCACAGGAAACGCTGTATGTATGTGGACGATTATCCTAAAAGTCAGTGGCGTTCAATCTTCTTTGGGATAAGGCACGCCAAAGGTCAAATCCAAATCTCAAGGCACACGGACATACACGTGTAGTCACAGATTCATAGAATACGAGACGCACGTCAAAGCAATCCATACGCACGCAGAGAGAGAGAGAGAGAAAAAAGGAGAGAGAGAGAGACGTGTGAGTGTGTGTGAGAAATACAGTACATTTGATTTATGAAATAATCTTGCACATTTTCAGCAGCAGCGCTGCTACTGAATGACTACAGAAACAGTATAGGAAACATCATAGCAAATACTTTTAGCACGGCAGGTCATGATTTTACAGTGGCAGCATGCCAAGGCACAGTAGAATAGGGGAGACACTGCATTTTTACTGTTGTCATTTAGGGCTGCGCTATAAAATTCATAGACATCACAATATGACACAACAATATCTACAATGCAAAGGCCACAATAATGGACATTTTGCAAATTCACTTTTAAAAGTGGTTTAATCTTTAATGACACCAGACTCCATCCTAGTGGCTAAAACTGAAAACTGCTCATCAGTCATAGTTCTTACGGAGTCATTTTATGCTGCATGATTCCACACGGTTTCAATTGGGCCTAGATTATTCCAATGACTTTATTAAACAACTTATGAAATGTATGAAAAAAGTTAGACCGCTTTGCATAAGTCAAACCCACTACCACACACACACACAAACAAAGCTCCCAGGCAAAACTCTGCTGTTTGATTACCATGAATTGCTTCATTATGATTGACAGTTTAACTGGCCCTGTGCTCGCTGCTCTGCTCCATCAGATCAAGTGCAGAGGCATCACTCTGCTCACAATATAAATGTTCAAATAATTGTTCTACACAATTCAAATCATTCCATTGTAGTTCTGTCTACGAAGGCCTTCGTCAGAATGTATGCCATTGTATTCTTTGCAATCTGGTGCTGACTGAAACGTCGGTTGAATGATTTTAATATTGCAGAACAAGTAAATAGGTTTAATTTAGAGCAAGAGTGACACCTATTGACTAGATCTATGCACCTTTGTTTTTGGCTGCAGTTTGACTCACAGTATGTGAGCACAGCGCTGCCTTCTGTAGGCTGAGGTCTGCTCAGAGACAATCAAGCCCTATCAAGTCTATGTATTATGGCGCACTTTTTTCATACAGAGAAACGTTCTTCATTAAACTTCATTCCACAATGCACTGGCGCGAAGCCAAAGCAAATTTTTTTAAGGCCACGATTACACCAGGTATAGAGTAATAGTGCTAGAGGATTTGGGGGGAAAAGGTTGAGTTTTTGCATTCTTAATGGAGATAATGTTTAGCTAAATGCTTTCAAAAGAGCGCCACATAGCTTTCAAAAGAGGCGCCAACAATGCTAGCTTGAAAAGGCTTGCTAACTCCAGTTTGTCAAACATCAAAAGAACACCACACAACTATTTTATATCCTATTTATGATGCATATTTTAACCAGCATGTTCATATCTCATTAGAACATGGACAAGGTGAATTACGGCTGTCAAAAGAGCGGTTGACTATAATAGGCTGATCGAATCTTTTTCATTTACCGTTCGATTGAGCAAGTACCATTCAAAGTACATTTTTATGGGTTAGTGCTGTACGGTTGTGCTAGATACTTAACCTTGCACGGCGATCAATTAAGGCGAACGGCACAGTACCACTTAATTATAGTAATTTCTATCATAGACATATTTCTATCCCAACTGTAATGAACTAAACAAGGCGACCTTTTCTGTGACAAAATGCATTGTCGAGCTCATGCACACACACTGCTGGCGACATTCTAAAGCTCCGCTTTGCCAAAGATATTTCTACATTTATATATATTTGTATCTCTGGTTTTGCCCTCCCGACGCACAGCTTTCAAAACAGGCGCCAACAATGCTAGCTTGAAAAGGCTTGCTAACACCAGCCATGAACACCACACCACAACTAATTTAACATCACATTTTAACTAGCAAACAGCATGTTGTTATCTCATGAGGACATGAACAAGGTGCTTTACGGACCGCCGTTTATACATGTTGAGCTAGCAATAGTTAACTAACGAAACAGGTCATCACCGAGATCAGCTAGGTAATGCTAGCTGGTCTTACATTACATTTCCACTGGGTTATTAGCGTTAAATACTCAAACTAGCAAATATGTTATCTAACAGACCACTGACTCAAATTAGTCCCAGGACAGACGCCAGGTCTGAACGCCACCATTTCACCGGCTAACTTAAAGCATTAGCAACATTCAGCTAGAACTGCAAACATGCACGCTGAAAGTAGGACTCCAACATTACATTGCAAATACTACTAACTGAAAAGATCTGCAATACATTCAGTTAAAAATATGGCATAGCGCAACACTCACCTGCTCTTTAACGTCGTCTAGCCACGGTGAAATAATAATAAAAATAATAATTCTTCTTCTTCTTCTTCTTCTTCTTCTTCTTCTTCTTCTTCTTCTTCTTCTTCTTCTTCTTCTTCTTCTTCTTCTTCTCCTCTAAATTTAATGGCGGATCGCAAAAAAACATGTATAGGTGCATACCGCCACCTACTGTATCGGAGTGTGTAACATCAGGGCTTTATATATATATATATATATATATATATATATATATATATAAAACAAAAAAAAACAACTGTATATCACGATATAATCCTGTATCGTTAAGGAAAATAAAGAGAAATTCCATTCCCGTTCTAGCTCATATATCTTATCACGTAAAGTGTTCCTCTCTGAATTACATTTAGTACATCTCATTATGACATGCTCAACATTTTCGGGAATATTACAAATATCACATTTATCTGAAATACACTTTGTCATTAAATAAAGAGTTGAATTTAATGCAGTGTGTCCAAATCATTAATAAGATTTACCTTGATCTTAACCTTGAAATCTTAACCTTGATCTTAACCTTGAAAAAACCCCCTCCTCTCTTCTGCACTTCCCTTTGAAAGCCTTCACCTTAATGGATTTCTGTATACGGTAATAGTGTCTCCCTTTGATATCTATGTCCCACTTCTTCTGCCACAAATCACTCACTGCCTCTCTTATTAATGATTTGGCCTCACTTTTTCCAAAGGGAACTTTCATTATTTCATTGTCATTTAATTTCAATGCGCTCTCTTTGCAGTATTACCCTCCACACCAACATGAGCAGGAACCCAACAAAAATGTACATCAATTCCAACTCATTGTATTCTTAGCATTATCGTAAATATTTCCATCAATAAATCATCTCTTATTGTTTCTTTTGAGTTCAAACTATTACGAGCTGGAGTAGAGTCTGAACAAGGCCTTACCTCTTCTACCCATTGTAATCCTAAGATTATTGCAACTATTTCTGCTGTAAATACAGATAATCTATCACTAATTCTTTTGCATATGACTACATCAAACTCAGGTATGTACACTCCTGTTCCTACATGTCCACTCCCTAGATCTTTAGATCCATCAGTAAATATTGGCATATAGTTATAATAATTCCTCTTCACATGATCTTGAACCAAATATCCAATGTTACCCACTTCCCTTTCGATCCACTCTCTCTTCTGCTCCACGAGTTGCAAGTCCATAAAAACCCCACACTACATCCCTGCCTCTCCAGTTTAAAAACCATCATTAAAATCTCCCCAACTATGTCTATTCTAGCTCTTCTCCCCTCACCTTCCCCCACTGCCATCAAGGCAGATAATGAATCAGGGCACAAGACAGCATTACCCAAACCCCCTTCTTCCACCTCCCACAATGCCCACAACAACGCAACCAGCTCAGCAGAGAATATTGATATCCCATCAGGCAACCTTCTACTCTGACAGACTTGTACATGGGGTACGTATAAGCCAACTCCCACTCTTCTGCTTTCAGGATCTCTTGAGCCATCAGTATGAATATTTATATAGTTACCCCATCCTCTACATACGCTGCAACATTTCCTATTTTACCTTTCTGTATTAACTCTTTTATTGTTAAGTCCACATCAATCTCTGTCCACATCCATCGAGGGATAGGTGGCCAGCATACAGAGGGCCCTACCTTAATTCCATTAAATCCCAGTTGCTCTGAGTATTTCCTTAAGGAATTTATATAGCTGCCCCTATTAATCCTACTGCCACCCTTTTCAAACTCCCAGCACTCCATTAACAGAGAAATGAATGGAAGAGCTGTTCCAAAGCCTTTTAGCTGAATCCAATAATTTAACGCTAATTTTTCATGTCGCAGCCTCAGTGGAGCCTCCCCCGTTTCCACCAGCAGCGCTGGCCCAGTGCACAACCTCAGAGCCCTGGCCTGAACAACATCCAACTTAGCCAGCGTAGACTTGGCCGCTGAACCATATGCCAAGCACCCATAGTCAAAGATTATCAAAGATTATGCTCTTATCATAGCCATAAATCATCAGCATTACATTTCTATCGGCCCCCCAGGAACAGCCAGTCAAGCACCTCATAATATTTACAACCTTCTCACACTTACCATTTTTTCCACTTGTGCTCTATATGTCAGTTTTTCATCCAGACACACACCTAAAAACTTTAAAAAAACTTCTTCAATGGGTTCTCCATATACCTTATGCCCCTGTCTATCTATTTCCTTGTTTCTGCCAAAGATCACATATTTTGTCTTTGATACTGACAATGTAAAACCCCACCTATCAGCCCAAGCCTGCCCCTTATCTAAGGCTCCCTGCATCTGCCTCATCAAATATTCAACATTGTGGCCTCTCTTCCATATTGCTCCGTCATCTGCAAAGAGAGATCTACCAAAACCATCTCCCACTTCATCAAACATATCATTCACCATTATATTAAACAGGACAGGACTGATAACACTACCCTGCAGGGTACCACGGTGAAACCACAGCCACCTTCTTCCAAGATCACGTTACCTCTTACGTCACAGCAATATGCCCATGCGACTGGATATAACGTGTCAACGGTCCAAGCGTAAACGTGCAGGCGCAGACAGACATTTCCAAACGTTCTGACAACCTACCAGTAACTTTCTAATGAAGTAAGGATGAGGACTGTGATATAACGTAATTGTTACGTTATTAAATTACATCGTATTGACGTAATTCTATAACGTTACTGCAATGCAGAACAGTCTCCATGAGGACTGGTTATTTTGCGACCATATAGCAATGTTGTCACAACGTCACCTGTTGGTAATGTTGCGACTTACCAAATTATGACCAAAGTGCAACGTTGACATTACGTAATGTGTTTGTAGGCTGGTTTATTTAATTTTCATTTAGTATACATTTAGTCGATTCACGTTTACAGAGCAACTTAAATGAGATTTTTACGTACAGCCCATTTATGCAGCTGAGTAGGCTATATACGATAGCAGTTCGGCTTAATTACCCTACGCAAGAATAACACAGCAGAGCAGAGTGGTCCGATTCCCATGCAGCAGTAAATTCATATTCAGTGAGTCGTTTTCATTGCAAGTTTACACAAGAACGTTATATTTTATTATGTGTATAGGGAGAAGTGATGGGTATTTAATGATTCTGTCCTGTGAATTCACACTTCCAGTGTACATACCATTCAGTGTAAATTCAGCCAGTTAAAATTAAGCCCGGTTTCGCAATAACACCTTTATGTTGCAAATAAGACTTTGCTATATGTTTAATGTCCCTTCACCGCCAGGTTTAAAGTTGCTGGATCCAATTAAATCCTCGTGTCCCTTCCATCAGCCTTCCGGCTCATAACCAAGGATGAACACGCGGCAGTGTAAGTGCGAATCATACGAGTCTGATTGCGGGAGAGAGTCCTAATAAACGGCACATAAATCTGTCTTGACTTGTAATCGACCGCGCACATGTTAATTTGTTGTCCGACAGGTGGTGTGATGCGCTGGGGACTCGCTGTAACCTCGCAGTGAAGCCTGGTCACCCACGGCGCTCACAGCAGCGCTGACAGCTGGAGTCATTTCTGGAAACGGAAAACAATAGCACAGTAATCTACAGCCCACGGGACCCTTTATCTGTTTACCACAGGACAGATAAACATCCGGCTACTTCCGGTCACGGTCTCTGGGCCGTTCAAGGCAAGCTAAGGGTTCCAAACCAGGGTCCTGGCGTCTCTGTTTGCATGCTGAATTTTGTTGCAGCCCATCTTTTGAGCAATTAAGGTTGTTGCTGAAGTCTTTCCATACTTTTCTTTCTTTAAATTTACAAACAACACTGCAGTTTTGGTTCATTGACATTGACTTTGCTTTTACTTTGAACTTTTCAACAAAGAAATTAATTTTCAACAAATATTGAGGGCAAATCATCCCTTAACACGTACCGTCTTAAACTTTTGCTGGAACATAAACCAGAATGTATAGGAAGGCTCCAAGTGTGAGAAGCTCAGTAAAAATATAGGCAACACTTTTTTCAGTCCAGCGACTGTCTAAGGACCTTTGTAAAATATACAACGAGTGCCATAATATTTGGGGCAGAGACATTTTTTTTTTGATTTGGCTCTGTACTCTACTATTTTTTATTTGTAATCAAACAATTTGGGACAAATGGCATCACAAGTGTTTCTGATTAGTCAGATGTGTTCCTTAGTACCGGTATACGATAGCTTTAAGTATTGAGTTTTGATTCTCGCATTTTGATTACCTTTGAGTCTGGAGAAATAAGTAAAAAACAATCTGAGCCATAGGCAAAACTCATCTGTGTGGAACATCATTAAAAAGAAAGAGAGCACTGGTGAGCTCAGAAATCACAAAAAGCCTGGTAGGCCAAGGAAGACATGGCATGGCTGCCACAGGTAGCTACTGACTCACTTGTCTTCATTGATGATGTACCTGCTACTAGCAGCAGCAGAATGAATTCTGAACTGTACTGAAGCATCCTGTCAGCTCAAGTGCAACCAAAAGCCTCCAATTCATTGTATTGCCCATAATCGTCTTCCTTGGCTTACCAAGCTCTTTATGATTTCTGAGCTCACCATGCTTTCTTCCTTCTTAATGATGTTCCAAACCATTGAATTTGGTAAGCATGTTTTGCCCATGTCTTTGACTTTTTCTTCTCCTTATTTCTCAGCCTCATAATGGCTTTCTTGACATTCACATAAGTCTGGTCCACATGGTCCAAAAGTGCTGTAATTTCTACATGGTGAAGCCAAAATGTATTAAAATGCCCATGCGAATGTGAACTTTAACCGCACATGAATTGTTTGATTATAAATCTAACATTGTGGAGTACAGAGCCAAATCAATAAAAAAAATATGTCTTTGTCCAGACACACCTCCAGACACATTTTGATTGCCTTTGGAGGCTGTTATTCATGTGTGTCAGCATGAGGAACAGGGTTGTGCCAGTGAAAGTCAAGGAAGCCATTATGAGGCTGAGACTTAAGAAAAGACAGCCAGAGACACAGGCCAAACCTTAGCCTAACCAAAATCCAAGCAAAAGGAGGCCTGTGTCCGCGACTACTGTTGGCAGAAGACTTCACAAACAGAAATACAGAAATAAAAGGTGCTGGCACTCTTGTCTTCATTGATAATGTACCTGCTGATAGCAGCATAATTAATTCTGAAGTGCACAAAAACAACATATCTGTTCAGGTTCATGCAAATGCCTCCAAACTCATTGGATGGTGCTTCAACGCTCAGCAAGACAATTATCCATAACATACTGCTAAAACAGCAAAGGTGTTTTTCAAAGCCGAAAAACTAGAAAATTCTTGACTGGACAAAACTCATGATAACTAGATCCCGAAAAAAAAGCAGGAGCTGAAGATGACTGGAGTACAGGCCTGGATAGCATCACCAGCGAACATACTCAGCACCTGGTTATGTCTATGGGTCACAGACTTCCAACAGTCATTGCAGGGAATATATATATATATATGACAAAGTACTAAACATGACTGATAACATTTACATAACATTAATATGTCCCAAACATTATGGTGCCCGGAAATGGGAGGCTATGTATATACAGTGCTGTAATTTCTACATGGTGAAACCACAGTGTATAAAAATACCCTTTAATAAAAGGTGAGAATCTGCTCTTAAACCACATGTGAATTGTTTGATTATAAATCTAAAATTGTGGAGTACAGAGTCAGATCAGGAAAAATAAATAAACACGTACACATGCCCACACACACACACACACACACATTGTAACTGGCAGCCTCTTGCCTGTATGGAATTTGCCACCATTCGTGTGCGCCAGAGTGTTTAGCTCATTCTTTTTTTAAGCCCACGTCTGCCGGGCGACATTCAGAGCCAAAAATGGGCGATCGAAGCGGAGCAGCTCGGAGAGTTCCGCGGTCTGCAGTGCCTGCTCTGTGCCTTTGAGCGTCACGGCTAAAAGGCGCGAGGAAGCGGATAGCTTTCTCATTCCAGGGCTCCGGCACACCTCCGCGTCTGCGCAAGACAACACCAGCGGGTTTAACTCAACCGCAAGAAACAAATAAATATTTATGTCACGACAGCTGAGGAAACAAATTCATCTTAAGTTTATTATCATTGGAGTAAGGCCTGAAAATGGCTTCACACTTCCTTGCATAAACCCCGATGTTCAATAAACAGCCACTTTGCTTTCTAAAGGCAGTATTTGGCGAATCGTATTTTCAGCTGTCTTAAGTCATTTTCCGGAAAACAGACTAAAGTAAAAGTTCAATGGAGGCAGTAGAGACTCAGTGTTGGATTATTATTTATTTTCTTTATGTTGCCTGAAACTTTCCGGTTGCAGGACAAACATATTATGGTTTACGATGGTATTTAATAGATCATTTTATTTGGTTGAAATGTGTTTTACAATGCAAATTTTAAAACATACTTTTAAAAACAAGAGTATTTTGTATTTTTGTAATATTTGCTACAACTTCATCGAGGAAACATAAAAATTTAACTAATTAACAGGTGTGATTATGAATATGATGTTCCCCATATACAGTTTTGATGAATCAGCACCTTTGAGAATTGTCAGCTAGCATTTTAAGGCTGTGACTGCTGCAGGGATATGCGTGAGAGATAGCTGCAGCTGCAGGGATATGCGTGAGAGATAGCTGCAGCTGCATGGATATGCGTGAGATAGCTGCAGCTGCAGGGATATGCGTGAGAGATAACTGCAGCTGCAGGGATATGCATGAGAGATAGCTGCAGCTGCAGGGATATGCATGAGAGATAGCTGCAGCTGCAGGGATATGCGTGAGAGATAGCTGCAGCTGCATGGATATGTATGAGAGATAGCTGCAGCTGCAGGGATATGCGTGAGAGATAGCTGCAGCTGCAGGGATATGCATGAGAGATAGCTGCAGCTGCAGGGATATGCGTGAGAGATAGCTGCAGCTGCATGGATATGCGTGAGTGATAGCTGCAGCTGCAGGGAAATGTGTGAGAGATAGATGCAGCTGCAGGGATATGCGTGAGAAATAGCTGCAGCTGCAGGGATATGCGTGAAAGATAGCTGCAGCTGCAGGGATATGCGTGAGATGGCGCAGCTGTAAGCATATGCACGAGGGATAGCTGCAGTTGTCATTAAGGATTATTACCACTCAGCCCACTTAATTTGTTGATGGAGTGGAACTGCCTAATTATTTGTAGATGAAAATATACTGTGAATGTATTTCGGCAGTGTGAATGCTCTGTGTTAGCTTGCTTGGAGAGATTCAGGGAAGCAGGGTGGTCTGGCTGGGCTGTTATTTATCTTAATATTAGGGATTTTTTTTAAGCTTCATGAGAGATGTGCTTGTATGTATTCTAGAACAGATCTGGACCATTTATAATTCAGCGAGAGCAGTTTTTGGTATCATAAATATGAGCAAAATGTTTTTCACTTAAAACTGAACAAATATTTAGTGACTAAGCTTTATAGAGCCCTGAAATATTCCCCTCTCTTTTAAAGGCTTTCAGATGCTTTATTTCATAGATGACCCTCTGTCTGCAAAGGGAAAAAAAGTTCTGTAGAACATTTTTATTTTTCCACAATAAATGTTTATATGCTCATTGAATTAGTGTAACTGTTATGTACAGTTCATTTAGGTTAACGTATGCATAGGTTTCAATTACGTAACTCTTACTCTATTTTCCAGTATTTCATGGCCGATAGGTGGTTAGAATTTTGTGAGCAGTTTAGTTGTGTGGTTGGTTTCCTCTTATTCTGAACATTATTATTATTAATTTTTTGTCAGCTCATGCAATGGAAACAACACTCCTTTTTGTTTTTAAATGTAAACATAAGGAGAGAGGTGCTTGTGTTGGTGTGAGAGTCATAACATTATATTGGTTTAACATGCAATATGAGAACAAAGCTGGTGAAGAACATGACTCTCAGTGATAATCCGCTCTGACTCCAGTGCCAGGTACAGTGTCATAGCCAAATTTATTTTACTGAGTCAGTGCCCCCCCTTGCAATTCAGCCTGTCCCAAGACAGGAACCAGACTTTAATCTCACTCTAGGTGAAATCCACATCCACACAGGGATGTCAACTCTGACAAATGGCCAATACAAAATGTAAATATTCTGCCACTCCACTGGGTCAGGCAACTAGCTCCAAGTGATGGAACTGTTAAATTAATCAGACACCTTAAAAGTGACTAATGACATTCTTCACACGTTCACATTATGCCTGGCCAAGGAGCTCTAATTGGTGGGATCTTCCCACTGGCTTGTGGGTCGGAAACTCTGATTGGCTAAACACCTCCCTAACTTGTTTCCTGTCATTTCCTTGACAAGTACTACTGAATGTTCTTCCGACCCTTGAGCTGTTTCCTTTGAAGTGCGTTTCTGCCTGTTATTCTGGGGCTCCTTTTGTTCTGAGCGTTGGAACCGGGGAGCCGGGGAAAGTGTGAGCAGCTGGTCATCGCTGCGTTTGGTCTCCGCGCGAGAGCTCCGCCACGGCTGTGAAGGACTGCCCCGCTGCTCTGGTTTCTCCTGCGCGAGGGGGACAGCCCCATAGGAGCTTTAGCGCTGCCTGTAGCTGGGAAGCAGCTTCAGTCTGAGCAGAGTCACTTTTAGACTGTTTCTGGGGGGGATCTCCCATGGTGCAGGTGGATTAAAACTTGTGTATCATGAACCAGACCAGGGAAACCAGTGCTTTCCGGCATCATATCCAAGATATCCAGAATGGCAGGAGTAATATAGGACTTACTGGAGCAAATGCACAAAGGTAAGATATCTGTTTCTTTAAACAAGAATTATACCTATGTAACACACACACACACACACACACACATACACATACATACTCACATGTCTATGTGTCTGTGTGTGTGTGTGGAATATTAGTGGATATAGAAGTATTTGGGGTGAGGGTCATTTAAAGCAGAAGAAGAAATCCATTGATCCATTGTTGTTTTTAAAGTTTTTAGTCTGTGTATGATGGTACTGTGGTACACAAGCTTTGGTACACAAGACAATACTATATTTATTGTGTTTTTTGTGTATTTTATAGAGGAGAAATGAGGTTTCCACATCAACCTGTGGAAAAATGTAAAAATCCTTTATATTTAGAAATGATGGGTATTGGTTAACACAAGATATGTATAAGTGAGACAACATGTATAGGGCATGATTTGACAACCATTACGTCTTTATAAGGATTAATTCAGCTGTGTGAAATTCATATTAATTTGGACACCAAGGTCCTGTTGATACAAGTTTACATTGGCAAAACATTTCTGGCGCTACTTGTTGACACATCTGAGAATCAGTTAACTGTACAAAAAGTTTTTATTTATTAATTTTTGTTCTTTCCAACAGTAATACTTATGCAGTTATGTTGGTTTGAGTTGTTGTAATTGAATTAATAGAAATATTCTGAATACAAAGGGCTGAATTAACATTATTTGATTTGACCGGTATTAAATCAAGTTCTTCAACATTTTGCATCTGCCGTGTATATATATATATATATATATATATATATATATATGTGTGTGTGTGTGTGTGTGTGTGTGTGTGTGATCAGACAATGTATATATTCTCAAAAAATATTTTGAGGGCATGAACTGTGTACATGATAAACAAATAAGAATGTTAAGGAATCAGTCTTGGTCTGTTCCCTTGGATTTTACAGTTAACATTTATTGTACATAAAATAGAATGAAAACTGAAACACTAGAAGAGTAATGGGCATTTTATTTATTTGAATTGAATTTTACATTTTGTCAAACTAAATACCCATATCTATAAAAACTATCACATTAAAATTACATTCACACACATGTTATAAAATAAATCGTATTATTTGTACCTGATGTGGCATATTTCAAATATACAATGTCCTAGCATGTTTATTTATGATTATTCATGTTAGAAAAAACATTGCTTGTCCTAAGTGTGTAAAATAAGATACACATATTTCAAGTTAACCCGCTACTCTAGAGTAAAATTTGAGTAAAATAATAATCAAATTTGAGAAATTGAAATATTATGTTCTGTGTCAATATTTGTTTTTTTGCTAACAGGGTATTGCCAGATAGTATCTCATTTTAGTATTTATATTAAATATATAAAATGGAAATGTGGTGACACCATGTTTGTGAGTTGACTAGAAAGTGAAAGGTAAGAAGGATCTATGTGGAACACGGCTGTCAGCTATTTCTATTTTAAAACATTCACAATTTATGCTTTGGCCGCACCTGTCATTAAAATTGTTTTATGGATTTATTTTATGGCTGAATAACACTTAATATGTTATTCTTAACGACATACAACTGTAAAAGTTGTGTTTGGAATTACGAGAGTCAGATTCCATGCGATATTTACTGTCACATAAGGACTGAATCCACTCATCCACCATTCATGAGAAGTCTCACGCTTCATATCAAATCTCTGAACAGTAATGTTGGTAATCTTAGTTTATTGCCTAAACATGTCTGTCAGATACAGTGAAATGATAAGCTTTATAACGCTGCTGTTGAAACTCACGATTCTAGTGTAGCACTGTAACGTTAGCGCTGTTTCCCATTAATCCGTTTGATTGTACGCAGCACAATCAAGGTCAGCACGGCACGGCGTGAAGTTTAGCACGGTATGTGCCACGCTGCGCTATTACAGCTAGCGGTGAAGCGCACACCTGTCTGCTCGGGGAGTTAGAGCGGTTTAAACAGATTAGCCGGGAGAGGTATTAGTGAATATTGTCCAAATGAAAACATTGCTGTGTGAGCCACTGTTCTCATCCGTCTCCCCCCCACAGCCCCCCCCCCCCTCCCCTCCAGCTGCTGCCATTATATCATCCTGCTGGCTTGTCATTGGAGGGAAGTGACCCCTCTCTCGGGAATTCCCATACATCGAGCAGATGCATTTAAGAGCTGCTGGGAAAGCCATTCTTTAGGTCTCTTACCTTCCACAACACGGGCTGCCCCTTGTTTATCTTTACTGGTCGCCAGGAGATCTAAACCTCGCGACCTTTTTGTGTCGGCTAATCTTCCGAGCATAGTCTCTGCAGGTCTACAGAGAGAGATTTATGTAATTGTTAAGTTATGTTGTTTGGCAGCGTTGCCAAAATCTGCGGGAAAAGGTGGAAAATCTAGTGTGAATGCTTTTGTACTTTAGATACCCCACATTGATGATGACAAAGTAAAAACTTGTGCTAGTGTTAGTGTATTTTAAAGTCTGGGCTTTAAAAATTTTTTTGCAGTCATAGGGAGACGTCCATTCAAATGACCTCTTACAACATGTGCAAGTGGGATAGACTATGAATAATCCTGCTAATCTTTCATACAGTCCTACTTACATAATCCAGGAGATCGGGGGCTATTTACTATTCAGTTCATTAAATTTAATTTTCTCTGTCATTTTTATTGACCCTATTACAAATATGATTTACAGGAAAACAGGAAATATGACAATAGGGAAAACTGTGCACAAACGCCACCAAAAAACAGCAAGTGTGGCTAAACCACATTTAAAGTTAGGCTTAATGGCAAAAGTTAAAAGTGGACCAATACTCACTAGTACTGCTTTTCATTTGTTCATTTGCTTGCAGCCTCTGGAGATAGCCTGAAATTATTATTATTTTTTCGTTGAATGAGAGTTTGCGGTTACTGCAAAATTGCACTTCAGCCGGCCTTATCTGATGGCAATGTTCCGAGGGCATCATAGCGATGACACGCCGTGGCAGTCGTCTCAGCTTGTACATACGAGGCATGCAATATTTATAGATTTTACAGTATTTCGTGAAACAAATAAACGCTTATTTAAGTGTTGACGCCAGATAAACCAGGTCTTATGCAACACGCTATGGGTGAACGGAATGAAAGAGACATGCAGTGCTTCCACGAAAACATCTCGTTCGCGGAACTGTTTGCTGGCTCATAATGGGCGAAAATGAACGAACAAATCTTTTTGAACGACTCTTTTTAGTGTCCAGTATGTACCGGGTCAGACTGTCGAATGTCCGAGTGCTCATGAATCGGACTCTCCCTGCATTTTCCCACTCAAAACTGCTGCCTGTTATGGTAGGTGCACCGTTCTCTCGAACTATAGAACGTCAATGAGTGAGCGAGTTGAATTTGACTTGAGTCGAAACAGACAGCCTGCACTCACTGAACGAGATTGAATGAACCGTTCTCACGAACTATAGGACGTCTGCTACTTGCCCCTCAAAAAGAACGACAAATCGTTGGTCTGTCACATTTCTGTAACATCGTATCGAGCTTACATAGCCTAACTACATACAAGTAGGATGCAGAACCAATGTATTAAAATGAATATTTTATCTTTATTAATGTAAACTTATACACGATGAATGGTAATGCATTGAAGAGAAGTTTGGTGGGGCGTGCAGCACTAGTTGTCGAACGTGCATGTACTATAACGGAGTGTCACAGAGAAACTGACGCCATTTTTTAGAAAAAGTATCAAAACTCTAGAGGTTCGAAAGGTTCGATAAATTTAGAGTACATGTATCAACTTGAAGGACCTGATACTGTGAAAAGAATCGGTCCGCCCACCACTCAATGACCAATCCATATAAGTTTTTCCTTTACCCGGCCTCTTGGTTCGTGGATGGGATTGGCTGGAACACCAAGGGGGTGGAGCCTCATAACAGCTGTAGGCTACCTGTGGTAGAAACGGCATCGTCAATTTCCATCCAGTCAGAGTGCAGAAGCGAGCAATGTTATTTCAGTGAGGTTTAGAGGAACACACGATGTGCTTTATAAATATAGCCTACAAACTCCTGCATTAGTGCTGGGACCCAGTCCAACAGCGCAGCCAGACAGATGCAACTGGTCTTAGATAGATAAAGAGAGGAAGAGTTGAGACAGTTCAAATTAAACCCGGGGCCTATGCTTGGTTGTACACACCAATCATTTTTAATTTGGTCTACGGCACATCCGGCTAGACAGACTCCTAAGGGAATGTTTCAAAATGGCCAATGTCTTCAGATTCATTTCAAGATAAAGGATATACATGTGAAATGATAACTGTACTTGAGTTTTTGTACCCACTGTTGTTTATTGATCGTCCCTTAAGTGGAGCGTTCCACGCACCTTTTCTCCCACTTGTGGCTTTCTTCTCGCTCTTAACCAGAACTGTTTCACAGCCCGTGAGATTTATTCTGTGCGATGAGTCATGTGCCTGTCCATCACTCGCCACGGCACGGTGACAGTGTGACTTCAGACGTATTAATAATGGAGTAACGTACGGAGGAGGCGCATAATGGACCTTTCATACAGAACGCTTTACCTGTGATTTATGGCCAGGTCCGCCAGTGTGTGTTAATAAAGCAAACTGACCGCAGCGGCTGGCCGTGTTACTAAACGCGGAGTCCTCCTCTCCCCCAGCCTAAGCAGTTGATCTGGGGCTTTGTTTGATCTATCCCACAAGGCCATGGTTCCAGCAGGGGTCTGAAATGCTGTCTGGCGTTACTGCCAAGTGGTCTGTGCCATTGTTGGACGATGGCGATGGGACCTGATGTAATGCAATGATTATATATTCCGTCAAATTCTTCAAGAAGTTACTTTTATCAAGACTATCTGGAAATTAAGTGTAAAATGGGAGCATATAGGCTAGATTGAAGGACAGCACTGCTGCAGGAAAGGATTAGTATCACACCGAAATTTAGAGTGTAACAAGAAGTGCTAGTTTTAATGGTATTCAACCCAACCTGACGACAAAACACTCAACTAACCTGATAAAAATTCTCAGCTAAACTGAGAACACGTTTTTAACAACTGACCTAGAACAGGTTAGGTGGTGGTGGTGATGATGATGATGATGATGATGATGATGTTGGTGGTGGTGATAATGATGATGATGACGATGATGATAGTAACAGCAGCCTCTGCAGCTAAATGATTGGGGAACCAGGGTTGTAACTCAAAGGTTGTGGGTTTGAGTTCCAGTTGGGGAGTTGTATTTCAATTCCTTCAGTAAAAATGTAAACTGTGCAAATGGATTGGAGTGGACATAAAAGGCAATCTGCGTTATGTCACTTTCAATAAGAGAATGAGCTCAGTGCTGAAGTATAATGATGATGAGGATTGTGGTAATGGAAAATGTGGTTGTGTATTAAGCTGGAGACAGTATTGATGTGATATCACATGCAAATGGTCACTGTGAACAGCTGACAGGAAGGGGTCATTGCAGTGGCAGTCACACCAAAGGCATTTAGCTTTGATCTCCAGGGGAATTAAAAGCAGAATTGAATGTTAAACCACTGCTGACATTTAAAAAGCCACCTGTTGGAGTTGTGCTACGGTGCGCTGGTCTCAAAAGTCACGTTTTATTGCGTATTGTCAACCTATCAAGTGCTAATTTGTTTTGACTCTGATACTTGTGGTATCTTAAATGCGCAACTCTAAAGATACCCTTCATACTGTCATTTTCTCTGCAGATTTGTATTCATAGCTGGTACTTTTATAAATGTATCTGAATTATCTGAAATTCTTTGTCGATAGCTGTGGTATGCATAATTGAATTTATAGTACGTTGGCTGCATGAAGTTGCTTAACTTCATGAAACAAATGAATATATGTTAGCTATCCTATTTAAAAAATATCCCAAACACACAATCATTTCCTTAAAGTGAATATAGCTGCAGTGGTTGTAGTAACACACTGACTATCAGGACTTGGCATCTTGGTAGCATGCAGTGCTACTGTTTTCCTCCAATTAATGTGGGAAAATAAAGACCTGTGCTCTAAATGGAGGTTCCTGTTGAGACAGTGCTGATGATGTAATGTTAATGGGCTGTTGTGATAGGACAATTTACTGTGTAGAACCACCAGTGAGGGGACTGATACTGGGAGCCATGTAGCATAATTGTTGGGGGGCTAGGCTAGCAGCTCCAAGGTTATATGTTCCAGGTCGGGTGTCGTTCTATAGCTTTGTGCACAGTGGTATTCAGCCTAGTTCCTGGGGACCCCTGTGTATGTTGGATTTTTCTCCAACCACAATTGCTATCCTGGATTTTTAAAACTTTTTCGGAAATAGCTATGCATGACATTAAGATTAAAGTCCTGTGTTGTGAAATATAGGACACTATATGTGCTATATTGCAAACAACTGCATAAAAAGAGGTAACAAACATTTTAAACTGTTGAAATTCAGGACCGAGGGGAATCAATAGGCTCCTGATTTGGTTTTCGAACATGTGTTAAAGTTCTTTTTTTTTAACGGGTTTGGCTCATTATCATTTGCTCCATCTTTGAATTCTTCATTATCTACCAAATGCTTAGTTTTCATGGCCATGTGTCCACACTCTCCAATTAGGAGCCTATTAATTCACCGCAGACTTTAACTTGGTCATTTAAATAATTTTAGAATTTTTTATGCAGATGTTTGTAATATAGCACAATAAACACAATGACATTGGGAATTCTATTTTTCATGGCATGCATAGCTATTTCTGACATAATGTGGCTTAAGAGAGTAAAGAATTCCCCTAAGCATGAAAAAGATAAATTAACAGCTTATTAAAATTCTGGCATTGCAACTGGGGTAGGAACATAAACCAGCATACACATGGGGTCCACAGGACGGAGGTTGAATACCATTGCTTTAGCAAACTACTTGAATTGTTTTCGTAATATATACAGTTGTACAAATTGCATGCAAAATGAAACTTTTGTAAGTTGCTCTGAGTCAGAGTTTCTACTAAATGTTGATAAGATAACTTTGATAGACTGTCTAATTAGGTATTATGCATTATTTATTTGAACTGGTAAGTTTTTAGGTTTAATACTTGGTAGTGTTGTGATTTCCTTCTGAGTGAGAGTGTACGTTCCTCATGAAAGCGGTTTCTCTACACCGTTACTGCAAAGGGTTTTATTTTGAAAGCCTTTTGCATACTGAGTAGCTGTTGAGCCCTCCACGGGTATTGCACAGAGCACACAAGCTGCAGATTGAGCTGTTCAGCGCTACATGTGTTGTAGCACGTAAGACATTTCATGACCGTAAAATAGTTTTTTCTGTCAGCAAGTTTCCATGTACACTAGCATCGAATGCAAAGTAAATATAAACATGCATCATGTACAGTGTGGAACATGGTGTCATTCAATCACCAAGGCATTCTGGAATAGACTAATGTGTAACCATAGGTATACACATACATTATTTGGTCTTTACTTAATGGTTAGTTGCACCTAATTTGTAACTTGCAAAAAAAAAAAAAAAAAAACAACAGAAAAAAAAAACATATTGGACTCACTGGCAACAAACTTACAAGTGTGATGAATTCACGATTTTAAAGAATTCATGGAATGAACTGTTACATCACGGATTGCAGGGCAGTCACTAAGTCATATTCATAATTTAACCATAATCACCATTGCATGAGTGTTGTTGGAATATGCTAGATTGGAATGAATAATCCTGTTTTTCTAGTTCCTTAATTAAAGTACAGGAAGGTTCCCGCAAGACAGGCATTAACAGACAACATGAAGCACTAAACTTGTCCTTATTGTGGGTTTTAAGACTGACCAAGCTTACTGTGCCTCATATGTCCTGTAGAGATGTCCTGAGCAATTTAATTGATCATAATGTTTCCTTTGCTAATTCAGTACTGGGAAAAGCCCATAAAATGATAATTTTTAGGCATGTAAAGAATAATATAAAAACAGTTGTTATTGCAGATTGCCTCATCTTGTTCTGTTGAACTACTTCATGATTACTGTTAATGTTCTTACCTGATTAGAAAAAAGATATCAAACTGTTTTCTTAATGTTTCCTTTGTTACATAGACCCGAAATATTTTGCTATGCTACTCTTGCTGTTCTGTAGTCTGTGCCAGGTGTCTCAGTGTATAAGTTTTCAAACATGCCAATGCCCATGGAACATCTGTTTCAAACATGCCAATGTCCGTGGAACATCTGTTTCAAACCTGCCAATGCCCATGGAACATCTGTTTCAAACATGCCAATGCCCATGGAACATCTGTTGTGTGTGTGTGTGTGTGTGTGCCTGCATGCGTGCATGTGTGTGTATGTGAGTGTATGTGAGTGTGGGGATGTGTGTGTGTGTGTGTGTGTGGGGATGTGTGGTGTGTGTGTTGGGGGGGGGGGGGGGGGGTGTGTGCATGTGTGTGTGTTCAGTATATGTGTGTGTCTGTAAAACATGGTCTCGGGGTTTTCTCAGGTGTAATTTTAGACACTAAAACGTGGGCTGATAATGATAATGGACTGTCATGCCTGATATATGGGACAGAGTGCCTATGCAAGTCTGAGACACGTGGCCAGTGTTTGTCAGTCATGCCTAAGCATGGCTGTGACTGGCAGACATTTTGTTGACCTGCCAAGTTGTAACTTTCCAGTCAGAACGTTCTAGCTATGCTATAGCAAAATACATTAAACAAAAATGATAACTTTGGATGGGCAAAGAAATGCTGCTTCTTTATTCCATTTAGGATAGACTGTATAAAATGCGGATGAACTTACAAAATATATATGTGTACCCCTACTTTTTTTAAAATTTAAAATTAAATTACCTTTACAATAAATGCTAATTAGAACATTAATTTCAAAATGAATATCAGCTATTACATTTTCCCTTTCTGTTTTCACTCATAAATGTATGTAGTTCTATATAAGGTATAAACTGCACTTGCTTTTGGTTGCTTATTATCAGACAGGATTACAGTTGCATCAAGCACTTACAATAGCATCCTCCAATTCTTGTCTATCATAACAATTTTAGTCATATGTTTTCCTATACAAATATATACATTTTTTTCTATGCCTGAAAATGTATACCTTGGGAAAAAAGTGAGAAAAATGACAACCAATCTTCAGGAGAATTCTCATACAGCATAACGCAAACTATTGTTTAAATTTTGGATGGATAAATTATTATCCATTGTATTATGTATTGAAGTATGAAAGTCCTACCATTGACATCAGTTTCTCTTGTTGATAATAATAACAACAACAACCACAACAACAACAACAACAACAACAACAATAATAATAATAATAATAATAATAATAATAATAATAATAATAATAATAATAATAATAATACATTTAAAATAAAAAAGAATTTTTTCCCCAAACAACACAAAACCTTTTCAAAATAAATTACAATTATTTTTTCCTAACTTACAAATGCAGCAAATTTCTGGGTCATTAAAAATGGAATATTTACTCAATGCAAAGTAATCACATAATTTGGTTTCCCCATATAAGAATTACATCACTTTTTATACAAAGCCCCCCATCCCCACATTTCAGGGCACCATAAACTTTGGGACATATTGATGTTATGCCAATGAAAATAATCATGTTTTGTCATAGACATCACCAGGCGCTGAGTATTTTCTCTGGTGATGCTCTGCCAGGCCTGTACTGCAGCCATCTTCAGCTCCTGCTTGTTTCAGAGGATACTCACCTGAAATTTTCTCTTCAGCATATGAAAAGTATTCAGATTGGGTGTCCGACTTGGCCAGTCAGGAATTTTCCCATTTTTGGCTTTGAAAAGCTCTTTGTTGCTTTAGTTTTGTTTGGGATCATTGTCTTGCTGTAGGATGAAACACCATCCAATGAGCTTGGAGGCATCTGCTTGAACTTGTACTTGTGGCAGCTATACATGCTCAAACCATGACACTTTCACCACCATGTTTCACAGATGAGGTGGTATGCTGCAAATTTTAGGCAGTACCTTTTGGCCTACACAATCTTTGCTCTTGCCATTATTCTGATGCAAGTGAATCTTGGTCTCATCTGTCCACAAGATGTTTTTTTCAGAACTTTGGTGGCTTTTTTTGGTACTTCTTAGCAAGCTGTAACCTGGCCATCCTGTTTTTTTTAGCGAACTAGTGGTTTACATCTTGCAGTGTAGCCTCTGTATTTCTGTTTGTGAAGTCTTCTCTGAACAGTTGTCACTGGCAGATCCACACCTGCCTCCTGAAATGTTTCTGATCTGTTGGACAGCTGTATGGGGGGTTTTCTTTATTATGGTGAGAAGTCTTTGGTCATCAACTGGAGGTCTTCCTTAGCTTACCAGGCTCTTTGTGATTTCTGAGCTTATTCTTAATTATGTTCCAAACTATTGATTTTGTTAAGCCTAAGGTTTGAACATGCCTCTGACTCCCCCCCTTATTTCTCAGTCTAATAATGACTTCCTTGACTTTCATTGACATAACTCTGGTCCTTATGTTGACAAACACCAATTATAGACTCCAAAGGCACTCAAAAGGCTAGAATCAAAACTAGATTCTGAAAGCTCTCATACTTGCACTAAGGACGCAATTGAACACACCAAACTAATCAGAAACACCAGTGAAGCCATTTGTCTCAAACACTATGATGCCCTGAAATGGGGGGACTATTTTTTTTTTAAGTGTTGCAATTTATACATGGTAAAACCAAAATGTATAAAAAATCCCTTGGATAAAATCTGAGAATGTACACTTTAACCACATGTGAATTGTATGATTACATTGTGGAGGGCGCTGAATTTTTTCAACGGATTATATTTTTGTTGTCTATCACCTTTCTTTATGTACCAATCAGATATTTTAGAGAACTCAAAAGAGGGCTTGAAGTAGTTTTAGGGTTAAAATTACAGTTCGGCTAGGTTTAGGGTTAGGGTTAAGAAAACGATATGTGCAGGACTGCGGCAAAATTAGGGTTGTGTTCAGAAGCTTGGTTAAGACAAGGACTACTCTGATTTTGGATTAGCAAAAATGCACTGCTGGGATGTAACACTATAGGCACACATATTTGTTTTGTTTTTTTATACTTGTTTTATTTATGATTTTCATCAATTTTAAATAGAAAAATTAGAAACTTAAGAAAACTCCAAGGTCTTGAATTATTTTTAATATTTAAAGTTTCTTAAACTACGGACATTGAATAGAATCTATTTAGGAAATGAAATCACATACTTAAGACTTAATTTTTCTTTTACTTTGAGTTTTTGGACATAAAAAGGTAGTCCTGTGTATTTTAATGTTTTTCAGTAGCATATGTTTTTCGTATACATAATTTCGTATATATATATAATGTAAAAATACATTTTATATATATTTTGTTTTTATAAATATATATATTTTACTCATAATGTATTGATTATTTATCATTACATTTGTTGATTAAACACTCACATAGACAACTCACTTTTTGGAGGTAAGACTTATTTAAATTTCTCCGTGGACATAGATTTTTTATGATAAATTCAAACGTAATTCATTTCACCTCACGTAAATATAAATATTATCGATTCGTATTGGTTGATTAACGTTTTCTCAGGAGAGCAAAGCTTCTCAAAGCTGAACGTTTAAGTAACGGCGAAGAAAGGAGAAATCGATACCGAAATAACGCGTTGGGCCATGACTGCGCTGTCCGAGGCGTTGATGGATGTATCGCAGAGAAACCGCTCTTTATAGGTTCCCCGACGTCATCTTGAACACGATCCAGGACATTCTCCTGTGTCAGCTGATCCGTAGTTTCGAATTCGCCGTCTGACAAACACTGTCAGCAACTTGCGCTGCTTTCCTTTCCTTCTTAGCGCTTGTCAACACTTTCGCATCCAAAGAAAAGTAAAAATACTGTTGTGCAACATTGTTTGTTTAACCAGTGTACTAATATACTAAAGAAAACTTTTCATTGACTAAACATTACTCTACATTTCTTAAGATTTAAAAATATACATATATATTTGACTAAAATACAAGTGTAAGGCAGTATCTACTAAAAACCAGATATATATAACGCTTCACTTTAGGCAGTATCAATCAGTTCTTTTAAGCGTTCTGCAAAAACGTTTTAAAGCATAGTCCATGTAAAAGTTTCAACAATCAGGAAATGTACACCACCCAGCTGAATGAATCCCCCCAAAGGATCTTTTTACGTAGCTTTAAGACAAAACCCATACAAATCTAAAACACGATCCAGCGATGGTAATGACATTCTATAATGGAGGGAACGACACAGGGATCGTTTTGTGAATGAAGCCCTGGCAACAGTACCGTCTCACTAATTCCTTTTCAGCATGGTCAACATGAACCTGGGGGTCAGGGGAACAGCTGCAAAAGTACACCATTTTGATGGATTTCTCACCCAAGTCACGGGAAAGAAGAAACTAGAGGGCTTACTGCAGAAAATATAGATATCAGTTACCAGTCACAAACTGCTCTATGATACTTTCAGAGCAATACAGTTTAGCTTTTCCCCAAATAGAGTATATTGTTTTTTTGTTAATAAAGCAATTTCCATAGAATCGATCCTACAATGTTAACTCTCTAATTGCCTCTGAAATCCAGCGAGACACAAGTAACAGTCTTGTTGGGAAGTTACTATAAAGTTCATGGGTCCTCTTAATGCATCAGCTATTTGAAAAAAAAACAAAAAAAAACAATGTCTCCAGTCAAATTTTTAGATTATGTATTGCACACAGTAAAGGTTATGTGTGTTTGCATGTGTGTGTGTGTGTGTGTGTGTGTGTATCCCACACAAATCACAAAAAACTGACACCAATACATGTATAGTCATCATTCTCTCAATTAATGTTTGCAATAATACCTTTATTAATCATTATTATAATTCAATGTTTAATATAACATGGTTAATAAGGCATGCATACATACCATAACTAACAGATATTGAAATACACCAGAAAAAGAACCTCTTCTTAATTCATGGAAAAGTGGCATGTTCTTAACAGCTGACCCTCATCCTGTTCTCTGAAAAGGATAGATCAGCAGACCCCAGCTGTGCTGATTGACAGGTGCTTGTCTGCAGCGACTGTTTGTTGGAGAGTTGACTTTTCTGTAATGACAGCTGGGGTGTTGTAGTGTAGGGTGGTGTGCTGGATTTCAGCTAAAAAAGTAAAGACATGCAGTACCAATTGACTGTGTCTATGTACGATCTAGTCATTTCAAAGCTTTTATACAAAGCTGTTGTAAAAAAAAAAAAAACAGAATTACCATAGAAGGCAAACACAACTAGAGATAAGGCTTTGCTATAATATTGTTACCACCGTCGAAGAGCATGCCTCAAGACCAGCAAAATAAGAGAGATATGTTTGATATTTTGAACAAATCACTCCACACAGTATAAAACACAACGAAAGCTTATGGAATGGGCTGACCTGCTTTAAAGATTTTTGATGTTTGTAGCTTTTTGGAACTATGGTAGTTTGACCTTTTGGTCTGTGTTCACTGATATAATATTTAGATAATGCTTGCTTTAAAAGAACAGATTTTAACGTAATGTGTGTTTAATACACATTTAATTAAACAGTGTTTACCTGCTGTAATATGTTTATATCAATTCATTTCTCATAATGTCAATGAAAAGTTAAAGTAAAAAGGTAAAAAAAAGGTAAAGTTTTACCCTGAAGACAATTAGATTCTCATGAAACAAACTTCATTTGTGGTTGTGAACTTAAGAATGACCTCATTCTCCACAAAATAATGAAAAACTAATAATTTATGTTCTCATAAATGCAAGTAAAAATAAAAAGTGGAAACATCTTGCAGGATTTGGAACATAAGTTGAAAAGTTGGAACTTTTCACTAGGCTGGCGAGTGGAGGATGGGATCCCCCTCTATAGATTTATTCCAATTGGGGAGTTTTTTCTCACCACCGTTTGAGGGTTTTCTCCCCACTGGGAGTTTTTTTTTGTTTACCTTATGTACGTGCTATTTGGGGGTTCAGGTCTGGTGTCTGTTCTGTTTGCTCTTTTTGCTCTGTCTCTTGCCTCGCTACTCTGCAAAGCGTCATTGTGACAGTTCTCTGTGAAAAGCGCTATACAAATAAAATTGAATTGAACTGAACATGAAATTAGGCATTTGGCTGGACCTGAAGCAGATGCGCCAGCCTATGTAAAATACATCGAGTGCCTTCTCTTCTGACCAACCAAAGAGCTCCTTCAAGCTGGTTCAGTAGGAGGCCAAGTGGGCTTTTATTTCCGTTATTTTTCGGTCTCTTCCTGCCGATGTAGCCACTCGTTCATGAATATGCCCACAAGCACAGTGGTCTTCCTGAAAGCTGAGAAGTATGGCTCATTCACACTGAGTTTAGTTACACAGGCGGAAATAGGATGTAAATAAAAATTTTATTTCTTATTATTTTTTAAACTAAGTATCTGGAACGTTAAGGTATTTGTGGTGCACTAAACAGGAATGATCTGTGCTCTCAAAAGTCTCTGTCCCATTTCATCATATTTGAGAGCACCCAGACCCTAATTACAGCAAAAATCCACGTCATATGATTTACATTTCACAGCACCAGTCTGTCTGTCTAAAAAGGGAAGAGAATCTGACCGTAGGTCGCTATCTCTTTCGGCACCAAGTGTCAACAGACGGGTACCCATAAATCTGTCAAACGGACACCCTGCTGAGAAGAACTCACAGCTGTGAAAAGGTAGAACTGCGTCTGGTGTAGCGGCCTGTTGGTACAGCCGCCGGGGGACTGTCTGACTAAACGCCAGGAGAACTTTCAAACAGCTAACAGTCATTCCACTAAAAGGTAACATCAGGAGAAAAAAGGGTTTGGACGTGTATAATACAGTCGTGCCACAAACCGCGTTCCACTGTAAGCATTATGTTTGTTCCTTTTCCTAAATTGTCATTTTCTGTTTGACATTTGAAATCTTGAAGCAGAAGCTTGTTAACAACAATTCCTAACAAAAAAAAGAAAAAAAAAGAAAAAAGAAAAACAAACAAACCATAAAGCATTACACGATACGTTCTTTGAAAATTAAATAACTTTGTCCAGAGTTCATTAGTATTATATATAGTGTATATACCAACTGTTAATATGGCTAGCAATACAAAATAATTTTCATCCCTGATCCACGACCCCGTTTCTTCTTTTGGAGGTTATCCAATAGCGTCATCTAGTGTCTGCTTGTTTCATTCTATTTATATATTTTATTATTTTTTTAATGTTCTGTCGTTTAAGTTAAATGGACGTATCCTATGAGAGTTCCGATCGGGTGTCTGTATACAACATACATAAAGGTGGTTTCACCATTAGAATGTAGCATGATAGGTTATCGCAAACTTGTCATTTTGATGAAATTAGTAACGGCATAATTTTGCCGAACCTTAAATTATGTTCAATTATACTTCATTTTGCACGAGTAAAATTTGAAACAACCGCAATCCGAAGTTTTGGTACGCCCGATTCTGCCAATTAGCAGCTCATCGAGATCTCTGGCTATTGAATGAGGTGTGCCTTGTTAGGGTTGAAGTGAAAAGGGCAGTAGATCTCCAGGAACTGGGTTGAACATGTCGGCTTTAAGTGATTTTTTCCCCTCAGGTAAGAACGCTGGCGCTGAGCTGTTCAGTCCCGTTCCCACTTCGGCACCAGGCCACATCCGCATGGCCCACAGCCAGAACCATGATTCTGCGAAGCCAATATAGCCACAATGGGAAAAACAAAACAAATACACTGCACTGTACTCTGGAGAACAAAGTGCGCACAAAAGATGAACGATTTAGCGGTAGTTCAATTTAGCAAATAAAGTTATATTGGAAGAGTTTAATCTAACACTAGTTCAATTTACAGTTCAATTTAGCTGAAACTATTATTGAACGGGTAAATTTTACCTGATCGAAAAATTTGAATACCCTTCAGAAAACAAGTGAAATGATATTAGAAAAAAACTTGAGTGCTGTGATATTAAGCCTATTTTATCGAGCTGAGAATTTAAAAGCCATTTTTATTTTATCCTGAAAGCAACAAAACTCTTAAATTCCCACAACATGAGGATCTGGGGTTGGCCATTTGGAAACTGTTTTGTGCTTTTGTAACATGGTGCTTCCATACCGACCAATTAGCAATTTGGTTGTTTTGTGGACCGCTAATCAGCAGTGATCTTTAAGCGAAGGTACTGAACTGAACGTGAACTCCTGTGTCAGTCCGCCAGCTCTCGTGTTTATAAATGGCATACTTACATCAAAATGAAGAGTTTATCTTGTGGATTGAGGAAAACTTTAAATACAAGAATTAAGTGACTGCACTGACTGTAATAGTTGCATTTATATGATGAATATGAATATTGCTGAATTGTGATGTTAATTTGCTTGCGTGGTCAGGCAACTGGGTTGTAAATCATCCTTGTATTCCAGAATATGTACTCCAGAGACAAGTATGTGCAAAGTGTCATAAATGTGTCCATCCACCCATACATCATCTAACCCGCTTATTCCTGGTCAGGGTCACCGGAGGTGCTGGAGCCTATCCCAGCATGCATTGGGCGAGAGGCGGGAGTACACTTCGGACAGATCATCAATCCATTCCCAGAGCACACACACCACTCACTCACACACTCATACCTCTAGGGGTAATTTAGGCTCTCTATTGACCTGCATGTTTTTGGACTGTGGGAGCAAAACCACATGGACACAGGGATAAATGCGAACTGAAAGGCCCTGACCGGGATTCGAACCTGGGACCGTCTTCTTGTGAGACTACCCACTGTACCACCGTGCCCTGTCATAAACTCAGTCATAGTGAAATTGATTATATGGTAGTTGGCAACAGCTTTAATTTGTAATGATACAATATTTTATGTTAATTTGTACATGTTATTTGTTGCATTTGTTATTTCATAATGTGTAAATACCCCATTGATGATTGGTTTTAAGGCATACATTTTCATTTTGCATTTAACAGTACGTAATTTTTTATATTGTAGGATATCATTTTTAGTTATAATCAAATAGTGTTTTGTGAGACTCAAATCAGGTTAAAGTGAATTGGAAAGGTATTTGTAACACCTAGGATTGGTAAACATAAAGTGAAATGTTATGCATGCAATATATACATCTATTTTCAAGCAATATTTCATATGTTGAATTTATAATCTGTAAATGCCATTGTAAGTACAAGGCTGCTTGAGACTAAAGGATATCAGTCTCACAAAACATTTTCCTGTATACACTATTTTTTAAGGTTTAGGGGCAGCCCTTATAGAATGGGGTACACATGTGAGATACCATCCAATAAGGGACAGAACCTTGAAAACATGTAATTTTGTAATTTGTAAAACCAATGGCCCTGTGGTATGAAGCTGTGTCTGTGAATGAATATCAAGGCACGTTTCTTGGCCCATTTTCCTATCTTACCCAACTGGTTAAACAGCTTTGTCAAGACAGTGAGAATGGCGTGTTTGTTTGTGTGTATGTATGTTTGTATATGTCTTTGTCTTTCTGTGTGTGTGTATGTGTGCGTGCTTGCGTGTGTATGTGTGTGTGTGTGTGCGCGCATGTGTGTGTGTATGTGTGCGTGTGTGTTTGCATGTATGTGTGTATGTGTGTGTCTGTGCGTGTGCTTGCGCATGTGAATGTGTGTGTGAGTGAGTGTGTGTGTGTGTGTGTGTGTGTGTCTGTTGGGGGCATGGCTGTTAGTGGTGGCTGTAAGTTCCCTCCAGCAGATCATATAATTAGCACTCACTAAATTTAGTCATGGTTTGAGACTGCCTGTGAGAATCAGGAAAGGATATCGCTATTAATCGAGCGTGGTGACACAAACGTTGACAAACTCCGTTTCTCCGATCGGGTCCAAGTTTTCTGACGCTCGTCCCTCTGAATTCTTTTTCCAGCGCCGGTTCCTCGGACCACTCTGAGCGCGACTCCTTCCCCGCCGGCGGTAAGCTGGGCGGGGCCGGGCCGAACCCCGCCCTCCTGACCCCCGCCAGTCTGCAGATCGCCCAGCTGCAGGCCCAGCTCACCCTGCAGAGGCTGAAGCTGGTGCAGACGGCCGCGGGCGGGGCCGGGGGGGGCACCGCGGCGGCGGCGGCGGCTGCTAGCGTTCTGAACCAGGTGCTGGCCGGGATGCCCGTGTCCCCGCCCCTGCTCGGCCAGCTGAGGACCTCGAACGCAGGGGGGGTCCCCCATGGCCAGCCGGGCTCCGCCTTCCCCAACGCCCCCCCGGCCTTCCCCCCGCTCGCCTCCGCGCTGGAGGCTCTGGTCGGAGGAGGTGTGGGAGGTGTTGGAGGAGGTCTGGGAGGAGGTGTTGGAGGAGGAGTGGGAGGAGGTGTTGGGGGAGGTGTTGGGGGAGGTCTGGGAGGAGGTGTGGGAGGAGTCCCCGGTCAGAGCTCACACAGTGCTGGGCTGAACCAGTACAGAGGCAGTTTTCCCCAGACCTCTCTGGGCCTGGCAGCTGGTTCGGCCTTCCCCTCGGGCTCGGACCGCCCCGCCCCGTACGGCTACCCCGGCACGCCGTCTAGCACCACGTCCCAAAGCGGCGATGGCCAGAACGCGCCGTCCGGCGCCCCGGCCAGACCCGGAACCCGACCCGGATTTCGGGGAGATCTTTACGGAACGCTTAGGCCGGATACTCAGCCTGGATTCAGCGGGGAGCACAACCGGGACGCTCCCAAATCGGGCCACCCCACAGGGCAGCAGTGGGACGGCGCGGCTAATTTCTCCAGCTCGGGGAGGGCAGATGCGGCCTCCGGCTCCGGGGGTCCGTGGGCCAGTTCGGGCCCCCCCTTCCGCAGCTGCGAGCTGTACGACCCGGAGGAGCCCACGACCGACGGCAAGTACGGCAACACGGGCCGGGCCGACTTCAGCGCCGGCACCCAGGGGATTGTGGGACACCCGCAGCCGAGCGCTGGAGAAACTTCTAGAACCCCGATGGCCCTGCAGCCTCACCAACGCAATGACTTCAACGGGGTGAAGCCATCACACCTACCGCATCACTGCACCATCTGTGACAAGAAGATCTTTAACCTCACGGTCAGTTACTATCCTCTGCTGCAAACAGGCATGACAACTTCCTGGTTCATACTCACTCCTTGTTAGGTTGAGCAATAATAATTAGCAGAGATGGCCGCCAGAGCTTTGGGTAACTGTGTGAATGGTTCCATCATAAGCAGTACATATGGCTTCTTAGGTGCTGCATGAACATACATGGATGCTTATGTCAGCAATATGATGTGATATGTTACGGATGCAGCAAGTGGCATTACTATGATATACCAAGTTATAAACGGCTTTAATGTCTTATGTGTTATCCGTATTTGTTTAAATCACTTGCTGGTTTTGACTTGACTTGTTTGACTTGCAGCCCAGCTAAATGAGAAATAACGAACGGGGCTGGAAACTTTTTGAAGGCTCTGTGTAGCAACCTCTGGATTTATATCCATTTAAGAACTGTCCTTGACTGTATCACAGTCAAGTGTACGGTACTGAGTCTTGGCTTTTACAGGACTGGGACCACCACGTCAATGGAAAACTCCACCTCCAGAACTGCGCCCTCTACACTGACAGGTGACTAATGAAAACAAATCCATTAAGCTTCACAGACCCAAAACTGGCCAATGTACATTACACTGTTCACTAAGTACACTAATACCATGCAAATAAATGTTCTTTCCTCCTCGTATTATGGTAATATATTTCCGTAGTTGCTGTAAAACGGTGGCGGATATGGGGTCATACTGTGCGGTCATGCTGCCGTTATGCTGCACAGACAGCGGTAGCGGCTCAAATCCGCGCCGTGTAAGGGATATGTCCGCGGCGCGCTCGGGCTCGCAAGCTGATCCTCCCCTCCTGCGTTCCAGCCCTTTCGGTGCGTCCGTCCACTTCCCCCCGTTCTCAGGCGGATGTTTCTCCTCTTCGACGAATAGCTCCGTGTCCTTCTCCTCCGCCGGTCAAGGTAACCCTCTGCGTAAAACGTCGCTTTCTTCCTGTAATGTATGTATAAGTAAGTTTGATTAAAGTTGGCTATTTTTGAAACAGCACGAACAGCTGATCACTGTCTATTTCTTGCTTGTTTATTATTGTGTACGGGAAGGTACTTCAAACACACTTGTAAAAAAGAATGCCTTCCATCCATTATTCCTTTGCTTGTACTAAACAATGTGTTGGTTTTTGTCTGCTGTTGTTGCTGTGTTATTTTAACCTTACAGTACTATTGTATAGATAAAAAATAAATAGTTAAACTATGTGTTCTTCTATGTACCATTAAAGTAAATTAATAGGATGGTAAAAAAATAAATAAATGGTTGGTAAAATTCAAGATGATTTTACTATGAACAATTGCTATCATTACTGTATTAAAAACTAAAATATATTTAATCAGGAACTCAGAGTATAGAAAAAAGAGCCATGTTGCTTTTTGTTTTTATGATTTGTGACATGATT
The DNA here is from genome assembly GCA_039654925.1 of Anguilla pacifica. Taxonomy (NCBI): domain Eukaryota; kingdom Metazoa; phylum Chordata; class Actinopteri; order Anguilliformes; family Anguillidae; genus Anguilla; species Anguilla pacifica. The sequence continues at coordinate 31,408,073 of CM077301.1, read as the reverse complement.
TAACCCTGTCAGGTTTATCATAAACAAAATATATTTTATATACAGGTTACAGGCACAATACAGGTTTTACCTTTGAATGATAAAATAAATCAGAACATTTATATCCATCATTTACCATGCAATATTTTTTCTTTCAGACATATCCCTGGCACCCAACCCTATGTATTTGTCTACTGCACCAATGAAAACACAGGATTTGACGGGAAATGGATTTACATCACCTCAGGCAGGGTCAAAGGTCAGCAATGTTGCTCTCAATCACGATAAGTTGCTCTGACAACAGGGGTAGGGACTCTGCAACGTAAAAAAGAAAGGATCAGAATATTTGCATTTATTCTGAGTGATAAATAGTCTCAGATGCAAGCCATTCACAAAATGGTGGCCTTCTGCCTTGAGAATAACACAAAACGATTTTCATCAAAAGGAAATTGATTTTGTTATTCTTGCATGGGTAAATGCATGTTGCTTTTTTGTCAAGGGCAAAATGTATTTTTCAAAAAATACTTGTAAATGGATTTCATTGTAAACAAAATGTGCAACATGTCAACAAACAATAGTGATACCAAAGCACTAATAAATTGCTGCTATTCAGTTTTTTTGGTACTTTACATATTTTTATGGATTAAACTGCACAGACAATTTTTTCCCACTTATACTTTACAGATGAGTTGACTACTGTGGTAGATAATAGAAAAAAAGAACTCTGTTATTAAAATTTGCATGAGCTTCATAACCTTGACCAAACTGACAAGATGTTCACATCAAATAAATGAGTTGTTTTTGTAGAACAACTGCAGATGTGCACAGTTTAGGACAATACTCAGCAGGAGTCTCCTGTCAATCAGTGGCCAGGGAGTGATGTCACAAAGGGCTGCTATGCCTATGACACCTATACCTATAGTACAGAACACATAAACAGGCTATCTTTTCTCACATAGTATGGCTTTTACATATGCAGCAAGTTACTAAATTACTGCACACTGTTAGGGGATTTCCTTTCTAGTTAAGACTTCAGCTGCAAACAAACCCCAGTTTTACCTCAGTTTTACCTAATGCATTCTGTAATATTTACAGTTTTAATGCTGACGATCTCACTGAATCCCTTTTTAAACTAAGTGCTGATGCGTATAAATGATGGGTAAAGTATGAGGGGTGAGCTGGGGGCACTTCTCTCTGAATGGGACCCAAATTTGATTTTGTATATCATCGTAATGAACTCACAATGTGAGTCACAATGACTATATGAATAAAGAATGAAGTAAACACTTATAGTGGATGCTTGTTTTGTGAGATAATGTCTCTTGGAACATCCGAGTTGATATTCATCACTTTCATTACATAGATGTTTGTATAATTCATATCGAACCATTTTATAATTTGAAATAGTTTATTTTAATGGTTATTTCATGCAATGCAGAAGGTTTACACAATTTTTATTCTTATTTTTTGGTTGTGCTTTTCCTCAGACAGCAAGTAGCCATTTTCTTTATTTATGAGTGTAAACGAATGGCATTTGTCTTGATAGATCACATGCACTGCATGGGAAAATCCTTCCTGCTGAAGCCTGACACATTTATGGACGATATTTTGTGATAATATGGTGATGGGTTTTCATACAGGACAAGCAAGAAGCCTAAGCCAGAGGGCAAGCTCTTGACAAATAAATGTCAGCTGTTTTTGGTCACAAGCATAGCTGTTAATATAGGCTATTCCAGTATTGGTCTCCTTCTTTTAGTGTGAATCATGTCCCTATATGGGTTTTGTTGGGAAACCCATATAGAGGATGAGCTGGAACATTTAGTGATAGATGACCTTGTATAAAGCTTATATACTTCCCTTTAAGGCCGCAATATTTATGAGTCCTTTCATCAAAATGCTGCTGCCATAACATACGTGTGCTAATGTTAGGGCCCATAACATCCTTCTGTCTAGCGGTTGTGATTTCATCAATCTTTTAGTCACTCAATATCTTAGTATTTCACTTGTAGACACAGTGATGTAAAAAAAAAAAAAAAAAAATAAAAAATAATGGCAATCACTTCAAAACCAGGAAATCTAATTGTAGTGCTTGACAACCGATGGGACAAGTTAAGTAGTGTGAAATTCTATGGAAAACACATTCTAAATTCTGCACATAAAGATATGACAGAAGATTCTCTGATCTTTATGATCTAACGATTACTGTTGTAGAGTGTTAGCACCTAAATCATGGGATTTGGACATATATGGCTGGGTGATGTAATTGTGTACCATGAGCTGTCATCAACTGAAAAGCCGCACAGTGTAGTATGCCCAACCTAACAGCCCGCCTGACGTTAAGCCTGCTGTGACTTGTATGTAGCCTAAGCCGATTTGATGCTGCCGGGTGATTGTTTGTTCAAAGTATTGGAGAGTTAATATTTTTTGTCAATTCACTTTCCTTTTTATTCTTTGAATTATTCTATATCCATCTATTAGTAATATGATACTGTAACCTAATGTGTGTAGCTAGCACTATTAGTACATTTTTCAATGAAATATATAGAAGTTCATTTTTCCCATAAGCTGAAGTTATTACCTTACAGTATTTACCTCTGAGATCACATCACGTGTAAGATGTAGTCAGATAAATGCTATCTGAAGAAAGTTCCTACAGGAGATGCCAGCAAATAGTGAATTTTCAAACCTTTTAGATACTCTGTAATAATAACAAGAGCTATAAGATTGTTGGAAGTAATTTTGATGATTATCACCTGTGTATAAATGTCAGTCAGTAATGATTTCTTACAGCATTGCTATGAAAAGAAAATAGTGAAAAAAACTCATTGGAATTACAATAAAACGATTAGTTTACATCAATTAAAACTACTTTTCGTATAATTAAAGTAGACTAAATCTAACGATATTCAAATGACTAAAATTTGACTCAGACTAAAATACAATTTGGTCTGAGGATTATGACTAAAACTAAATCACCATTTCTTGTCAAAATGAACACTGTGCTTTCGAAGTAATTTTCAGAAGAAATACCCATTTTAATTAATTTATGCATGGGAAAAGGATCATTTCTACTGGCCTGCAGATAGACAACCATTCAAACTGCTAGCATATACATAGATCGAAAGTGCTTGCACTGGCAGTCCAGGAGTTAGGTGTACTGTAAGCTCAAATAACTGCAATGCGATCTATGGGTCTCTACAGAAGCTGGCTTCAGCATTTGGGTGCGGAGTTTGCCAATTACCGTGGTCAGCACCTACTTGTGCCAACAGTTATATGACATTAAATAAACAAACAGGAATGCTGCTGGGGGGTGGGGGGGATGAGATGTCTGCTGCACCCCCACCCAGACATTACATTACATTTCAGGCATTTAGCAGACGCTCTTATCCAGAGCGACTTACACAACTTTTTACATAGCATTTTTACATTGTATCCATTTATACAGCTGGATATATACTGAACAATTTGTTCAAGGGTACAACAGCAGTGTCCTACCCGGGAATCGAACCTGTGACCTTTTGGTTACAAGCCCAGTTCCTTACCCACTATGCTACACTCCGTCCTACAGACCGTTTGACCTTGTGTGTACATGACATACAGTAACTCCACCACTTAAGAGCTCAGGTACCACATCAAAGGGGCTTTCCCAGCAACAAAAAATAATACAGAATTTTTATGTTATATTATGATATTGTATATTTGGCAAACATATTTTTAAAAAACCTAATTGAAATAAATATATATTTGGCAGTAAGATTTGCTTTCCGGTTTCATTTATCATTTTGGACAGAACCTTCATAAAAGCGCAGAAGAAGTGTCTCACGTGTAATGGTTGTGTGTGCCCTTCCCTGTTCTTTCCCCAGAGGTCTATGCGTGGTTTTAAACACACTGTTTGTTAGACTGATGGCGCTCCTTTGCATCAGCCCTGTCCGTATCTCATTAGTCTCATTTCATCATCGTGTCCTTGATGCTTACGACGTTTCCCACCCTTACATTTCTGTTCCTGAAGAATAAGACGCGTTTATTTAAAAAATGTTTTTTGGCTTTTCGCTGTGAATAAGGACGGGGGGAGTCACACACGTCTGGCCAGCCCCATGCAGGCTCCCGTTAGCCATCCCGGCATTAGCGTGACCTCCGCTAGCCGCCGTATTCATTACGTTTTCGACGCGCTGAAGATATCTGGAGCTCGCGGAGCCGCGCGGAGAAGACTTCTCCGCATCCTCAAATGCTCTCGCAGCGCAATGCTGCTCTTAAATCACGCGTCATTTACGGTACAGAGCATCTGACAGCGAACACGGGTCTGTTTACTGTTTCGATAGGGTAGGGCCCGGAGCAACGCAATCATGTCAGCAGTTTAGTGACTGCGGGAACTCAACCTTCTCCACAGAGCGGCCCACCGTTTACCAGCTGGGAGTTGATTTAAGTTAGCTTCCATTATGGTAAAACTGTTTTATTGTGCAGTCAGATACCCAGGATGGCTCTCGTTCTCATGGGTGTATTTTAAGGGTATATAGGAGCTGAGCTGTGCCTGTTATTTATGTTTCTTTGTGCTGGGCTCCGGGAAGCACGGGGTGACCTCTCCTCCCCGCAGAACGTCCGCGTGTGTGGCCCTCACATGAACCCGATAATGAGGTTATCACTTCAGCGTCTGAAGCCTGTGATGCGGGGTGGTGTGCCAGAGACAATTAAAGAGAGGAAGTCTGTCCGGCTCTCGGGCTGTTAGAGGATTAGCGTTTGATAAAGACCTCTTCTTCTGTAACACAGAAGCACGTGTCCTCGTCTGCGAGGTACGGTTGCAGAAATGAAAAACCTTGAATTACGCGCCCCGCCAATACAAATGGAAATATTGTTTTACACAAACAAAAAACAAAAAAAAAAAACAAAGCCGTGCTGACAGTTTCCAGTCGGTAACAGACAGGCTTTGTCGTTGGCGCAATTATTAAAATGTTGTAGCGTTCAGAAACATTGATTTTAGCAGAGGCTCTCCCAGAAAATGTCCCATCTATGCTCCAGAACGTTTGTAATAATAATTCAAAAAGATTTAAATTGTATAGAAATGATGGCACATTTGCAAGAATTCTTGGCCATTACATGTTCGCAATTATTTAAGAAACCTTAAATAAGCTATCTGAGAGACCTTGCAGAGTGGCGCTTTTTTGATAAATGGTAACTTCTTTCGGGCGATTTGTCAGCTGTTGTCGGGGTGGGGGTGGGGGTGGGGTGCGTGCGATCGCCCCCACGTTGACACGGCCCCGCGTGGCGGTGTAAGCTTTCGCAGGGCCGCGCAGGAAGTCGGGTCGCCGAGCAGCCGCGCTTGCTATACTTGGCGATTCAAGCGGATGAGTGACAGACCGCGCGTGCCCCCTGGGGGTCGGGTGACGCGTTAAATGGCCGAACGCTCATTAGCATTGTCAAGATGTTTTACAGCTTACATATTTATAGGTCAGAGAGTATTAGCGGGGCAGATTAGGTTCCCTGCAGTGGCAGCTCGGTTTGTTGGTTTTGAATTCTGAGCCAATGCCTCTACAGTATTATCATTACGCTGTAGGACAACATCAAGCAGTTCTGACCAGTCATATGTGTCATAACAGTAATTCTAAATTTTTCTAATTCTTTTTGTTTTACGAGATTTACTACAGCTGAACTTTTTAAATGTAGCCAATCAAGTATCTGGCAAATGTAGCCAATCAAGTATCTGGCAAATGTAGCCAATTGAGTACCTGGAAATGTATTTAATCAATGCAAAATGTATTGTGGAACAGTCCTGTAATGCCTTTTTTCCTTTTGAACAAAATGGCTAAAATATAGCTGCAAGAAGCAATTGTGAGGACCAAGCACTCATAGCCACGATAAAGCCAGTGAATGGCAGGACAACTTTCGTTTTTTAAATACATTTTAAAGAGGCAAATACATTGAGCAAATGTGTTCAAGTACATCAAATAGTCTGGGAGGAAACTTTATGAAACAATTTTAACAAAAACGTCCTAAATGAATCCAAGATTATCCAGTATGTTAGACTTTATGGTTCCTCGAGGAAAATTATTTCATTGTAAAAAGATTCACTTATGTCCCATATTTCGTAACTCTGCATTATATGGGTAAGAACTGTGCTTCCAAAGAGTGGCTATTTGACTGCATATTAGCACGAATTACACTTGGTAAATTTAGGTCAATCTCTGTTTAATTTGTAGCCGATTACAGTCAAAATTAGTGGAACAAGCTGTCTACATGCCTGTGGCTCTTTTCTGCTCACAAACCATTCCTCAGTAGCCATATTGGTTATTCTAAAGTGATGTTTTTTTTTTGCGTTTTTGCTAAAAAGCCGACCTCTCCCGTTTAGTTTCCGCAGAGAAAGCCCCACTTGAGCAGCCGAGTGGTGCACATCTGCAACCTTCCCGAGGGCAGCTGCACGGAGAACGATGTCATCAACCTGGGCCTCCCCTTCGGCAAAGTGACCAATTACATCCTAATGCGGTCCACCCACCAGGTACTGACAGACTATGGGTGGGGATTCTCAGCCTGCCCAAAAGCTGCACTGACATAATCACTTCCTCTTTTTACGACACAATTAATTCAACTTGAATTAATCTTTCACATGAGTCCACGAGGAATACAATATCGATTTACATTATCATGCGTGTTCCCCTCCCCTTGGTGATCATGGTGTCATGAATAGAGTCGTAAATATTTCCATAATAAAGTCACGCTGTAAAAGTCACAGACCAGAAAATACTGAGGTATCTTTCTCCCGCGAAATTTGATAGTGAAGCCATAAAGCTGTAAAGCGGTCGCGAGCTCAGAGAAACTTCTGCTGGGAACTCGTTAGGCTACGGGTTTTAGCATCTCTTTAATTTGCTAATCTGTGAATGTTCCCCGCAGGCTTTCCTGGAAATGGCCTTTGCGGAGGCGGCACAGGCGATGGTCCAGTATTACCAGCTGAATCCGGCCACGATTAACGACCAGAAGCTCCTCATCCGGATTTCCAAGAGATACCAAGAGCTGCAGCTCAAGGTAGGCCTGGAACTGGGGCTAGATTCATTCCCTGGCGTACAGTTCTTATCTAACAGCATCCACTCAAGTAACAGTGTCAGGCCTGGCTGCATCATCAATGCACTAATTAGTTAACTGTCCTGGCCTAAAACCATGAAGCAAAATGTGAATATGAAGATAATGTCCACAACAAGCCATAACAAGACATTCACCATCATTTCATTTGAAATAAGTACCCTCAAAGTGTAAAACTCTCATTTCTGTATCTGCACACGCAGAAACCAGGGAAGGACGTGGAATCCATCATCCAGGATATTAACTCCCAGAGAGAGAGAGAGGAGGTTGAATGGTAAGAACATCTGTGTGAACTTTCAGCAACACAAACTTTACCTTGCTATCATTAAATTAATAAACGATCATCTTATGTTCAAAAACAAAAAACAAAAAAGAGTGTCACTGTTTCACAGAATATTGTGTCTCTTGATAGTTTTCATTATAATATCTCAATTTGGTTTTGAAACATGATGAATTTTAACAATGTCATAACATGTCAATGTCATGTTTTCTTCAAGAAAAAAGTTGTACATCTAAGAGTAAATAGGCATTTAGAAAACAGGCATTTGTTAAAGCAGCAATAATTAATACACTTTGGAATACATGCCAAATCTTTAGATGCCTACAAAGACACCCTAAGCAGACCCAAGCCTAGATTCGATCACATTTAACTTTTACTTACTGGAAGTATTGGAATTTATTTTTAACAGGGAAAAGCAAACATAAACTTGCATTCATTTTTAAGTCTAAATTAAGTATTATTGACAGTTGACTCTCATCCACCGCCAGGACTGGGATGGAGTCATTTCTATTTCCTTGTAGTCAATTCAGGAAATCCATTGAAATTCAATGAATTAACTGAAAATTCCATATATTATCATCATTTAAAATGGAATATTTGAATTCAGTTTTATTTCCTGAATTCACTGAATTGAAATGGAGCTGAACACCAACCGATCCCAAGGTAATGGTCATTGGGCTGGCTGGGGGGGCAGAAAGGGGGGGGTTTTTGACGGGCAGATCTGTATTTGATTCTGCTGTTCCCATAGCTACCCGCAGGAGCGTGCCAGGTCTCGCAGCCCCATCCCTCGCACCCTGAGCCCGCGGCCCCCCCACAGCCCCGGCTACGCCTCCTGCGGCTCCGCCCACAGCCCCCCGGGGGCCTGCCGGGGCGAGCGGCCCAACGGGGCGGGGGCCCCCTGGGACTGGTCCCCGCGCGGCCGCTGGGAGGAGGAGCGGGAGGAGGCCTGCTGGAGGAACGAGGACCCACTGGGCGAGGGCTGGCCCCAGGACCCGAGGAAGCCCCGCCCCAAAGCGGCCGACCGGTGGGGCCCCTGGGCGCCGGAGGGGAGGACGGGCATCCGGAGGGGGAGCAGAGAGAGGTACCCCAGGAGCAGCCCTCAGGACCGGGCCTCGCCTTACCGGAACAAAGAGGAGGACTTTTACAAAATGGCCGACTGGTCTCCCAGACCGCATCACCAGCACAGCGAGGGGAGAGCTAAGAGAAGAGATGGGGAGGGGCCCCACAGGGCTCGGCTGACCGCGTCAGGGAGCCCTGAGGTTTCCGCTAGGACCCCGGATGACAGGAAGCTGGGGTCACCCGTCAGGGGGTGGAGCAGGAAGCAGAGGCCAAATCAGGAAATCAGGAATCAGGAGGAAGAATCTGAAAGTCAGGTACATTAGTGATTAGTAATGATTATTACATTAGTGCTGAAATTCCCTATAACTTATCCAAAAACACCTAAAACCAAGGGCGTAGGTTTGGTCTCAACATTGGTAAGGACACATCAAACCCCCCCCCTCCCCCTCCCCCCCAGGGGGCTGTATACATTGCATACTGTCTAATGGAAAATCAATGACTCGGGAGGGTGTGTGACCACTGCAAACAAAAAAAAAACAGAGGACTGTTTAATGCTAACAACCAAATGGTTTATTAACATATAAGCTCTGTATTTACATTAAGGTCGGTATTTACATTTTAAAAACTATACACAGTAACAGACCAAAGAATAAAAGACAGTAAACTTTAGGACATTACTTGTTCACGGAAAAGAGAGAAAAAAACATAAAACAATATTTCTGCATTTTTGCATCCAACATCAACATTTTTATATTCAGTAGGCCTACCAGTTTCAGTATATTACCTCGTTTCCTTTTCTATTCTGTAGTATTCCTAGTTTTCTGTGTTTTTCTCATGATAGTGTCTTGGTGTTTATTTAAACAATCCAAACAGATGGCTACATTGGTCATTCACAGATACAAACTGTTGGCAAATATCTTTAAGATCTACTTGGTCAAGGGCCTCTTGATGTACATGGCATACAGCTAAATTATTAAGGCGCTGCTGAGACATGGTAGATCTTAACCAAGTTTTCAGTCTTTTGAGTGCGCTAAAGCTTTGTTCAGGTTCAGCTGAGGCCACAGGGACGACCAACAACACCCTAACAAGCTTCTCAGCCTCATCGAATAAGCCTCTTACCTCACTTGGCATTCCTCTTAGGATATCTGCAACTTCACTACTTGACATGAAGGTATTCTTTGAGAGAAACATTGGCAGCTGAACCTTCAAACTATCTCTGTTTGTCTCTGGATACTGTCCAATGACATCGTCCATTTGCCCAGTAAGGAGAACATTCTCAACTTTTTTCAAGATCTGCAAGTCTGGTTGGTTAAAGCATTCTTTGAATTGAACATCCAAAGTGTCCAGCACCTTGAAAAATTTGAATCGGCTCAATACCCAGGGAATCATTGACACGGCCTTCTCAAACACTTTTTGAAGAGGCAAGCTAACATACTCAACAGCAGCCTGCATGCCTTCAATTGTTTGGGAGTGCTTTTGCAGTGACTTGTTTAGGCACTCAAGCTCTCCCAACACCTCTGATGCTACCAGCAGTCCAATAACAGACTTGCCCTTCTGGAAGCGATCTAGGAGACCATTGGGCCTTGTGCCAGAGTCGGAAGCAATTGAGACCATTTCCTCCAAACTGGACAACACAGCCTCATACTGACTAAGAACTGTATCAGCAGCTTGTCCACGCACTGTCCACCTAGTCGGACACAGAGGTTTCACTGTTTTGGTATGCCCCTCTGATATCGCCTGTCCAGCCAATAGCCCCTTGAATTTCCCTGATTGGTTACTAAGAGTTCCAAGTCCATGGACCCACTGCAATGCGTCACGTACTAGGGGAGAGGCACTGCAAGCATTGTGTTGTAAGATTCACACAATGTGCAGCACAGTGCACATACAGAGCCAATGGCTGGTCTCTTTTCAACACTGTCTGTGCTCCTGACCACTTCCCTGCCACATTAGCGGTGCCATCATACGCCTGACCTCGTGAGCCTGAAGCTAGTTTGGCTATCTGCTCACCAGTTGTCCCTTGCACCTCATATAATCCCACAAGGACTTCCTGTGGCACCAGATATTGGTCCACATATCTAAAACATATGGAAATTTGCTCTTTGCCCAGTATATCCTGAGTGCCATCCATTATAACTGAAACCTGAAGCACTGGTAAGGACCTGATTGTTGCTGCAATGCCTCTGACAATTGTGTTAAGGTTAAGTATTCATTCTGGCACTGTGAACTGACATAATCATGGCAACGGGTAAGCCAAGAGGAAAGAACAGGGTCAGCATTTGCAAGTAACTTCACAAGGTGGTACAAATTCCCTTCACTGGCCTCATGTCCTCGAAATGCTACTCCCTGCCTAGCAAGATACCTTACAGCACCCATTATTTTCTCCAGACAGTGCCTTGCCTCTTCCTGCGTTTTAGCCGATGCACTTGATATTTGTGTGTGAACTGGATTTTGCTCCTGTGCGTTGATTGTAACTGCATGATGGTGTGCTTTGCTGGCTCGGTGGCAACTAAAGCTACCTGTGGCATTCCTCCAATTATTGAAACCCTTTGTGCAGAAGGCAGGGTCATTCTTTTTTCCAAAGTGGTCTTTTTTATGGCGTATGCTTAGACACGCTCAAAACAAAGAACCTTTTTCAGTGTTGGACTATAATGAAGCCATGGATACTGACTGTACCAGCTCGCCTGAAACCGTAACATCTTGTTTGGAAGTCGCTGTATTTCTACAAATTTTGGATCAGGCTGGTATGGCTTACTCCCCATGTCCATGACACTGCTACTCTGACTTGCTTCAGGATCATCCTCACTCACACTGACTGTCTCCTAAAGAGAAAACAAAACTTAACCTGGTCTGTATCAATATTAGAACATTATTATTTTGCATCCTGTGTTATAACTTATAATAACTTACAACTAAGTTAACAACAAAATAGGTAGACTATGATTACATTACATGTACTGCAAGTTGGTAATTTACAAATAATCCATAATAGCATATGTTTAATCGCAGTATCATTTTAAGACCTCACCTGAAGCCCTGAAGGTCCAACTGCTTCTCCCTCAACCTGCCCTAAGTGCTGTGAGCAGACTGAAAGTCTATGTACACCGAAGCCTTGCGAAACAAAGTTTCATTACATCGTGTACAGCATATGGTTTGTAATGACAAATAAACCTGACTTTGATAGCTAGCTAGCTACCTGCTGATCCAGCCCTTCCTAACGTTAACGTTAGCTAACCGAAACTTTATAAACGATATCTTTCATGCTGGCGCTGACAGACCCGCTAATCTACCCTGGCTGTATATGACCTGCTCTACATGGTTGGACTTGCCATCTTCACTTTATTTCTGAGTTTCCTATGTGCAATAAAATGATGCATTGATGAATAAGATACATACAAACATATGGTTAAACTTGGGGTCCCATTTATTTTTGAGGGCAACTTTAAATATTGAGTGAATAGGATCTTATGAAACCAACTTGCTAAAAATTCTAAGACTAACTTTAATGCTGATGCCTCCCTATAATTCCAAACTATAATTCATAACTAGGACCTCACCTGAAACCCTGAATATGCACCTGTTTCCTCATCAGCCTGCTCTACCTCTCTAGCCTGCTGCTGTGTTGCCTACATACAAACAAATTCATTAATGGTGACAATTTCATGAGCTTTCTAGACTGAGATTCAACTCATAATTTGATTTATCCACACATTTTCTGTTTTCTCCTGCTAGGAACCTGACTGCGAGCCTATAGATGACAGAAGCCAGGGTTAGCTTGCTAGTTAACGCTAGTTTGAAAACGTTCGCCTTGTTCGCTGAACTACAATGCACCTCAGTTGACATTATTTTCCATAGTGGAAAGGCTGGTGACGTTAGGTAGCTGGCAGGTTTTAATTGTAAATCAACGTGGCTACTGGCTAGTTAGTTTGCTACCTATTACTGGCGCTCTGGGTGGTGAAAAAGCTCCTGATGTCCCTTCTCTTTTTTGGTGGCGTGTATCTACAAAGTACAAAACGTGTTGGCATGGACAAAATTACTTTGTGTGCTGTGCAGTGCAGGCAATAGATGAAAGGGATTAAGTCATCTGAAAGACTACATTTTCGCCCATGCTTGAGGTATGGTCTGACAGTGATCTTACCGTTGTCAGCACACTGGTCAGCTCTCGCCTCCTCCGTGTCTGAGTAGGTATGCTATTTGCACATGACGTGAGCCTTCAGATAGCCCCCTCCCTTTCGTCCAATCAAATGCTAGCATGCCTAAATTGGTCGCCTTGGAGACAGCCTCTGAGAGGGCAGATCGGAATGATCTAATATGATTTCACTCCAAAGATAATGCGAATGAGTACGCTCAAATATTGGTAGGGACATTTCTGTCCCCCCCAAAATATTGGTAGGGACATGTCCCTACCGTCCATATGCAAACCTATGCCCTTGCCTAAAACTATTTACAGCTCTTTGTTTTAAGTTGATTTGTCAGCCCCCTTAATTATTTTTCAACCCATGGATAAATCTGCATTTCGCAGATCTAAATTTGTGTATCTCCAAACTTTTGTACTTGTGTCTGGAAAATATCAAGGTCGTTCTTCACACTAGACATTTAGAGCTTTCAGAAACTTGAAAAGCTCAAATTTGATTTTAATTAATGCGCAAATTGAATTACTTTAAGAAAGTAATTCAATTTGTTACTTTGAAGTTAATTTAATTACTTCTGAATGACTAAGAGTTACTTTTTAAATTTCATCTTGTCTAGACTGTCACTGCGTTTATAAAGCTTCCCACACTCTTTCAAAGAAGTGCAGGCAAGGACCTATTACCACGTAAATATGAAAAGCATGTTATTACTGTGACTTAATATGAGTGTTATTTAAAAGCTTTAAAGGACAAGAAGGTTTGATTTAGCTGACAAATAAATGGACGAGTTAATGACAGCGTCTGAAGCCGATCTTGCCGAACACTTGGGGAATCCCTGCAGTGTGTGAAGCGTGCTTTCCTCTTGCAGGTAGAGGCCAGTATGGAGCAACCAGTGGAGGAGCAGTCGGTATCTCCCCGCAGGAGAACGCCGGATGTGGACGGGGCGGAATCTGGGAGAGACACGGACAGCGAGGTCAGCTTTTCCTGAAATGAGCGTGGCACTCGAAACACGTAGCCGGCCCACGCGCTTCCGTTTCGCCCCGGGTAGACGTGACTTTCTGCTCTGACAGAAACCCTAAGTCAAGAAGCTTCATTTCCATTCGAAACCAGACGAAAGCAAAAACTCTCAATATTCATAAAGCACTTTTTGGGCTCAACGGTGACTAATTTGGCTGGTTAAGTTTTTCTATTTTTTATTATTAAAGCAGCCGATGTCCTAAGAAGCTTTTAGGCTATGGTTTTCATTTAATATAATGTGCATTTAGACCAGCTATTTAGAATTTGCTTCATTTACTGACTTCATAAAAGGCCATTTTAAGTTAACAAATTCATTTTTATATGTAATTTACTTGTTTCTAATCTTGTTTCCATTAGACAAGAACAAACCTTCAGAAGTTGCATAAATTCACGCTAATAAACATAAGTGCTGTGGTGCCCTTTTTAAAAATAATTTCACAGCCACTTTTCAGTGCAAGCATGTTTCTGAAGTTGTGGCTTAAGCCTTATGGCATCCTGTTACAGCAGGTGTCATTTCTCAGACTTAGCCAATCTTTGGCACCCAGGGTGGTGAGAACCAATGATGTACTGCTTTTCCAGAGAGAAGAACGAGGGAATGACAGCGAGATAGAGGAGGAGAGCTGGTACCCCCAGAACATGGAGGAGCTGGTGACCGTGGATGAAGTGGGGGAGGAGGACGACGACATCATCGAACCCGATCTCCCGGAACGCCAGGAAAAGCCTGCGGTCCTGAATGTGGCCGTGGGGGACGCCTTGGCAGTGGATGACGGGGACGCTGGGAGAGAGGCTCTCCAGGATGGAGGCGTGCTGGAGGAGAGCGTGAAGCCCCCTCCGCAGGAGCGCGTCGAGGAAATGTCCGAGGAACACCCGAAAGACCAGACGCCCGTTTCACCCTTAACGCTGGAGGAGCCCTGCTCCGATCGGAGTAGCGTTCTCAGTCAGGATCTCGTGGCCCTCTCGGAGGAGCCACATCCCGACACAGGCACAGGTGACCTCCAGCCCCCTCGGGACTGCCTCCCTAAACACGAGGACAGCAAACCTTTGGATACCCCCGTCAGCTGTGTAACTAAAGAGTCCGCTCAAATCACCAAGGCAACCGAGAAGGAAGTCCAAGACCAGGAGGAACATTTTGGAGACATTCCACCGAGAGGTGCTTTCCTTTTTGTGTCATATAACAGGAGACTCTGCATGTTCTCCACATGTCATTAAAAAATTCAATCATCACTTTACCTGCGCCACCTGATAAATCTTTCACATTACTGGCAGTCAGTCATGTCTGCTAGTCTACCACTTGAACAATGATTAGCTTTAGAATTGTCAACGGCTGATTTAATGTGGTGAGCATTTGCTTGACAGAGCTGGGATTTCTGTTTCAGATGCCTGCAACGCACCCCATCAGTCTTCCAGGAGCACAGATGCAGACCATATAGGCCTGCATGATAAGGCTGTCAGCGAGCACAGCATCCCGCTCGGTGAGTTCAGAGCACGCTCACTCGCACGGTTTGCTGTGAATCAGGAAGTATATTCTCATTGTGTGTGTGCTACTGGGGATATTCCTATGATTCATCTCCAGCACACGGGTTTAGCAAATTAAAACACTGTATGAATGAATGAATGAATGAATGAATCGTTGCATTTATACAGCGCTTTTCCAAATGCTCAGAGTGCTTTACAGTGATGAGTGGGAACTCACCTCACCCACCACCAATGTGTAGCACCCACCTGGGTGATGCGCAGCGGCCATTTTGCACCAGAACACTCACCACACATCAGCTGAGGTGGAGAGGAAGAGAACAATTTTTAGCCAATTAGCTTCTGTAAAGCATGCCCGGCAGCACTTCCGCTGTACCCCTGTATGAGTCGTCACTGAGTCGGTGTGCTGTCCTTTTCAGGAGTGGAGTTTGTGGTGCCCAGGAGTGGATTTTTCTGCAAGCTGTGCGGCCTTTTTTATGCCAGCGAGGACGTGGCTAAGACTGCCCACTGTAGGAGCACGGTGCATTACAGGAACCTGCAGGTGAGAACACACTGTTCAGTACCAGAACATATTTACATTCAAATCGCACACTGATACACAGTGTCCTGCAGTGTCACATACGCTACAAAATATCTAACACTGTGCCAGCTTTTCCCCCACCTCCCTCTAATTGTTCCTGACTGAATACTGCCTATCCCTCAGACTGCTGTCTTTATTAACCTGTGGGTCTTGTTTGGATCTTTCATTTGAATTTAATTTGTATTCTCTGTGTATTTTTCTTTGTGTCCATTCTGTTTGTTATTGTAATACTTTCCGGCTGTTTTCATAAAGGCCAGGTCACTCCGTGATTATATTAAATAATAAGCGATGCACTGTGTACCAGCAAATGGGAGGACGTATTACATCTTCTCATAACACTCGCTGCATGGTAATGATTCGGCTTGTTTTAAAGGGGATGGAGTCTGGCATGCGATTAACATTGACAACGGAAGAATAAATCATTTTAGAGCCTAGTATTATTAATATGAAGCATTTATGTTTTATGGCAAACTATCATCCCTGCTACAGTACCAGCCTTTAAAAGAATGTGCCGGTTGTTGTTACACACAGCCGAGACCAAGTGGTACATTAAGCACATTCATTAATCCATTAACTGAAACGCAGTATCCAATAACAATCTGCTAAAATCTGAACATTAATGCATGAACTGAAATGGGGTTTGAAATAAAAATTACATTAGGTTGACACTTACAACCTGTAAAATAAAACAGAACTTCAGGTCTACTGAAGGCGGGGGGCGGGGGGTGGGGGGTGGGGGGGGGGGGGTTGTATAGGATGGCGGGTGACAAGGTGGCCAGTGCCCCCTTCCACATTTGCCCCCCCAGACTGCTGCCCTGGATGGTTGTTGGGAGTCCATGTTGTCTCATTTTAACATGACATGAGATCAGAACTGAATTAAAGTAAAACAAGAATCTCTTTTCACCACACATGTTGTAATGTAAACATTTTAGACATCTGAGGTGAACTTTAACTTGTCAAGGTTATCAGTTTTTGACAACGACACATATTATTTAGCTCCCAGTGATGTTAAATTTATGGATAGGACAACCTTGGTGAAGAACACCTGCATTACAGGTGTTAAGTCACACCAAGCTAATAATGCTCAAAAATAAGATATAGCGCTAACCGAACTAGCTCCAGAGCTACCACCACCAGGAAGCGTTGGACCTTTTGTTATCGTCAACAAAGGCTCACATCTGTGAGCTCAGTGTTCCTCTGTCTCTTTCTCCTTGGGTATGCGTCAGCCATTTTACCCACCTGTCCATTTTCACCATTGTGCCTTTACCCTTTTTCGCTTTTAACGAGACCCTTTGTGTCTCTGCAGAAGTACCTGGCTCTGTTAGCTACCGAGAGCTTGGACGGCACGCTTACGAGCTCTGCCGACATGGAGGAGCCTTGCCTCGTCCCACACTCCAAGAGTCCTGCTGGCGATGAGCCAAACTGACGACTACTGACAGACACTCTTTGATGTCCTACTGCATTCGCCATTTTGTGGAATCATGATTTTAAAAAAAAAAACAGCATAATGGGCATGTCTGCCATGATTAAACATTATTCAGGTTATTTTTTTAATTAGCAACTTGTTTTAATCATGGTCAGATTTTCCAAAATCAGTATTTTTCACTTGATGAGGCAAACTAGACATGTTTAATTGCTGGAGCAAGGTCATTTCCTGAAGAGCTTAGACAGTGGTGATTACATCTTAATAAGCTACAAAACTAAATAATTTAAACGGGTCCCCGGAATACTCCAGACGTGAGTACATTTGGCAAAAAGGATTTTAGTTTAATATCAAGAGAAGTGGATCTTACTAGCCCAACCATGGACTACACTGAGTATGTAAACATGGTTAACAGTAATACATAAGTATAAACAGAAGTTAATGACAGATACCAATAAAATTGTGTGCATTTATTATAAGAACAGAAAGGTTGGAAGTGGATTTTATAAGGTAGATTATTTGCCCATATATTTGGATTCTTTTTTTCTTTATTTTATATCACTTTTCTATGAAAACAGCTGAAAATTGAGACACTGTACTGTACAATGCAAATAGTGCCAAACATACGATTAAAAGATGAACTCTCATAACAATACAAAAATACTGGAGGTCGGATATTCAGGGATAACTAAAGAATAGCTTTCATTCAGTGCTTTTACTGGACAAATACTTGAAATGGACCATGTGTTATTTATTGTTGAGCAGAAAGACAATTTTATAACTGTTTATCTGAAGAGGAAATGAAAAATTTCCTGTGTATAAATTTTGTTTGTTCTGTTCTGTGATCTATGAATGTACGGTTGCTTGGTGTGACTGAAGTTAAGATATGTGCTAGTGTATCTCAATAAATCTTTTCAAAGAAACGTAAGTGTCTTTGGTGAGAATTGACACACAAACGGACAGAATTCTGCTGTTTCACTAAAAATGGTTAATTTGGGGTTTCTGGCGCGTACTGACTTTTTTTTGACACTGACATTGAAATAGCAATGATCTAGCCCTGTCGATAGGTGGCGCTGTACCCTCGCGCACTCTGTCCACGGTTCTGAAATGGAAACTTCACAGGTCGCGCTTACAAGTCGGTTCCAAATAGCATGTTTATTATCATGCTATTTGGAGCACACAATTATCGGCCTGTCACTCGGCTAATTGCTTCTTAGGCTTTGTGAACAGCAAAGAAATCATACATATCCAAACAGTAGATTGCCATCGTCTTATTCTGACACTCAGGTATAAAATGTAATATATGGAGTTCAGAATTAATTTTAGTGACTGTTAAATAAAACAAAATATAATATACAGGCGCACATTCTTATTAGTTGTTTCAACGTTTTAAATTTATCGTTTGTTAACCTTACTTCAAAGACATGTCAAATACAAGACACATGTAGACGATAAATTTTTTAACAAAAGCTAACTGTCGGCTACTTGCTTGTGGGAACCCCAACCCCACCCCGCAGCCTTCTTGCCCACCCCCGGGTGCTAAGCAACACTGACTACAGTACAGGCTGAGACTATAAAAGAAACTACTACACGCGCAGGACAGAGAAAGTAGCGATTCCACCAACAGCAACAAATTCTTACATGACTGCTGTGATGTTGTTATGTTGAATGCGACTTTTTTATCGGATCTTGATAAAACTGGAATAATTCACCGCACAGAACTTTGCCGTTATACAGCCGGATGATTTTTGATATTCACGAGACCTGAGATTTTTGTCTGTTATTGGATACGGGAGAAAATCAGTTTCTGCGCAATGTGTTGTAGGTTTTTTCGGATTTAAGGACTTGGCACATCGGTAAGATTGGTAAGATTCCTCCTCCAAGTTTATATTTGGACTTAATGACCTAGCGCCTGATTTTAATGCCAGAAAAGCAGCAGAGCTGAATTTCAAACTTTTCAAGCATAATGATAACACTTTATTTTAAGGTGAAGGTGAGACTTTCAAATATAGTATATCACTGTGAAGCGATGGTGAACAGTGCGCTCTTTCCATGCCACCTTTAATACATCATTTTGTGGACATTTTTTTCATTTTTTCGTCAGACCCCTCATAAAAACAACAAAGTAGCTTGGTCAATGGAGTGTGGCAACGCGACCAACGGAACATTGCCCTATGCTTTTGGGACCTCAGTCGCCCTAACGATTGGCCTTCTTGTAGGAATTCTCATTCTACTGACAGTATTTGGCAACGTCCTGGTTGTGATAGCTGTATTTACGAGTCGCTCCTTACGAGCGCCCCAAAATCTGTTTCTAGTCTCCTTGGCATCCGCAGACATACTGGTGGCAACCCTGGTCATGCCATTCTCTCTGGCAAAGGAACTCATGGGATGCTGGTACTTTGGCACAGTGTGGTGTGAAATTCACCTGGCGCTCGACGTTTTCTTTTGCACGTCATCGATTGTCCATCTGTGCGCCATAAGTTTGGACAGATACTGGTCCATCACTCAAGCTATAGAATACAACCTGAAACGAACTCCACGAAGGATAAAATGCATACTTTTCATCGTTTGGGTAATTGCTGCCGTCATTTCTTTTCCACCTTTAATATCCACGGAAAAGTCGGGGACCACGGGGGAGTGCAAGATCAACGACAAGCAGTGGTATATAATCTCCTCCAGTATCGGCTCGTTCTTCGCCCCCTGCATCATTATGATTCTAGTGTACATTCGAATATACCAAATCGCAAAGAAACGAACAAGGGTTCCTCTGGGTACAAGAGACAACGGCCCTGCAGAGAGGAGGCATAACGGCTTTGCCGACAGGGTCTCTCCGGAGAGATTAAACGGAGAGGTCGCACGAGAGAACGCGGTTGTCCGAGAAGGTGAAATCAACGGCGTTGACATGGAAGAGTCGTCATCGTCCGACCACAACGTAAAGAACCCGTGTTCCATGAAAACGAAAAAAGGTAAGGGGAAAACCAAGATCAGTCAAATCAAGCCTGGAGATAACCTCCCCAAACAAGAGACTGAACGGAGCATCAGACGTAGCAGGTGGAAAGGACGCCAAAACAGAGAAAAACGGTTCACTTTTGTTCTGGCAGTGGTGATAGGAGTTTTTGTGGTCTGTTGGTTTCCGTTTTTCTTCACATACTCACTGACCGCTTTTTGTGGCGCCGACTGCGTACCCGAAACTCTGTTTAAGTTCTTTTTCTGGTTTGGGTACTGCAACAGCTCTCTAAATCCAGTTATATACACAATATTCAACCACGATTTTAGGAGATCGTTTAAAAAGATCCTTTGTAAAGGAGAGAAAAAACGAATGGTTTAAATATCGACCGGACTGCTTTTTGTCGACACTGATAAGATGAACAGTTTATTCTTGATGAGCAAGTGTTGCACTTGGGAGAGACACACTTGAGCAGATCAATGTATTACAAAGAGGAAGCCAGGCTTAAAGGACTTGGAATTGTTTTGCGCGACGGTGCAGTGTGTGTACATATTCTACGTGTAATGTATTTTAAAAACGTTTTGATGGACAACTGGAAACCACGCACAGTAATGGAAAGATGTGAGAACTATCACAAAAAGGAAGTTATTCCTCTTTCGTCAACGCTTCGACTTATGGAAGTACCATGCAAACGCCCACACGTACATTATTATGTAAATAGTTTTTATGCTGTAATGTTGTATTTCATAAAAAATAGCTGTTGGATATTTCATGTGAGCTGTCATTTTAAGGTATTTTTGCCAATACCACATATTGTGCTTGTCTTTGTATTTCCGAATTGAGTGGTTATTGTGAATATAACTGCAACTATAAAAAGTGAACAAAATATTTACAACATGTGAGATGTTATAAGTAATTATGTCTCTGGACAATGATTTGAGCTTTTGTTCTGAGAACCCTGATTATCTGTCACAGTAAACATTTGGTGAATATTATCTCACAAATATATCACAACTTTACACTTTTCAACAATTCATGCTGGTATTACATTAATACGTACCTAAACACACACACGTGAATAAATTACTGAAACATGTTATTTCAAAGTGGTCAAACTATGTTTATTTTCCATTTAGACTTCGGGGCTAACTTGTGAGATTTCTGTAGAAAATAATTTTAAAAGAAAAAAAGAAAAAAGAAAACAAAACTTTTTTAAATTGTTCAATTTTTTAATTGAACTTTGCTCTCCATGACTGAACACAGTGAGGTCGATTAATTGATTCAGATTGACAGATATTATTTGAATGACCTGCATGACAGCAAACAGAGAAGCAGGTAAGCGTAACGGTGGAAAAGTCTCGGGATCACTGCATTTTTTTTCCCATACAGATAAACAGGAGAGTGAGTCATCAAAATATTCAACCGTTAATTTTTATTGACAGACATATTTATTTTCCGACCTTTTCAAACGTCACGCTCCAGCATGTACGTCTTTGTTATTCAGCGTGAGGCCGGACCGTCGCTGAATCCAAATCAGTGTGTATTTTTAAGCAGTGGGTTTTCTGAGCATTGCATCATCACAATCATTTTTTCACACATCTTTTTTTCTTCCCTTACATTGGGCTTCACATTTTATTCATAAATACATCTCAGTGTAGAAAACCTTGCCAAGTGCCTAGATCATGGGAATAGCCGTGGTTTAAAGCTTGGGATGTGATCCTAAAACCTGCCGGTTGTGATCTTTTACCATATAATATCTCACTGCTTTCCAGTATGCCCTTCCCTGCATTCAGTGATGAGTGACTGGGACTGAATGACAGCCCTTTGTGTTTGCTAAAGTATTTTAGGTCAAGAAAAGTGACAATACATCCATCACCTTCTGGTTTAAAGGTGAAATCTTTAATTAATAAGAGCTTCTGGAAAATCAAGACAGACGTCTTCTGGCAGGCTTGTGCCAAAACAATGAGTGTAAACTGTAAAGAGATATAAAAGATATACATTTCTAATGCAGCTCATCAGAGAAATGTGTCCATGTTCCCAAAATGTTTAATCTTTTGTCAGTGACTGTCTGACACTGTAAAATATGAAGAAAAAAAAAACCATCCACCTCATGTAACAAACACTGAACACAAATCGGAACAATATGCTGAAGATTTATGTCAAAAAGCAAACAATAACCACTGAGACATACTGTACTTGAATCTGTTCCCAACACAATGCATTATGGGACATGACTGACAGGCACAGACCGTTCCAAAGCCTGCTGCAGGACGTTCAGTTCTGGCTGCATTGGTGGTGCGCGCATGGGTCTGGCTGTGGGACTGTACCGATTTGGTAGAGGAAGTGCTCGGGAGTGCTCAGAAACGGGCTCGTCTCTGGACAGGAATCTCTTTCAGGCGACCGTCAGCACTCCCTTTTTATTCCAGGGACAAACAACGAGAACAGGAAGCACTCAAAGTAGATTGTTTACCTTCTGGTGTTCTGCAATGCATATATCGTATATACTTCTTCCCCCTCGCTTGGATATTCTAAGGTGATGGAACCTACATATATCAGGGAGGCGCTTGTGTTCTGGCTTCGTATGAAGAGACTATGCTAATGCTTTTTCATTAACAAACAATAATCACAGCTAGCAAATCTTTCTGTCAGCTGCAATAGCAACTTAATCATTACTGAGGATGAGGAGGAGTGGGAGGAGGAAGAATGAGAAACAAACAACTCCCGGACTGTAAACATAGCTAATTAAGTCAGTTGCTTAAAGCCTAATACAGTGTGCTTGGTTTTCATCACACCTAATAGTGGGACAAAAACTGTAGACGCAGCAGTAACAGACAATAAAAGGAAACTGACTTTTAAGGATGATATACAGTTCTACCTGTGGCATGTGTACATGGTCATATTGACATAGCGATATATATTTATGGGCCAACATTATGGAACAAAGTTCTCGATCAATAAAAGGGGGACTTTTGATTGGGCAAGCCATGTTTCTCACGTTGCGGTCGACGTAACCTTTTCTGTCAGCAACTGCAAGCGTACAAAGCGATGAATGAGGGAAGTTTGAAAACGAGTTCAGTGAGGGCTCTCACTACAGAAAAATCACATTTATACCTGTCCTGCGCCAACTGACACTTCACAGAGACTGAAAAGAGATTTGACAAAAGGCAAAGCTTCTTAAGAACGAAAATCAAATAAAATCTCACCGGCATTACAGTCTCTAATTATTTGTCTCCCCACAGGCTTTTATAGTGCAAATTATTTTTTATTGTGTTATTTTTTATGAAGCACATAGAAAGGAGGCAATTTATCTAGTCAGGCACACACTGTAATAAAGGTAACACAAAGGAATTCTCGATATGAAAATAAAAGAGCAGGAAAGATCAATATAGACAGCTGAAGACTTTTCAGTACATCTAGGGACTTAACACATGATCGGCATGAAAGGATGCTTTTGATAGCAGTCTGACAGAGTGTACAAGATGCTAACCAAAGGTCTCCGTTCACACACAGACCTCAATGCATGTACGTACCACTGCTGTCAATGCAGGACATAGTGAAAACACAAATTATGGACCCGAAAAGGATTTGGGCAACATGCTCAAGGACGTTTCCAGATAAGTTATGGGAATATATGCATGGCTTTGAAAGAGGTCTTACTTCTGATACATAAAGTATGGTTTCCAGGTTTGTTAAGTGGCACTGCTTAAACATCACAACTAAACAATCATTTTGTTCTTACAAACATGAAGTCAACAGGCCCAGTCGGTTCTGTTCAATAACGGATATTTTTAAAAATTAAATTATAAGTTCATTCTTATTTTCTTCAACTGTGAAAAAAATGAATCAGATTTGAAGGTACCTAATACTTGATGGAATTAACTTGTTCAACTGCGATTGTCAAACAAAATACCTTGCACTGCAAAACAAATGTCAGCAGAAGTTCACAAAATCTTTACAACTATGACTGAAGAAGCTAAATATCTATAGTAATGCTTTACAGCACTGAGAACCCTTTCGTCCCTATATAATGTCAGTAAATGCATTCTCAGTGCCTGAAGAGGTTGCATAAAAAGGCTAAGCCACTCAGCTAAATTGCTTTGTTTTGTTGTGTGACACATATGTTCAGAAATCCACAAACTCCTAGACCTCAATTACCTCTCTAAATGTCTAATATAAATCTTTTATGTAATCCTGGATGGTACATATTATGTTAATATCCTAATTTATGAATGAGTGACCCCAAGGCATACATTATTAAACAATTTTGGGGTTGCTAACTGGACTGCTTTGCATTTATAGCACCACTTGGCCTTTTCATGTTGTTTGACGTATTTCCTGATTGTTTATGAAACTCCTGGATCTTCCCCATTAGCATTTGCTGCTCAGATTGGATATGATGGTAGCTGGAAGGGGAAGAGACAACATATTTTTCCTTTTTTTTTCCTCTCAGAGAAAATTAGCCAAACCAGCCAAAATACCCCTGGCTGGGAAACCTCCATGGCGCAAACTCAAGCCAGTCTCAACACTAGCATGCTAGCTAAAATACCACTGCTAATGGAGTGTGCTATATTGAAGCAAGGCAACTTTATATATATATATATATATATATATATATATATATATATATATATATATATACATATATAGGATGAACAGTAAAGCTGAACATTCCACCCAAGCTTTCTTGACGTATATTAATCAGTACGCTCTCTACCCTAAAATACTCTCAAATACGCTCTTTAATCAGATTAAATTAAAGCACACGTAGGTGTGCACATTAATCAGAAATTAATCTCTACCATTCTGTTTGTAAGGGGAATTGAACATTTTGCTTCCTCATGAACGATAACCGTTTTCATATTCTGCATAATGAACCTGGCCATATTTGGCTGAGTGCACTCTGCTACATTCTTTCGCTACCAAGAGATATGAGCTTTCTATTTGCGCCGTTGAATGTAGTCTGCAAAATTAGATTCACTCGAAGAATGCATGGTTCACTGTCACAGGCTCCTCATTGCATCCTGTGAAGCAACCACAAAACTGCTAGCAAAGCACAAATGATCTCGAGGATTTTTTTCAGACGCATTTATTCTTACTTCTGGAGGTCTTTCAGACAATAATGACAGCTAGATTATGCGTGGATCATTTATTGTCTGGACAACGGATGACTGATAGGAGTTATGGAAACTGTACTGAAGTCAAGCCGGTTGAAACCCAGTACTCAGCAGTCTTTTGAAGAGCAAAAATGATTTTATTCAGTCCACAGAAGATTCTGAATGATTTGCATTTAAAAAAAATTGCGGTCTGATTCCCTGTTCATCGGCATGCTTATTTTAAAAGCTAAAATATCATAAAATTATTAAATTAACTTATTATTATTATTATTAAGGCCTTTTTTCTTTTGCATTTTTGCCCCTCCTTCCCACTCCGCTCCCTAGATGCTGCTTGTTTCCGCACCCTTGTTAAACACGACCCTTTACCAAACTGGGGAACCTCAGCCACAAATCTGTTCTTGACAGTAAACTGGCACTACAGCCATTCGCTGGGAATCCTTTACTCCTCAATGTTCATCACTGGCTGTTTTTTTTCCCTCCTCAGCCAGCATGCTCAGTCAAAACTAATTAAGCAGCATTTAGAAGAGCTGGACGAATGGAAGACCCAAAGGACTGTGAGTCAGGGCGAATCCTTTCTCGCGCACACGCCAGGGAGCTCTCCACATTGTTAGCGCACTCGACGGTTATGTGCGGAGGAGAACAGAATCGTTCTGAGGTACACTTGGGCGCATTTTGCAAGACAAAAAATAAGTGATATCCTAGAAAAATGCACAGACACAAGCGTTTCATTTTCATCGTGTCAAGTGGCCTGTGCTTGTCACACATCGTCTGGCAGGCAATTACAGTAATTCATAAATTACGTGAAGTTTTTCACGGATTCAGTCATTAATTTGAAAAAAAAGTTTTACTATGGTTTGCAAAAAGGCCATCTGAAAATGCCCAAGGCTAGGCGGAAGCTATCATTCTTCCAAGGTTTACAGCATGTTGCAGCACTAAACTGCATTTTGTTCAGTCCTTTGCTGGAATCATAGATCATACTATGACCTAGAAGCTATGTGGTTCATTTGTAAAAAGTTTTATTTTCTTTGCTAAAAAAAATGTTTATCCTCTTTTGAATTGCCTTTCATATTTTCTGATATTGTCAATAAAGGAGTATTGTAGGCTCTGTATTGGTGACATCAGCATTTGAAAAGAGGCAGAAGATTATTAACTAGAAAGAGAGAATCTCTGGTTTTGCGATTTGCCTCTAAGTTTTCTGTTTTATTGCCACGTATTAGCTAGCTCGTTCTTGATTTGCTGCTGAAATATGCAATCACAAATCACTTATCCAATAAGTGTAGACTGTGGTTGCAGATAAAATGAAATGAAGACTTATTTGAGATTTGAGCCTCACTACAAAGGATTTAGTGCTCCTTGTCCAGTGGTTCTCAAGAAGCATTTGAGTGAGCAAATGCTAATCCACTCATACCAAAGTGTGGATGAATGCTGTTTAAGTGATTTCATGCAGGGAGACAGCCTTTGAGAGCACATGTAGCAGTTTATTGAGACTGGCACTTTAACCTGCCAGGGCACATGACACTGCTGCCACCCATTCCAATAACAGCAGGACAGCAGGCCTCGAAAGATCAGTTGCAACATCTCGCAAAGCAACATCAAGTTGTCAGGTATAGACCATATTTTAAACATGTTTTATTGAAAAAAAGTTTGTTGACCATTCCATTTAATGTGTGCTAGGCCTGAAATTTTTTCATTGCTTAGAGAAAATGGAAAATTGCCACTTCTTTTCAAACAAAATGTCCCTGGTGCAGATCACTTGATCGGGTCCCTTGATTTCCCAGGAAACTCCGCCTACATTGGTCATGTGATGGAAGATTGTGGAGAACTCCGGATTTTGTGCTTGACTTCTGAACTTTGACTTTTCTGAACTCAGTGTTCAGCTCCCCCACAGAGCATGTTTCTCCTCGATGCAGGTTTGTGTGCGTGTGAGACTGTGCATACGTGTGTGTGTGTGTTTGCGTACGTGCGTGCATATGTGCTTGTATGTGTGCGGATAAATGAGTGTGTGTATATGTGTGTGCATATGCGTGCATGCGTGTGTGCACATGTGTGTGGATGTGTATGTGTACTTATGTGTGTGTCCATGCCTGTGTGTGCGTGTGTTTGTGAATGCATGTGTGTGTGCATGTATACATGTTCATGGGTGCATGCATGTGTATGTGTGCATGTGTGCGTTTGCATGTGTGTGGATGTGCATGTGTACTTGTGTGTGTGTGCATGCATGCGTGTGTGCATGTTCATGTGTGCATGCATGTGTACGTGTGCACGTGTGTGTGTGCACATGTATGTGTGCGTGTGCATGTGTATGTGCGCATGGGTGCGTTTGCATGTGTGTGTATGCGTATGTGTACTTGTGTGTGTGTGCATACATGCGTGTGTACATGTGTGCATGCATACATGTGCATTTGCGTGTGCATTTGCATGTATGTTGATCAGTGGATGCATATGTGTACTTGTGTATGTGTGTGCATGCGTACATGTGCATGTGCGCATGCCTGTGTGCATGTGCACATGTGCATGTGTGCATGCCTGTGTGCATGTGCACATGTGCATGTGTGCATGCATACATGTGCATGTGTGTGTGCATGTGTACGTGTACATGCATGCGTGCATGTGCACATGTGCATGTGTGCATGCATACATGTGCACGTGTGTGTGCATGTGTATGTGTGCATGCATGTGTGCATGTATGTGTGCATGTGTACATGTGCATATGCGATGTAAAGCATTATTATGCCATTTTCCAGGTATAATATTCTGCTGAGGTAGACTGTACTATGAAGAGTGAATTCCAATCTGCTTCAATGACACAGGGCCTTTTCAACAGACAGAATACTGTTACGTTCTGCACCCCTTTAAATTTCTAATGAACAGGAAGTTGATGCAGAGTGGCTTAGCTATGTTTGGAAAACTCCTCAGGAGGCAATTCATGACCAAAATCACGTACCGCTTAACTTTCAGAGAGTGACCTTACAGTGATTTCCACAAGCTATCTTTCAGATGCTAATCACACTCATTTATTTCGACTGAGTAGTCATTTCTAATTACTTATAATTACATTATGAGATTCTTCTTGAGCAGTTACACATAAAGCCCATAACAACAACAACAACAACAACAACAACAATAATAATAATAATAATAATAATAATAATAATAATAATAATAATAATAGCATTCTCTCATATTGTCCTGCTATTTATCTATTAAGTTTTTTTATTAAGGTTATTTATTTTAAGTACGCAATCACTTTGGCCAGCTGCCAGAGCCCTTAGCATGTTTGGGGAGGATAGCAGATAAAAGCACTGGTCTAATCATAGTATATAATGCATAGAGATAATGGATTATATCCACAGGCTTCAGGCTGCTTATTGCCATAGACTCACTTACTTTGTTATGTGTCAAATCACGGTAAATGCATTTCCTTCTTCAGAGCCACCAAACCTGAACCGTGAAGCAATCTGACAAGGGAAATACTTGTTAGAAAAGTTACATCTTCCATCCAGAGGGGAAAGGGATTGAAATTATAAATTACTCTTGTGGAAATATCTTTTTAAATGTAATTTTCGCTATCAGAAAACATCCTTGCAAGTTGTTTTTCTTATTTTGCAGTTTTTCGATAAATAAAAAACCATTACTAATGGTTTGCAATCCAATTAACCTAGAATGTCACGTCAAATGTAATCCCATCTCTTAAAATGAGACACAGGGGAATGGCGGTCATAGATACATTTTGAATGACACCAGAGAGGTCTGTTTCCGGTCACAGTGTCCCTGGAAGCAGAGAAAGAAAACATAAATGCCACTGATATGATGTAAAAAAAAAAATCAAAATATATCCTGATTTCTATCTTCCACATCCCATTGTTATTGGATGCACCAAAAACATCTTCAGAAAAAAAGAATAAATATATTTCTCTGTCTATATATTTATACTGTATATATGTAGAATTTATTTTCTAAAGTGCCTCATATCAGTAGGTGACATTGCATTGGATGTGACATTTTTTTCCAGTTCCCAAAATGATAACTGACATGGAGTTTATTTCCCTGTTTTTCCTTGATTAGTTCATGCTCCAGATAGAGCAATTACCCACATCGTTCTGTTCGCTTCATGACAGCCACCATTATCTGTCAACAGCAGCACTCTGGCGACAGATTTAAAAAAGATCTGTGCTTTTATATCTGTGCTGTGATGTCTCAAATGCCAACACAGCAGTATCAGAGGTATCGAGACGTGCCTCAAAATATTCAGATATGGACATCTTTGTTTATAAATGAGAAGTATCTGTTGTTTTTATTTATGTATTCTGGGCATCCAGTTTTGACATCTTTCTTAAATTCCAAGAATTTCTGCAGTCTAGCTGCGCAGTGACTTCACTCTGCAGTCCAGCTGTGCAGTGACTTCACTCTGCAGTCCAGCTGCTCTGTGACCTAGCTCTGCAGTCCCAGCTGCGCAGTGACCTCACTCTGCAGTCCAGCTGTGCAGTGACTTCACTCTGCAGTCCAGCTGCTCTGTGACCTAGCTCTGCAGTCCCAGCTGCGCAGTGACCTCACTCTGCAGTCCAGTTGCGCAGTGACTTCACTCTGCAGTCCAGCTGTGTAGTGACCTCACTCTGCAGTCCAGCTGCGCAGTGACCTCACTCTGCAGTCCAGCTGCACAGTGACCTCACTCTGCAGTCCAGCTGCGCAGTGACTTCACTCTGCAGTCCAGCTGCGCAGTCATCACGTTTCCATGCGACCCTTCATGCTCAGAGGTGGCAGGCAGGCTGCAAGCCCCCAGCCGGCCAGAGGAGGCACTCTTGCGTATTGAGGTAGGGGGACATCCTGTCCAAACGAGACTCTCCCTCCCTCCAGGCAAACCGCGTACCATTATTGCTTTATCCACTGGGACAGCTAACATCAGCCCCAAGCACTCAAGACTAAACGCTTTCTCTGCTGAAAAGCTGTCAGACAATACAGCACCACTCCTCAGTCCCAGACTGAGATTCTGACACGGCGCGTTTTAAGGCATCAGCCGCCTCATTCCAGGAGAAAAGCCGGGTGAAAGGATGTCAGCTCTCACTTTTTCCCCTTTTCCCAAATTACACGGCACGCAGCACCTGTTTCTCACCACACTGTACGAATATCGACCCGCTGGTACTCAGCGATGGGGAAGGCAGCACCCGCATCCATCTTGTCATCAGTTGCCTGTTCAGTCAATGGCTGGACTGACAGGGAATTGATTTTTCGAGAAGAGAACTGTGTGGGTGGGACAGAGCGCTTATGTTTTTGAGAAAGGCCCCTTTATTGGAATCGCTCAAGGACGACATCAGGAGAGAGTTTGAGAGGCTCACTGGGAATACCTGTTCCCCGGGCAACCACCAGATGATTGGCATTGGGGGGGTGGAGGGGGGGGGGGCGGGGTGCTTAAACAATGTTACCCAATGCATGATCCAATATGGAGGCAGATCAACTGAAAACTGTTCTCCTTAACAGCAACGTTGCCAGGGATTGTGCAGCCAATCAGGCGTAGGCTGTAATCAGGTGACCAGAAGGAGAAGGAAGAGTGCCCCCTACTGGCCAACCCCCACCTCATCCAGCAGTCACATACGCTGTGTCCCAATCAGCGCACTTGCCGAATATTGATTATACTTATTGAGTACAATGGATGTAAATGTAGTGAAAAATCTTTCAATTATATACTTACTTCCGGGTTCTCGCTGGTTACATTCATGAGAGCATACTAAAAACAAATCCACAGCACGGCTGGAAAATAGTATGGGGGGTATTTTTCGAATACTGCCTGTCACCTACTACAAACGGTATGCTCAGTCGACAGTACATACTTTGAGGATACACTAGTTAGCAGTCTGATTCGAACACATAGACTCCCCATGCGGTGTCCTTTCCCAGTGCTAATCAAGCCGGGTCCTGCTCTGCACCAGAGGTTTCACGTGAGAAGGGCCCGGCTTCTGACAGCACAGTGGAAGCAGTGCTCTGTGTGAGTCTGACAGCACAGTGCTCTGTGTGAGTCTGACAGCACAGTGCTCTGTGAGTGAGTCTGACAGCACAGTGCTCTGTGTGTGAGTGTGACAGCACAGTGCTCTGTGTGAGTCTGACAGCACAGTGCTCTGTGAGTGAGTCTGACAGCGCAGTGCTCTGTGTGTGAGTGTGACAGCACAGTGCTCTGTGTGAGTCTGACAGCACAGTGCTCTGTGAGTGAGTCTGACAGCGCAGTGCTATGTGTGTGAGTCTGACAGCACAGTGCTCTGTGTGTGAGTGTGACAGCACAGTGCTCTGTGTGAGTCTGACAGCACAGTGCTCTGTGAGTGAGTCTGACAGCGCAGTGCTCTGTGTGTGAGTGTGACAGCACAGTGCTCTGTGTGTGAGTGTGACAGCGCAGTGCTCTGTGTGAGTCTGACAGCACAGTGCTCTGTGAGTGAGTCTGACAGCGCAGTGCTATGTGTGTGAGTCTGACAGCACAGTGCTCTGTGTGTGAGTCTGACAGCACAGTGGAAGCAGTGCTCTGTGCGTGAGTCTGACAGCACAGTGCCCTGTGTGTGAGTGTGACAGCGCAGTGCTCTGTGCGTGAGTCTGACAGCACGGTGCTCTGTGTGAGTCGGACAGCACAGTGCTCTCTGTGTGAGTCTGACAGCACAGTGCTCTGTGTGAGTCTGACAGCGCAGTGCTCTGTGTGAGTCTGACAGCACAGTGCTCTGTGTGTGAGTCTGACAGCACAGTGCTCTGTGTGAGTCTGACAGCACAGTGCTCTGTGTGTGAGTCTGACAGCACAGTGCTCTGTGTGAGTCTGACAGCACAGTGCTCTGTGTGTGAGTCTGACAGCACAGTGCTCTGTGTGAGTCTGACAGCACAGTGCTCTGTGTGTGAGTCTGACAGCACAGTGGAAGCAGTGCTCTGTGTGAGTCTGACAGCGCCGTGCTCTGTGCGTGAGTCTGGCACAGTCTTGCTCATTTCCGTACAACACCAGGGGAGAGGGCTCAGTTTTCTCCTTTCTGGCCCTCCAGCACCCACTCCCTCTGCATGTCCCACTTCTCCACACTTGTCCATTCATCATTTGACTGGAGAGTGCGCGTTTGGGCCATTCAGCCAGTGAAGAGGCACAGCGCGCTCGCTTCGCGGGAGAAGCCCGTTGTGACACGGCGGGTTACAGTTAATGAAAAAAAAAAACACCATTACATAAAAGCACCTGATGAATCACCGAAAAAGACTTCACGGCAGATTAAAGGCGCTGCCTCAAATGGTGCACTCCAGTGTCCGCTAAATAATTTCTGTGGTTTTTTTACACAGGCCGTTAAACATTAATTGGAAATCGAGGCGCGCCATTAATTTACAGGGCACAGCAGCTTTTCCGGGTTGCAGGATCAGATATGCAAAGAAGGGGAACCAGTCAGTCGGAGGGAAAAGTAGTGCTTAACCAATCATGCACAACCCGAGACCTCATACAGACCAGGTTAAGAGCGGGAGAAGAGATTTGAAGATGTGCACTGGCAGGCCAGTGATTATAGCTATATGAGTATTGTACATTACCCAGCAAAATTCCTACTGTTAAATTACCCCTAGCTGTGTCAAACCCACTCTAGAAATGTTTATATCCATTAGGAACAGTATGTATTCTGTTGGAGTAAATATGGATTTTTACCATTTTTTCGCCGTGTAGGTTACCTCACAGAAAATGGATGCCAGTTAATTTGAACTAACATGAGGCATTATGATTATGACTGGGAAGAACGAGCGTCAAATGCAATATCACGTGGACTGTCTGAAATTGGGTTATTAACTCTCGAGCCATTAAGCACCAGGTATGTACTGCATACAATACATACGACTCCCTACATCTCTACCATGAAATGAACAAACAGCTCACCTTCATCTTCTATTCCTCTCACAGGGAAGCAGTGAAGCACAGCTGCCTCTAACTCAAAGGTTGTAGGTTTGATTCCCAGCTGAGGCACAGCTGTTGTACCATTTAGAGGGCAAGTAACTGGAAATGCTTCAAATAAAATATTTAGATGTATATGTGTATACAAAAATGTAATCTGCACAAGATGCTCGGTATAAGTGTTTGCTGAAGCCTTAAATGCAAATGTTATCCTGCCAATTTCAAACTGTAATGAGCAAATGTTAAAACAATCTCTAAATATAGCATAATTTTTTTTTGACACATCATTGGAATGACTACACACTTTCACAATGAAAATATATTTTCCCCCATACAGTATATGCATCAAATACTGTATATTGCCATTCATAATTTGTCACTATAACAAAAGAAGGCTGTTCTGATAATATTATCAGCGTTTAGCTACACATATTAAAGACATATGTAAATACATGCTGTACCACTGACTTATGTGCTAAGTGATAAACATACTTAAATTGCAACATATTGTAATGTGTATTCAGAAATGTATTGAATAACACATTAAAATATATTGCTAAATATGGCAGTTATTGTTACTTTGGGAAACATCTGAACATCCATAATTGGACAGAATGGGACATTAAAGTCTGCAAAAAGATTAACCAAACATAAGTTATGTTTTCAAAAGTGCGTAAGGAGCTGGCAAGAGTCGAAGTGCTCCCCATAGGACTCTTATCCACTTGAGAAACTGAAACAGATTTTATTAAATTTGAATAAATATTAGTCAAATCTATTACACATTGCACAGGGCATTGATCTGTTCCTCTTGGACACACACACACAAGCAGAATAATGAATCCTAATCTTGTCCTGTTTATTTGTCAAACACAAATTTCACAAAAGTACACACTGAAATGGAAATTTCTCGTTTGCTCAATATTAAGCACTATAGGATGGCATTAATCATTTGTGTAAATATAATTCTGTTTCATTTCGGATTACATTTTTTTTCCTTCATTTGCAAATAGATATATATCTCCACAGACGTCACTCTTGAGTACACCAACACTACGCCTGGAGTATAATTAACAGGATTCGCAGGGTCTTGCTGCAGTTTTGTTCGAGAGAAAAACATGTTATCACTACAGTGATGAGAGATGACTCTACTCGCTTATGCTTTTGAAGAGATACGATGTTCCTGCCTTTCATGCGATGTACACGCTATCCCTCATGCTGCGAAGACGACAATGGTTTGATAATCCAACTGCAAATTAAACATGATAATCTAATATTTGACTCTTTGGCAATTTGTCGTTCACAAATGTTTGCCTCAATCACTGGTGGGCTGATTATTTGTTTCCTCGGATGATTTGTCCTTAGTTTTGTCCTTAGAAGGTGCTGATAGGTGGAGCTCCTTGAAACATTAGGCAATCCTTTTTTGGAGAAAACATCAAACAGAGATCTGACAGGACATCCCATACCTCTTCCCATCTAATATGCTTTCTGTATTTATCTATATATTCGCTTTCTGTTCGCATGGGTTCTGTTTTGACAAGCTCCATGAAAGCAGGCTGGCATTTTTAAATGTAATCCCTGTTTTCTTTCACCGTATTCTTTCTCTCCCCAACCCCATACTTGAGTCTTCATGCAGTTCTGAAGTGCTGCACTTCGCTTTACGATTGAGGTGCATCGAAAAACAGGCCATGCTTGCTTTACGAAGACAAAAAGAAATAGAGGTTGCTTTTGAACAAATACGTCTGAAATTTTTATCTCGCTTAATTATTAATCGGATCATCGCTGACGGACTTTGATTTGACTGGACGGTGTTTAATGAAGCTGATTCATCTCTGGATTCCCTGTCGACCTCTGTGGCAGGACTAAGCTCCAGGGCACAGGCTGTGTTTTCAGCAGGGAATGAAATGTTCTCTCCTTCTCGCTCGCCATTGTCTCCCCTGATAAGGAGGCCAGACTGGCCTGTCATAGTTCCGGCTTGGCTCTTGTCCACCTTATCTCCTGTCTAGCTCACGTCACCCGCTTCCCTCCTGTTCCGTAATTATTTGAAGGACACCTAATCCCCATCTAGCCATTTAAACCTAATGCCATTCAGTAACGTTGTCAGCGAAACACCTTGCAAAACATGCATAAACAAAATGGCCCAAGGACCATCCATCACAAATGTCATTTTTGAATAAAATTATTAAAAATCATATTTACAGCATGACTATTATAACAACAACAAAGAACAACTACAGCAACACCAGCAACCACAAGCAAAACTGTATCCTACCTCACAAGTCCAAGTCGTCCCTTACCTCCTCAGTCATCAGCTCAATGTGCAAGTGCTCTGGCAGGAAGTTCAGTCCACTGAGCCAATGTCCCAGTGCTCTGACAGGAAGTTCAGTCCACTGAGCATGTTCTCCATCATTGGAGAGCTCAACTTTCCCTTCATTTTGTCCAGCCTTGAAAAGCTTCCCTCTACGTGGTCTGCAGTGAGTGGAAGCCTTGGGAAAGTCTGAAGCTGCAAGAAACTTGGAAAGAGTTCTTCATTTCAAGAGTTCTTCAGGGGATGGGGCTCAAAACAAAAACCCACCCTTAAGCTACTGGATGGATGCAGCGTCTTGCTTCAGTTGTGTCCAGATACATTATTCAGATGCTACTCTTGTTTGCCATTCCTTCTGCTTCAGTCCAAATTATGTGATTACTTACCTGATGATTACCTCAGATTCAGACAACCTTGTAAAAACTAAACACATTCTTCCAATACCGCAGGACCGACATTTCAAGCCAGAAAATAATCTGCAAAAGAAAATGGCTGCACAGATGACAAGTACCAAGTGGGTATGGAAATATTATGACACAGAGACATTTAGTGCAACGTATAAGGCTTTATATAACATCAGATAAGCATTCAAGACATTTTCACGGACATGCAAAAAGCTGTGTAAGTTGCTTTGGATAAGAGTGTCCACTAAATGCTCCTAATGTATTGTCATGTTTCATATCCTTTCAAACCTGCTTAAAATAGCTGTAATAAGTGCATATCCCATGAGAATACTGCCTTTTCCTATGCAGCACTGATACAGAGCGCATAGACATCAAACGTTTGGACTACTTATGTAGACATAATGATGCCCACTTGCCTGTTATGAAAAGAAAGTCCAACTTTCTTTGTCCGCAGTTCATCCCATTAAGTTAATCCATTGGTTTGACCAAATGTACTGGACTGAAATAAGTCCTCCGTAATTAACTTAAATAAGACAGTGATCAGTATGTAGCACCACTTCACTGATGAAAGCACCGTGCCAAAAATCTTAAATTCTTCAGCTTCTTTTTGCATTAAAAACGTCAAGTGCCGATGTTTTATGAAGCTGGTCTCTAAATGGCCAAGGTGAAGTAAATGAAAGACCGTGTTTATGTCATGCTGAGATAAAAGAAATGGCTCCTGGTGAGGTCATGGGTATTTCTGAGCTCAGACGGAGAATAAAAGAAAAGAAAAGAAAAATGTCGGGACAGTAGCAAATAAAAATTCATCAAATAATGAACTCAAACCGTGAAAACGTTGAAGGTGACTGAAATTCATTTTAATAACTGTAACAGCACTTTCTGTTGTTTTGTGTTTTATGGTTTTAATTCAGGGCAGTTTGAGTATATTTCAACTAGATGCTGTGTCTTGGGGTCTGTTTGTGCTTTTCTTTTTTAACCCTCGCCACTGTTGCTGTTCTCAAATGTACACCCTGTTCTATCCTAATCAATCACTGTAACGTTAGGTCTGCATGTCAGAAAATGCACCCAGTGACGCCTGAAGGATTTTGATCCCTGAGGTTCAGCACAGCCACGCCCACATAATGGAACAAAATGCACAGCCTCAACTCACTGTTAAGACCACTTGATGTGCATAATCACGACAGCCAGCGAAACCGTTTGGATCGATGTCGAAACGCGTCCCTGTCACGAGGGCGCTATCACACCTACGCAAAGTACAAGGCACGTGTTAAATGGGACGTGTTCTGCAGATGGTGTTCTTCATGAGCAAAGTAGTCCTTGTTTGCCAGCTGCATCATTGTGGTCCATGGAGATTCACTAGCCTCCAGGATGTTTCAGGTTCAAATCCCAGCTTGCACTCCTGTTACATCCATGGGTAAAGCACCCAACATGAATCACATGAGTCTTGGGGGCTAGGGAGCCCAGGTGGTGAGGGCACATGGCTGGCAACCCTGAGGTTGCAGGTTCAATTCCTAGGTGTGTCATTATACCTTTGAGCACAGTACCTGACTCCGATAGCATCATTAAAAATCAAGCCGTATAACTCAATGTTATGTAACGGTTGTATGCCGTGTAATTCACTCTGGATAAATGTCTGAGATGTTATATAACGCAAGATGAGCTGACAGATGAGTTTATTTCTGCCGAAGTGTGGCGGAGGCCCACGGCGACAGACTCCGGCGTCTGCGGGTGGCCACAGCCGACAGCTCCGCTTATTAATAAACTATCCCAGAATCCCGCTGTCTCCAGCAAGCCCTGGCATGAGTTCAGACATAGGGTATCGTCTGTCCTCAAACGACAGTACCGTCTGTATGTGCGACAGTGCAAAGATAGGACACAGCAAACAAATAAATGACATTTATTAACACCGTGAAAACTAATATGAAATAAAATATACGTTATGCTTTGAGAAGGCCTTTTCATTCTTCTAATGCGGCATATTAATAACTAATGTCTTCTGCTGAAAAATATGGTAATATGCAACAGTGTTGTTGCTGTGGTGCTGTATATCCAGTAGAGGTCCACAGTGAAATACTCAAGTTGAATGCCTAATGGTTAAACATTACATCGCCATTCACTCATTCCATGGAATATAATTAAAAATGTATCTCAAACTTCACTGTCTTCCATAAATCATATATACTGAAGTGACGCATTTATAAGTCCAAAGCTATGAACGCAAACCTCAACAACATACAAATCATCATTATTTCAATGCACATGGTTTAATTATGTTTACTGACTATTTTTATACTTTCCTCCTTTTTCTTTTCAATTTGGAACACCTGGTTGTATCAATCAGCTCTCGATGCCGCAGTCTCTGCCTCTCTATTTGGGATAGCGTGCATTCTCTTCCAAAGCAAGCCAGTGGCCCATCTCAATGGAGTCTGCGAGCCGCGTTAGCACAGACGTGAGTCGAAGTCACTTCCTGTGCAGCTTAAAAGGTTGCAGGAGCGAGGGACGCTGGCAGTATGGACTCATGGAATGTAAATGTATCAACTGAATGACTCCTGTGCCCCTTCACCAGAACTTTTTCAGCTTCATAACATCTCGCTCCACCTTAGGGGATACCTGTCCAATTATTTTGCTTGATGGCCTGCTTTCAAGGATGACGCTAAGTTGTACGCATGTAAATAGATCTCAGGGTAGCATGCGGTACATTTCAGATTCCAGGCAGTGAGAAGTCACATGAGATTACATCTTGTGCAGGGCTTTGGGCACTTCTCAAACTCCCCAATCCAATAAAGGCAGCCGCCTCTCAGCTTCCCCAGTGAAATTCCGGAGTAACATAAGTGCGGAGGTTGTTTTCTACTTCCTACAACACTGCACCTTGCCACAAGAGAATTACTCAACAAGATCTACAACAGGAAGCTTTCAAGAGCTCATCTTACACAGGCACTCGTACGTAATATCCCAAAAATCAAACTGCTTTTTACCAAATAAATAAGTACCTACAAATATACAACTTGCCAAGTCATATTTTTTAAAAAAAGTGCTTCTGGTGTTTTTTTATTTTCAAGAATCAAATATTGAAACTTTTGACTCAGCCATATACGAAAACACGGTTGAAAGCTGGTAAAAGGGTTAGTGAAGCATGTAAGAGTAACTGGACTGGCTGCCACTGCATATTTCAGAAACACTGTATGATGCTATTGGCTGCAACTGTATACTGCAGAAACACTGAACGATGCTATTGGCTGCAACTGTATACTGCAGAAACACTGTATGATGCAATTGGCTGCAACTGTATACTTCAGAAACACTGTATGATGCTATTGGCTGCAGCTGTACACTTCAGAAACACTGTATAATGCTATTGGCTGCCACTGCATATTTCAGAAACACTGTATGATGCTATTGGCTGCAGCTGTACACTTCAGAAACACTGTATGATGCTATTGGCTGCCACTGCATATTTCAGAAACACTGTATGATGCTATTGGCTGCAGCTGTACACTTCAGAAACACTGTATGATGCTATTGGCTGCCACTGCATATTTCAGAAACACTGAACGATGCTATTGGCTGCAGCTGTACACTTCAGAAACACTGTATGATGCTATTGGCTGCAGCTGTACACTTCAGAAACACTGTATGATGCTATTGGCTGCCACTGCATATTTCAGAAACACTGAACGATGCTATTGGCTGCAGCTGTACACTTCAGAAACACTGTATGATGCTATTGGCTGCAGCTGTACACTTCAGAAACACTGCATGAATGGACAGAAGGAAGAATGCAATCAGTGTCAGCTGCTTTGAGTAACGACATGTAATGCAGTGCATTACTGAAAACAGCATAAAATTACGCTCAAAATGGAAGGAAAATGTTTCTTACCTAGAACCTCAGCTCTTCTGTGGAATTTGTTTCGTGGGCTCTATTCTAAACCACTCTGTTTCCGTAATGCAGCACTTTGTCAGGGGTGTCTGCAGTGTGCTGTTTCTCAAGCAAAAGTTTCAGTGAAAGGCTTTTTTTTTTGCTTTCTGCCAGACCATGCATTACAAAGCTGTCAGTGCTACTATTGCTTGCTCCAGAATGATAGGGTGGGTATAGAGCGGTTGGCTGCTGCCTGCTACCTGTTTGTGTGCTCAGGCCCAATGCTTTTGCACACGTTTTTCTAGGCGAAAAAAAAAAATTCTCTGGCTAGTATGTGTTCAATCTTTTGTTTTCATTGTGAATTTTAATTTTTTAAAGACTGAAATGTTGGACAGGGATGCCTGACAACAATTGTAGTCAAGCAATGTCAATATGTTGCCATTGATTTGCAAAGATGGAAAAAATAACATTAATATGTCAGAATCAGTGCAAATGTGTGGTCTTTTTAGATTATTCAACAACACGTGATCGTGCCAATGAATACGATTACACAATATCACAAAAAGCAAAACAATGTTATGTTCCAAAATGTCTTGCACATTGTTTGCTAAGGTTACGCATTATGTGAACATTTTCTTTTTTTCTTTTCTTTTTTTTTTTACAATAGATACAACTGCAAAATAGTACTAGAAAACTTATCTAAAGTACACCAATTTAAAATATTTAAAGGAGAATGTGAACATCAGTTCCAAGTTTAATGCCAACACATTGAAAGTTGTTACATTTGACATTTCAAGTAGTTTAAAAGCATCACATTGCAATTATGGATAAAATATATTCATAAAGTGATTACACAAGGAAAAAAAGCCCTTTCCATGTACATCCACCAAGGAAATGTGCATTTTATTGTCCTAATTAAATAAATAAATAATAGACATGTGCATTAAATCTAGATTAAATAATGTAATTTACCACAAATGCCATCTATTTATTCTATCAAATAGAAGAAGGTCTTAAGAATACTTATTTCGACATGAAACTTACTTGTTTAACGAAGTATAGTGTTTGAATCACTACGCTGTGACATTGCACTACTTGATTCAGGCATATCATCTTCAAGAGAGATGCAATCAGGCTGTGCAGAGATTCAATCAACATTTTGTTTTTTTCCTTCACAAACACATTTTGTTGAGTTCAGCCATCACAAAAACTGGCCAAAGAAATGCAGATGGAATGAGGTGCAAAGTGATTTGTGTGAAGTTCAAAGCACCAAGGTCGAGCGGATCAAGGCCTGACATTGACAGTGCAGAGCTGTTCGCATGTGGCATAATTTCATTTCCCACGTATGAGAACACAAAATTTCATTTAAAAAGCCTCATTGGGCAGCATGTACTTTCCCCAGATCGAACACTCAGGTGAACACCTCATTGACTCAGCCTGCTACCTTATGGCTAGATTGCAAACACCCACACACACTCTCACACACACACACACACACACACACACATGCACGCACACACACATACACACACACGTGCACGCGCACACACATACACACATGCACACACATGCACACGCACACACATGTGACCTGTGACCCAGGCCGAATCGCCCAATCAGTGCCCGACCTCACTAATGCTCTTCTGGCTGAATGGAAGCAAATAACTGCAGCAATGC
The DNA here is from genome assembly GCA_039654925.1 of Anguilla pacifica. Lineage (NCBI taxonomy): Eukaryota > Metazoa > Chordata > Actinopteri > Anguilliformes > Anguillidae > Anguilla > Anguilla pacifica. Next base: position 31,366,891 of record CM077301.1, on the reverse strand, counting down.
TCCAACAACTAGTATAAGGCTGTGGAGGTTTTAGCAGCAAAGGGAGGATTCTCATAATTTTGGATGAGATGTTGGATGTCAGGTGTCCACATACATTTGGCCACATAGTGTATATACAGAGAGCTCCATAATGTTTGGGACAAAACCATATTTTTCTTGATTTGGCTCTGTAGTCCATAATGTTAGATTGGGAATCAAACCATTCATAATACATGTGGCTAAAGTGCAGGTTTTCAGCTTTTAATAAAAAGTATTATAATACATTTTTAGTTTCACTGTGTAGAACTAACAGCACCCTTTATACATACTTCCCCACTCCCACCCCCATTTTAGGGTGCCATGATGTTTGAGACAAATGACTTCACAGGTGTTTCTGATTAGTCAGGTGTGTTTAATTGCTAAATTAGTGCAGATATAAGGGAGCTGTCAGTATCTAGTCTTGATTTTAGACTTTTGATTGCCTTTGGGGTCTGTTATTGGAGTTAGTCGACATGAGGCCCAGAGTTGTGAAACAAACAGTCAGAGACATGGGCCAAACATTTCTCTTACCAAAATAAACTGTTTGGAACATTATTAAGAAGAAAAAGAGTAATTTCAAGGGACCTGGTTGGCCTGGTAGGCTAGGGAAGAATTCTAAGAAGATATATACACTCTATAGTAAGTAGAAGCTCTCTAATACAAGCCCCAAGGAAGCAATTGAACACACCTGACTAATCAGCAACACCTATAAGACAAACATTATGGCGCCCTGAAATTGGGGGAGGGGGGGCGACTCACAGTATATGTACAAACAGGTGACAAATTAAAGGAAAAATCTGAATAAATGAGTGGAGAAACATAATGAATGTAGATGCTTCCATAGAGGTGCACTGCATGATTCAATAATGCAATTTACATCCTATCATGCTGTGGTATGTATTAAAATGCTATTAAAATGCTGAGCTGGCCCAGTTGACCTCGATTTTGGATCAAAATGGCAAGAGGAAAAGATCTAAGTGACTTTGAAAGATGGTTCATTATTGGGGCACGGATGGCAGAAGCGTCAGTCACAAAGACTGCTCAACTGGCTAGAGTTTCAATAGGAACAGTGACTAAAGTTACATCTTCATTTAGATCTATTGGAAAGACATCAGTAAATAGAGTCAGAAACAATGGTGGAAAGTTCCATAAGAGAGAGATTATTGTGGGTTGCAGTGCAAAAACCCTCATTGCAAAGACAAATGCACATTTGAGAGTTGAGTGGTGCAATAACCATAGGCACTGGTCTACAGAGATGTGGTGAGAAGTGATGGTCAGATGAGTCACCCTTTACCATATTCTGAAAAAGTGGGAGAGTGCATTTGTGGCATAAACCAAGAGAACATTACAGGCCTGAATGCTTTTCCCCTACAGTGGGGGGCATTTCCTGATATGGTTTGGGTCCACTTGTCCCCTTAGAAGGAAAGGTCACTGCAAATCAATACAAAGTTATTCACCATTATCCTATGATGAAACATTTCCATCCTGGTGGGAGTTGTCTCTCCCAGGATGACAATGCCCCCATCCACAGGGAATGAGGTGTCACTGAATGGTTCAATGAGAATGAAAATGATGTGAATCATATGATATGGCCTTCCCAATCACCAGGTCTCAATCCAATTGAACACCTATGGGAGATTTTGGACCAATGTGTTAGACAGAGCTCTCCACCACCACCATCAAAACACCAAATTATTTGCATATCATTCTTTTGGAAGAATGGTGTTCCATCCTTCCAGTAAAGTTCCAGAGACTTGTAGTATATATGCCATGGCACATTGAAGCTGTTCTGGTGGCTCACGGTGGCCCAACATCTCACTAACACACTTTATGTTGGTTTTTCTTGTAATTTGTCACCCGTCTGTACATTCCAATCTCCAATGGCAACCTCTGAGTCTTACACTCATACCATGCACGTGCAACACCAACCGTTCACACCGCACTAAGTGATGACTCATGCCAGCTTACCACAGGCCGTGGTGCTTCCTGCGCCCAAACCTGTACTAGACCCACCCAGACTCCTAAACTAGGTCACTGTCCCTGACAACCCCCAACCACCTTTGCAGCTACTCCTTCACAATGCCACCAGCTCCTCCGAGCCTGTCACCATTAATCCACACCATCCCAATTCCTACACTCTGATCACTTGTTTTGATACTGACAAAATACACTGAGCATCCATTAAGATACGGTATTTTATTTATTGGGCTTTTTTCAGCTTTATTAGACATGATAGTGTAGAGAGACAGGAAGAAACAGGAGGAGAGAGAGGGAGAGACATGCGACAAAGGTTGGCGGTCGGACTCGAACCGCCGACATCGGGGCTCGCAATGAGCATGTGGAAAGCACTCTATGGGCTACGCCACTGGAGGCCTCAAGAAATAAGTATTTCAATAGCACTAACTAATGAGGGTTGTAAAAAATAATACATGCTCACTCCCAGTTGCTGTATCTTAGTGATTCCCCTGCAGCAGTGTCCTGTTCGTGACGGCAAGTTAATGTGGTGACCAGCACCCCGGAAACTGATTCAGGAACCCCAAGGATGAGCTGGCAACGGCAGGTTCAATAGGTAACATTTATTGACCAATGAGCACACAGGGAGAGCTTCTGATGGGCAGTCCAAGAAAGCTCTGGAGAACTGTCTGATACATCCATCTTTTATTGGCAACAATCAGAATCACCACACGTTGGACACACCCATAGAATGCATCCACCAATTACTTCTCACCACTGCAATCTTCAAACACAACTCTCCTCTGATTACCTCATCTGGCCTTGAAGTGACTGTGCCTGTCTGCACAATCAGTCATAGGATAGAGAGAAAAGAATTATAACAAAGACCAGCTCATGTCTTCTGCGGCCACTGGACCAGAGAGTGAGGTCAGTCTAAGGCTACCAGATGAGCAGAATACACAGGGGAATACACAGGATTATATACACTCACCGACCACTTTATTAGGTACATCTTGCTAGTACTGGGTTGGTCTTCTGCTGCTGTAGCCCATCTGCTTCAGGGTTCGACGTGTTGTGCATTCAGAGATTCAGAGTATTTATTTGAGTTACTGTTGCCTTTCTATTAGCTCAAACCAGTCTGTCCATTTTCCTCTGACCACTGCCATCAACAAGGCATTTTCGCCCAGAGAACTGCTGCTCACTGGATATTTTCTCTTTTTTGGACCATTCTCTGTAAACCTTAGAGTTGGTTGTGCGTGAAAATCCCAGTAGATCAGCAGTTTCTGAAATACTCAAACCAGCCCGTCTGGCACCAACAACCATGCCACGTTCAAAGTCACTTACATCACATTTCTTCCCCATTCTGATGCTTGGTTTGAACTTCAGCAGATCATCTTGACCATGTCTACATGCCTAACTGCAATGAGTTGCTGCCACATGATTGACTGATTAGATATTTGGTTTAACAGGTGCAGTTTGCAGTTGAACAGGTGTACCTAATAAAGTGCCCGGTGACTGTATATATGACATTTATGAACCTGTTTGCCACTGCAAACCTCTACAAAAGATTCTCCTAGTTAACCCTGGGCCTCCCTCCCTCTCCCTCAAAATACCCGGCCCACTGCAGCTGTGATTCTCCCACTTCTACTGGAAGGCCTGAACCATCCTCTCAGTGTGAGAGCGAGCCCCAACTGCATATATATATATATATATATATATATATATATTGCCCCCTTCCTGATTTTGTCTATTATTGGACATGTGTCACACTGAATAGTTTCAGATTGCTAGATAAAATTTTATATTAGACAAAGGGAAACTGAGCAAGCATAAAACACATCTTAAAAAAATATTATTTGATTTATTTAATGAAAACAAGTAACATTATTACGTAGTCAAAAAATACCATTCCAAGGACTGCTGTTGAAATCTTAGTATAACCAGACAGCAGTATTTATTAGTATTAAATATTAAAGATAATTAAATCATATTCATATTTCACAGTCAGTATGCACTCCTCACCATAGGAATCTCTTAGTGATCATGGTCAGCCCTAAATGACCTGACTATGGGAACTTCAGATCCGATCCAGGAGGCCCGGTCCATGGGGGACTGGATGATGTCAGAGGTCAGAGGTCAGAGCGGCTCAGCGCTGACTCATAATAATCCCTCTCATCCGCGGCCTTCCCACTGAGCGCAGTCATCGCGCGGGAAAACCGTCCAACTGGTGGGAAGGCTACCGACTGGCACTCCGCTCTGATTCCAAACACTGTACCAGCCAGATTACAGACTCAGGGTCCAAACACTATACCAGCCAGATTACGAACTCTGAGTCCAAACACTGTACCAGCCAGATTACAGACTCAGGGTCCAAACACTCTACCAGCCAGATTACGAACTCTGAGTCCAAACACTGTACCAGCCAGATTACAGACTCAGGGTCCAAACACTATACCAGCCAGATTACAGACTCAGGGTCCAAACACTATACCAGCCAGATTACAGACTCAGGGTCCAAACACTATACCAGCCAGATTACAGACTCTGAGTCCAAATACTATACCAGCCAGATTACAGACTCAGGGTCCAAACACTGTACCAGCCAGATTACAGACTCGGGGTCCAAACACTCTACCAGCCAGATTACGAACTCTGAGTCCAAATACTCTACCAACCAGATTACAGACTCAGGGTCCAAACACTGTACCAGCCAGATTACAGACTCTGAGTCCAAACACTCTACCAGCCAGGATATTGATTCAGCAACAGTCTCTGTTGTCCCAGTTCACCTCCATACCTTTCAACTCTTGTGTTGTAGAGTTTTGCGTTTGGGACTGCCATGTTCCTGACCTCCCGTAACGTACAAGGTTGTGAACTCCAGCTCCACAGGATCAGCGTGCTGGATGCGGCCCTGTGTGCTGACCTCCTTTACGCTGTGGAAGCAGGACCCTTTCCCCCACTGCCCTGCCCTGTATCTCCGCTCTGCACTGGGGACCGCTTCTGCTTGGCTCCTCTGCGCTTGGGGAATACACACGCTAATTTAGTCCGCTTTCTGCTCAGCCACTGTTCGTCACAGTTCACTACGGTGCGTTTCTTCTTCTATGGTTCTCTTACCGTTAATACAATATCAGTCTCACTTTGACTGCAGATCTGCTGCATCTGCATATTAAAATAAAGTTGTGACATTCATTCTAAAACTTAGCATTTTTTAATTTAAAGCATATACTGTATGATGTTTCTTCACTGCTTATGATCCAGGGCACCTTGTGAATAACCTGTCACCAACAATTTAAAATTTCCCAATTTCTCAATCATATCGATGTCTGGGATCTATTAACAGGATTTCCAAAGTTATCATCATACCTGGGTTAAAACCATTCGCATTCATATCCTATAGATCTTCACCGAAGATATAAAATATATATATAAAAAAAGTGACATATAAAATAAGTCTGGTCTGATTTAAATATTGCTTTGCATTGAAGACTCAAAGAGAACGTCATTACATTCATACAAAATGTGATGAATTTTTCGGGATACCATGCAAAGACTATCAATGGCACAAAGGAGTGTATGATTAAAAACTCAAACTTAAGACTGCACCGTGTCCTTCTTAAAAATGTGAAAATAGAAATTGAACTGCATTGCATGGGAACACAGTGCATGAATATCATGTCCTGTACTATAGACTATTATAGTACAGAACATTTCAGAACATGAGAGTACTGAGACTAACCTCAATAAGGAATAGTACATTTTAGTACATGGTTTATAATAACAAAGTAAAAGTGTACACACACACACACAAAGGATGGCCAAGTAGATCAGATGGAGACTTTAGAAACATCCTGTACAGCTCCATCCTTTTTCTTCTCTTCCAAAGTCCGTGAAACCAGATTTTCTGTTGAAATCTCTTCCCAAAATGGCGTCTTCGGGACCCAAAGACTGACACCCACACTGGATTAATGAGGCAGTTGTTTTATTCCCCCATGGGTGAAATGTGAGTGACCTTTATTCACTGATGACGCGGGGTCAGCTGAGGGCGTGAGGATAGCTTGGCGGTGTTCGGTTTAATGAGCAGTGTTGTGTTTAACTGCCCATTTCAACGTACGTGCTTGAAACACCTTCATTCCTCCAGACTTTAGATTTGAAGATATTTCTTTTCAGCTTGTACGGAAATAAAAATAAGATGATAGAGGATACGTCTGATACAAGACTTGAGAGGTACAGTCTTATGCATCCATTGGTGCCTTAATCCAAGCAGAAAAAAAACAAAAAAAAAAACAAACACAATATACTGTATGGGAAACGTTGTTTATTCTGGAACCAAGTCTTCATCCTGTATGTGTAAAAAAAGACCAGAATGATAGAAGGAATGACAGCATCCATTTATAGGAACACATCCAGGGGCCTTTAGCAGCTATGTATACAACAGAGGTCACCTCTCCCCAATTTGGACACAGTTGTTATTGTCAGCCTTTACTTTTTCCAATACAATTTTGTTTTTAAAACCATGCAGATGGATACGTACAGCTGGTATAGACCAGAAACTACATTCTTGTGGTAAACAGGCATGCTCGGTTCCCTCCTGTGCTCCCAGTCATGTTAGATCAATGGTTACTTGCCACAAATTATAAACGACAAAGCCATTACTGACACAGGGTTCCCATGGTCCCTGATGCAAGAACAAATAAACACTATCAGTTCTAGGTACAGAAGCCAATGTCATTTCTGATTACAAAGCTGCAAATAAACTTCTGGATTTATCTACTTTAATCACAACACAGGATTAAAGACCTGACAAGCATGAGATATTTAGTCATTTATTTGTGGAAATAAACAGAAGTGTGCAATCTAACCAGGAACAACCAGCCTACACATTAAGGGGATGCTCTCTCTGTTATTCTGCGCATGGCTACCTCAGCTGCAAGTGAGCTTCTGTTTGGGAGATTTGTTCCAAATGTTATAACTTTACTGAGTCATGTTCACTTTACTGGGCCCTGTTCATATTACTGGGTCCTGTTTACTTTCCTGCTCCTATTCCCCTTACTGCCCCTGTTCACTCTACTGGGTACTGTTCACTTCACTACTCCTGTTCAATTTACTGGGTCCTGTTTACTTTACTGCTCCTCTTCAATTTACTGCTCCTGTTCACTTTACTGGGTCCTGTTCACTTTACAGGGGGCTGTTCACATTACTGAGACCTGTTCACTTTATTGGGTCCTGTCTCCTTTACTGTGTTTTGTGAGGATTCATATATACATACATAAAGTCCCTAACAGGCTGGATTTTGGCTGGAATTACCCCAGAAGCAGAGTGTATGCATAGCAGAAGTCAAGTGTGGAAGTAGCGACACCAGAAGCATTCTTCTACGCGTGGTCCACCTGTGGACTCTTGTGGGTTTTGGGATTTGGCTTTATGTCTCCTGGCCATTGGAGATCTGAAGCCAGAGTTAACAATGATGCAAGTGAACACGACTTTAAAAATGTTACTAACTGTGATGTTAATGAAGGGGCCGTCTGGGTAGCGTAGAGGTAAAGCACTCGCCTACCACCGCAGAGACCCTGGTTCAATCCCCGGCAACGGTACTTCCAGCTTGGTCAGACGTTCCTACGAACACAGTTGGCAGTGTTCGCGGGTGGGAAGCCGGTGAGGGTATGAGTCCTGATCGTTGCATTAGTGACTCCTACTGGTTGGTCGGGGCGCCTGTTCAGCAGGGAGGGGATCTGGGGATTTGGGGGAGTTAGCGTGAACCTCTGCACACGTTACGCTCTCCCAGTGAAACTCCTCGCTGCCAGGTGAAAAGAAGCGGCTGGCGACTCCACATGTATCAGAGGAGGCATGTGGTAGTCTATGCCCTCCTCAGACCAACACAGAGGATAGCGCATCGACAAGGACCGTGTGATACACATGGGGAATTGCTATAACAACTAAATTGGGGAGAAAATGTGGGGAGAAAATTGGGGAGAAAATGAAGCTCACACCCGAAGAGGACATTATATCAGGAAATGACCAAAAACGTCCAAATACTTCCATCCTTCATCGTTTTTTTTGATCTTGGAAGGCACTTCAGATCCTTAAACCCTTTGGGCAGTGAAGTCGGCATCTTCAGATACGAGATGTTGCTGCTTTCCTTGTAAGTTTCCGCTCCTGAAAGTCTGGTATAAACCATTTCATACGGCCTGTGCCTCCCTCCAGTTCTGCCCTCACTGACCACGGGGAATGGGCAGAACTAAAGGAGAAATAATTCCGTTCGCAAGGACATCAGTCACATGCACTGACAGGACATACAGTGCCTCATTTCCCTCCTTTGATGAAGAGACCCACTTATGAAGGACTTGTGCAGGTTTGTAATCGCGAAAGGACTCCTGGGTCAGCATAGCTCATTCTGTTCATGGCTGAGCTTAAATGACACAGGCCACAAGAACTCTGTTTGGAAAGATCTTTCAAAATTTTTTTTCTTATGTTGTAAATGCATTCCACATTTATGGTGTCAATATATTCAATCGTACAGAAGTCTTTTTTGTAATTTTTAAAAGATGGCCTCTGGTAGCAGAATTCCCTGCATTACCAACGAAAAAGCATGATAAATTTTGAAAATGTTAATTTAAAACACCACTCAGATTTGAAACAGTTTTTTATGTAGCAGGTCACTGAAACAGAGTGGTGTCAATGTCATTTCAATTTGGCTGGTTTAGAAATTTAATTGAGTTCAGTTAAATTTCAAAACAGAAATATCTCACAGAACATTGTGGTTATTTTTTAGTTAAGGAACTGAAGTTCTTGAATCGATTGAAGTGGTCTCAGAATGGCTTGGACTTTTCACCTTTGAGAAGCTTGACTTAATTACATTATAAATTAAACATTTTTACATGTATTTCAAAATCCTCAAGACACCTATAATTACTTTTTTATTGGAGATTGATTTTGAAGTACCGATCAACTGAAAAGTGGCAATACAAAACATTTTAATTAAATTTAGCCCCCAGTGGAAATGTATGCCTTGTTGAAATAAGGCATTATGATCTTCAGAAATCACTGCTTTGTCCTAATATCAATGTAATAACACCCAACTTAAATTAAGAATTAACATTGATTAGGTTCAACTATAAGAGCAGCACCCACTGTGCTGAAAGTTTGCTGTACTTTCTTCAGACCAGACCAAAAATCAAATCTGAGTTGTCTGAATTTGTCCTCATTTAATGTATAGTTTTACACGAAACATCAACACACCCTGCTTTTAAATATAATGTATAGGCTGTTGGTGTATGACGTTCTGCCCAATGAGATGTGTGCGGAAAGGAAGTGGATGTTTTGGTGCTCGCCAACCCCACCTCTCTATGCTCACAAATGTGTGGTGATGAAGAGGATCAGAAGAGTAGAGGAGGCATTTAGAGGGACACCTCTAAATAAATTATTATCTCAGTACCTCTACTCAAACAAATACCATGAAAAACCGAAATTATAAAATTCAAACCATTTCTGCTTTAACGGAACCATCTAGAATCATTATCTAACCCACTTATCCTGGTCAGGGTCGCGGGGGGTGCTGGAGCCTATCCCAGCATGCAGTGGGTGGGAGGCAGGAATACACCCAGGACAGGTCGCCAGTCCATCGCAGAGCACTCACACACTCATACCTATGGGCAATTTAGAGTCTCCAATTAACCCACCTGCATGTCTTTGCACTGTGGGAGGGAACCAGAGTACCTGGGGGGACTGCCCTATGGTTTGCTACTGACAACTCAAAATGTGATACTCAAACGCTTCTGCACATTTACCGTGGTTGACCACTTCAAAAGGAATCCAAGCTGCCCTATTTAATAAACCTTTCGGTCATTCTCATCCATCAGAGTACTAAAGAGTCATGGTAATATCCATTAGCATGTTTACTTTTCATGGATCATATTTTACAGGCAATACAGTTTAAGCAAACATATGCTTCCAAAAGGTTCACTTACAAATGAAAATGTTCACATCCGTGGATATCATGCAGTTTTTTAAACAACAAAATGATATCAGCCAAAAGTTATACATATATCACTTATGACAAGAGTAATGCGGATGTTCATAAACAGGATTAGGAGAATTTATGTAATTTTGTATTTATTTATTTTTTGATGTGTTATGTGCGGTTATGAGTATTTTTAGGCCTCTTACTACATTTTGCGGCTTGCAATTCCTGTCCAGCGAAGGGCCACATGAGGGAATTAAAAAATGACGAAATGAAACAAGCTCCATTCCTAATTTAAAAGCTTTTTCCCCCACTAAGTCATTTCTCGTACAAGAAAGGGACATGGGAATTGCAAGACACGTTTTGTTCTGGGAAGAGAGCAGGGGGTAGAGAACGCATTTCCAACACAGAGCAGTGATTCAGCAATCAGAACATTTCGAGTCCTCCGCATTGTGCAGTCGCTGAACGCTGTAATCATGTTTATAGCCTCTGCGTTTCCATCTTTAGCGTGGGGTGAAGGTGGTCCGCACTGTGTAATGAAAATGATAAATAAATGCTGTGCGGCTTCCTTCTCTCGCTCGTGGTTGGGATTTCTCACGGTCTGACACACGACCTCAGCTCCTGATTGATTTCCCACTTTGCGAGTGCTTTAGCACAGCTGTAGTTTATAGATGTCACACCAAGGTTTGTAAATTACTCTTCTCTTTTTTACATTTTTTATTTACAATCTGCTTAAGCCAGGAGTTCCCACGGCTTTTTGGGCTGCCTGCAAGACTCCGCCCCCTTCCTGCACAGCACCAAACACTGATATTTCTCTCTCTCTTTTTTTTTTACTCTCTCAAGACTGTTGACCACATGTGTATAAGAAAGGAACATAATTGCTTGGAAACAGGCCATTTTAAGCCAGAAGTTGAAGACTCAGTTAAGTTTAGATTTAATGACCTTAACATTGGGAATATAACTAATGGGACTGAAAGTGGAAATTCTGTGAGGACAAAAGAAAAGAATAAACATTAATAGACCTAATGCCTGGACATAATAGCACCATAATAAAAGAAATATGCCCCCTTCCTGATTTCCTCTGTTATTGCATATTTGTCACACATTTGTCAGATCTTTAGACAAAATAATATATTAAACAACAGCAAACTGAGTAAGACAAAACAGAAAATACATTTACACTGGACATGTGTGTGAAATACAAGCTAAAAGGGCTAATGCCTGGTCACACATGTATGCCCCGCCTCCCACCGCTCAGCGCTCAGCGCTCGACCCCGCCTCCCACCGCTCAGCGCTCAGCGCTCGACCCCGCCTCCCACCGCTCAGCGCTCGACCCCGCCTCCCCCCGCTCAGCACTCGACCCCGCCTCCCACCGCTCAGCACTCGACCCCGCCTCCCACCGCTCAGCGCTCGACCCCGCCTCCCACCGCTCAGCGCTCGACCCCGCCTCCCACCGCTCAGCGCTCGACCCCGCCTCCCACCGCTCAGCGCTCGACCCCGCCTCCTACCGATCAGCGCTCGACCCCGCCTCCCACCGCTCAGCGCTGGACCCCGCCTCCCACCGCTCAGCGCTGGACCCCGCCTCCCACCGCTCAGCGCTGGACCCCGCCTCCCACCGCTCAGCGCTGGACCCCGCCTCCCACCGCTCAGCGCTCGACCCCGCCTCCCACCGCTCAGCGCTGGACCCCGCCTCCCACCGCTCAGCGCTGGACCCCGCCTCCTCCCGCTCAGCGCTGGACCCCGCTTCCTGCCGTTCAGCAGGTCACGCTGCCCCTCCGCCCACCGCTGGACCCAGCCTCCTCCCGCTCAGCGCTGGACCCCGCCTCCCACCGCTCAGCGCTCGACCCAGCCTCCTCCCGCTCAGCGCTGGACCCCGCTTCCTGCCGTTCAGCAGGTCACGCTGCCCCTCCGCCCACGCCTTCCTCTCAGCGCTCAGCCGCGGAGGCTTCAAAAGGCCGGCCCAGACAGATGAAAGGCTCTCTATATCAAATGGATTAGTACTCTCACTCCTGGTTTTTTTATATTGAACTGGGCACAGGTGGCATTCCTACACTCTTCTTGAAATGACAAATGGCACAAGCTTATCCCTGCATTTCCAAAGTGGTAGGAAGCTTTATCAATGCACGTATTATAAAAAGAATTGCTTTTAGTCGTCGCTCTGGATAAGAGCGTCTGCCAAATGCCTGTAATGTAATGTAATGTAATGCTGACATTTATATGCTCTCTTTGTTTATAAAATCTGTCGTGGGCAAAAGCCTTGCATTTAAAATAGGCGGCCAAATTGCACAATTTGATTTTTAAAGCACAATTAGACTTTTCCTGCAATCACTGACCTGTGGTTTTTTAGCTCATTACACCTACTGATCAATATCAGCCACTTACAGCTACTGATCAATATCAGCTCATTACAGCTACTGATCAATATCAGCCACTTACAGCTACTGATCAATATCAGCTCATTGCAGCTACTGATCAATATCAGCTCATTGCAGCTACTGATCAATATCAACTCATTGCAGCTACTGATCAATATCAGCTCATTACAGCTACTGATCAATATCAGCTCATTACAGTAACTGATCAATATCAACACATTACAGCTACTGATCAATATCAGCTCATTACAACTACTGATCAATATCAGCTCATTACAGCTACTGATCAATATTAACACATTACAGCTACTGATCAATATCAGCTACTTACAGTTACTGATCAATACCAACACATTACAGCTACTGATCAATATCAGCTAATTACAGCTACTGATCAATACCAACACATTACAGCTACTGATCAATATCAGCTAATTACAGCTACTGATCAATATCAGTACATTACAGCTACTGATCAATATCAGCTCATTACAGCTACCGATCAACATCAGCTCATTACAGCTACTGATCAATATCAACTCATTACAGCAACTGATCAATATCAGCTCGTTACAGCTATTGATCAATATCAGCTTATTACAGCTACTGATCAATATCAGCTCATTACAGCTACTGATCAATATCAACACATTACAGCTACTGATCAATATCAGCTCATTGCAGCTACTGATCAATATCAACACATTACAGCTACTGATCAATATCAGCTCATTGCAGCTACTGATCAATATCAGCTCATTACAACTACTGATCAATATCAACACATTACAGCTACTGATCAACATCAACACATTGAGCCAATTGATATTTACCAGGTCCGGATAATACATATTCTATAACTTTAATCTGCGCAGAATAATGAAACTGCAATAAAAAAAAGTGTTAAAAGGGCGAGAAACACATTCCAAATAATGTCACACACAGAATAATTAAGCCCATATATATCTTTATGCAAATGTGTCTTCTGATAAAACACTTCAAACATCTGAAAATGGAAACAACCGTTATATTACAGTACAGCTCCTACGTACAGCTGTAGTCACGCCTGGAACATTACAGGTGAAGGACATATGCAAACACTGTGCTGCTATAATTAAGCATTATGCAAGTGAAACTGTTACACAGCACTGTTGCACAATAGCAACATCTACCAGAACTAGTTCTCATACTCATGTAGGTGTACCTGTGTACTGGCATTAAGCATAAAGTAAATACATAGCTTTATATATTATGCATTGTATGCTGAGCATATATGTTGTTTGAGTGTGGTTTTAATGGGCAAACCCCAACTTAGATAACAACACAATTGGCTGTCATTTTCACCATCTAGAATAGAGTATATAAAAAAAATAACAAATATAATTTAATTGACCTTCTTTCATTATCATTAGCAATATCTAAAGAAGACTGTTAACTGGTAATGTATTGGGTTGAGAGCGCTTTAAACAGACATGATACAAAAGTAATGTATAGGGATTATTTTATTCAAACCACACTGATGGCTCTGCTTCGGCCTTGTGTCGAGGATGCATTTCTGGGTTTGTGTTTAGCCCTACTGTCAGCTGCGGTATGGTCTGTCTGAGAGCACAAAATAAATAACCCACTTCTAGGAATTCCGTACGAGACCTAAGTGGTATTTTGACAAAGGGGACAGCCGCACAGAGCTTCTGCTGTTAACCCAGGTTGCGTGTGGTGCTATTATTTGCACCTGCTGTTTGTCTTCTGTCTCATAGTACTAAAACGTCTGACAGGATTTTCTCTTTCTCTGTCTGGTTCTGGAGACATTGGACCTGTAATGTAAGGTAATGCCCAAATTTCCAACTGTACATCAGCACTAGCACATGCACATTAGGTGTTTGTGGTTGCATACCTTGCATGTATTATCTACTACTAAATTCAAGTGTGTGTGTGTGTGTGTGTGCCTGTTAGTTTAAGATGTGACACGTTTCTGTTTTTTATGGTAATATACTCAACAGTCTTCTTTGGGGTAACTGAAATAATGATGTCACAAAGTTGAACACAGTGAACATTTTTCCAAATTCAAAAAGGCCTCAGAATTTACTTGCGGATGTCACGCACAATCCTCAGAGCAATTTCAGCTTCCTGAAAGGGCCGCTCCAGCCATCCGAGTAACATTAGGGTGCAAATGTCTTCACTGGTAATAGAGCACAAAATGCAATGCAATTACTCTTAATGTGCTGTTTAGCAAATGTCTGCGAAATGAGATTTTGAAGCTGAAGACGTCAACTCCATTTCTTCAGCGCTGTACCTTCAAGGGAACGAGGTATTCCGAAGGCTAAAACATAAGGATCCGGTCAGCTCCCAATTTCAGTTCCGGAACATCCTTACCACCCTTTGCAAGAGCGAAAGGGTTTCAAATGCGACAGCTTGGGAAAATAGTTTCATCGTAGCCCACTATAAAGGCGCCATGGTGTACCCAACTGGTATATGTTTTCAAAAAGAAGCCTAACAAATATGTTGCATAGAACAGAAGATGAAAAATTGATTGTACCAACCTCAGAAAGTCAAATGTCTTCTATTCATCAAAGACTTCTCTCAGTGGAATGACGAGACCAAACCCGCTCAAAATTCTAATTAATGGCGCATTTTACACAGATCACTCGGTGCAGGTTGTGTCCTCCTGGAGAGAGAGAGAGAGATGGGAAATGAAATTAATTTACGGTATTGTTTTGCCTTAGGTAGTGATTATACTGAATTGTGCACAGAACAAATTATCTCGATTCTCAATGTGCTCATATCCCTTGAAGGATCCAGTCGGGTTGACAAATTATTATTATTTTTTACTGCCATTGAATTTGCAAATACAATACTTATCTCTGAGTTAACATTTTGAACTCCATAGGATCCTTACAATAATTTTCTTATTAGCATTGTAGCTTACACATATTCAATATGCAAGCTGTTTATTTAATTTATTTAAACTGATGTGAACACATATGGTTCACAGCTTGGTTTTTCATAGCATATTTTCCACCAAAGGTTCATGCGAAAGTATACGGAGATAGACACAATTATTGTTTTGGCTGTGTACTCCAGCACATTGGTGTTGAAATTGAACAGTGAATATGAGATTGAAGTGCAGACAGTCAGCTCTAATCTGGTGGTACTTGCATCCATATTGGCTAATCCATGTAGGAATTACAGCCCTTTCTATAGTCCCCCATTTTAGGAGAGCAAAGGTAACTGGCTTCTTAGTAGTTATTTGGTAAGCTGTGTGTCTGTGCATCATTAGTTTGTAACCGTAATGTTCCATGAGTTTCCTGTTGTATGAATTCTGTTTCCCTTTGTCTGATTCATACTCTTACTCACTCATTGTTAGAATGAGCACAGCTGTCCCAATCTAGGAGTCTGAATAGATAGGTTGGAGGGAAGAGGAGGAGTTCAGGAAATGGAGGGAAAAGTAGACAAAAGAAGAAGGGTGTGGCTGGTCAAGGGAGAGAGCACAATCGACTGACTAAGAAGCTGGTGCTCAGAGGCCACACCAGCAAGACTACACCAGCATAACCTCACAGGGTTTACAGCAAGATGCAAACCCCTGGCAAGCTTCAAGAACGGAACAGCCAGAGGTACGTTCAAGTTCAGCGAACAGAGGCGAATGTTCGTGGCGAACATGTTTTCTTTGAACAGTTCAATTTGAACAGCTTTTTATGGACATTCCAAATTGTTTGCATTAAACATAAACAGACATGGCGAGGAGAGTGTTTGTACTCACAGCCGCTTCTGCGATCATCAATGATAAAAAAAAATAGCTAGCTAGCGAACAGTAATAACATTGGCTCGCGTTAGCAATAACATTATTGAAAAAACTGATCACACTGCGGCATCTTCAACTGAAATATCCATCTGGGAACATTTCCCTCAGTCCAGCGTCCATTTTTGTTCAGCGCAAACTACCTTTTCAGACCATTCGCTTATGTATGCAAACGCTCGCCGCGAACACAAAGCTAACGGAAAAAAAGTTTGAAATAGTTTGCAAACATTCGCCTTGTTCGCTGAACTTGAACGCACCTCAGGTGAGAGTCAAAAAGTACATTAAAAATTAGATTAATAGCCTGTAGAGTTCTGGGCAGTGTGTTATGGACAGATCAGGCAAGCATTAACCTGTACCAAAGTGAAAGACAGAGGAAAGTGTGGAGTAAGAAAGACACTGCTCATGATCTAAAGCACCAGTATAGTACATAGTATGTGAAACATGGTGGAGGTAGTGTTATGATTTGGGCTTGTATCACTACCACTGGAACTGGCTCACTTGTCTTTATTGATGATGTGACTGCTGATGGAAGCAATGAGGATGAATTCAGACGTGTTCAGAAACATTTTGTCTGCTCGGATCCCACCAAATGCCTCAAAACTCATTGGCACTTCACCTTAAAGCAGGACTACGGCCCCAAACACACTGCTGAAGGAACCAAGGAGCTTTTCAGGGCCAAATGATTGGAATGATCTTGACTGGATAAACCAATCACATGACCTTAAGCCAACTGAACATGCATTTCACTTGCTGAGGTGAAGACTTAATGCCAAAAGCCCCAGAAACAAACACAGAAATGACGATGGCTGCAGTACAGGCCTGGCAGTGCATCTCTAGGGAACATAACCAGCATCTTTTGATGTATAAGGGTCACACACTTCGTGCAGTCATCAAATGCAAAGGATCTGCGACCAAGTAATACATGACAACTTCATTTAAGATTTTGTTAATCCAATAACCTTTTCTCCCCTAAAATGGGGGGAGTATGTATAAAAAGTGCTGCATTTCCTATACAGGTCACCCGATATGGATGTAAACACCCCTTTTGCACCCTAACATCATATTACTTGTATTATTTCAAACCCAATGTGCTGCAGTACCAAGCCAAAACAACAATTGTCCAAATACGTTCAGACTGCATTTCATGTAACCTCATTTGAGGGATATTTAATATAAAGTATAAAAAAGAGTGGGTACATTACACTGATCGAATACAATAATAGCCATTTCCCATTACCTTTGGAAAGCAGAAACCGTAAGCCCTTGGAGACACAGAGTGTCTCTGTACAGTGAAGAGCAAAATGTTAAGCATTAATATAACTCATAAAAAGTTTATATGAGTTCATCAGAGACCAAATACAGTATGCTCCATTGGTGGACATTATGTTCAGCCAGAGTTGGAATGTTACTGTGCAGACATCTCTCTTGTAAACAACAAATACCCTAATTGCACGTGGGTAGGGCAAGCACTACTGGGAATATTTATTCCACGGCCAATTACACCTGACAAATGCTAGGATTTAAACATACAAGAACCGCACGTGGGAAATCAATAATGGAACAAATTGTAACCATTATAACCATGGCAGTGGTATGCCATTCTACAACAGGAGGACTGAAATAGAACAGTAGCCTAAGTCATTTGGAGATGACAGCAGACCAATCTCCACACCTCGGATTTGTTCCCTCTGTGCAAAAAATAAACTGCAGTCTCACTGTTGTGTTTTTTTACAGCATTGCTCAGCACCATACATGAATGCAGCACTGTGTTTAGCTTGCTGTAAGACACTGACCGATAGCACTATTTGACAAATACCTTTCGCAGTTCGGAGATTGATCAAATTGGAACTACACTCCTGAACCAAATGATTAAAAAATCAAAGTGCTTTAATCATTACAAATATGTCATACGCCGGCGTGACATTTTGGGTGCCGGATCTCGGGAGGGAGCACACGCACCTGGGCTGCGTTAGCTAATCAGCCCGGGTGCTTAAAGGTTCCTCTACCAGCCGGCGCAGCCGAGACCAATCCGCTTCTCCGACGGACCGAACGCCACACAATAATTCTGAGAAACGGGCGCTATTAGGACAGCTATATCCATCCACCACGAGGGGTCACTGGTTTGATGAGTATGAAAATGATGTGGATCATATGCTATGGCCTTCACGGTCTCCAGATCTCAACACCTATGGGAGATTTTGGACTGACTGACAGCACTCTCCACCACCATCATCAAAACAGAGAATGAGGGAATATCTTTTGGAAGAATGGTGTTCAATCCCTCCAGCAGAGTTCCAGAGATGTGTACAATCTATGCCAAGGCGCATTGAAGCTGTTCTGCCAGCTCGTGGTGGCCCAACACCTTACTAAGACACTTTATATTGGTTTTTCCTTTAATCTGTCACCTGTCTATATATAGTGAATTAATTCAAGTTTAGTACCTTTTTGAACTGCACGATGGCCATCTCCTAATCAGGAGTTACAAATCATAAAAGTTGTGTAAACCGCTCTGGATAAGAGCATCTGCTAAACGCCTGTAATGTAATCTGTAATGTAAATTCAGTTTCCTACCTTATACCTTATACTACACTGCTTTAATCAAATTAACGCGTTTTAAAGGTAATACTGTCTACAAATATGAAACTATTACAGCTTCCAGTGATTACTTTCCCGGTACTCAAAAATCCAGGGCAGACAGGGGGCGGCATTTAGCAGATCAGAGCTGGTAGCTTTGATATAAATGACGCTGCAGTCTTGGCCTTCCACGTCAGGTTTCAGGGAAGACTAGGGCACGCCATGGGCATCTGTGACTAAGGCAGCCAACTCTCAGAAAATAAACGTGATGCTAAAATGGCTCATGTGCTTCCAGCAACAGCCACCCAGCTGAATCATTTTATGAAATTAAAGGTCAAATAATATAAGCAGTGTCACAGCGTCTCATGAAAGCATTTAAGGCATCTGCGGTATAACTATGAAATTTCTTCTTTTTCAAAAATGTATAAAAAATTTTTTTTATTTTTTAAAGAGAAGTCTACTCATCTAATATCTTGGATTTCATTATGCTATATTTAGCCCATTGTAAACATTCATTTTCATGTCAATTCATCCTAGGGCTTCACAACATTTCATTGTCAGTAGCTTAGCACTGTATGGTATATCAAATGCATTTTCAGTGTTATATTTATCTAGGAAAACTAGATACACTCTATGAGACTCGAGCCAGAGGGTAAAGCAATGGGACAGTGAGAACCGGATTCAGTTGTGCAAGCTAACTATGCTAACTAATAACCAAACACAAATTATGGATACATACAGATCATACCCATAACAAGCCCTAAGAGAAACATAAAACCAGAAATAATAGCATAACCTGAATTAGCGCAAGCGGTGGGAGTGCGAGGAGCAGAGATGGCTACAGGCATTAGGAAGGAGCTGCGACAAGCTTCCTGTCAATCAGGGACATGAGAGGGAGGAGCTCAGAAAGACAGGGCCGATTATAATGAGAAATTCCCTTCTCTCATTGCCCCATATGTAAGCAGACCCGCACCATGCCGTGCTCTAATTGGCCTACTGGCATACAAGGGCTCCCGTGCCATAAATCGTTTAGGTCATCCATCTAATGTTCCAAAACAAAGACTCTTGCTGACCCTATTGCTTCAGGTCCGCTACCACAGACAGCGGTGAATCATCCGACTGTAAATAACTGGACCGGACACATTTCTCCGCCCACCTCTGCACAAATTGCACCTCAGCGAACACATGCCAGAATGTGAACAGGCCGTTCGGCGACAGCTCGCTAGACAATATGCCAATTTATTGACTCAGCTTTTATATATATATATATATATATATATATACAAGTAGCCATTCTCTGACTGTCTGAATTTGAATAAAGACACTCCTGCCAATCAGAGACCGAGGTGGCACCTACACCGGAGTAACCAGGAATGGGTGATGTGTGATTACACTGCCACCTACCATCACTCCTCCACCCTACAAGACAGAACCTCTATTTAATTTACGGTCACCCTTGACTCATTCCCTTTGTAGTGTCAAAACACCTGTGTTTACATATCTTTAAACGGGACGGTTTATTTAACTGAGACAAATGATGAAATGACACGGCAGAGAAAGGCCGTGGAGAGCACCTGCTCGTTCTGGCCAATAGATGGCCGGTCAATCATTAACTCTCTCTCTCTCTTTCTCTCTCTCTCTCTCTCTCTCTCAGGGCTCTGGGGTGTCAGCCTCAGTGGTTCCAGCAGAATCGGGTCAGCGAAGATTCACTTAAAGAACAATGTGTAACGAAGGAGGCCAATGATTAACTCTGGAGCTGAGGTCGTTAGTCATGTGCGGCAGCAGGGCTAGCTAAATCACCCCCTTCTCTGACGCGTGTATGTCACCATCAATAAAAAGCCTGCGGGCCAAACTCTTTCTCTTTCACAAAAATCCATGATTAATGCGCACCCCCGTTTCTGTGTAATTCATTGTCATATGAGTGCTGTTCGGTTTTCATATCTCAGCTGCCCTTTTAAATTTACTTCTAAGAGTGAAAATATTCACTGTTAACTCATTGAATGCACAGTGCAATTGAAAATATTAATGCAACTACAGCACAGCTCTGTTCTAATAAGGATTATTGGAAAGCACATCACAGTCATCATTATCCAAAGGGAATCGAATCATTCTACAGACATTTGTTAACCTTATAATAAACAACCTCTATAACAAGCACTGAAGTAATAAGATTAGAGGGATTTGATTAGTGCTAATTCATAAATACATTTATGCTGCATAAACACTGTGACTTGGGCACGTTACATTTTCATTCCAGGCATTTAGAAGATGTGCTTATACAGAATGACTTCCACAGATTAGTTTTTCATTTTTTGTTCAGTCCGTTTATGCAGCTGGACTGAAGCAGTTAATGTTAAGTTGCTGGCTCAAGGGAACACCAGTGGCCTCACCTGGGAATCAAAACTGCCACTTTGGAGATGCAAACTGTTCTCAAACCATCTAACTGATACATAGAAACACATATGGTATATTATTTATCTGCCGGTCAAATAAACTATGGAAAAATCATTTTATAGACTGAAGTAGATTTTGATCGGTGAAATAGATTGCTGCAAAGTATCACTCTGCAAAAGTTTGAACCACAATAACTCCATTCTTCCAAGAGCTTTGGCTAAAGAGAAGCATTTACAGGTGGATATTTGGGTAGCACTGACATTACAGGCCGAAAGGCACCAGAAACCAGAAATAAACGGACACACATGCACACAATATCCTGGGGGAAAATTATTTTATTATGACTTCCTGTTTTGTATTGCTGTTTACAACAGACATCTGCACAGTAACATTGCAACTCTAATCGAACGCATTGCCGCTGTACCCAGTGGCATTTGTCACCGATTGAGGCAGGAAGACGAGGAAGTTATGTGAGAGGGAATAATTTGTTGCTTGGAAAAATGGAAATGTGTACGTGCGCCAACGCAATCAAAACTGAATTTGGCATGAAGCGTTTGTGAGTGAAAGAGCTGACCCCTGCAAGGCTGCCTCAAATATACAGCAGCAGAGACAGCAGACACCGCAGGGACTGCTGACTGGTGGAAGCAATGCTTTCGGGTCTGCCGGTCCATAGTCAAAGCTGTTCCAATTAGAGAAGAACCATATTTATTATTAGGGGCCAAGTGCCAATGGTGCGTAGGCACCTACTGCAATTGTGAGAATTTTTTCACGATTATAGAATCTGCCGAGGGAGTGTGTGGCAGCCCATCGAGCCACCTGATGAGGAAATTTTAGCCCATACAGTAGATAGGGGACAGGCCAAGGTTGCCAGTCTCCAGGTTTTAGTTCATCGACCGCTCTAGCGGTGCCCACAGTTGGCGCTAGATTTTTGCCCGTAGCTTTTGAACCGTTTGGCCTAAAGTCATGAGTCTCTTTTCTCTGTGATTCTTCGGTCCCGAGTTGTACACACTAATCAATTTCCGCCATATTGGATTTTCCGACATTTAAACTTTCCTCCATGGACCGTTGAACATCACACATTAAGTGGACCACCCAGAATCAGCCAGGACTTCATGACCATATAAGGGCCCCCCTCTTTCCCCTACTGTGCAGCCTCTGGCTCCAATTTGTAAAACACAGTGGCATGAAAATTGCACTTTTTACACGCCCGTGAACTTCAAATATTGACATCACAATCACTTATGTCCATATTTTTTTACAGCCTGTGTCTTTAAGACTGACCCCTTGGGCTCTTGTCATGAGAATCTTTTGTTCTCATCCCTTTCCTGACAGCCCTTCAAATATTACAGCTCAGCTCTTCCTTAGAACTCAACTGGTCATTGTTTTATTTCTGACCTCACTTCCTTCCATATTCTCCCTCTGTATTTACACCACCGTCCATAAAAGCCATTTTCTTCCGTGGAAGACACTTCTTAGATTTTAGATTTGTTGAAATGTAAATTCTTTTAATCGAGTTCTACCCAGAGATTTTGCTTTTTTAAGTCTTCTGATTATCTTGTCTGTGTTTTATGTTAATGTGGTGCACTAACTATGTGTGCTGCTGTCTAGGCCAGGGCTCACTTGTAAAAGAGACGTAAATCTCAATGTGACTTCCTTGGTGATTTTGGATTGATATTAAAAAAAAGAAGAAAAAGAAATAATTCTCAGTGCTGTGGAAACCCACGTTTTCTTATTTGGGATAACCTTTATCTCTTGTACATCACATGTAACCAGGGTTTCAGCAGGGGGTCCCCATAGTTTTGAAGGTACAGTAGGGGGTCCCTGGCCAGACTTCATATGCAATGACTGTATATAGATTTGGGAACATATTACAAAATATGAAACCTTTTAAAACTTATGATAGGGGTCCCACTGGATATCCTTGAGACTGGATTTGGCTCCTTGGGTTAGAAAAAAGCTGAAAACCCCTTCCATACAACATCAGTGAGTTCGTCTGTAGCCAGTATCCTCCTGGAAAAACCGACCAGTCTGCACAAGTCTGCGCATCCCTACAGATCCAGAGCGCTATACGCACACGAGACCTTATACTCACTCGCAGCTCGAGCACCTTCTCCCGCCTCAAAGCAGATTCATGGAAGAAGGTGACCTGTGTTATCACCATACTTACACGCCCCTTTAACTGAGCCGTAGAAGAGGTCATGTTACTGTGTGGCAGCGATATGACAAGTGGTATTGATAAAAGAAGAAGAACAAGAACAAGAAAAAAAACGCTCAGAGATTTCTATGATTACAATTCCCCAAAACAAGGCATCCGGGGAAATTGCAAACTCGGAATCACTTTTCAAATTTTGTGACCTGCAAGTTTTACGTCCGCCTTGGGGTGTTTACAACGGTGGATAGCCTATTTGTGGGAATTCCCTTGTGAGGTAGAATGGCCTTTGCGACACAGAAAGCAGCTCAATATCCGTGGGACATATCCAGCTCCGTACAGTGCTAACTATGTTTCCGTAAACACCATCAAGCCGGCATTACTGTTTTCTCGAAGATGGACATTAGCACTGTAATTCGTCAAAGTTATTACCCAAGGACGGAACATTTGGCAGGATTACAGAGGGCAAAGGGATGCGATCATTTTGCTGCTGTTTCCTGATGCGCACCCCCTTCTCTCCCCCTTTCCTGATATAACAACTTTTTCCTAAATGTTTGCCAGACCGATCATAGATCTGCCCCCGGTCATTAGTTCAATACAACATATATAAAATACAGTCAACCGGATTATCCACTGGACTATACAGGATATGGTGAGTCTGTTGTGATCCCAACTCGAGTGTTTGGTGGATTCTGTTTGGTTGGCCTGGTGATCACTCAAGGCGAAGTTTAAATTACTATTTATTACTAGCTATTGGGTCAAAATCTCCATACTGTATGATCTCACAGAACATACATATACATGTATATTAAAAACATTGTCACCACGGCATAAGCTTACTCAAAACTTTTTCGATTGTTTGTTATTTAACAGTAAAAAATAATAATAATAATAAAAAACACTAGAGCAGCACCCGCATCCGTATTACCAGTGCGGAACATAACCGGGGAAAAACAAAAACATATAAATAAACAAATAAAAATCTCACGCTATATTATTAACATTCCCTTCATTCTCCTTTCTCAGGACAGAGGAGGGGAAACAAAGTATCCTTAAAGAAAACGCATGGATCTGTGAGTTCCTTGTACATATATCAGTCTCGCCTGTTACTGGCCAGTCTAACGAGCTTTCAGCTTCATTTTTTTATGTAAGATTATTATTTATCTGTTGACATTTATTAAACATTTTCAGTCATTCGCACCAAAGATCATACCGACCCAATTCAATAAAATAAACACAATGAAACCATAAAGACTGTATTGACATTGGTCGATTTATCCTAATATCTTAATAATGCATAATGCTACTTCCAAATGAATGACATACATTTTCTGACGTTTATCACTAAGTCTGATTAAAGGATAATGTCTTCCTCCATTAATGTAATAATCACGAATGGGAAATGAACGCTTGGCAACAGTTGGGCAAAATTCTCAAGATGGAGGCCCATTTAGCTTTTTGTACTTGTGTACTGTTCTCCTAAACTGATTGACGTGTTCTAAAATACGAATAAAAAAAATAATTTAAAAAAACATTAAAAGCGTTTCATACAGACTGATTATGCCTGCTTTTGATAATTAATTTCACCACTGAATTTAATCTCATTCTCAGGCTAATGTGAAGCACATGACTGTGCTCTGACCAGTTTGCTTTTGCACTTAGTCAATTCTTGATTGTTTAAACAACCAATGATGACACACCATCTGGAAAGAACTGTTTGATCTGCAGGGTGCCGGGAACAACACATTGAGGTTGGCTATTTTGTCCAAAACGGGAATTAATACTGTAAAGAGCATATTAATTATCAGTAATGTGATGTCACACATTGTTATAAAAACTGACATCACGTTTTTGATCGCACTCCTCCCTGGGAACCACGTTCCAGTGTATGCAGTTGTTCAATAAACCGAAACTCGTGTTCATTAAAATGTCAGCCTCTGCGTTCTTGAATTTTAAACTTGATGCCCGTAAGCACACGACAGATGTTGGCATGAAAACCAGAGCCCTCACTTCCAGAGCCTGGAACATCACGGGACCCAGGTACGCGCATGAGGCAAACCTGGTGCGAGATGCTATCAATTAATGAACGTTTTTATACGATGCGTATGTTCTTGTGATTACTCTACCCCCTTTTGAGAACCATGCTCATTTTAGACAAGCTGTCACTGAATGTTCGTTCTCTGACGCAGGCTCGTCAAAACGGCAACACATCTGTTCTTGACACTGTCCTCAGCTGAACAGTACTCGAGATGGTAAACCTACTTCCGCTATGCGCATTATATGGAGTGCACGTGTGCATTTTAAAACATAACAATAACAGGTATTTAAGTATAAATATTCAAATACTATTTGAGTGATCTGCTCGCTGATGTTTTTTCTTCTTATTTTTTGGCTCCACATTTCAATATGATGGCTTATTTTTCTTTACTTGTTATGATTACATATTATAAGATTACATTAACCAGCACGAAATAGTCAGTAATCCATGTATTGATAAAGAAATTACAAAACAGCACGCAGAATAAAATATTTCTAGCCATGTGCATTTGTCAGTGCTTTAATATGTAAACTGTTTTTTCTTCATGTTAACTAGGGCCTTGGGTAATGCTATTTAACTGAGCCTTACTGGGATGTTAGATTTTTAAGCACGTATCTGAACGGAAAATTGCAGGAAATGAGGAAGTCTTTATCGCAGGGACCAGTCCGAATATATAGCACTCTCTTTGTTCAACTTGTGTGCAAAATGTTGAGTATTGTAATGGATTTTTTTAGCGTGTTCTTTCTCCACTGGCTAGCGGTTCAGTTTTGGCTAGCTTATCTGGTAATTATAAATGGCTACAGACCTCACCATCCACTTCAAATTGAGTAATTAATCCTCAGTGGCTCTTTGAATTTCCCCTCGGGCTCTTTTATCAGTGTTTGGCTTCCAAAACGCTTTACAGCACACGGGGCAGCACACACAGCTGATACCATCTAAGTTGCGTTGCTGCACAATTGCGCTTGCGCAGGGAATATGAATAAAGTTCTGAAGATATCCTTTATCGCTGAAAGAGAGGAACTAGTGAAAATGAGAGACCATTCAATGAAGGATTTAAATTAGGTACGGTGTTGACAATTCTGGAGCAATCTGTGCCAACAATTCTTCAACATTGCCCATAGCTTTTGTTACCGCACTCACCGACTGCTATTGGACCTTCACTGTTCATGTCATTACAAAAAGATGTTACATAGAAACTGCACATGGTCCTTACTGCAGTACTTATGAGTATCTACGAGTAGCCCGCATATGATAAAATATTAAAGGAAAAAATATGAACCTTCCAATGAGGTTAATAATGAACTGGAGTAGCTTATTAATTTGAAATAAAGTGCTATGAAGCCACAGTATTTTTTAGTGTGTCCTGTCAATCATTTTCGTCCACCCATACAAAAAAACCCCCCAAATAAATTAATGAATAAATAAATAAGTAAATAAATAAATAAATACATAAATAAATAACTCAACCGCAATCTATCATGAGATAGAGAAAAACCCAACTTTTGTTTCTGGCATCTAGACCATTTTACAAAGCATATTAGCGAAAACAACAACATGCCAATTTTGGTAATTTAGTAACCTATAAAGGAGTAGTCAATTATGGGAGGCTTTCATATAAATGGGGAAACATCCACCCGACACCTCATTTGGAGAAATGCGTCACCCCACAATGTACAAAATGAGTCACCCCAAAGTGCACAAAATCGATCCAGGGTCATCTGCTCATCTGTGCTTCATGATAGAAAATAGAATTCTGTTTATGTCACACGTTCGTTTTCGAGTGGACAAGCTGGAGAAAAATGTGTTTAGAGCATTACCAGGGCAATCAGAAGACCCCTTCATAGACATTATCTCAGAAAAAAACCAAACAGACTGCCATTTTAAATTTGGGGATGGAGAACCCACTGAGTTTTTTTTATTTATTACATTGTGAAATACACAAAAAATATAGCAAAAAGCTCCCCCTATTTTTACACATTCTCCAACAGTTCAAGGAAAGGGTTATTAAAGAAAGAACACTAAAGCATCTGCTTCATTTTCACGCTATATTAATTCTAATTTATTCTATATACTGCATGTGTATTAATCAGATATGGAAATTGCACAGACATATTCGCACTTTTATTATCATGCCTCATCAAAAATGCGAGGTTTATTGTGAAAGTCAAAGGTTGCCAGAATGTGTGATTATTCCTCTTCCAAACCCATCAGAGGAAATGTTCAATGTAAAGTGCACTAATGCAGTGTGGCAGGATGGATTTGTTGGTAGATCTCCTATAAGCTGTTACCTCCCTGAAATGTGGGGACTGCAGAACTTTCCTCCCAGGACAGACTTGACAAAAGATTAATTTGCTGATAGATCTCTCCAGGGGGTGGTCAGAATTAATCAATTCACTTAGCTTTTTCCTTAGCGCTACTGCAGTAGTCACTGTGTTTTATGTGCTGATGGAATGTGCGAAAGAACTCGGTAACATGGATGAAGCACTCAAGAACCAGCTGTCCAAATCTCCACAATCCAAAAAGTCTTTTGAAATCAACTTTTTTTTGGAAAATCTTTTAAGGGGACAGTTCACTTTTTGGATTTTAATTTTTTTGTATAATTTTAAATATAGTGTAAGTTTTTTTTATTGGCCCAGTTTTTTTTGTGTTATTGAGCATATTTTAGAAATTTCTGAAGGCCTACAGGCCCTATTATGGCTGGTATATATAGATATAGGGGAAATGTGAGCTTGTGGTTCAAAGAAAGAAGATAACTTCAATAACTCTAAAGCAGTTTATCCAGGAAAAAAAGTTCAGAAAGTGAACACAAAAAGCACATCAATTCGCACACATTAATCCTCAATATTTAAAACAGTGCTGCTCGTCTTTAACACCCACGTTGGGGATTTAATTAATTTGTCCACAACAATTTAAAAGACACTGGCTGGGATTAATATTTGCCTTTTGAATAAGTTTGCAAGTTTAGGTCCTTGGGTTAAATCACAGATACAAGCTCCTTTGGGACTTCAGGCTGTCAGTCAGTCAAGCTGGGTCCAGAAAGGTCACAGGATTGACCCTTCATCTGGAATATGTAAGACACCTATGAGCAGGAATTCAGGGTCGTATTTCACCAGGGGTTTCGTAGGTTTAGTTCTCTCCCAATCATATGCCTAGCTCCCACATGCTACCAGTACTCTCTAAAAGAATGGCCTCTCTTCCAACAGGTGCCAGTACTCTCCTGTAGAACTGTGTGCCCTGTTTGGTGTAATGCTCTCCTGTAGAACTGTGTGCCCTGTTTGGTGTAACACTCTCCTGTAGAACTGTGTGCCCTGCTTGGTGTAACACTCTCCTGTAGAACAGTGTGCCCTGTAGGGTGTAACACTCTCCTGTAGAACAGTGTGCCCTGTAGGGTGTAACACTCTCCTGTAGAACTGTGTGCCCTGTAGGGTCTAGAACTGGCTCTTTGGTGGGGTATATGGATGAGTGCATGCACGTAGTGTTTTGGGTGTGCAGCTACAAAAGTAGGAACTCAGGAGTCGTAGTTGGGGGGGGGGGGGTGTAGAAGTCAGTACAATCTGTGAAAATCCAATACCTTTTTATCGTTCACCGATTTGCTGAGATTTGATTTAGCTTGACATTTAATTCCACACCGGCCCTCTCAGCTGTATTTTTTATCCAGAGTCATCAATGTTTCTTTCAGACTTGGTATATTTTCTAGTTCTATTTACTTTCTAGTACTCTTTTTAGTTAACTTAGTATTTCTCAGTTTTCAATATGTACTAAGGCACTGTACAAAGGATTGATCTCCAAACCATTAGTATTATGTCAAATCAGAACAGAGGCCTGAACAAAGTGTATTTTGTATTTCGGTTTTCCAAATGCAAAATGGTTGGTTTGCAGTGACATAATGTACAACAGTCTACCACCTATATAACCAAGTAAACCATTAATTAAAGGTTTTCCTGTAATTCTCAAATTAAGGTCAATATACATATTTCCTTTCCTTAATGGCAGCAAAAAGAGAAGTTAATTTGGATTTAATTGTAGCCTGAGATGCTCAGATCCTTAACTGCATAATCCGTCTCAATAAAAAAAGTGCCCGCAAAGATTCTGAATTTGATCAAGGAGAGAACATTTTCCACAGAATGTGGTTACTAATCTTTAATTACACCCGTAGACACTGCCAGGAGCTTGTCTTCTGTGCATAATTGCTCTAAACACCTTTGTGGCGATGTGGTTCACATTATATGAACAGTGCACAGTGTTCCCTCACAATAGGGAATGATTAACGTTCAGAACTGTCAAAAAAGACACAAAAAAAAGAAAAGAAAAAGGTTTGCATAGTTCCACACAGTTTCTGTTTTCCCAGAGGCATCTTTAGTCTAAGTGCAAATGTCTTGTCAATTAGGTGCACTATTGGAACACTGAGACATATTTATATTCTCTGAAACTATGCAGCCAACTGTGTATGGGAGAACTTTTACCTGTAAGCTTTACAAACTCCTTCCATAGATATATCCCATAAGGCTTTGTGACCTTGACCTCTGCTCATGGTAGACCGAAACGAGTATTGTGTGAAAGGTAGTTTCTACACCCTATAATGTCTACAGCCTATTAAGTTCTCACATGCCACTCCACTGATAAGGTCACTCCACTGGCTACTGGTCACCGGCAGGATCAGGTTCAAAGTCCTGACCTTTGCCTACACAGGAGCCGGCAGGACAGCCCCCGCCTACCTACAGGACACGATTCAACCCTACACGCCAGCTCGACCACTCCGCCCTGCTACAGCAGGGCAACTGCCATCCAGGTGAATGGTTCTTTCTCGTCCCAACCACAAAGCTTCTCCACCCTAACACCCCAGTGGTTCCTCTATGAACCATTCCACCATTGGCTATCTTCTGCCATGGTCTGAATATGCATCTCTTCAGGCTGTTCCTGACTATCACTAATCTGCAAGTCACTCCCAATCGAGGATCACTCTTATCATTCGAATCCTTTTAATTTGTTGCTGTAGCAGGTTCATGTTACACTTGTACCTCCATCCAGTGCTTATATTGCACTTGGATCATTATCTTGATGTTGTAGCTCATTGTCATGCCTCCTAGTTTGACTTACTATGACTATCTGACCTAGTCTTTGCATACTGTGTGAATTGGACTTAATGTGTTCATGGCTATGAATAACTGTTACATAATGCGTATTGTACCTTATTGGACCTGTGTTTTGCAGTTGTTCCAATGACCTTGGGTGTGCGCTTATTGCACATTGCTTCGGATAAGACCATCTGCCAAATAAATTTAATGTTTACATCTCAAGTTTTGAACTCAGATGTGTAAATAAACCATATGAAGCACATCTCAAAGCATGGGAACATCACTTCATGGAGAATCTGATGGCCAACTGTGCTTTCATATAGGAATTTTAATCAGGTCAGAAGCTTTGACAAATAGAAGGTGAAGGGCATCCCACAATGCTTTGGGTCACTGCATGAGACACAGGCATGTAGGCATAAAAGGCGTAAATGCATTTCTCATTATGTGCTAATGACTAGAATGGACCAAGAGTTCTGATAAAGGACTCCAGAGTCCTCTTACTCAGTGGTTCTCAAACTCGGTCCTGGGGGACCCCTGTGTATTCTGGTTTTCATTCCAACCTCAACAGCAATCCCAGAATTTTAACAAGCTGTTAATTTTTCTTAATTAGGTGCTTTTAGCTTGTTGAAATTCTGGGATTGCTGTTGAGGTTGGAATGAAAACCAGCATACACAGGGGTCCCCCAGGACCGAGTTTGAGAACCACTGCTCTTACTGACATTACTCTACCCTTGTAAATAGTAATTTGTGCCGAGTTTATGTTTAGAATGTAATGCTATAATCACTTAATAAAAGCCATATGGCTCTTTCATGAATCAGTATAAATGAACGTGTTCACCAACACAACTAGAGTCACCAGTACAATGGCCATTAAGCTGAGTGAAGGTGGGCGTGTGTGTATGTGCAAGTGTGTGTATGCATGTTTCTGTACATGTACACAGGTGTGTGTGCTCATGCATGAGTCTGTGTGTGTGTGTGTGTGTGTGAGTGTGAGTGTGAGTGAGTGTGTGAGTGAGTGTGTGTGTGTGTGTGTGAGTGTGTGAGTGTGTGTGCAGGAACCTCAGAGTGAAATACTTGTACAGGTCTGCATGGGGAGTCAGCAGGCAAAATTGAAGTCCTTGCAAGGAGGAGCTGAAAAGTGCTTGAAGCCATACAATGCCATACTATGATG
Source organism: Anguilla pacifica (assembly GCA_039654925.1). Classification (NCBI taxonomy): domain Eukaryota; kingdom Metazoa; phylum Chordata; class Actinopteri; order Anguilliformes; family Anguillidae; genus Anguilla; species Anguilla pacifica. Next base: position 31,335,398 of record CM077301.1, on the reverse strand, counting down.
CACTGCCAATTTTTTTTTACACACTTTAGCTGAATTTATCTACCTTTTACCTGTATTTTTCTATTCTAAAATGTGTTTGGGATGTTTCTGGGCGTGGCACTCTTTTCTGTGAGGGGAGGGGTGGGCATGGCTGCAGAGTTTCTGGTTTGGGATCAGATTCCAACAAAGTGTTTGTTGCTAGTTTGCTGCAATGGCAGATGAAAGAACCCTAGATACAGCAAAGCAAAAAGACAAGCCAACAGGGCTCGTTCAAAAACTAGAGTCAGCCTGGGAGTTACTTTTTTTTGGTGGCTTCAGCTGAAGTTCACCAACGGGATGACGTGGAGCTAGCCTGTTTTCTGTTGAACATGTAAGTAATGTCAGCTTTGTGTTTGAGTGTTGAGTCGAATGGTGTGTGTGCCCAGCGATAGGTTGGCGGCCTGTCCAGGGTGTATTCCTGCCTCTCGCCCAATGCATGCTGGGATAGGCTCCAGCACCCCCCATGACCCTGCCCAGGATAAGCGGGTATAGATAATGGATGGATGGATAGGTAGCGTTAATTTGGAATATGGCTTGTTTGATTTGTGTGAGCTAAGATATCACTTAGCTCAAATTAATTGTTTCTTTGTGATTTGACGTAATTTCTTGTAACTTGGCCTAATTTTAATATCTGTACGTTTAATGGCTGGCCTAGACTTTGCAAGTTCAGTTAATGACACATAGACAGTGCTTTGTATGTGTGAGTAACTTACTTTTTTGTACGTTGAAAACGTGTTTTTCTTCAGATTGCATATTTCTCAACCCATGCAATCAGCACACTAGGGAAGCAAAATTACAGCATTCTTCATACCCATGACAGTAAACATTGTTGTAATCCATGTTGATATATTGACTTTTTAAAGGCTCAAAATTGTCTTGTTTGTGAAAAAGAAAAAGTATCTGCATGAAAAATTAAAGCAATTTTTCAACGGGGCAATAATTTTGAAAATTGCATTAAAATTGCTCAATCGGAAGAAATACGACAATCCGGTTCGCTTCGAGATTCACTGTTTGCAGCAGTTCCCCTTTATTTCCTTGTAAAATACAAGGAACATTTAATGCTTACACTGTAAGAGAAAAACACAGTAAAATCAATATGAATCTTTGTCCTGGAAGGATTCATCTTTCCAAAGACAGGCAACATAAAATAGTTCTGCACAGATAACCTTAATCTCACATTGAGAATTTTTATTAGCTGCGGCCGCAGCTCTATAGCTCTGTCTGTCTGTCGGTCGGTTGGTCCACAAAAATGTCCCACCCCGTAGCGGCCACAGTTTTCGCCCCAGGAGGCTGAAATTTGGCATGGACCTGAAGGTACAGCTGAGTAACTTTCAGGCCGATTGACCCAGAGGGGGCCTGGCGATGGGCATAGCCTGCTGTCACGAAAAGGCACATAACTCCCAAATGGATTCACAGATTTGCACAAGATTTTGTGGAAATGTTGGTCATGAGCCAAAGAAGAGGTCACGTTTGTGTGACGGTGTGTGCGTGGATGCATGCACACATGGATGCATGCGTGTGTGCGGTCGCAGCTATTGCGGATTCGCGCTTGTTTTGTCATAGGTTTAAGTGTGCAGAAACATCTCAACTGCTCAGATCCAACAAAATGCCTCAAAACTCATTGGATGGCACGTCACCTTGCAGCAAGACAGTGACCCCAAATATACAGCTAAAGCAACCAAAGGAGTTTTTTTAACGTGGAATGATCTTGACAAGCTAAGTCAATCACCTGTTCAAAACCTGTCCTAAACTCAACAGAACTTGCTGAAGAGAAGCCTGGTGACAAAATCCCCCAAAACACAGAGGAGCTGACAGCTGCAGTTCAGGCCTGGCAGAGCATCACCCTGAAGACACATACGATCTAGTGATGTCTATGGGTTTCAGGTAGTCATAAAATTAAAAGGAATACTTCATTTAAGGACCCAACTTATTTCAGCTGTCAGTTTGTAATTGAATCAGTTGAAAATGGAGCCTCTTTCAATTAGAATTATTTTCCATATAGTGCATACAGCACAGTAAATGAAAGCAGAAATTGGTCTGACTGATTGAAATGTAAATGTGAATGTGGGACATGTATTTTTTTAGGGCATTCATAGCTATTTCTGGCATAATGCAGCTTTAAGGTGGTAAATAATCCTTCAATAGACATAAAAAGTCTAATGAAGAATAATTAGTGTCTCATTAAGAACAATTAGCAGCGTGTAACGATAGCTTGTTGCTATGGTTGGAACATAAACCAGCATGCACAGTGGATCCCCAGGACCAGGGTTGAAAAACACTGGCCTACAGCAGGCTTGGCACATCGAGCAGCCTGGAAAGGATTGTTAGAAGTAAAAGTAAATAACACAGAAAGCAGGTCACACGGTCATATACTATTGAGCGGGCAGTCAGTGGATGGAAAAAGACACTGAGGGATTTGTTTGAGTGCTGACATTGGAACCTATAAGACAGATGGGATGGTTTTACCATTCTTTTGGATTTTTCTTTATATGCAGGGTTATTAAAAAATATCTTCATATTTTAAAAGCTGCAGTTTCCACTTCCTCAGTATCAAACTGAATGTCAAACAATGTTTGGATTACTCTCGGACATGAACAGAAAGATTTTTTTTTTTAACCAAGTAGTAGTTTTTTTGTAAGAAATTATGTTAGCAAAGCATATTGTTCTGTTTCTACTATCTGAGTCACCACAGACCAGTCCAGAATGCTTTTATGCATCATATGAAGGATGACACTTCAGATTATTTTTACAGCTGAAAAGCACACAAGCATTAAGCATGCAGTTCAGCAAACAGAATCGCCATCAGTCTGTTTCCCTTTGGGTTTAGCGGGAAGAGGCTGCTCTAACCACTGCTCTCACAGTGCTTGCATTAGTGAATGTAACTAGATGTCAGTTGCTGCTATGAAGACTGGATGATTAGGGCTGAGATTACGGAGCAGGTAATGATTTAGATAAAGCAGAATGATCCCACGAACAGTCAGGGAAAATCGATTACACAAGAGCCTGGAATAGCACAATTACCACCTTAAAAAACTATTAAATAATAATAATAATAATAATAATAATAATAATAATAATAATAATAATAATAATAATAATAAAAAATTAATAAATAATGTGTGGAGAGCAGCACTGTTAAAATAAATTATTATATATAACAAAATACAGTATATACACGTAAGCACACGAACACACAGACAATGGTTGAACATCTATTAAAAATTCACTTGTTTCTTGTCTTCCGGTGGGTCAGCAAGTTTATCAACTTTCTCGTGTGCCAATATCACAGGATGCTGTGAACAGAGACAGAGCAATGCACCCAGCACTGAACGGCTCACAGTAATCGATAATGCTGCTAACAGCTTGCTAAGTGCAAACGATATACAGAACAGTGTAATTGCCAGTTATACACTTACAGTGAGCTCCATAACAGGGGACAAAGACATATTTTTTCTTGAATTGTACTGCACAATTTTTGATTTTTAATTAAACAATTCACATGTGGTCAAAGTGCACATTGTCAGCTTTTATTTAAGGCTATATACTCACTTTGGTGTCACCGTGTAGAAATTACAGCCTTTTTTATACATAGTCCCCCAGTTTCAGGGCACCATAATATTTGGACATACTAATGTTATGTAAATGAAAGTAGTCATGTTTAGTACTTTGTCGCATATCCTTTTGCATGCAATGACTGTTTCAAATATATAACCCTTAAACATCACCAGATGTTGAGTATCTCCTCTGGGTGATGCTCTGCCTGGCCTATATTGCAGCCATCTTCAGCTCCTGCTTGTTTTTGAGGCCAGTTGCCTTGTTTTCACTTCTTTCCCTCTGGTACTACAGGTGTATAACGCAATCCCCACTCTACAGCCGCATTCACACCAACACTACGACTGCTCTCCAGATCTTGCACTGTACACTGTTTCTTAATCATGAATGTGAAATCTCTCCACCCCACTACACTGAGGGCCTCTGAGGGGGGGGTCTCTGCTTCTGCATGGGGGGGCTCCAATTAGCACAACACTATTATTATTTATGGCACAGTGGGGGAGGGCTGTTTATTCTCTTGTGTTCTGTGACGACAAGGCCAGCGCAGAGCATGGCATATGCCCCCGACCGTAGGGTCCTCTAGAGTTATTTTATTAGAAATCGCCAAAAAATTTTAACACCACACTCAAACCAAGACGCATGCATTTTAATCAGATCACAAGCCCTCTAATGGCAGCCCCCCTATTTTACATGGGCAGCACCTTGGAGGAGTAATATTATCTTTATATGGTCTCTGTTATCCTCTACCATGAGGGAGGTGATGCCCAACTTCAAACTGACATTGGAAACGGGGCTCACTAGTTGATATGAGGTGAATCGTCTCATCACTTGGAGACGCATCAACAGTGTGCAATAAAATATTTTCACATCAAAATGAGAAAGTAAACATATGCTGTAAAAATAGTGCATTGTTTACTGATAAATCACGAGGCAATGGACTACTTACATCTTGTAACGTCATCCTGAACTTGAAACCGCAAAGTATGGCATATGCCCCCGACTGTACATGGTCAACCACATGAAGGCAGCCATATTGAATGAGTGGTGGCATCACCGATCGAAACCAGCCTTTGTGTGGTCAAGTCCAAATCTCCACCAAAAAATCAGCCCGATCGACAAAGGCGTTTTCTGTTAAATGAGCGGAAACCAAATTGTTGACGGACAACGGACGGACGGACGGATGGATGACCGGACGATGGACGGACGACGGACGGGGCCTCGACATAACGCCCCTCCTGCCTCCTACGGAGGCGGGGGCATAAAAACAGAGACCGGGATTCATCTTCTACATTGAGTCATATTTATATATATTTTAAACTTTACTTTACAGTAGCTTTTTGGAAGCACCTGCTTCTGGAGACCTTGCATTGAGCATCACCTGGCTTACGCAGTCTTTGGGTTTTGTTTTTACTTCTTTCCCTCTGGTACTGAAACATTACAGGCATTCATCAGATGCTCTTATCCAGAGCGACTCACACAACATTATACACAGCATTTACATTGCATCCATTAATACAGCTGGATGTATACTGAAGCAATGTAGGATCAGTACCTTGCTCAAGGCTACAACACCAGTGTCCAATCTGGGAATTGAACCTTAAACTTTTAGGTTACCAGAACAGCTCTACCTACCATTATACTACACTGCCGCCAAGTACTACAGGTGTATAACACAATCCCCACTGCACAGCCGCATTAACACCAACACTATGACTGCTCTCCAGACCTCGCACTCTACACTGTTTCTTAATCATGAATGTGAAATGTCTCCACTCCACTACACCGAGGCATATCGCAGCACGGGCCCAGCCCTGTGGGCCTCTGAGGGGGGGTCTCTGCTTCTGCATGGGGGGGCTCCAATTAGCACAACACTTTATTATTATTTATGGCACAGTGGTGGAGGGCTGTTTATTCTCTTGTGTTCTGTGACAAAAAGCAAGGACTGGGGTTCATCTGCTTCTGGAGACATTATTTTTAGTGTCACCTGGCTCATGCGGTCTTTGGGTTTGTTTAAAGCGCTCCTCCACAAACCAATCGGAATGCAGTGTGCTGCCCCCCACCATCTCATGCCCTTAACCACTCACGGCAATCCAGATATGAAATGCGTCACCCTCAGTGTTTATGTGTGCTAACAGCCTCCATAAAAATGCTTCTATAATAAACTACTCAAATGTACAAATGTACAAACCACTCAAAATGTACTCAACTGGATCATAAGAAGTTAAATTAACATTATTTAATGCATTTCATTAAACCACAAAGGTACATGTGATTAGTGTTAATTGCTTTGAAATACTTATCAGTTGGTCAACACAATGGGAATGAGAACCCATTTCACGTTCCACTTATGTGTTCAATTTCAGCCACATAATATTCAGGTTTGCGTAACATTTCTACAAATGAAAAATTATGCAGCAGGTCCTCACATTTATCACCTTACATAAAAGCATGTTTGATGTTTCTATTAATATACACTTAGTACATTTCAACTTTATCATTTTTTAAATTTTACAAAATAGTAAATAGATAATGTACCTTCAGCTATAGTGCATTCTCTTCTGACATAAGCTGAACTGAGAGAGAGTTGATTGACAATTGGAGATCTATTGAAAAGGTGAAAATGACCCTCTGTGCTTCACCTGACAAGGTGTTCTTTTGCAGTACTGTATTTCTTCAGGGGAGGTTTTCCTTCAATTAGTTCACTGGAATTAGTTCATATTTGAATCAACATTCAGATGATTACATTTTATGAATTCCAAAACCATTTTCTCTATTTCTATTCAATTCCCACAGGAGCACAGAATAGCCTTCTGCAGAAGAGTGAAATACAAAATGGACGACTGGAAAAGGAGCGCACCGTTTTCCTCAACTCTGTTACAGTAGAAACGGTCCAAAGAAGGTCTGCAGATGGTGTCATAGCCCTTGTTTCTCATGTCTTCTGTTAGCGTCGTGTATCTTGTCTTTGTTCGTACGATCTTTGTTCTCTGTTCTCTCCCTGCAGTGTAGGCGGGTCCTCGCCATCAGCTCCACCACCCCGTTAGCAGCTGATTTCCCTCACCTGCTCTCCGCATTCCGCACGCCTTTTCCAGAGCATTCCCTGATTGTTTGCAGCATATATTCTCGGTTTTCCAGCACCTCCTTGCCAGATCGTTTTTTCTGTTCTTCTGATGCGTTACATCGGCGCCAGTCTTAGTGATTATTTAAAACAATTTTTTCCGTTCGTGTTTGTTTATTTTTTCCTTCTCTCGCTCGGTTCGCCTACCTGCTTCCCCGATCCCGTGTTGTCCAGTACCTTGTTAATTGTATCTGTCTTGTCAGTCTAGTGTGTCCAGTCTCCGTGGTCCTTCTGTCTTGTCTTTTGTCCTGTCTTGTTTTCCTGTTTGCAGTTTGCCGGTTCCAGCTCACCTTCCGCCAGCCTTCCTGCCCAGCCCTGTGCCTGCTCCCTGCCGCTGCCCAGCCCTGTTCCTGCTCCCTGCCGCTGCCCAGCCCTGTTCCTGCTCCCTGCCGCTGCCCAGCCCTGTGCCTGCTCCTGTTCATCATTCAAACCACACTTGCATTGTCCCTCTGGTTCCCAGCCTAGTTCACTGTACCTAGAAAGAACACAGGTACACATCTGATTTTTCAATGCATTCTGTGTCTGCGTCTTGCGTTTGGGTCCACCTGTACTGCTCACCGTAACAGACGGTCCACAAAAGGTCCACAGTGGGTTGAATCAATTAAGGGCTTGTTTATCTGTTTAGCGGGTTGTCCAAATTTTCATCCACATAGTTTAAATGTGTAAATATATAGCGGACACTTTCATCCAGCATGTGATGAAAGGCAGCTAGATGAACAGCAGCATAGACATATTCGACTAACCTCTTTTTCCACCATATTGCTGCGATATTGTGTACACGTTGCACAGAGGGACAGCACCATCTGGAATGGAGGCAAAAGTAGAAGTGTCACAGCAGAGAGCGGGAACTGGGTGACGCTAAATAAATCCTAGTTGGCGGGGCAGTAAAAACTGAGAGTCTCAGACAGTGTTCCGATAGAGTTTATAGAGCCCGGTTTAGGAAGACAAGAGAAGCTACTGTTCTGATTGCTAATTGGCCAAGAGCAGAGAACAACCTTGGGCAGGATACGTGGTCTGGCAGGGGAGGAACTGTGGGCTGACCGGCGGATGAAGGGCAGAGATATCCTGTGTGGTGTGTGGGTGGGTGGGAGGGAAGGGTGATGGGGGTGATGACAGCCTGCAAATGAGCAGATCGTCCCTGGCGAGACCAACACCAGGGCTCGGAATGCAAAGTGGGGGCTGAGCAGAAGCCATCAGAGGGAGATTTGAAATGCGGAAACTGCAGCAGGTCAGGAAAGGATCAAGCAGGCTCGATCGTGATTTAAAGACTTTCCTCCTACTTTTTCCACCATAGTTTGGAAGACCCAAACATATTTATTCAGTGCTCAATGCTGGAACCTCTGATTTGGATTCAGACGAGAGCAGACTAGCATGCGATGTCCACTGCTGAATATCATAAGCTCAATAACCTTTAACTGACCAGAGAAAGAAATCCAGTTTCCTTTTGTGTTGGACCATAATACAGCTAAGGCCATGAGCTGAGGTTGGCATTGTGGATAAGGTTGTGGAGGTTCACAATGCATACAAGGGGCCAGCAAGAAGGTGGTTATAATCGTTTCAGCCAGCTTTAAATCCAGATGGGACACACACCTCAGAGTTTTTGAGTGCAATAACAGAAGCGAGACCGGGCAGTAGTTCTGGGGTAGGGATATGAGAGAGATCTGTCTGAAGGAAGCATGATTGCTAGTAGAAGTCAGTGGAAGTAACATGGGAACAGAAATCTTGAATGAAATGCTGGTGTAAAAGTACTGAGGCACATTTCTTTAGACCAGTCTCTAAGCAACCAGCCGAGAAAGCCAAACCAGATCTAACTGCTAATTACAAACTGAAAATGCTCACTGGTGCTTCACAACCAAAAACACTTTATCATTGTACATACTATATTTAACAAGCTTTTTGAAGATACTAGGCCCCATACATAGACTTCTGAATTGTGTAATAAGAGGATTAACAATGATACAGAGTTTTTTGGCTGAAAATACAAAGCAGTTTTGTAAATGGCAGAAATATCAACAGATCAAGGGAAAGTAATCATTTTTGACATTGTGGCATCTTAAAGGGCTGGGTCTACATCCAGTGACTGGGTAAATGAACATCATTACTCACAAGCTCTTCTCTGAATATCAATGAGCCCTTGTGAGCTGTCATTAATATTTCAGAGCCAATTACGGAGAGAGCCAGTCGCTGACGACCTGTCACGGATCCTTATTTATTAAATTAATAATAACCGGCGAGGCGTGTGCTGCAGTCTGTAGGACAGCCAACTGTCAGTCACATGCAATTCCCTCACGCGGGCCAGGGTTCGAGCCCCGCCACAGCACTCGCCATGGCACTCCCTCAGCTATGGACCTCCTCTGTCTACTGACCTCTGCTTTTCATCTGTCTGAAGCAGGAAAAAAAGTGGGTGCTTCATGGACAGAAGGTGGACAGACAGTTCTGATATTCTTTAAAAAAATAAAATAAGTATACCCACTTTTGGCTTGTATTCAGACTGGCCACTCCAAAAACAGATTGTAAATGGGTGACATAGCTCAGGAGATAAGAGCGGTTGTCTGGCAGTCGGAGGGTTGCCAGTTCGATCCCCCGCCCTGGGCGTGTCAAAGTGTCCCTGAGCAAGACACCTAACCTCTAATTGCTCCCAACAAGCTGCATGGTACCTTGTATGGCAGCCTTTCACCGTTGAAGTGTGAATATGTGTGTGTGAATGGGTGAATGAGAGGCATCAATTGTAAAGCGCTTTGGATAAAAGCGCTATATAAATGCAGTCCATTTACTATTTAAATGATATTTAAACAAGCTATATTTGAATGGACATAGTCATCACACTTACCAAATCAAATCAAAATTTATTTATAGCACTTTTCACAAACAAATGTCACAATACGCTTCACAGACAACCCTGGCCTAGACCCCCACAGGAGCAAGCCTAAAGCAACAGTGGCAAGGAAAAACTCCCTGTGGCAGATGGAAAGAACCTTGGATGAAACCAGGCTGAAGGGGGAAACCCATCCACCTCTGGTCAGCTCAGGGTGTAGCTTGGTGACCAACATAGTCAGTCAAACAATATTCATGTTGATTGGTGGGAGCCTGAGGCAGCAGCTCAGATGAGGGGCGGGGCTGGGTGGCAGAGGTGGGGAGCAGCAGGTGACGACAGAAGTGTGTAGGGTGGTGGCGGCGATGAAAAAGGGGTTGGACCGCAGTGGTGGGGGACTTCAGACGACAGCACTCTCGGGATTTTAGGGGCAAATGCCCCGCCAGAAGTGTGGGGAAGAAGATTGAGAGGGCCGTAAGGGAATGTGCAGTAATGTGAAAGCTAAATGGTCTGCATTTATATAGCGCTTTTATCCAAAGCGCTTTACAATTGATGCCTCTCATTCACCCTTTCACACATACATATTCACACTCCAACGGTGAAAGGCTGTCATGCAAGGTACCAATCAGCTCGTTGAGAGCAATTAGGGGTTAGGTGTCTTGCTCAGGGACACTTTGACACGCCCAGGGCGGGGGATCGAACTGGCAACCCTCCGACTGCCAGACAATCAGTCTTACCTCCTGAGCTATGTCGCCCCCAAGCTGACTCCTTGTTAGCTTGTGAGTTTGAAACAACAGCATCAGTGTCAACTTCTATTTTCCTTTTCATAATAAAACGGCTAATGTTTTCAGAAATTCCTCTTATAACAATAAAAAAACCCAACAACAGCCAAACTCAGCTTATTTTAGGCTGAGCCTACATATTGCAAATGAGCGAAATAGTCAAGCGTGCAATTTTAATGAAAATTCACGGGAGACTGCTTAGAAATGAAGATCAGAACAACTTTTTTTCCCTGTTCACCGTTCAGCAGGATGATTAACTATCCGTATGCATAACCAGTATTAACGATAACTTCAGTAGTTACATTGAGGTTTTTAGGACAAAAGTACAGCTTAGAAGAATTTCTCATATGAACTTCAAATTATTATTACTTTCAAACAATACAGTACAAGACCAAATGTTTCACTGACTATTGTGGGCAGAAAATGGTCAGCTATGAACCATAAAACACCCTGTCTTGACCCTAAGGGCTTACCGTAGTCCATCAGAGTTTTGAGTCTTTTTTCATCCAGGGACCTCGCCCAGGCTCAAAAGCATCCAGGGGAGCCCCATCGTAAATTAAAAATGAATTCATATTTTGAATAATTTCTTCAAATCTATAAATTGCAATTGCCAATAAAGTCTGAAATCAAGTTCCCCCTGTGGAAAACCCAGGGTCTACAGACTCCCTCTGGAAAGCCCAGGGTCTACAGTCTGTAGACCCCTGTGGAAAGCCCAGAGTCTGTAGAATCCTGTGGAAAGCCCAGGGTCTACAGACTCCCTGTGGAAAGCCCAGGGTCTGTGGTGAAACAGGTGCTGTGAAAGATAAAATGCACATTTGCAGTGCTGCGGATACCGTCTCATAATACTCATAAAACTACACACACACACACACACACACACACACACACACCATGTTTTTATTTCTGTGCAGAGCATCCTGAAAGATAAGTCATTTCTAGTTGCTTTCTCAGTACTACATCTTGCAGCTAGCAAATTTGCAATAACTTTAATCATTTACAGGCAGAAAAAAATAAACAAATAAAAATAAACAAATAAAATATCCCCATGTGCGATCAACAACCCCTACGCACCTCCACCCCCTATCTGAAACCCCCTCTGACCCCCCCACTGTCTGGTTCCTAATCTTTATAAATATAATCCTTTTTAACTCATGATGGGGTCACTGGGATGCGTTTGAGCCTGGTTGGGGGTCCCTGGATCAAAACCAGTTGAAAACCCCAGAAATGCAGCCCTGTTCATACAAATATAATTTTATCAGCAGGATAAAACTTCAGGTGCTGTAGTTATTCACTTTATCAAGTGTGCAGCCGTACCTAAAGTTTAATATTGTTATTAAGATTGTATTTTGATTGAAGCCAAATGTATGACTTAATAGACTTGTCGATTAACTGGTGCGTAAGGATTGCACTGCCTTATCATTCAGAGGGGTTCAGGAAGTGGTATAGTATTTGGAAATTAAACCTGTTTCCGAAAAGAACCAATCTATTCTTTAAGGAGAACGCTGTGCGTTGAAAACTAAATCCGCCCTTCTCTGGAGGTCTCAGCCTACTCACATCGGCTGGTCAGGATGCGTTTCTGTGCCAATTCGGCACATCACAATGAATCCAAATATAGATCCAAATTCCCTTTGCTTTCCAGATTCAATTTATTCTGGACTGCTCTGCAGGACTGTTTTTGCTCTGACTAATAACTGATTTGGGTTATGTTGAGAAAACCAGCATGTGGTATTGAACACTGACATTTTTATTCATTTGTATTCGCCGGACCATGGAACCCACTGACAGATCCGGGGGGGTTGGGGTTGGGGGGGGGGGATGTTTATGGAATATGGGACTACGGTGAACTCGACCTCTGTTTGCTGAATTCAATTTGGCCAGGAGCTTCGTGTAGGACTGCTTGTTCTTCTACTAAAAGAAATTTCTCATGTTCTTTTAAGAAATCCACAATGCCCGGGGTGCACAATCCTTTTCAGCGGTGACCCAAAGATATCAAACCTTTTTTGTGACTGATGTCATTTTCATTAATAACAATTAATTGTCCTAAACAAGAATTTGCTAGCCAAGCAAGAGCATCAAGTCATTATAAGCAGTCTGGCAGAGAGCAGTAGGACTTACCTGGGTCTCCTCTCTCCATTGAAAATGAAGGACTTCCGGTGAGAGGTCCATAGGAATGCCCTGTTTGGTGTAAATCAGGTGTAAATACTTTGGTACCTGATGCCTCCAACTCCTTCACCAGTTCCTTTCTTGTTGTCTTGGGGTTTAGTTGAACCTTTCAGACCAAAGTTCATTCAGCTCTGGGAGTTCATTTGTGCTTCCTTCCTGAACGATGCAGTGTCTGTGTGGTCCCAAGATTTTTATATTTGCATACAATTGTTTGTATAGATGCTCGTAGTACCTTTGGTTGTTTGGAAATTGCTCCTAAGGAGGAACCTTGTGGAGATCCACTATTTTTTTTCTTAGGTCGTGGCTGAGTTTGGATTTTCCATATCAAGGGCAAAAAGGCAGTGGCTCTAATGGTAGGCCCTTGAATATAACCAAAGTAGGCCCTTAAACTCCCAATTAACTCCTAATTATGATGGCCAATCAGAAGCTTCTAAAAAGTCATTACATCAATTTTTGGAATCTTCCAGACTGTTTAAAAAGACAGTCAACTTAGTGTATGTAAACTTTTGACCCACTGGAATTCTGATATAGTGAATTAAAGATGAAATAAATTGGTCTCTAATCGCTTGTTTTAATATTACCCCTGATGTGGACAAAGTAGATGCTCTAATTGACTTGCCAAAATAAATGTGTGGTAACATGAAATGCAGAGTTGTGAAAAACTGATTTTGAATATCTTTAGCCTAGGTGTATGTAAACTAGTGGCCCCAACTGTATCTCCCGAAACTCAGCAGAGATCTCCCACGACCCAAACTTGGGTCGCGCCCCAGTTTGAGCACCGCTGTACAGTCGCTCAAGCTTTGCCTACAAAACACTGAACCATTCATTCTGTCGTGGGGTAGGCAATAGTGTGCTTTGATTGGCTGATCTTTTCTTCTGGTTTTTGCTCCATCCCAGCTCATTTGTACAGAACTGTGTTAATTATTAGGAGCGACGACTGATGTTGATCAGACGCTATCAGTTCTCAGTTTGTTACCACTATCCGACGTGAATATTTTGGCTCAGTGTTCATCTATTGGACTGTTCCAGAACATTACTCCAGAAGGAGGGTTTTATGCAGCTTTGTCTTCTGTTATTGACTGAATCATTTAACTGGCATGAATTAATTACACCCATTGATATGCCTAACATTTGCTGCCAACGTGGTGTTGTTTTAGAGAAGACGAATGAGACAATACTAAGCAGCCAGGTTTCTCGATTTGCATGGCTAAGAAGAGGTGTAATCTGCTTAAAGTGTGAGAGCTTGTTAGAGTTCTGATTCATGTTGTTGCATCAAAGAGCGTCTTACAAGAACAAAGCCATTTCCCCAAACAGAAACAATCACTCACAACGCAATATCATTTGCATAATTGGAATGCATGCTGTTATCCCTTGGCATTTATGCACTACCAGACAGTAGTAGAGTGAGAAGCACAATGCTCAGTAATATTTAAATGTAACTGTGTGATTTACAATGCTTTATTTTTAAAAAATTATATCAGTTTTTCATCCATGGTTTTGGAATTTATATTTTCTGTATCACTGAATTCAGAATTTTTAACTTAAGTTGCTGAAATTTGACACATACAGCACTACATGTATATATAAACACACACATGCACGCTCACACACATGTACACACACACACACACACATACAAACACACACACGCACACGCACACACACATGTACACATGCACACGCACGCATGCATGCGCACACACACACACACACGCACGCATGCGCACACACACACGCACGCACGCATGCATGCGCACACACACACACACGCACGCATGTATGCGCACACACACACACACACGCACGCAATGACGGACAGTGTTTCGTGATGAAACATGAATGATCCATCAACGGAGATCCCACCCAACCTGGGGTACAGCCTGTAGCCCTGACCGAAGGACCACTGCGGCTCATTCTCTTAGGCTGTGTACGCAGAATCCCGCACAAGCCCAACCTCCACATCCTCCGGATAACAACACAACACAGTCCCTCCCTCAAACTGACAACCTCAAGTTTATTACCGGCTTACAGGCCATGAGCGACTCGAACCCCAGCAGAGGGTCCATCACGCTAGTTATGAAACTTCCTCTCCGAGATCTATTAGCCAGCGCCTCATTGTGTTCTGACGCAAGACGCCGAGTGTTCCGCTAAACGCATTCAGAGCATCACTCTGGTGGGTGCTACACGTTAATGGTGGACAGGGTAATGTTCTCCTCCGTGCTCCATAAAGCGATTTGAGGTCTATGATTTTATTATTATTTTTTTCCATTGTAATTGCTCGCTATTATTATGCCGTTGTAAGTACTATGACAGTTCTGCCTTGGCCCGTTGCATCAGCATTGCTAGTACACGCATGCAAGGTACGGCATGTTCAGGACATCGACAGGACGGGAATCTGGTCAGGTGATTATGGTTTGTGATAGTATTGTGTCGTTCGCGAAAGATCAAAAAAAAGAAAAAAAAAGAACGAATCTTTTGGGAGAACGAACTAAACTGAATCACTTCCTGAAGCGATTCGTTCACAAACGTGAACTGGTCGTTCACTGCAGACTATCGGTTCAGTGATTCGTTCACTGAACGTACTAGGGATGTGACGGTACACTGAACTGACGTACGGCCGAATCTTCGCGAACAACACAACACTAGCCCGACTCTTTTTTTGAATTCTTTTTAGTGAACGGATTCTACTGATTCAGTATACTGAAAAGAACTGCTTTGCCCATCACTAGTTTGCGAAAGAAATGGACTGCGAGAGGTGATCTGTGCCAGTCGCTCTGGATTAGAGCGTCTGTTGAGTGCCCGCTGTGGCACGTTGGCACGGCGTGAAGTCCGTTCCTCGGAGGAAGGAAGCTGGACAGACATAAGGCCAGGCTACAGCACAGAGCAGAGGGATTTCACTCCCTCACTTCACAGTGGAGGAGGAAAGCAGGCAACCCGAGTGTGTTTTGTGGAAAACAAAATTAAACCCAAAATACTGAAATAATCCAAAAATCAACTGGAACACTAAAATGCCTCAGTTTATGATCCATCGCTCTATAGAAGCAGGCCGGCTGTCAATGCATCAAAGCTCCACTGAACATCACTCTCCTAATTCTCCGATGGAAACTCAAGTTCCAGTTACCTTTGCTTACACATAATAAGACCTGACTGTGCAGACTACTGTACCTTGTGGCTCCTGTGACACTCACAACGTCCCAGCCCATCATGCACATGTACACACACACGTGTGCACACACACACACACACACACACACACACACACACTAAATTTCCAGCACTGATGACAGATATTTAAGCACTATGCCGGTTAGGATAAGGTAACTTCTCATCATTATAGAGTGAAGAACAAGGAGTGGGGGGGGGGCTATCACGGTAACCATGGGAACAAACAACAATACACTAAAGGGAGGAACAATAGGGTTCATGAAAGGATGAAATGTAATGGTCACAGATGCTGCAGGAAGATGCATTAAGAAAGATACAGAACCATGAAAACAGTAGCTTACACCTTGGACAGCATTCACACAGAAGTGCAGGCAATCGAACAATAGCCACTTTATGCCACTATACTCTGAATACTGGGGTTCCCTATGGTGTCTTAGGCTAAGATTAACGTCTAAGGCTGAGGCTAATGTCTAAGGCTAAGGCTAATGTATAAAGCTTAGGTTAAGGCGAATGTCTAAGGCTAAAGCTAAGGCTAATGTCTAAAGCTAAGCTGGCAGGTATCTACGGCAGTGCACAAAGAAACTGCCACTACTGATTTTTTTATTTTAATTATTTTTTGTTGTATTAAGAAAAGGGTCTCTGAAATTTATTCCATAAGCAGAGGTCATTGTACAGGAAATGTAGAGGTGGGAGAATTAATTAAATCCAACAACTGCAGCACTTTGTCCTCCAGTACCAAACAAACAAACAATAAAATAAATGGCCTGGCAGCATGTTGCTGTGTAAGCTAATCTCAAAGGAAAGCTAATTCTTGCTGAAATATTTGAGCAAAAGCATTTTGCTGAATTTGATATCTCGCATTCCTATTGCTCTAACCTTCCGAGCCCAGCAGAAGATAGCGGGAGTGAGAATTCGGCCTTCTTCCCAGGGAACTTTAAAAATGGCGCCAGTCGAATTTCATTTCTGTTGTGGTTCTGAAGCGGCCTGCCAGAGAACAAATTATCCAGACTGACAGGTGGGATCTCCCCAATTGTGCCTTTTCTCCCATACGACGCGTATCAAATTATCCCGGGTCAGATGCGTTTCGATCCTGATATCGAAGACTGTAAATGACACATGCTGCTCACTGCTCAGCTAACTCCACCTAAATATCATTTATGTTTTGGGATGAATCTAAGTAAAAAAAACAAACAAACAAAAAAAAACAGCAATAAACAGCAAAATATGTGATAGGAATACAATAAATCAAAGATCAAAAATAAATAAAAATAAAAAATTGACACAAGCACAGTCATCTCAGATTGAAAAGACTAGGGCTTAAACATCATTATTCCCGGAACCATTCACTGAGTAACAGAAAGAGAAGGAAGCTTTTGATTTACTCATATTGCTGGTTATGGTCAAGGTAATAATTATTTAATAATTTGATTGAAAGAAGAAGAAAAAGAAAGGAAGCAAAAACCGGTGTGGGAAGGCAGTGGTGGGTAGGAGAGCGGGTTTTGAAGTGGAACAGGACTACGCACTGCAACGCTGGACTGAACCTTGAAAGGCATACAACCACCCAGTGTCTATCTATTGTGTAAATTCAGAGTACAGAATGATGTAGTCTTTGGCTTACGTCAAACGAGCCTTTTGCTTATGTTCTGACGGACAGCTGTGATCATGTAAACTGTAAACCAGGTCCAAACACGCTAATGGACAAAAAACAAAGCGGTACAATTTATAACGAGAGGTTTAGAGCCAGTAAAAATCACATTAGGAGCCATCCCCCGCCCCCCCCCCCCCCCCCCCCCCCCGCAAAAATGCAAAAAACAAAAACAAAAAAACAAAGCCCACACACACTGTGTGTGTTAGGGGAAAAATGGAAAAACAGGAATGCAAAGTTAATAAGGCAGTGCATATTCAATAGGGGGGGGGGGGGGGGGGGGGAGAGAACTCAAAATCTCTGGAGGCCTAACTCTTGATGTGGGCATAAAGTGGACTATGAAAAATTCATGTGTTTTCTTTTTTTCCAGTTTTAATTGAGAGATACGTTGTCGATCTCTTTATTAATTCAACACACAAACTAAATTGGACGTGAAGATCAAGAAGTTGAGTTCATGCATTTTCCATGTTTGAAGCTGAGACAGTTCTCAAGCTGACCGTTATAACTGTGTTGCCCCATATGAAATAAATGTGAGTCCATTTTTATTTTTTTTGCATCATACACATCTTGGTGGTGCGCCTGATGTGTCCATTGTATACGTTCACACCGAACAGTAATTACGGAGATATACGTTGTTTGTACATTCATCCTGAAGTCACCACTTCTGATAAGCCAATGATTTCCTGGAAGCTATAATGCCTGCTCTCAATGATTGCGCAGAACGCATTGGTCAGCATATGTACAGAAGCATACTGCAACATACACGTGTAGTGAAGAAAAATCAATGAGGTACCCATATAAAATTGCTTCATAGAGCAGGAATACTTGACTCCAGTCCTGGAGGGCCGTTGTGTGCATGCTGGTTTAACTCCAGTCCTGGAGGGATGGTGTGCACATGCTGGTTTAACTCCAGTCCTGGAGGGTAGGTGTGCGCATGCTGGTTTAACTCCAGTCCTGGAGGATCACAGTGTCTGCTGGTTTAACTCCAGTCCTGGAGAGTAGGTGTGTGCATGCTGGTTTAACTCCAGTCCTGGAGGGCTAGTGTGCACATGCTGATTTAACTCCAGTCCTGGAGGGTAGGTGTGCGCATGCTGGTTAAACTCCAGTCCTGGAGGGCCAGTGTGTGCATGGGGAAATTCTATGCACTTATTGTTGCATACCATGCATATTATTTTAAAAAGCAACGCAACATTCTTGGATAAATGCAATTTGATGAACAGAAACAGGTGGACATGCTGTCTATTTGAAGTTCAATAAGTTATGATCTGGCACACGCACATGGTCCATTTAAGACACTGACGCCACCATATGTGCACAGAAGTTGTAAAAAAATATATAGAGGGCTTCCTGATGACCATTCTGCATTCAGGATCCAAACCGCCTTTGTTCAGAAGCGCTGACATCATCAGAAAACATCCCTGGTTCACAGTGGATTCTGTACCTTGTTCGTCTGGCACAAATGCGTCGATGATACAACGTCCACATGCGAATCAGCAATGAGCCATCTGTTTTCTTCATGACAAATCACTCACTAGCATCCAGTCACTGCTTATTATGCCTATTTTTAAAGGCATGCAGGGATTTTACCTTGAAAATATAATAAAATGAACATGCTTAGTCATATCTATGATGCACTGGCAATCTGTGCCTTAATGCTCATGCGTCTTTACCTGTATTTGTTATTCAAAAATATGTTCGGGACATGATGCTCTTTTCTGTGGGGGGGAGGTAGGTGTGGGAAACGAACCTGTGGCGTGGAACCAGGTTTCAGTAGGGAGTTGGTTGTTCGCTAGCTGCTGCAATGGCAGAGGTGAAGAAGCCAATGTATGGCAGGGCTCTTTCAAAAACCAGATCCATCTCTGGATTCACTTTTACTCGATAGCTACAGCTGAAGTTCACCAAGGGGATGATGAACAATGTGGAGTTGACATGTTTACTATTGGACCAGTAAGTAACGTTACTGCTGACTATGCAGCTAGCTACGCTGGGTAGCCAGATGGCCGAAATCGAGTATTGAGTCGGTGGGGTTGAGGATGGAGGCGGAGACTACCTTGATTGTAAACACAGGACCATGGCAAGGCAAACAATTCTGCATAGTATGTACACAATCTCATATTATTACACTCATTCAGTTACTACATTTCCAAATATTGGATCTAATATAATAAAACCAAATGATGATATACAGTAACAGTAATAATCACAATAATACTTTAAAAAGGTTTATAAAGGTGGGATTTTCAGCTTGATTTGAAAGTACTGGAGTTGGGACCATTTTTGACTGGGAAAGTTTTTCCAGTTTTTTATTTTTATATTTTTTAGTACAGAGCAGAACCCAGAACACCAGGCAATCAGAAGATTAATGTGCACAGCACTGCAGCAGTGTGGAGGCTGTGTGAAGCAGATGGGCACGGAGCCATCCAGGACTTTCGCTGGCCAGGGGAAGGACTTTGAAGTTCGCTCTATATCTCATACGGATCAGGCGAAGTCCGAGGAGGATGAAGGTCGTGTGCCAGTGTTATGGGGCCAGTGCCAAGAGTCCGGCGGCTGAACTGTGGCCCCCCTGCATCCTTCTGAGAAAACCGGATGTGAGGCCAGGCGGGAGGGTACTGAGGCAGGAGGGATGCGAAGAAGAAGTGAAGATAGTTACTCATTTTTATGTTTGTGTTGGGGCAGGAATAGCAGCTCGCTCAGCTGGTTCAGTCAAGCCATGTTGTGAAGATAGTTATTTGTTTTTTTATGCTCTGTTATGTTTGTGATGGGGCAGGAACAGCCTATCAACTCGCTCAGCTGGTTCAGTCAAACTATGGATATAACTGCAGTTACAGTACATGCGTAACCGTGATGTGGAGATGGTTCATTTGTATGCTGTGATCTGATTGGGCTGGGGTAGAAATACCAACTCATTCAGCCGGTGCAGTCAAACTCCAGATATAACTGCAGTTATGCATGTAACCTTAGTACCTCTTGCACCATGACCTTGGTCCGGTCAACACCCGCCCCCCCCCCCCCCACCCCCCACCCCCCTTATTGCACAGCCTTAACTGCAGCTAGTGTTATTTGAACTGGCAGGGATATGCTTTGTTTTTACATTTAAGAAGATGTATATCAATTGAAGCAGATTTCCTTTTAATCGAAAATGCATGCAATGATTTACTTTTGGCTGACTCGGAAATATTTGCAAGCGCTATCGCCGTTTCATCCTGATATCTACCAGGCACTTTAGTTGGAATTCATAACATACAGTTTTCACACTGAATTCACGACTTGCCAGATGATTACGTGGCTGGGCTTTTGGTCATGCCATGCCAGGGATGCTGGCTGTGAAGACATGTTTTAGATGTAAATTTGCTGGTACAGCCAAGCCTGAATTATCTCTGATTCTTGTACGCAACTGACCAAATTTTAGCATCAGAAGATGCAGTCTCTCTCTTATGACAGCGTCAAAGTCAAAGCGCTCAAGCGCCATGGAAAGATTTTGCGGCGGCAATTTGCGGCATCCGATTAGGATTTATAGCGGTACGTGGATATAACGGGCTTTCGTCTCCCCGAGTGGACTACCATGCAAATGCAGACGAGGCAATGCTAATCACGTAAGATACCGTTTCACCCACCCGCTGAGCCCCTGTGCCACAGGGAAGAGGCTTTGGGCACGTGCGATGTGTTCCCTGTGGTTTAAGAACCGCTAAACTGCTAAAAACTAATGGTCTTTTAAGTGGTGGTCGTATCTTTAATATATCCCTTGGTCTTTTTGGTAAGGCCTGTTTTTCAATCCAATAAATTATACTTTGGCTAAAAAAACAGAAAGCATTAACCTCAAAAACTGGATTGAACAAACCTTAAAATTTGGATTGGACACATTTTTGAAAAACTGCTTATTTGAAATGCGTCCAATTCCGTTTTTAAGGTAATTTTTCCCCTACCCCCTGTATTTGGAGACTACGTTTTTTTGGTTATCCATTTTACATAACCAAAAAATGTTGTCTCCAAATATTGGAAAAAGCAATCTCCGACTAATCTGTCACATTCATACGTTGCTGGGTCTTACACAACCAGATGCAATATGCCATTAGGGTTAGTAAGAGGGGATCTGGCAAATCCGTTTGGAATGCAGGTAGCCTGAATGTTTTTCCACTCGTGGATGATGTGCTTGTGGGTTGTGCAGCCTCCCAGTAATTGGCCGTTCTGTGCTCCTCTCCTGCGGTCTGCGGCTGGGGGGGGTGGGGCGGGGGGGGCGGGGGGGCGGTGTCACAGAAAGGCTGAGGTGCTGATGGCAGTTCATGTCCATGCTGTCAAATCAAGAGCCATCGCTGCTTAGTGGGGACCGTCTGCCTGACATCACTGCTGCACCTGCACCTGATACTGGCTCAGAGGAGTCTTCTTAAAGCACGACTGTGTGTGTGTGTGTGTGTGTGTGTGTGTGTGTGTGTGTGGTTGTGTGGTTGTGCGTATGCATGTGTGTGTACAAGCAGCTCTTTGAATGCTACAATACTGTTTTCGCCACTAACCACTAGCAACTCGGACAACATTGGACGCACTAGCAGAATAACTCCATTTTAGGACCTTGCCAAGACCTGTTTAAAATTCAACATGAAATCACTCCACACCTTTGATGCACCAGGGGGAGCCTTTCCACCAAGATTAAGCTTGACATTCTCCAATCAGAGCAGTCAGAGATCAAAATAAATTTTAAAGAAGAAAAAAATGTGGCAGCCACTAATTGGCAGTGGACCAAGAGGAGAGGCGTGCATTTTTTATTGATCATAAAATCAAAATGCGTGCATTTATATACTTTCTTTTTTATTTTCAGCATATCTCTGATCTGCAATAAGGATGAGCAATGCATCACATTTAGACATTGATTGATGGAGCAACTTAATCCAGGAGTTTGTTTGTCTGGGCAGACAATGCAGAATCGCAATAAATAAATAAAAAAAGACATGAATCAATGTAGCCTAATGTATGACTGACTCACGCACGAGGGTGTGACAAACAGATGAGTCATACCTGACCCCGCCCCATTTGGCGGGCGTACGACACCCACGCTAAAATATGAGCGCTAGCATAATTCAGATGGCCCCTGTCCTCCGTTTCGCCTGACAGCGTAAGTGGCAGGTTATTCCATCTGGAGTGGTGCTTTACATTGCAGAAACTGCACAAAGCTGTGTATTCTAGCCTCACTGTGATCAGGGAGGGACTAATTGCAGGAGATCGTTACAGAAATTCATCATCTACTGTTCGCTACAGCTGAGAAGCAGGCCTGTCTGTGTGATGCCACAGCGAAATAAAAGAAAAAAAAAAAACACCTTCTGGATTGTTAAAAATGTTTGATCCTGTCAACATCCCCAATTAAAATCCTTTTGCGCTTTTCATTTATTTTCGCAAACTGTAACAATCGCGTCTTCTATATTTCACCGTTTTCCATTCTTGATTTAAAAATAGATTTTAAAGAACACTGGGCCGTATCAATTGTCACATGCACAGAAAAACAAAATTGTAAATCCTGGCGCAACTTAATTAAAGCTAATTAAAACATGTTCAATGTCATATCAGAGCAGTTACAGCAGGCCACATCTGAACACTGCACTACCAAACGTTGGCTGCTCTGCAGACTCAGACATTAGGTGGGGGCGTAAAATCCATCGGTGGAACGGGGACGCTGACGGAACCCCCCCCTCCAGCTCCGCCGTCTCCTGGGAGACTCGTCTCTCCTTTACGCCGCGGCAGTCCCCCCCGCGCCCGTCTCGGCCCCGCCTCCTCCCTGCGGGCGCGGTCCAGCGTGGCAGCACCCGCTGCCTCGGTTCTGGCTCTTCCTCTGCTTCCTGTAACCAGTGTTGGTCATTGTCCCGTTGGGTCTGTGGAAATGTCCAGAGGTGGAAAGTCCAGGGGTCAGAAAGTAAAAGTCCTGCCGTGTGTTTCTTCCACCCATGAACTCAGCCCAGCTGATTCTACTTATTAGTTCCACCTCCTGGCTGAAGAATTGTGCTAATTAGCAAATACAGGTGGTTGTAACAAAATACTGGGGAGGGCTTTTACTGTCTGAACCTGGATTTTCCACCTCTGGAAATGTCCGAAGAAGGATGTGGACAAGTGAAAGGTATTGCCCTGTTTTTTTCTTCAGCTTCACTGCTGGTGCAGTTTTTTTTATTCATTTTCTATTTCCCCCTGAACATCGGGAGTGATGCGGGTAGCAGGCTTGGTCCCAATTCACCTCCCAGTGACTCCGCCTACACACTAACACTCGTTATGCGCTTTTGCGAGAGTCGCCATTTCCACGAGGGTTGTCTCAGAACTGAGTGCGCCAGATTTCAGTGGGAGGTAGCGCCTGTTTGGCCCTCCGACACTCCGTCAATAATGCAGAATTAAAGTGCTGGCTTAAAAGTGAGCGCTGACCCAGCATGCATTGCGTTGCTTAATGCCTTCGCCACAGTCATTATGGCAAGGCAGAGCTAACCACATTTAAATGTCATTTGACTGTCATCTCACGTCTTTTCAAAAGACAGTTATCACGGTCGTCGCATTGTTGTCTTCTTTGCAAACAAGTGTCATCTCGAATTACGTCGAATAAAGTATACTACACCAATCTGAATTGCGTTAATGATTATTTGTAATGCAAATGTGGCAGTTCAAAGTAGCTCACTGAGTCCAACTGTTAAGTGATATTCTTTTAAGTGGAGATGATTTTTTTAAATTCACAATAATTCATTCTTTGTAAATTCCGATTCGTCGGAGCAGAGCAGAAGTGAGTCCCACACACCTGCTGCTTTTAATGCCCCCCATCACCTCGAGGCCTGCCCTCGCCCGTGAGTGGCCCTTACGTAAGGGACACTTATCATTACCGCGAGTGAAACTCGAAACAGAGGGGGAGTGATTAGGAGGTCAAACGGGACCGGGGGGGGGGGGGGGGGGGGGAAGGGGAAGGCGAACGGAGGGCTGGACTACGCCGCCATCTTGCAGTCACGCATGCCGCACGCTTCCCCCCGCACTGGGATCATGACTGGATATTAGTGCCAACCAGAAAAGTCAACATAGCAGGGTAGGCTGTCACGCACTGCCATTTTATTACTGTGGAACAACTGATATTTATTCACGCGTTTTAATTTTTGTTTAACACGAACCAAACTCATCTCTTCTTATTTTCACGTTACAATAGCCGAACGTGCTTGCACTTTAAGCTCACGATAAAGGCCATTTTTTTTTCCACGTCCAGAAAAAATCTTAACTTAAATGTTGACTTAAATAATTCATACTTTCCTATTGGCAAAGGTAAAGCTCGTTGAAATTCACACATTAATTCATCCAGCATTCCAGGGGACTTCGATCAAAAAAAATCAAAAGAGGCTTGGCAGAAATTATCTTTTGTAAAGTGGCAGCGCTGGCAATTATGCAAATAGCCTGTTACGGTCCCATTGAGAAAGGATCTCAGCCACTCCTGCTGGATGCAGTCTGGGTCCTGGTAGAGTCGATACAAAGGGGTTTCATCCGCAAAAGAGTACGATCGGAATTAATGTGCCGGGGTCTTGCACCAATGATCGCTGACAGAATGAAGTGTGCGAACATTCCATTATCCGCTAGTAGCTCAGTGGCTATTGAAGTGCGCGGTAACCAAGGCAACCGGTCGCTGCTGTTCTCACAGCGATGTTGTCTTGGCACGGAAGTTGTTAGCGTGCGTGCTACCAGCGCTGGCAGTCAGCTTTCACTGAAATTTATTGACGTGAATGTGACAGCATTCTTCAATGGAGACCATTGTTCAGAAAACTTTTTGACAACTGTGACATCACACATGAGGCAATTATGAGTCTAGTGTCACCAGATTTAGTAAAATGCATTGGCCATATAAAACTAAGGCAATCTGTGCTTTGGAGGTAGCTGGATGTATCGCCATTCAGCTGCATGGGACTTGTTTACACATGCCAAGCATGCATAAAGAATTACAGTTTGCTGTCCTTCACTTCATATAATGATATTTTAGCAATAATATTTAACAGTTAGTGGTATGCTATACAATTCTAAAGGGGCAATCTTACATGAAGTACATCAGAATTGATGCAAAATTTCTACATTTATTTTTAACAACGTTAATGCATTCAGCTAATGCAATGAGGTGGGATTGTACCCCAGTGACTTTTCTATGTGATCCCCACATTAAAACATAATATGCAAGAACATAAAAGCCTACACAGTCTTAAGGACACAGGATAGTCTTTTCCCTGCAGTCTTGGTGGTACTAAATATTAAATCTATTTGTATCGCTGTCAAGGCCAATCTTCAGATCTTAGGGAAGATAAATGCAATATTTATTCTCTCTACAATGCAGTTACTCATTATTATATAAATACTGCTCGGCAACTTTCAAAAGTAATAATATGGGGAACAAATTTCCCATCAAATTACATTATCTTCACTTTCCTCTATAAAGCATCGGGCAAAGACAAGCTAGCAGTCGATATCCTGAAACCACTCTTTGGAGGGAGACCACAGATGTAATATTAGAAACATAGATTTTCCCACCACTCTCCAACATTGTATATTTTTTTCACCCTCCACAATCTTCATTAGATTACCTTTCCAGCTGTAAACAGAGATACAGCTTGGGGGGTGTGGGGGTGAGGAGGGGCACCATAAATGGGGGCCTGGAAACAGAATGAAAAGTTCCTGTGCCATCTTTCAGTGATTGCCACTGACTTGCAGTGGGTGCTCTATACTTTGCCACTGGTAGAGTAGAATTTACAATGAAAATAATCCTCTCTGTAGACCTGGTTTCAACTCAAGTACTACCGCAATTCAGACTAAAATTCTCCCACAGTCAAATTCAGGGGAGCACACTAATCACTTAATGAGCACATCAGGACCCATTCACAAAACTCTCCTTAAACTATTCTTACTTGTGTTCGGAAAAAATGTTCCTACGAAAAAACAAAATTAGATTCAATACACGTGCGCAGACCTTTGTTTTTTGTTCGTATCCCAGGTGTATGAGATGATGAATACTGGCTGTTTGTAAATTTTATGTGCAGTCTTGTTCATGTGATTAGCGTATGGAAACAGCCATGAACAAATACAGATAAAGAAAAAATGTTCCTAAATGTTCGTGGAAACGTTCTTACATGCAGTTTACGATCAAATGTGATCGTACACATGTTTCGTGACTGAGGCCCATTGTCACCAACACCTTATTAGAATGTAATATTCTCAAATGTTGAATTCAAATGTTTGCAA
This sequence comes from Anguilla pacifica, assembly GCA_039654925.1. NCBI lineage: Eukaryota > Metazoa > Chordata > Actinopteri > Anguilliformes > Anguillidae > Anguilla > Anguilla pacifica. Next base: position 31,308,927 of record CM077301.1, on the reverse strand, counting down.
TGCATCACAACATCTGCTGGGATTGTCTAAATAGCACAGTGAATGTAATTAGAGAACCAATTTGAACGGACAATATGAAGTGTATTATTTTCAATATTAAGCATGGCTTTATGAATACTACAGTTCCTGAAATGGCACATGCAAAAATCTTCTTTGTAAGCTACTGTATATGAATTATATATATTTAAAAAAAATTAAGCATGCAAACTGGATTGATGTATTGATCCTGTCTATTCCAGTTAGACATGGGCTGAACTGACCAAAATTCAAATGGAATTGACAAATTCTATTTACTTTTTTAAAGGTTCAATCCAGGTTGAATTCCAATAATTTATTCTTTTATTGTTTGAGTCCAGTTAAAGTAGTGAGTCTGAATTGAAACAGACATTATATTTCCGTTCTGAACTGACTCAAACTCGACAAGTCTTTATCTGCGACTGAAATACCCGTCCCCAAGGATTTATCCAGGGTTATACTTGTTAAACGGTCCAACAAAAGAATTTTCTTCCAACTGCCTTTCATTCATGAAAGGGACTTGTTTGAAGAGCACTACACAAGTCACTGTTGAGATCCCCATTCCCGTCATATATTCATGAAGACTTAGCGAGAGCATTTAACCTCTTGGCTGCTATTGGCCAATTAATCTGCTGCCACGGAAACACACAGAAGGAATTGTACTTTTCAAAGACGCTTTACTCACTGTTCAGCTGGCCTCATGAATGGTAAAATAATTCAGGATAATAAAGCATTCAATAGGAAACTATTCAGTCAAACTGGCTTTTGGTATTGTCATCCATTCATCCAAGAAACAACAGTGGAGTCTTGTAATTAGTTCATGTGAATCGCACAGATTTGCCATCACTGTAATAATGGTGAAATGACAGTCTGCTCTTGATGAGGCTAATAGAAGGTCTGGACGAATCATTGCTGACCAGATGTTCTAAAATAAGCTGTTTCTATAAACGGCATAATTTTACAATGCCGTCCGATTTTAAAGCTAGAGCTTCAAGCTTCAATCTTTTGTCTTTTTTGGCATATAATTCCCAGTCATTATTTACAGGAATCGTGTGGGCAATACGTTTTGTAAAAAGCATGTTTTCTGTAAATCTGTATGGAAGACCGCACATTTCGAAATCCCACGCAGTTTGTTCTTTGTCCGGGAATCACACGTCAATTTACAGCAGACGAGACAGCTTCGTTGTTCATGGCCCGGGGTTTTTATATTAAAGAAAAAAAAGCATCGTCCCTCAGCGCGTGTCTTCCGTAACGTGGAAGATCAGTTGCACCTGTCTCCCTCTCTTTCACCGACCTGCCAACACCCCGCCCATTCACCTCCCAGTCTGTACTGTAAAATTTAATCAGAGAGCTCCTCATCGCTGACGTGCTCTCTGTCAGCGCGTTCATATCCTCCCCGGCATGCGGCCAGCGGCTGCTTCCGCTCGCTGCAGACCAGCTGCGCAGCGCTGCGCAGGTAACAGCAGGAGGATTCGACCGTACCTGTGCTCCTGTTCACTGCAGACCAGCTGCGCAGCGCTGCGCAGGTAACAGCAGGAGGATTCGACCGTACCTGTGCTCCTTTTCACTGCAGACCAGCTGCGCAGCGCTGCGCAGGTAACAGCAGGAGGATTCGACCGTACCTGTGCTCCTTTTCACTGCAGACCAGCCGCGCAGCGCTGCGCAGGTAACAGCTGGAGGATTCGACCGTACCTGTGCTCCTGTTCACTGCAGACCAGCTGTGCAGTGCTGCGCAGGTAACAGCAGGAGGATTCGACCGTACCTGACCGCGTGCGCCACCCAGCTACTCGTCCTGACCGCGGTAATCTCCCGTCTAGATTACTGCAACTGCCTTCCTTCAAGTCTTCTGGTGCACTGGAAATTATAGAAATAATCAGAAATTATGCCGATTAATGATTGAGCTGAAATATATATGCATTATGTATGTTTTAATTACATATTGTTACGATCTGATCTAGGGTCAGACGGTAACTGGGTAAATGATAAGGGAAATGGGTAAGGGGAAACGTGCTGCAAACCAATCAGTAACTCCAGTCCCTATCTGCCAATCCAAATCTTACTGAACACTGGCTAGTCTTCGAGGTTACTGGGCACGGGGCAGCTTTGAACCCTGAACTTCGGACAGCTGATAGTTGGAAACTAAAAGCCGGAATAGCGTAGCCTAGCCCCCATGCAGCGTTAAATCTCCACCCAGAGTAACTTCAAAAACAATAAAGGAAAAATAAAAAAGCAAAATAACAAACGTTAGTCTTGTTGGATGGATTTTTAGTCCAGCTGGTAACACACTAACTAACCGGCGAGCAGACGGAAAAACGTGAGTTGTGCTCAAAAACATGAGCGTACGGTCAAACACGAAATCCAATCAGCAAATAAAGCAGAGGGGCTAGGCAATAATCAGAATCGAATGCATGAGCAAATGGTCAGAAACACAAGATCCAATGAGCAAACAAACCAGAAGGGCTATGACTGGAGGCGTAATAATATTTCTCTCTGACATTTCCTCACATCTGCTTGTCTGCATTTATATACCAGTCTGGTGTTTCTCATGAAATACAACTTTTACGATCACCTTTGATTAATTTATTGATGATTTGGTGACAATTTACGTCTTTCTGACAGATGAAAATTCAATATTCTTGATTAAACTCATTTTAATCTTGCCAAGAAGTCTCTGAGTCTAAATCTCACTCCTGGCTCCTGGATTAGATGCACCACTACCAGCCTGTGCCATACAGCCACTACAACTCATCCAGAACGCTGCTGCCCGACTTGTCCTCAACCTTCCTGAGTTCTCACGTGTCACTTCCCTGCTGAGGTCACTCCACTGGCTACCGGTCGTGCCTACACTGCAGCCTACAGGACAGCCCCTTCCTGCCAAACAGGACATAATTCAACTAATACACTGATACATAATTCATCATACACACCAGCTCAATTAACCACTCCGTTCTGATGCAGTGGGGGGACTTGCACTCCCTGCCATTCAGGTGAATGGTTCTCACCCCTCCCGACCACAGAGCTTCTCCACCCTAGCTCACCATTGGTGCGACCCTGTTCCTCCTTGAAGCACTCAGTCCATCTGCCCATTTGCTGCCATGGTCTGAAGATGCATCTCTTCAGACTGTACCTTGACTGGCTCTAACACCATTCCTTCACAAGGTTACTCCAAATCTAAAAGAAAATATATGTAAATACTTTTGCGGAATCAGTGCTAGTAGGCTGCTCGGAACAGGAATTGCTTGCAGAATAAATTAAAAAAATCACTAAAATGCAAAACATTTCTGAATATTTTCATTTCTACCTTTAGAATCTCACTGTTTTCTGGGGCAATTTTGCATAAAACCCACATTTCTATCCTTACGAAGTACCCCTGCCTTGTATTTATGCTTAACTTCGGAGCATTTAATCCTAACAAGACCTTCCAATTTATTTAGAGTAGCAAGCAGATTGACTGTGGAAGCAGGACAATAGCTTGGAACCTGTCTGGCTGATGAAAGAAAAAGTTATCAACTTATTAAAATGCAGAGGTACTAAGCCATTTTAACTTCAAATTATAAAACACTCAGAAGTGTATCTGCATTGGACTTCATTTATATTTGTATTGGATTTCATTTACACAGCCCAATACTTTCCCTTTGTATTAAAATATTATGTTGACTTTCAGAGCTTCATGCAGCCAGTGTGACCTTAAATACACTTGCAGCTTTACAGCACCCACCTGAATAACTGTCTGTTTAAGGGCACACCTGAATTTGAATATTTAGTGATGAACAAACACTAAGGACCATTAAAAGCAGTGTAAGAACCCATTCCATAAGCATAATTGGTTTCTTTATTGACAGCAGCTCTTCTGTGTAAGCCGGCTTCGGGAAGAACAGTCTGTTCCTATCCTCTGGGAGATGTAGTCTTCATTGAGTAAGCAGTAGTACTACCCCCATGCTGATGGAATATCATGTATGACTTAAAATGTTAATATAAATATAAATAAATATATAATTCCCATAATCCTCCTGGTGTATAAAAGAATGTTGGTATTTCAGCAGAAAAAAAAAAGTTTCAGCAAGTTTGGTTTTATAATTGGGTAGTTATTGAAGGCAATATGTGAAAGGATGATGAAAAAGACTTAAAATGTTTGATAAAGTATTTCATTCATAGTGTTCTTGTTATTTATTTGTTTAAGTTTTGAAAAGTGTATTTTGTTATTGTTCAGAAGTCTCTTTGCTGTCTGTCTGAGGACTATAAACTCGCAGAAGAAATGGGTGCTTTCAAATCTTGCCTTCTGAACACCACCGGGAGTTTTTTCCCCCATTGCCCAGTGCAGAGTGGCATCATGGCTGAGTGGGAGGAGTTACTAAAGGGGGAGGGGTTAACCAGGCACCACCCTCTCTATTTGACTGACTCATCATCACCAGGACGACCTACTTCCCATTGTACCCACCTTTCATCGCCTTAGTCTCCAAGATCTAGAATCATGCATTGTCAATGCGATGAGAATGTGCAAAGACATTGAAAACACGTGATTCCAGATGTCAATTTCACATATTTTTGACCCATTTGGCCTTCCGTACTAGGAAAGGACACAAGGAAAGGAAGTGACTCTATAACACATTCAACTCCACCCTGAAGCACAGCTCAAACTCATTAAGAGCTCAGACTCATTAAGACAGGCTAAAGCAGTCATGGGGCACCACATTCATCAGTTTTACATCTCAAAATCAGCACACTTGCCTACTATTAAGTACACAGTTGGTGAGTACACTGAATCAGAAAGGTGTTACATAGGCAAAATTCTCTCTAAATGTAGTGTACTTAAAATCCCAGGATGATATACTTATTTCTGGTTTCGCTGAATGTATTCTCTAGCACACTTTTCAAGTAAACAACCACTTTGGTCTCATAAATTTGATGTGCTGCTTCGCTTTAAAAATGAAGCACAGCTTCGCTGATGTTTTTCCTCCATCAAAATCAACAACACACAAGTCTTACGACACTTCCACAGTACGGTCGGAAAACTGAAAATGTTACAGAGCAGGGGTGGCCAACCCTGGTCCGGGGGAGCCACAGGAGCTGCTGGTCTGTTTTTGTTTTCACCTTAAACACTACAACCACTTTTTATCAATTAAATCCCGAGTAAAAACAAAAAGCCAGCAGACCCTGCGGCTCTCCAGGACCTGGGTTGGCCACCCCTGGTATACAGGATATTTTTTACTGCCCATCACGTACTAAAAAATAAGCACTAAACAGTACACAGTATGCTTCGTAGACAGTACATACTTTGAGGACATTGCACTTAGGAGGCTGATTGGGACACAGGGTCGGGGTTGGGGCATTTCTCAGCCCCGAAAACCACTTTAAATTTCCTCACGCTCCCTCAGCAGGCACCTCACTCAGACCCAGCAGCAGTCGCAGAGCGCGCTCAGCCTGAAACTCTGTCCTGCTGCTACAGTTACGGATTGGGTGCTTCACCTGAATGTGTTCCTGTTCGTTTGGGATGCGAGACACACCTGCGGCCTCTCAGCGTGGCGCGAAGCCCATCTCTTCCGACTGCACCCCTGCTCCCCCGAAACTTCTTCAGCCAGCTCCTGCCTGTTTTTACTTGTCCTTTTGAGATGGTAATGTTACAGGCGTAGATGTGCAAAGATGGGTTTGCTACATACTGATATTTACTTTTGTTTACAGTAATAATTGTTGGTTTGTTTGGCTAACTTTATACTTTTTCATTAGAACTGGGTCTTCCGTGCCTTGTTGGCGATATTGCGCTTCTGTCCTCTTCAGACTAACGCTGATGTGCTCCACTTTCGTAAGTCGCTCTGCATTCAAACACCTGCAATGTGCTTGAATTGCATTAGATATGGGGTCACATGATGACTGGGGTCACAAGGATGTTCTGATGCTTAACACTACATTTCCTACATCCATTGCAATGCTCAAAGCTTCAAGAAGTCTCATTTAATTCCAGGGTCCTAAGGTAAGCATTTTTTTAAAATTTTATTTTACATGTCATTCATGTTTTCCACAGATCTTCAGCCTAGGGCTCCTGACCAAAGGCAGACTTCTCCAACACTTCTGCAAACATCAGCTATTTTCACTTATTGCTGGGAAGAGCTGGGATGCACACACGCATGTTTAAGCTCACAGCTTCCATCTGAGGTTCAGTTAAAGGGTTACCTAATCCCCAAAACCTGCACACTCCTGCGTCCCTTCCCCCTCCAGTTAATAAAGCCCCTTCGCACGAGCAGATTAGCTGTGGGAAAAGGTTTGAGTGCAATATCAGCGATTCCTTATGCGGTATAGACGCAACACTATCAGCCGTGCATACAGTGCAAAATGGCCATTCTGGCTGAATGTGAATGGCAGAATTAAAGCACGGGTACAGCGGGCTTCTCCCATAGAACTAAGCTTCCCCATTATCGTGGAAACAAGAGGATGATTCCCACTCATTTAAGAGGGGGCGTAGCCCGGAGAGGTGCATTAATCCAGCGTGTGAGCTGAGCTGAAACAAGCCTCTTCCTAAGGTGCAGAGGTCTCTGCCAATTAACTTGTTTTCCCAGATGTAGTATGAGAGTGTGAGTGTGCAGGAGTGTGTGTGTGTGTGTGTGTGTGCATGTGTGTTTGTGTATGTGTCTGTGTGTGTGTGTGTGTGTGTGAGTGTGTGTGTGTGTGCATGTGTGTGTGTGTCTGTGTGTGTGTGTGTGTGTGTGTGTGTGTGCATGCATGCATGTGTGTGCATGTGTATATGTGTGTGTGTGCATGTGTATGTGTGTATGTGTGTGTGTGTGTGCATGTGCGTGCATGCGTGCGTGTGTGTATGTGTGTGCGTGTGTGTATGTGTGTGTGCATGTGTGCGTGTGTGTGTGTACGTGTGTGTGCGTGTATCCAGGTACGTGTGTGTGTGTGCGTGTGTACGTGTGTGTGCGTGTATCCAGGTACGTGTGTGTGTGTGTGCGTGTGTGTGTGTGTGTACATGTGTGTGTGCGTGTATCCAGGTACGTGTGTGTGTGTGTGCGTGTGTGTATGTGCTGATGGTGGTATATCAGCTCTGTAGCTAAAAGAAGAAATAATTGGAAGCTGTTTTTTTTTTTTAATGGACATGTTGTGTGACCCTTCTAGTTTCAGCCATGCTGCATTATGACAGCTGATGTCATCTTCCAGTACCCTGAAAAAGCAGAGAATGGCTAGCTGCTTGTTTCTTTAGTGTCAGAACATGCTTTGAGCTCTGGATGATTTGCAGGTTTTCAAATCCCAGCAGACGCTTGGAAAAAGATTTGCTCATTTGTTTTAATGTGGTCTTTCCCATACCGGAGTATCATTTTCATGAAAAGACCAGAGCAGAGAATATCTGGGGTGGAATTTGGAATACTCAATTAATTCCTGATGTAGTACTGGGTTCAGATAGAACAGCTGTCAAATAGTATCTTACACCTGTGTACACACATACTGTTCAATTATAACTACATCACATACCATGTGCAACTGGGTAAAAAATGTGTATGTAAAGTGAGATTACTGACTGAAAGGAAAATGCATTATTATTATTATTATTATCATAAAGTGGAGTAGTATTTTAATAGGGAGTAATAAGTTTAAGTACCTTTTAATAGGGAGTCATTATTATATAATAGAATTTGCATGACCTTTTGATCTAAATGGTGCACAAAAAATGTTTAATGATGCTCTTTATTATCGGAACCAGGAAACCATCACCTTCTCGATGTACTATAATAGAACAAACAAGAATATCTGCTTGATAAAAATGAATGCACATTTTTACATGAATGTAATTGCGATGTCTTTGTTTTGTGTCGAAACTACTGTTTGTGTTAAAACCAAACAGACAACGCGTGCGTGCCTCTGAATGTGCATTTTTTCATTCGTAAACCCAGGATTCACATTTAAGAGGAAAGCATACGCCTAAACTCTGATCAGTCTTCCATCCATTTACTCTTTCAATCAAAAACATATTCGCACGTCTTCACGTCAATTAATTCGTTGCATCTGAGGCAGATTAATGCATTATACATCGACAACCACAAATGACTGGTGACGAATACTGAACAGCCCACAGTCTCTTATGAAGAGTATATAATTGTTAGCGCCCGCGTTCTCTCTGGGTGCCTCATTAAATTCTGTGTACATCACTTTTGACGTGCTTACGCCCGATTAATCCGGACACCTCTGCGCCCGCAGCGGCTTCGCTGAACAGCGGCCACGGAGCAGGCATCGGCTCGGAGTCCGCCTGCGATACAGGTGCGAAATCCATCAGCAGAAATTCATTCCTGCGCACTGGTGCGAACACAAAAAAACAACAATGGCCGCACACTCGACGCACCTCGGCTGCAGGAGCGATGCTTTATGCAAGCCGAGATGGTGGACTCTCTGTGCGTTGACTCTCAGTGAAAGTCCCATCACTGGGAACTCAGATTCAACCATTTAAGCGTCAACAAGAACTCACAGACAAGATCTGCCTTATTTCACAAGAGCACAGAGATGTCAGGCAGCAGACGCTTTTATGGGCTAGAGTCTGTGAAACTTCCAGGCTTCAACATTAGCTGCGAAGTCACGAAATCACCATTGTTCAATGTTTAATCACTGTGACTACTGGTTTTACATCTACTAAATGTAATGTAGTTATTAGGAGACATTCTCAAGAAGAAATTCAAACCACACCCTTAGTTTGGCCTTGTCATTAAAAATGGTAGCGTATACCATCTTCCTCTCAATTTCACCCACTCTTCACGAGGACAACAGGAAGGATTGCCTTTTCATGCTAAGAGCAGTTCTGGAATGTCTGGTCTTTTTCTCCGGGCATTCTTCAGCTCGCGGCAGTATCATTCACAATGACTGTAGCAAAGCAATACAATGCATTTAGAGGAAGGCTTGTCAATATGGAATGTCTGCGACCATCTCTACCACAATGAATCATTCTGTCAGCATCAGAATGAAATAGATTTAGTTATGGAAATATGATTTACAAATCTTCCCCAACTGATGTGATCGGTATGGAATTGGCATTAGTAAATATTTCATTCTCGGTGATATGATAAAGTGGTATAATGGTAATAAGTATCTAGTCCCCGTTATGCTTTAGACTGTAAAAAAAAAACAAACATATTTGATAGTAGTAATGTAACCATAAAATAGTTATGGTGGTAGTGAAGTATCAATACAAACCGTTTTCAGGCAAAATATTTTTTTAAATACACTTCTGTCAATGATTTGCCGTCAGACTTTGAAATTCAATGGAGTAATTTTAGTTTCACCTATTATTGAATGATAAAAGCCTCTAGAATTTTGCTGTATCAGCAAGCACGCATATAAATGACAGCAGTACTACACAAAAAAGTGGAATAACCATCTCATACTGTCAAACTAATACATGTTATTACATATTAATTCATGAATTGACTCACTATCCATATTGTGGAAATGTATGCATGTCCAATAGCATTAACTTTTATTGTATTTAATTTAGATACATACATGGTATGCATTATCCTACATTAGCAATAAGTAAACAGCTCATTATAAATTAGTCTATTTCTGAAAGAAAAACGATTAAAAAGTTAAAATAGTTTCAAAGAGTCACATTGGGGATCCATTGTGGAGAATGGAATGATGCTGCCATCTGCAGACTGAACGACGTACTGCCACTATGAGACTACCTTCATGCGACCAAATTACATCAGACAATTTATGCTGTTAACAGTTACCACAGAATTAAATTTCCAAAAGTGATTTTAATTAAGAGTGGGTTTCGTTTCTTTAAGGTAATCCTCTTTAAACAAACAAAATAAATACATAAATAATAAATAAAGAAATAAAAAAAACAGTCCCCAAGCAGCTCAATAAATCCAGTGCAGAATAATTAACTTATCGAACAATGCCAACTTTTCATTTGGTGAAGCAATGCATGAACACTATGGCATGAATGGGTCCATCAATTCTAACACATCTCACCTATTATGAAGAACAAATATAATAGGGATTTCAAGGCGGCGTATTATTCAGACTGGCATGCCTGACAGTACAGAAATCAATGGAATGACTCAGACTGATGGAGAGCCAGTTCAGTTTTATGCGTGAGTCGGCCATCTTCCAGGGCGCTGAACCATGCTGGGAGCAATGATGGACAGCTGGATCATCTACAGAGCCAAGGATGGGGTGTTGCAGCCATCCACGTCTTGCTTGTTTATAAATCGAAAAACACGAATGGGAAATCCAAAGTCAAAGTTCGTGTGCAAAGCATTCGTAAGCCAAAATCTGAACTTGGCCATTTGCTTAACATAAATGAGCTTTGCTGGGGTCACACTTTCTCAGGCACTGAGATAACTTTAAATATGCTTTCAGCTCCAATTAGAAACTTGTCTGAAAATATTTTTCCCCCCAGGTGAATAACTGATAATCAATATATTGATATATATATATATATATATATATATATATTTCTTCTGCGATGAGCCTAAGGTTTACGTTTGCCTGAAGTTGATTTTGATTAGATATTTAACAATAACAAGGTTGACTGCATCCAAAGTCTTTTTGACACCCAAGACTCTGGATCAGACCAGATTGCACATTGCACTGAAACAAAGCATGGAAAATAAGCCAAACATACTATTCAATCAATGAAATACATGACGTAGGCCACCTGAAAATTCGACAAGAGAAATGATCAAGGCTGACACTGTGGCACAAACACAGTCGCAGTGGCAGTAGCCTAACTAACCAGGACTGGGGAGAGAGGAGGGAGACCTGCTGCGGATGCTCTCTGCCATCAACCCTTCAACACCAGGGGCTAACAATGCAGCACTAACAACTATCCCAGCTTCTCTACTGTCACTTCCTCCCACACCGATGTCACTTCCTCCCACTCCGCGCAATTATTCACAGCTGTGGCCAGCGAGGAAAGGAAACGACCAAATCCTCAACCCTAACCTCTCTGATCTCCCCCTTCCTCCGAGGCTGGGCTCATCCGTTTTAATGCACCCTACAACCGCTGCGTGTGACGCAGACTGTCTGTCACTCAGAACTGGTGAATTACTCGGTCTTACTTTTAAGCTGTGCTTCTAATGAAGCCCACACTACAATTACAGTATGTTAATAGATTTCTCGGATTTCAGAGGACTGTAATTACAGAAGTTGAATAAATATTGCGGAAGTGGTGGCAAACGTCTGCCAAGTAATTACTAGTCACAACAGAAGAGCTTTGCCAAGTTCTCGTCACCGGCAGTGAAGAAGGGCTTCGCCACGGCAACAAGAAATTAGCCTGGAGAAAGCCTTTATTACAAACCTTTATGAATGCCATCCATTTTTCCGTAAGCCAATTGGTGCCAAGTTAAACCTTAGGTAAAAACAATAACTTCATTAAATTGTGGTGTAAATAATGAAATACAGAGAAGATCCGTTATAACAAAGCAGTTAGCATAGTTAGCCCAAGCACCACCTGTACACCACCACATTGCAATAATGGACTTAAAGGACCTGATCACACAGCTATACTATTGAATTAATGTGACTGAAACGTATTGCTGAGGTCATGCAATTTTTAACAGCATCAATTTGCACTTACTTGAAAGTTTTTGCAGTGTTTAATCTGATTTTAATCAGTGTACACAAATTCACAAAGTTGATTTAATAAACTTTTCTCTACTTAATGTATTGAATATGCATTAATGCTTATGGTATATATCAAAATATTTTATATCTATGAGATAAATGGGTGACTGGATGGGTCGATGGTAAACTACAAATACACTAAGAGCGACTGACTGGATGGATCGATGGTAAACTACAAATACACTCAAACGACTGACTGGATGGATCAATGGTAAACTACAAATACATTCAGAGCGACTGAGTGGATGGATCGATGGAAGAAATGCTTCAACAATTAACTCATTCTGGAGGTGTTCACGCAGCACAGTGCTGTCTCAACTGTCAGCAGCACTATGCTTAAAAGCTTGTAAAGCAACAATTTGGTGATAAAGGTCATTCTGCAGGGTGTGCTTTCTCTCACATGCAAACATCTTTGAAGCAGATTGGCAGCCCAGGTACATGAAGGAAGATTGGGAAAAGACACTAACATTCAGTTTGGTATGACGTCATATCCGGCACGCTGGGTGTTCAGCCATAGAGGTTTCCAGTCTTGGAAATCTGCAGATTCATTTCCATGGTTTCCAGGCACAGAAGAACTGCAAAGGTCCGATGACTCAGTATAAGAGGGAGGGAAAAACATAACTTGCAAGATAATTATCTTCCTCTTAGTGGTATTTTATATCAATCACGCTAAAAGCGGTATGTAATTTATGAAATTGCGAAATTACTTTTAGGTTAATACTTTTAAAAGCCCAGAATGCCGTTGTTATTTATTTGTCAGGCACAAAAGCCTTCCATTAAAAGTTGGGTTCTTGGCTCTTTTCAAGGCTTGCAATTATTCCGAGCAAGTTAACATGGGTGTTACGCGAAAACGTCACATCTTCAAAATAGAACTCTCCGGAGTAAGTGAAAGAGATTATTGTTTCTACGGTCCAGTAAAAATCACAGTCTGCTTTGTGAATCCATCATTCACCATTCTATTCTTTATACTGCATGGGGGGGGGGGGGGGGGGGGGGGGGCAATATGAAATAACACGGATAATGGGCAGCATTCTGAGCTCAAACATATGAAACTATGTACCTTCATTCTAATACTTCTTTTTTTCTTTTAAACATCACAAAATGCAGATAGTCGACTGAAAACATGTCTTCCCTACGTCTGCAATTCTCTTTTCGAAAGGCTGATGCCGAGGTTTAAAAAAAAAATGTACACGACTATCAACGGGAGAACGAAGATATGTTCCCACAGGAGATTTTGACAGGTCCCTCATGCGCATTTTTTGTAACAGTTTTCCGCAGGGGGGCATTATATTAGTGCGCAGATCCACTAACCAGTATGCACTGCAGATTACATCAACACCTTGCATCAACAGTGGTGGATATGCGCAGTGCACGTTTTGCACGGATGCCCGAGACAAACCCGCTTTCGACCAATCACATTACGGGTTACAACAGGTCAACAATGGATTGCGTCACTGTTTATGTTGATGTCGTGCGATATTACAGTTACTTCTAGCAAGTCTGTGGTAGGACAAGTTGTGTCGTGATAGCTGTTGTCTGTTAATAACTCCATAGCTAGAGAGCTAGATAGGATTCCGTTTTATTTATTTATTTTTTTAGCAAGAAGTCGGTATTGTTCTCTAAATTGTAGAGAATCAAGTAGTCTGGCGTAGCTCAGAAGAACAAACATGTCTTCTGATAAACAAAGTAACTCTGATGAAAATTTGCAAGGTAAGTAACGTTAGCCTAGCGTTAACATTAAGATCTGGAATACCAGATGTGAACAGACGTGTGTGTGTGTGCGTGTTGATCACCTGCTTATTTCGTAATACTGCCAGCTCTCTTTGTTTCTTTAAACGTTGCGGATAGGCAACCGCTTACAGTACAGCTACAGATACGTTACCAATCAGATACCCTTAAACGATTTAATATAATTTTTTAATATTATATAAATCACAACAGTAAAGCAACAAACTTCTTCGTGTTTTGTAGCTTGCCGAGGGCTGTTTTAGCTGACGTGTAGTTATCTGGCAGCTACATGCTTCCATAATAACTCATTACTGTCTGGTTCCGCAGAAACATGTCCAGTAGTTAAATGTGTCCTATATTATCTTATACGGTGTCTGTACACTGTATCCGTCTAGCGGAGTTATGAAATGGTCGCGCCGTGCATTCTAAAAAGACTGATAGTAGGCTATATTTACAGCGTGTCCTCGCTACTAACACATACAGTGTTACGCATGTTCCAGTTTCCATATATGGAGAGTTCCGTTTTTGCTTGTGTAGACAATGTACCATATTCGCCGGGCCACCCGCCTTGCATTATTTCCGTCCCTATTTTGGCTATCGTAGAATTAAACGTGTCACGAACAAAGGCAGACCTACGACATCAATTAGTCGATAAGTCAAAACATAAAGTGGGGTTTACTAATAGCTAAGATACGGAGCTGGAGTGGAAAAAAACCCCGCAATATCCTCATAATGCTTTTAAATGGACATTGGCCTACTACGTACTGTTTTTAATGTAGGCCTGCGCTCCAGTGCTAGAGTGGTCGAACGTTCTGCCCGCAATGTAATCAATGGACATTCTACACACAAACATAAAAACTAAATGGGTACATTAAAATCTGGCCACACTGAAAGCATTATTTTACATTTTATTACAAAAAAATCACTGTGAAGTGTTTTAGATGTTAATCGGCTATTGTTTATGTATACTTTCGTATATTTAGGTGTCTAAAAACGAGTTGCCAACCGGACTTCTACGGCTATTTCAGGTGCTTGTTGTTTTATTCAGTATAACCCCAGAAGGGTTTTTTTTTATATTGGTGAAATTAAATGTCATTCAAATTGTGGCCAACCCCTGTTGTGATATGTCACAGAATTTATGTATTTATTTATTTCGAAAAAGTATGTATAGCCAAACATTAGGCAATATCAAGATCTGAAATCTCAGTTCCTGGTATTCAGTAGGCTAGGCATAATTAAAACTGTGATACTTTTAAGAGATGCATTTCATAACCAATAACTAAACCAGTATACATTTGGTTCTTGTTTTATGTTTCTCTTTGCTTTGTCTTTTGCCAATATGGTTTGAATATAATAAGATACAGATAAAAAACAATATCAATGTACTGCATGAAATGCTTGCTTAAAGTTAATTTTTCACAGATAAACATGATTTAGGCTATGCCCCCCATACCTTCATTTCAGTTGATTTATATGAAGTACATCTTTGTCTCAGAAAATGAATGACACTTGTTTAATGTGATCTGACAGAGGTAAATGGCAAACATTGACCATATATATTTCTTATAATTGTTTGGATTTGAGTTAAATATATTGAATATTTTTACATAAATTTTATTTCTGCAATACTTCAAAGTCTCAATAATGTCCTGGGTATGTTTGACCCAGGCTAACAGCTTTACAAGTTCTAATAAGTAAACAGAACACAAGGGGGAAAATATAATAATTAAAAAAATAATTCAGTATTTATTACTTACTAACTTACAAGAGAGACTAACTAGAACAGATTTGTGTGCATTGGAGTGACGGTCCTCTTTTCCCCTGTGTGTTTTCCCGTGTGTGTTTTCCCCTGTGTGTTTTCCCGTGTGTGTTTACCCCTGTGTGTTTTCCCGTGTGTGTTTTCCCCTGTGTGTTTTCCTGTGTGTGTTTTCCCGTGTGTGTTTACCGGTGAAGGTTCCTGGGTGGAGCTGCACTACAACAGCAGCGGCTCGGGGAGCCCGGGACAGGTGGTGGGTCAGGAGCAGCAGGTTCGCCCCACCGCCCCGGAGGGGGACATGGAGCAGATGCTTCTGGAAGCTCAGCACGAGTCCGGCAGGAGCAGCTCCAGAGGGAGCTCGCACTGCGACAGGTGAGTGTGACTCATGCGTTCTGTAATAGGTCAGTGTGACTGCTGTCAGGTGAGTGCTGTGACAGGTGAGTGTGGACAATCAGTGCTTCAGGGAATTATTTAAATTTTAATATGATACAGGACTCTCTAAAATAATTTAAGTTTTAAAAGTCACATACTGGGTCTGTCGGCATATTGGGCTAGTTGAGATATCCATATCGACCCGCACTCCAGTCCAGAAGGTGGCGATAACGCGCAACAAGTTGGTTTTTTAATGGCCACTAAACACCAGAAGAAGAAGAAAAGGATGTGTTTTGCTGCATTTAACATCCCGGAGCTCGTGCCAAAATAAAGAAACACAATAAAACCAAAAGGGCTTATGCTGGCATTTTCTAAACGATTTGGAGCATTGTGTCAGTGACCCGAGCCCTGAGGCCCCGGACTGCTAAATGGGGGGAAAGTGCCACGCGCGGTACATTTGAAATATTTTTTTGTTACACTCTAAAACCCAAAACCAGTTGTTAGTAATATTTTCAATCATACCTGTGTTTTTCTCCTCCAGTCCTCCAAGATCCCAGACTCCTTTGCAGCTTCAGAGAAGCTCAGAGGTGCACACTGGAGAAAAGAGCAGCTCACAGGTAAAGCAGGGGTTTTAGTTCACCATTGAGTATTGTAAGAATATTCTGTTCTGGAATATTGGTTTAGATGTACCATGGTCCTGATTTTACCTTCCATTTTACATTTACCTTTTCTTCACAAACACAGTTGCTCATTTAAATGTTGAAATAATGTAAATATTGCATCAAGGATAACTTGAAATTTGTTACTGTGAGATTACACTCTGTGCTCGTTTCAGTCTGAAGAAGATTTCTTGGAGAGAAGACAGGAAATTGACAATTTAATGAAGAGAAATGCTGACTGGATCTGGGACTGGTCCAGTCGCCCCGAAAACGCTCCGCCCAAGTTTGTACCACTCAAATCCTCTACCTTATTTCACAGATCACAAGACACACACGCTGACTGTGTGAATGAGGTGTTTAGTTATTCATTTTTTTCTCCACAAGATCAACAGAAAGGTATCAATAAAATGCATAGAAATCTTTTTACAAAGAGCTAAATGAGAGGAAAAAAACCCTTGACATTCAGAGGTTACATCTGCAAATTATAGAGAACATGCATGCACTTTTAAAAACAAATAGTTAACTATAATCTGCCACTGCAGACAGACAGGTCATGGATAAAGGCATAGATCCTGCTTCAATTTGCAATAGCTTGGTTCCAGAGACCAGCCTGTGTTCAGAGGAAACTTATTTTCCAGTTGAGCCACTTGTGAGCCTTGAGTTATTTCATCATGGTTTTCATATCTATAAATGAATTAGATATTTTGTGAATATTGTACCACTTTGGGATGACTTATTAAGCCTGCGTTCAAATATTTCACGTGCAAGTCTAATCAAAGCTTCAGATTCAGTTAACAAAGCCATTAAACACTTAAAAACGGAGAGCTACATTTTGCGTAACAATCACACAAGCAATACAAATGCCCGTACAGGACATATTTAATATTTCATTTAACCAAGTCAGTTTTCCCTTGATGTTTACATGTTATTTCCTGTCGAACGATGACTCATTTTTTAATCCGTGTAACACACACTGCAACGCTCACACTGTAACACACACTGTAATACACACTGCAATGCTCGCACTGTAACACACACTGCAACGCTCACACTGCAACACACACTGCAACGCTCGCACTGTAACACACACACTGTAACACACACTACAACGCTCACACTGTAACACACTGTAACACACACTGTGACGCTCACACTGTAACACACACTGCAACGCTCTTACTGTAACACACACTGTAACGCTCACACTGTAACACACACTGCAACGCTCGCACTGTAACACACACTGTAACACACACACTGTAACACTGTAACACTCTCTCCCACAGAGAGCTCCTCCTAAAGCACCCG
This sequence comes from Anguilla pacifica, assembly GCA_039654925.1. Taxonomy (NCBI): domain Eukaryota; kingdom Metazoa; phylum Chordata; class Actinopteri; order Anguilliformes; family Anguillidae; genus Anguilla; species Anguilla pacifica. The sequence goes on along the minus strand of CM077301.1, from coordinate 31,291,476 downwards.
AAACGTTCCGGAACGCTCAGCATACGGAACACCGGGATTATGAAGAAGGGCGGCGTCTTCTCGCCCGAGTTCCTGAAGGTGTTCCTCCCTTCTCTGCTCCTGTCCCACATACTGGCCGTGGGGCTCGGGTGAGTATGGGCTCTGCAGTCGCCTGAGTAAAACTACTGTTCGTTTAGCCTAGCGCACTGGATCCAGCAGCTGTAAACTGTGCGAATGTGCATATGCATGTTCTATTATGTACAGCCTAACCTGTGTACTATGTACTGCTGATGTAAAGTTTCTGAACACAAGAGGAGGAGGTTTGACACAATGCAATGGATAATATTTTCAAGTTCAGGTCTGCTTGGCAGCTAAACGGTCACACTGCTGATTGGTTAAAATGTGAATGCTGTTACTTGTGCAAGATGCATGGCGTATGGATGAGCTATACCAAACCCTCCTGTAGGGGGCAGTGTAAAGCTCAGTTCCCTTCCAGGCCAAACAAACAAAGATCCTTTATGAATAACTATAAAAAATATTATTTTTGACAGCATGGGGTCTTTAAGAATGCCATCATTGTTTGCTACTAAGCAGTTCTACCCCCTAATTAATGAATTGTTTATTATTATTAGTTTTGAAATGTGTACATTATATAACATGTTAAAAGGAAGAAACTGTTTATTTTTAAAAATTAAATGAGTATATTTGTTGTCTATTGAAAGCTATGTTTATTCATTTAAAACCTGATCAGAATGCTATAACCCTTGCCTTTTTTTTCTTTTCTCTCTCCAAGGATCTATATCGGAAGACGTCTGACCACCTCTGCCGCTACTTTCTGAAAACACACTGTGGGAACACAACTCGGAATTTATCGTCATGATAGGATACCCTGCACAACTCGCCATCCCATGATTCATTGCTCCGAGCCGAACAGGCTTGGTCATGTGACTTAGTGTCCAGGCTGTGGTTGGCCCCGCTGCCTGCTGTGTTAGTGTTGATTGGACTCGGGTCTCAAACCTGACAGTCCAGAAAAGCTCCGTTATATCCATGTTACTGCTATTGGACCAGCGGCCATTTCAGTTCAAAAACCTGCCTTCTACTGGACAGACTTTGCTTTGAAGTGCATTTTATAAGCTTATTGATTTAATAAGTACACTATACAGAAAATGCTGAGGTGTCACAAGAAAAGCATATTTCACACAGTGGTCCAACCACAGTATACTGCGGTTTTCAATAACAAACAAAACAGAGAGGAAACAGCTGCTAAGAAAAAAGGGAAATATTTTAGGGAAGGAAGGAGTTTCAGAAATCATAAAATGTGATGTTTTGCTGGAATAAGTTTTATTTGCTGTGGTTTTGCATATCGTGCTTTTACCTGGTTCTAGAGTAGAATTTAATCAAAGAACTGATCCATTTGCTAAATCCAAGTTGAAAAAGCTGATTCCATTTACAGTGGGTGTGCGTTCTGCCTGAAATTGCAATTCTGGTAATTGCATTGGGTATTATTATTATTATTATTATTATTATTATTATTATAAATATTATCATTACTACTGCAGGTACAGTTTTAATTTTGACTTGATCTAGCCCTTAGACAAGCCTGAAAATTAATATGGAAAGGCCTCAAATGCATGCAAGGGATCAGCAATTCTGATTATATAACAGAAAAAAATCAGTCATATAATCAGGACTTCCACAAGGAACTGAGAGAGTTTAAACGGTGAAATGAAGTGACCGGGGTGCCAGTAATGGAAGATGTCTTTTAAAATGTCTGAAGACAGCGTAGAACAGTTTCTCAGGTTGTGCCTAGCGGTGTGTGCTCTAAGAAACGTACCTTACTAATTCAGTGATTTTAATTAACAGATTGTGAGGAGCAACTGCATAACTTTTAACACTAAATGAAAACTAATTGCATGAGATCAATAACCTAGAATTGCAGCAATATAGCACTGTATTTTCTGGCTTTACAAATAATCATGAATACCCGTAAAAACAAATAATCCAAATATATTCATCCAGATTATTCTCCATAGAATCGTTCAAGATAAAATCCTGAGTAAAATATAATAAAATCCAGTGTATAAGAATGTGTACTGAATGAATCTTGTGGCTCCTTTGTTGAATGACTGAGCCAAACCAAGCATATGCACATTAGAAATGAAACAGCAAATACTGAAGATCATTCCAGGTGACAGTTCCCATTTCTAGTGTCCAAAACATTTCAGAAGGCCTGAAATCAATGATGTCATCCAGATTCAAGCTTCAAGTGCTTCTGTGGTCATACCGAGCCTTGGGTACCACACAACATTTGAATATTAGTTTGTCAGGAGTGCCCATTTGTCCTGATAATTTGGATTCTTGCAACGCGAATGTGTGTGTATGCACACTTCAGTACACACTTAATAATCGTTTGATAACTGATGGCCACTGAGTGTACAATTAAAATTAATCAAAGAATGCTACCTCGATAATGGAATGAATCATCACTGTTATGAGAGAGGGAGAGAGAAAGAAAGGCAGAGAGAGGGAATAATAAACTAATAAATGACAGAAGTAAGTTTTAACAGAAGTTAACTGAAGTGGGGGGGGGGGGGGGGGACAAATGGGAAAAGTTGGTAAGTTGTTCCTCACATTCAATATAGCCAGGGTAAATGCAAGGGTCAATACAAAAACTGAACTAAAAGGCAATTCAAAATATTTTGGATAGTTTCACAGTTGATTTCCTGTCTTCTCAAATGAAGTTTAGAATGTACTGTTCTACTACTCTACCTGTTTTCATACTGGGAGATTAGTTACAAATGTTCGCTGTTAATCATTCTCTGTCACTATGAATATTGACCAAAAATAGACCTGCTGCTGGGAATTACAAGTGTAAATTAATTATTAGAGGTAATTAGTCACGCATTGGAGAGAGGCACATCAGATCTTTGCGCTGTGAAACTGGTCCATTTCCCTTTCAAAATAAATACGTACTAATCATAACGAAAAACATTCTTAATTTTAGACTCTTGATAAAGCCAGACCAAATTTCACCAAATATCGAGACGGTTGACGTCTGCAACATGTATGCTGACTGTTTCCTGGTGAAAACAAAACGATGTTGAAGACAACGTTGCCTTAAAAAAACAAAAAACAATTCGTGTTTGATTATATTATCTGGCCTGCTGTTCTGGTGAAGATAGGGGGGATTTGTTAAAGATGATTACTGTAAAGGGCATTCACTGTTGTGTTGATTTTGAAATTATTATTATAATAATTATTATACTGATCAGTGTGCCCATTTTAGATTTGCTTGTTTAAATAGCAGAAAATGTGAAAAAATACTGTAAAAATTAAAATGTTTCACCAAAATGCAATTTCAGCCACTGTTATCCTTTCGTTTCTCATAATTAAGTCTTCAGATTCATGCCTTAACAACCTTAAGAAGCACACAGGAGATATGCAAACACAAACATATTAAAATGAGTCCCAGAGTAATCTAAAGGTCATTATCCCTACACAGTAATGGATCCCCTTGATTATGTTTTTAATTTTCTCACATGAGTATTCGGTGTGAACAACACTGTTCTGTATCACTGAGCTCAGTGGTGAAACAGCCCATGACAAGCCCTGAGCACAACTCTCCGCATGGTTACCCGCAACGGTTTGGAATGCAAAACAGTGACCTGTGTTTTTCCTAACAGTTAAGATTGGAGCTTTCAGGACTTCTGTCTCTTCCCCTGTTCTGTCCAGTTTATTAACCTCTATGGTACACCAAGCTACATGCTGCCTACTTCCTGTGGGATCTTTTCAGAGCCCCGAGCGGATGAGCCCACGCTCTCTTCTGAAGTGGCTGCTTCCTGTAACGTCAGAAACGGTCAGAGGAAAACGCTTCATGCGCAGCTTCAAGCAGACTGTGGGCATGTGATTGGCCGGTAGGGGTCGCTGGTGAGCACCGAGATGGTCATGTTCACCAACTGAATCCCTTCCTCTGTGGGTTACAACCAATTGCATGTCATCCAGTGGAGCTGCCAGTCACTGTCAGTTTAGATTCGATGCCTGACCATGGGGCCCATCCACACACTGGAACAGAGCCTTAACAGATACCAGACCATGGGGCCCATCCACACACTGGAACAGAGCCTTAACAGATACCAGACCATGGGGCCCAACCACACATTGGAACAGAGCCTTAACAGACACCAGACCATGGGGCCCATCCACACACTGGAACAGAGCCTTAACAGATAGGCTACCAGACCATGGGGCCCATCCACACACTGGAACAGAGCCTTAACAGACACCAGACCATGGGGCCCATGCACACACTGGAACAGAACCTTAACAGATACCAGACCATGGGGCCCATCCACACACTGGAACAGAGCCTTAATAGTACAAGTCATCCAGCCGCCTGTAGTTAAAACTCCATTTAATGCCCACCCCCTCCCCCACAAATCAGGTCAGCCTCAAACCTGAAATTAAGAAGTGCTAATTGAGATAAACACCATTAAAATTTATTTTAACTTTGGTCAAAATAAACAAGTGCATACATTTACACCATGTCGTTGTCATTATTCGACAGGAACGAGGTCGAACACTGTTCCACTGACCCAATGGTTCCTCGATTTAAAAATAGTCACAACCAGTAGACATTATCTTCTTTGTCCTTTCCCCCAAAATTTCAACATCAGCATCTGCCCCATACAATACTGCCCGAATGTGCACCCCGGGGAGGGGGGAATAAGGAAAAGGGGTGGGGGGGGGGGGGGGCACACGCCCTGTTTGTATTCCACAGAGTGCCGATGCCGTAATTCAGGTCTCCTTTTTTCCGAGCGAACGGTCGATCCCATTCGAAACTCCAGGAGGCCCTGGGCACTCAGTTCCGCTGAAAGTTCTTCGTAGCGTTGCGATCTCCCTTACCGCCCTTCGCAGAATCCGGGCTGGTGTTTTCGACAGACACGACCAGGTATAGCAGCGATCCGTTTTACTACAAGGTAAATCAGATTTTAAATTTTTTTTTTTTTTTTTTTTAAAAGAGCATTTAAAAATAATGCACATAAGGTACGGTATTTCCGAAAAATCATCTGTGTGCAACTCGGACATCGTCCATAGCTGTCAGAAAAAGAACAAAGTAAGCATTAAGGCTGCAGTTTCCCTTTATATACTTGGCTATTGCTTTCGGTTGTGGCACAGACCTACATCTCGTGTAGGGGTGCAGCACATAAATATCTCGAAATTAAGCATGGCCAGCAACCTGCTTTTGATGGTGTGACTGCAGCTTCAAGTAGTTCCTTATAAAATCTCCCAGATGCTACTGTAAAATCCCAACGGTCGACTTCGCCGCGGACGTCTCGATTCCGCGCGTGCGTAACGCGCCAAGTCGTTTCCTCTCAGCAATAGTCAGTTTCTCCTCAGCATGTAAAAACGAATGGAGTGTTTGTTACTTTTTATTAAGTTACACCAGACAGTGCGTTACGAAGGTAGTCAGTGTGTGTGAAAGTTACTGTGAACGACTAAGGGGGAAAATGGAGAGAAAGAATGATAAAAAAATGAACACTGTCCACTGGCCGAAGACGACTGGAAAGCGCCCCAGAAATAAAAAGGTTTTGGCCGTCAAAAATGCGGCAGTGGAGGAATGTTAACATGCGTTGTTCGGATAAATTTCCGCGTTCTATTTTAGGCCCAGGGCTATTCCCACAAGGAGGCGGTTGACAAGGACGTTGTTCCTTAGGGGTCCCGCAATTTGGCGATTCGTTTGAAAAATAAAAGACTCAAAATTAAACTCTAGACTCTTGAGCGTGATTTCAAGTGCTGCCCATCAACTCTGATTGGGTGGGGCCCTCTCCGGACTTCTCTGCTTTCCTTCCCAATGAAGGCTTGGAGGAGAAAGAGGGGAAAAAAAAAAAAAAAAAAACTTGGCCAACTTTCTCCTTGACTTTACGAGATGAGTGCATCAAAAATTCTTCACTAGGAGGATAAGAAGGCCATTCCTCTTACAAATAAACAACCAGGCTTAACTAGGCAAGAATGAGACTCCACCCTCTTGCCCAATCAAAATGGAAAAAAAAAGAACGTTTTTGTTGTTTGTTGTTTAGTTGATTTTGTCCTGGAATATATACAGGTTGTTGGTGGCTGCCACGGCGATGATGTTGTCGTTGGGGTGCCAGGCGGTGTGCAGGATCTTCCTGTTGAAGTCCAGGCTGTCCACGCTGATCTCGTCCTTCTTGCGCTTGCCGCTGGCGCACACCCTGCGCGGTTTGAGCGCCGCGCGCGGCTTGCTGCTCTCGCGGCACGCCTCCAGGGTCACGTCCTTCCTGCTGCTCCGCTCGAACATCCGGAAGAAGTTGTTGTAGGAGCCGGTCATGATGGCGCTGCAAGAGGCCAGACAGAGATGGAGAGGATTATTATCTCCCCCGGTCCTTCCTTGTTCCTTACCTTCTCCCCGGTCCTTCCTCACCTTCCCCCCCGGTCCTTCCTCACCTTCCCCCTGGTCCTTCCCCACCTCCCCCTCGGTCCTTCCTCACTGCCCCTGCTTCTTCCTCACTTCCCCCGGTCCTTCCTCACCTCCCCCTGGTCATTCCTCACCTCCCCCTCGGTCCTTCCTCACCTCCCCCTGGTCATTCCTCACCTCCCCCTCGGTCCTTCATCACCTACCCCCCTGGTCCTTCCTCACTTCCCCCGGTCCTTCCTCACCTTCCCCCCGGTCCTTCCTCACTTCCCCCTAGTCCTTCCTCACTTCCCCCCTGGTCCTTCCTCACTTCCCCCCTGGTCCTACCTCACCTTCCCCCCGGTCCTTCCTCACCATCCCCTCGCAACCATAACCTACTTTCACACACTTTCCGCCCTGCTGTACAGGCAACACCACATACAGTCTTAGCGGAAAAGGAAAAAAGTCGGCCATCTGAGAGTGAAACAGTGAATCTGTAATCATAACCCAGGGAAGCTTTCGGTATGAGTCCCTTTGTACGGAAAGTGAGTAGACGCTTCAGTGAAGACGCTCGTCCCCAGGGCTGCTTCTCAGATGGCAGGGTCTTACCTGTCTGTTCCATTCCAGCAGCACTCGAACTTGTCAAAAATGCAGTCGTTTTCGTACAAGGAGCACAGCTTGCTTCGAAGGTACTCATGCACCTGGAACAAAAGAAACCAGAGGCTACAGGTTACCCTTCTCGTCCAGGAATTTACAGCTGTTAGGGCATGAACAAGTTATTAACTCTGATGACCACATCCATTGCAGTTACTGTACCATAACATTACCTTGAACAAAGCAATTAGGCTACAGGAAGTGATGTCAGTGCAGTACAGCAGGGATTGCACCACTGCACTGGTAGAAAAGAGATCCAGAACTTCCAGGATAAGCTGTCCAGTAGTGCACAAGCAAATACCAAGCAGGTCATTTTCAATGATGGTAATATTTTTCAATGCCAGAGGAAGCGAAGAAAGCACATGTATTGCCTATAGGGGGAATAGCAGCAATAGCAGGAGCCAGGTAGGCTCTACTGCAACAGGTTACTACATAGGACAAAAGGCTCTCAGTCCTATTGCGCAAAGTTACTTTTGTGCACATGTTGAATATTCAACATTGCACAAACTAGTGACTGCACTTCATTAAAATAAAATAATAATTGTTTACCACATAATTTTACCTTGAAATGCAAATGTCACCAACACACTGAGTTTTGTTCAAAAATGAAATATCTATAAAGAAAGGAGAAGTAACAAATTTTGCCCCCACCTCATCGACAGCAGCCAACATTTTCTCAAGCTTTTTATTTTACACAGAATTATCCTATACATATTCAACCAGGTTTTATTTTTATCGTAATGACACATCTCATTAATGTCAACACAAAACAAGGTCCAATAGTTGATAAGGACCTTAACCATGACTGAGTCTCATATGTACTCAATAACTGAGTAAAATCTTCTAAAAAATGAGAACCTTTACACCAGAGTTTCTCAAACTTTTTTTCCGATGTGACCCCAAATGAACGTTCACAAATAATGTGACCCCAGCACCCCACCCACACATACAGCTCATGCCTAACAGCACCGTTTCACCGTGACGATATTGGCGATATTCCACGGCCTCTCGTGCCTTTTTGCTCTCTTATAGTTGGGTTGTTGTGAAGTTAGACAAGTAATAGTCTACATTATCATATTTTAAAGAGACAAAAAATTGAAATTTTTCAGGCCACCTCACATGGGGTCGCAACACACAGTCTGGGAACCCCTGCTAGACACTATTTGTAACCAAAGAAAAGGTCAACAAGGTGTTTTTTTCCCCCCCGTTCTAAGGGGAAGGAGCCGGGTACCTGGTACGTCTCCACCGGCCTGTTCTCCATGTTCAGGTCCCACACTTTGACGGACAGGTAGTCCCTGGTCATCATGTAGCGGCCGCTGTGGCTGAACGTGACGTCCGAGATGGAGGAGATGATCTCGGAGAAGAACGACCGGCTGCTCGGGTCCTCCGGCTCCTCGAAGACTGGGAAGGCAGAGCGAACGTCACGCGAGACGAAGCGTAACAACGCCGCGTAACCGCTACACGGCCAGAGTTCACGTTCATTGAGCGGCCTTATGAAGCTCCGCCCAAGCTCTGTGAAGGCAAATCATTAGCAGATTCCCAGAAATCGCAGAATCCCAGTGCATGTTTTTAATGGTGTACACAGCTTACGGTCAATCATCTAAAAAGAACAACAAAGATGGTGCTGCACCCAAAGAAAGGCTATGGCTTATTCCAAGTGAAAGACTCATGTGACAAAGGTGACCCTTATAAACAACCCATACAGGGACCTCTGCGATCCAACTTCCATATAAACACTGCCTGTAACATGAGGGATCAAACCCCCTTACTGACTGTAGATCTACTTCTAAATTCACAAGCTTATACATGAAATAGAAAATGGCAGAAAAAAGAACACAAAAATAAATACAGCATTTTACAGCACAGCAACAACTCTGCTGTAGAAGCAAATATTTCTTAGAAGCTTTCTCTTATGAGCCTAAACTAGGGGTGTCAAACTAAACCCCAAGAGGGCAGCAATGTCTCGGGGTTTTTGCTGTTTCCATTCAATCAGCTGCCAATTTAGGCTCTGAGAACGAGGTGTGTGGACTCCTCAGTCAATCATAGACTTAAATGAACCACTGGTGTCTAGAACTCACCAGAAACCTGCATTCCCTATGGCCCTCCAGGACCGGAGTTTGACGCCCGTGAGCTAAATGGAATGCATGCCTTTGAGCTAAACAGAAAGCGTGACTGTGAGCTAAGCAGAAAGCCTGTGAGCTAAACGGAAAGCCTGTGAGCTAAGCAGAAAGCCTGTGAGCTAAACAGAAAGCCTGTGAGCTAAACAGAAAGCCTGTGAGCTAAACAGAAAGCGTGTGAGCTAAACAGAAAGTGTGTCTGTGAGCGTGTCTGAGCTAAACAGAAAGCGTGTCTGAGCTAAATGGAAAGCGTGTCTGTGAGCTAAGCAGAAAGCGTGTGCGTAAACGCCGTCCCCCGCTTACACTTGGTGTGGCGGTCGCAGAGCGCGGCGGCGCGCGTGTCGCACAGCCGGATGGAGCCCTTGCTGCTGCTGTAGACAAAGGTGTTGCACTGGTGCGGGTGGCACTCGGCCGCCGTGATCACCTCCGTCAGCTCCTCCATGTTGGCCGGCTTTATGTCCACGATGTCTGAGAGGGCGCTGTGAAGGAACGGTCAGCGGCCACGGTGACATCACTGAGACAGCCGTACACGAACCACAGAGGTTAGCAAAACCCTCATGAGTCAGACTCATAAGACCAATGACCAATGAGCAAATTATGATGCTTTTTTTTTTTTTTAAAGGAAAAGGATACTGAAACTTCTGTCCGTGATTTCTAGGTGCCACAGGTTTATTCTCAGGTCGTCTGCGGACAGGTAGGTTTCTAGGTCGCTGTTCACGGAGATGGAATTGATGTGGTACGTGTGCGCGTTGGCGAATATTCTCCGCGGGCTCGCCTCCACCATGAGGTCCATCGGCTTCAGCACCGGAACCTGCCGGGATTCACAGGCGGTGAGAATCGGCCGGGAAAATTCACACTCGCAGCGCGCAAGCAGAGGCACGCAGCACAAGCCTGTGCGGACACGTTTATCAGAAGCACAAAATCACTCCCATTACATTACAGGCATTCAGCAGACGCTCTTATCCAGAGCGACTTACACAACTTTCTACATAGCATTTGCACTGCATGCATTAATACAGCTGGATATATACTGAAGCAATGCAGGTTAAGGACCTTGCTCAATGGTACAACAGCAGTGTCCTACCGGGGAACCAAACCTGTGACCTCCTTACCCATTATAACTACACTGCCGCCCAATACTACACTGCCGCCCAAACTCCCCAGGATAAGAGTACAGGCGTAAGAATACGTGAAACAAACCCGTAGTGACGTAAGTGGAAAAGGGTCCCGCGGCCTTCCCCCTTCGTCTTTCAGATTGTATCCCTCCGCTCGTTTGTCCCTTTCGCCGATTTTCCACAGTTTAATAGTTTTATCTGTGAGAAAAGCAGGGAATCTCAGCGCCGTGAAATCATGCACTAATTTTTCAAAGCAAGTCTCTGAACGCTTGCGCACATAAATGGGACACACTGCAGACAGACAAATGAATGGTATTGTAAGAGCTTATGAAAAGGGGTAATTACCGTTTGTTGAGAGGAGGAAGTGAGCAGCATTCTGTTGGGGCAACCACCTGATTTTGTTGATTTTTTCCTCAATTTCTAAACTTTTCAAATAGTCAAACTCAGGTTCGTGACTCTGAAAAGTGCTGTAAACGTTGTACTCTCCTCTTGAATGAGGCCGATTTTTACACTGAGAAAAGGAGGGGGAAACGTGTTATATTAGCAGTGTTATACTGAGAATATGACACTGCAGAATCTTACGGTAAGGAAGATTATCCTTTGAGCAAGATAAATTACTGCACAACACCACTGGAGAATGCCTGCACAGGCTGGGTTGACTGGGTTGAATGCCTGAACAGGCTGGGTTGACTGGTTTGAATGCCTGGACAGGCTGGGTTGACTGGGCTGAATGCCTGGACAGGCTGGGTTGACTGGGCTGAATTTATAGACAGGCTGGACTGACTGGGTTGAATGCCTGGACAGGCTGGGTTGACTGGGTTGAATGCCTGGACAGGCTGGGTTGACTGGGCTGAATGCCTGGACAGGCTGGGTTGACTGGGCTGAATTTATAAACAGGCTGGGTTGACTGGGTTAAATGTCTGGACAGGCTGGGTTGAATGCCTGGGCAGGCTGGGTTGACTGGGTTAAATGTTTGGACAGGCTGGGTTGAATGCCTGGGCAGGCTGGGTTGAATGTGGCAGACAGACAGTGGAAGCTCACCTCCTGTTCCCGCTGAAATATGACTACTCTGCCTCCCTTGTCTCCTGTCGCTAGGAGGTCCCCAGAATAGTTGAATTCAACGGTCGATATAATGTCAGCTGGAAGAAATAACACATATTTGCACTTAGTTTCCACCTTTACTGCTTGACAAAAGGCCTACTCTTCATGGAACTACCATTTGTACAGGTAGGCAGGTATCATTTCCAAAATGACTCACTGTCCCCCAAAATCAGTCAATGTACGTTCAAAAGAAACTATTTAAACCAAAATAAATACTATACAGTCTTAACAGCAATTCCAGTTGTCATTATTATAATAATAATAATAATAATAATAACAATAATAACAATAATAACAATATTTACAAGTGACACATTTGTATACTGAAATAACTTTTTTAAACTACCACTGAACAAAGCACAGAAATACTGCCTACTTGAAAAGATTTCAAACAATTTATTACCTGGAACAGAGGACTATTTACATGTTACCATGCATGGGTAAAAACTCCCCTTGCTTTTATATGCCAGGTCTAACTCAACAGACCACAGCAGACCTAGCAGAAAAGCGTTACTCCGAAGCGCTAGGAAATCATTCTGAGAACGCCAGCCTGTGCATGTTCTGAACACTCACGCGTTAAGCATCATTAACACTTATTAAAACAGTCTGTTCAAGGGCTACGGGGACAAGTCCCGAAAGGACCTGTTCTCGTCTGGGGTCTGAGAGGTTTGTTTGTGTTTTGAATATAATCAGAATAATTCATGAAGCAATTATCAGAGCAAAATTAAAACAACCCAGAGATAATTGAGAAGCATTTCCTGTCCCAAACTAATTAAAGTACTTAGTTTAAATATTCAAAAAAAAAAAAAAAGAGTCAAGAGACTGGAAAATTCTAATGCATTCATATGACCATATATTAACTTATTCTTGCATTTAAACTTTGACAAAACAAAACACATAACACACCTGTGATGCTGAGTCTCTGATTTGTTATACAGCATTCAGCTCAACATTCAACAGCCTGGCCAAGTACAGCCCCACTGTACTTACAGAACAAAATCCTGCATTTACAGAAATCTGAAAATCATGACACTTTGCTATTTTTATTTAAAACTGGTCACATACTCTAGCAGGTTTGGTAACTCACTGTTCTAGTAAACTCGGGAAATGCCTGAACACTTACATTTGCTTTGTGTCATTAATGTGCCCACAGAAAGGCAAGCCAAATGGTGCTAATCACGGTAAAAAAAATACCAAGATCTGAATACTGTCAGTAGCACATCCATCTGAGCCATGCGATAACCGCTTTATCAATTCATTAATAACAATTAACAATAAAAATCTCACAACCAAAAAATAATAACTATTCGTTAACTGTGGCATTAATTTTTTTTTTTAATTTTTTTTTTTTTACATTATTTTTAAAACGATCGAAATAAGATTAGACTTAGGTTATCGGTCAATTCGTGTCGATCATATCACTGGAACGAACTGTTGCCCTTTTGCTAAACCATTCCTGAAGCCTACTTATTAGCCAGCGATACATTCTCATTGGCTTTAGAAAAATAAATGGATCAAAATAAAAAAATAACTGGAAACATTGACATAGGGAAAGGTTTTATCTGACATCGATTCATTTCTGTGTGAAGTCTCAATTTTACCCAAGACTGTAAAAAAGAACCAGTTAAGAAAAAAGTAATGAATGTTTGTTGTTGAATTAGCAGATGAAGCCAGTACCTGCATCATGAGTCATGACCATTCTGGAGGTAGGAAGCACAATGCCAAAAACAAGCTTTCGCTATTTCACTCCAAATATACGCTAAGGTTACTCAGCTTGTAAGTGACGCTAGACATTTAATTTCCTTTTAAATGTCTCTAAACATTACAACCGGTTTATGTGGGCGAGTCAGCACAGTTAGCCTAACGTTAGTTAGCACATCTATCATAACGTGCTAGCAAGTATACATCCACTGCACAGTAATAAATCAATCGTAAAAACGTCTCAGACTATTACAAAGCAAGCCCACCAAAATCAAATTAATAATGCAAATTGATAGTAAGCTGAACTATCAAACAGGTCTGGTAATAACGTTATGCCCTGCAAATCCTTCACATCTAACTTTCATCTTGGGCGCGATACATAGACGTCACTGGGATATCCGCAAGCCTGCTAGTTAGCACTAGCTAAGTTTAAATTAACTTCACAGATTCTGTGCACACAGCAAGAAGTTAAAGCAGGCAAAGGCAGTGTGGTACACCAAGAAATAATACTCTTCATAGAGATGAGGACTTTTTGGATAGGGTAACGTTAGCTCGAAAACTGGCTAGCTATCAAAGCATCTGAGTTAGCTGCTAAATAGCTTAGCTATACTTAACAAACAAGCGGCTTCTTATTACTCAGCTAAGTAGCGACAGAAAAACTGGGCTATTATGAAGTTTAACCGGACCTCTGTTACAAACAGACATCTATGATAAACAGCAGGCGTTTTAGAAACCACACTTAATTATGCTAACATGCTAGCTTCGGCTAGGTTACTAAATTCCAGAATACTGTCAACGCTGTCATTCCGTACCCCGGAAAACGCACACACACTACATTACCTTCCGCCACATCTTCGTCAATTGCACCTTTCACTTGGGAAAAACACCACTGAAAGTCATTCCCACCTCCGACCCCTGCAACATAAAGTATCATGCATGAGTATATCTGATATTTTAGTGCTGTTTGTTTCCTTTAGTTAAACTACAACTTGCAGTTCAGCTAGGCCGCGCTTCAAGTATAGGGCCCTTCCAGTCTAATAAAGTTTCCGTACCAGCCATCTCTTCTTCCTGTGTGCAACAGATCTAGCGTCACCGGAGGGCTATCTCCCAACTTAATTTGTGTAGTTGCTTTCGCGTTGTAAAGCAGTAGAAGGAACATGCAAAGAGGTTTAAGAGCGGACAATCACAGTCCGAGCCATTGCAAACCCCCGTGATTTTTTTCCTCCAAAATGGCGCACATTGCCATTCGACATGACGCGATGACGTCATTTAATATATCCTTTTAAAAAAGGTTGCTTCAAATGAGGCATTCCCGGAGGAGGAGGCGTGAGAAAAGTCACGATGCACGGAATGGGGACCGTACCAAGCGCGAGACTGTGGAAAGCATTACAGACGGTACTACATGCATCTGAGTACATCTGGATAACTATTACGATATTAATTTTGTAAAACCATACCAGTTTAGATACTTTAATTATTTGTACGCAGTATGCGTGCACTGTGTCTGTATATAGAAAGGTCCCATTTGGCATGATTTCCAACCACTTTTTCAAACCACTGTTTTTTTTCAAGCATCCGAAGTTTCCCAAATCAACAAAAAAGACCGGTTACTTTATATTAACGACCTCCTGTCTTAAACCTGTCAAAAGTGAATTTCCCAAGTTGTAGTCTTGTTGCAACAGAAAAGACTGTTAAGTATTTTTTTCTACATTAATCAGTTTTACATATTTTTGAAAGCATTCTAACTGCATGGTGGGAACATGACAGACAGGTATCAAGAGGCCCAGTACAGCAAAGCTATTAGTAGTGCTCAGTTCAATTAACTGACAATGAGTCCAAGGGGATATCTTCCTGATTCACCGTGAGTGGCATAATTTTTTTTCTTAAACTCCACATCTGTGTACATGGACGTACACAGACAAAGGTTGGTGGAAGCCAATAGATCTAAAGAATATATAAATGTGAGTTCTGCCTCACAGAAATGGATAATTACTGACTTGTGGGGGAAGCATGTCAGAGCCATATTTTTAGCCAAATAAGTAGGATAGGTTAGAATAAGATAGGTAATCTGAGGTTTCTATGATTTAATATATTCTAGATATCTTCCAAGTCCAATTGCCCACACTCAATAATGAAACACACGCACACACACACACACACACACACAAGTGTGCGTGCGTGCGTGTGTTTCATCCATCCGATATCAATACCCTTAGCCTGGGCAGGGTCACGGGGGATGCTAGAGCCTATCCCAGCGTGCATTGAGCGAGAGACAGGAATACACCTGGCAATCTATCACCAATCTATTGCCATTCACACACTCATACCTATGGGCAATTTAGAGGCTCCAGTTAGCCCACCTGCATGTCTTTGGACTGCGGGAGGAAACCAGAGTACCCGGAGGAAACCCACGCCCACACGGAGAGAATTCAGGAAACTTCTTGCTGTGAGGCGACAGTGCTAACCACTGTACCGTGCCACCCTGGCCTTTAACATAACAATGAATATATATGAAAAATCTCAGGGCTGGAACAAACAATAAACACATCTGTTTACGATAAGGTGAAAACCTGGTACTGGTGAGAGATTTTACTGGCACTGCAGTAGTGCCATTTGCCTGACCCCTAATTCAACTGCCCTACAGACAGTGATTAATCATTCTCGCCTGGGTCATGTCATCCATTCACAAAATTAAGGCAATGGAGAATTTCGAGTTTTAGGGAGGTATGAGGTTGTTGTCAGAACTTAATGATATCCAGCAGGTGGCAGTATTATTCAACTAAAATTCTAATTGGATGGGGGAAGAAAAAAATAAAGATGGTGAAAGTTATGAATCACCGGACACATCTGCCAGTGTCAAAGCTGAAGATACAGAACCAAACAATAATTTTAATATTCACACACCTGTGATTTTGCCCAAAAACGAAGACCGTGATTGATTGGGTGAACGGCTGTATGTGTCACGGCTGTAACGCCCAGCTCTTCTACTAACCCTGTCTCCCTCTCTCCTCCCTAGTGTCTCTCCCTCTGGTGTTCTACCCAGGTGTATAATTTCTAAATTAATGCAATGATTGATTAATTGATTGTTTGATTGTTTCCCTCAGGTGCTGTCCTCTCTCCCTGTGTGTCACCGGCTGTCTGCAATCAGTCATTACCCCCTTTTTTGTATTTAGGTCTGTTTCCCCCATTCAGTCATTGCTTCGTTGTCAGTCTGCCTAGTCTGTTTTCTTCTGAGCCAGTCGTAGTTAAACTTCTGCCTGTCTGTTTTTGTTTAGAGTAAGCCAGAGAACTCTTTCTCAGTGATCCTCTGTACCTGCCTGCCTTCTGCTGTTGTACAATAAATACCCCTGATTTGGGTTTACGCTTTATCTGCATCCTGCCAGTTTTTTCTGCACTTGGATCCACACCTGTCAGCCTGCTTACAGTATGTTATTAAGACATTTAGCCAGAGATACAGTATGTTGCAGGTGAGGCAGTGAGTATTGTGAATTAAATAAGGTTCATGTGGAAAAACTGCAAATGAAAGAACAGCTAGGGAATCATCATGGCCAATGTACTTTGAATATTAATCATATGTATTACACTAGTAGATCAATGTATTTAGTTCACAGCAAAGCATTCTTAACTTCAAGGCATTCTTTCCTTTCAAAAACATTTGTATGCACATGATTATGCCCTCGGGATTATCTGTAAATCTCCTAGTTTGTATTCAACATTATGTAATATCAGGATTAGCCACTGGGTGGCAGTGAATGTCAACAATAACATCGACAGAGAGCGAGAGAGAGAGTGCACATAGGATAGGCCTATATTTGTCTGTACATCGTTTGTCTGTATTCATGTTTATGTGTTCCTGTGAATATGTTTGTTTCTTTGTATATGTTTGTGCTTTGGCAATATAAAAAATATCTTGTCATGCCAATGAAATATTTTGAATTTGAATTTGACAAAGAAAGAGAGAGAGATCAGGACTTACTATTTTACATTTATACAAGTACAAGTCTCTTTCATTTCAAGTACATTTGTCAACTGGTGCACACTTTAAGATTGACTGTGAAGTTACATGTAGTTAAACTCTATGATTTCCACTTTTCACATTTATTCCCTACTTCTGGTCATGAGCTAAAATACATCTGTATACTAAATGGCCACTGTCATTGGCAGACTGGTATTACTGTAAACCAAATTCATGAAATATTACTGAGAGCTACTGAGTAGATCTTGACAGCATACTCTTTCTTAAATTGACATAATGATAAGAGAGCAAGAGCAAGAAATAATAACAGTATTTACACTAAAAAAACATCCATTGTTATAGGCTGCAAGTTATTTTTTTTTCTTTTCTTTTTTTAAAAGAACTTCTCCCAGAATGAAAGCTCAAATAAGAATCAGTTCACAGCAATAGAACACTTCCAGTTCCTTTAAGATGTTGGCATTCTCTCCCTGGTCTGCTGTGAGCTATTGGGTCTGGACTGATCTGATTGGTGTAAAGCTGGTTTCACATATTATTCTCAGCTCCAGGCCCCTGTGTCTACACTGGGTATTACTGTAGTTCCTGACCTTTAGCTCTGGCAGCGCAGGACTGTGATGTGATGTAGCACCAACGTGCGCGTCCATACGTGAAAGAGCACAGGCGGGGTGCGATGCGGGTGCGATATCCCTGTCGATGACCGGTGCCGATCCCGCTTTGCAACCAAACGAACCTGCAGGCGGTTATGACCTGAAAACCATGAGTGTGGCATCCATGGCAATGTGTAGGGTACAGGCTGGTGAAGTAAACCAGCTTGGATACAACCCCCGAACCCCCCCTCCGTCATACTCACATCAAACCATTATTAATGTGTCGTTATCAGGTGCTATTTCTGCCTAGCATGGGCGACCAGGGAGGCCTTTTTATCTTTTGTCTTGCATATTTGTGTTTGTATTACATATTTGATTCATTGTTTTTTCTTTATTTAGATTTTCCTCTCTCTAGAGAAAAAGTGAAGTCCCTGGTTGTGCAGAGATTAGGGAACCGGGTATATAACAGCTCTCAGATGGGACACTGTCACTGTAGTCTGGAGAAAGGGACCTAGCCTGCATTGTTTCCGTAACAAATATCCAGCTGTATAAATGGATTGCAATAATAATAATAATAATAATAATAATAATAATAATAATAATAATAATAATGTCAGTTGTCTAAGTCAGTTTGGGTATTTACTAAATGCTTTAATGTAAATTTAAGTTTTATAAATAATAATTTTATTTATTGTTCATGTATTTGCCACAAATAACTGACTGACAAGGCCATTGCAGCATTACGCATTGCATGTACATCACTGGGACCAAGAGAATGTAAGTGCATCATGGCACGTGAAACAGTGACTGAACATGAAGCTGAAGAAACACAGCAAAAATATAATCATGCACCTACAGCAGTAACATTGCACATGTATAATGATTGTCCGCATTAACAACTCATTTGCACCATGGTGTTCATATAAAGCCTTGCAATGGGCCAGAGATGAGACCATTGTGTGATCATACTGGCTTACTCCCTTTGCACATAAGGATGATTTAGAACAACAGCATTCGCATGTGATTGGTTTGCCCTGGGGGTTGGACCGATAAAAGTAATGGGGAATTGTTTAAAGACACTATTGTCGTTCAAGAATACTCGAGTTTTCAGTCAGCGGAGAATAGTTCAGGCTACTACTACTGTGGAAAAGAAGTAGGGTCATGAGTTTGTTCATGCTCGGTGGTCATATTCTTGGTCATGGTATCTTTATAAACATATCACAGTAACACAATTACGTGAGACTTAATGAAAAAAAGTTTACTGCAAACTGGTGCCATTTGTCAGTTTTCATACTTGCTGCATATGTCTGAGTGTAATGAATGATTTCTGTGGAATGTCATGCACGTTAGTTTTGTGCACAGCCGCAAATACAACCTATAAAATTTAAAGATTACATCAATTCTTTTTCATATTTCAAGAACGCGGAATTTTACTGTTGTCTGGAGGAACGGAAATGCTTTTGAAACCGCTGAATGCAATAAACAGAGTTGCGTTGAAAAAGTTTAAAGGTCTTAATATACTGCCTCGCCTTCGGTTTGAATATTTCATATTGCAGACATCTAGATGTCTAGAGTTCTCAATGACTCCTACAGAACAGCCAGGGTCTATCATTCATCTTTCCGTGGCAAATGCTGACTGTTCTTATCTCGCCTTTCTCAAAGTTGTTATTATCAATTTCGAGCAGAGGCACCGTGCTTATTCGACCTATGTCTTTATGTCTGGGTTATCCCAGTGCAGGCTTGAAAATTCATTGTCTTTCGCCGTTCTTCCAATTGACTGAACCGTACACAGTTAATTCATATTTAATACGCTCTCATAAAAGAGTTAGCTTTTTATTTTAATTATCGTTTTTTTTCTCTCAACTGCACGGAACGGCGAAATAAATAAATAAATGACTAAATCGACAGATGTTCCGAGTCCTCGAGTTCAATCAAAGCCGCACAATCTCAGCCAAAACCATCTCAGTGAAAAAAACAAGAACCCTTCCCCGATTAAGCGGGCGCATCAAGACGAAAATGCATTTTCTGAGCCGCAGTGGTAGCGCAGGAAGCCAGATCTTACAGCCAGGGATCTGTCGCCAAGCCAAGTGACACCGACAATTACATCCCGCTGGATATGCAGCAGGAAACATCTCTGCCCCTCTAGACCTCGCTGGAGCAGTTTGTGTCGAAGCTTTATTAAGTTCCACGGCTAGCTGTCTTATCCCCCCGCAGGGAGAGCGCATCTTTTCACTGTTTACCACTTGTTAGTGTGCTAGCAATGCCACTCTCAGGAGCTCTGCTAGCTCTCTCACACCTAAAATGACACATAAAAACCATCGCCGAGGTCCGACTGCAAAAATCCAACACCTTATCATTTCTTAATGTCTGTTAGCACGCAGATAGTGAGCATCGATTGAGTTGACAATCTTGCACATCTGAAAATACTGTATACATTATGTAACTGACTATTGATTGTAAGGTGCTGGGCAATTGGAGCTGTGGTGTGGTTCACCCTGTTGAGGTACTGTCCCACGGCCTGGGGACACACCCAGACCGGGCCTGCTCCAGACTGTAGCCAGCACCCCAGGGGGCAGAGCATAATCGACTTCCTGGTTCTGTTTCTTGGGGCAACAGAGAATCAGGTGACCATGTTATAATGTTATAAGAATAACCCAATAACCCATGTTCAGTTGGATTCAGGTCAGATGATTGAGCCAGCCAAGATCATTCCACTTTTTGTTTCCGAAAAACTCCTTGGTTGCTTTAAGCAGTATGTATGGAGTCATGGTCCTGCGTTAAGAAGAGTCAATGTCCAATGAGCTTGGAGGCATTAGGTTGGATCTGAGAAGATGTTTCTGTACACTTCAAAATTCATCCTGCTGCCGCCAGCGGTCACGTCATCCATGCAGACAACTAAGCTGGTTCCTGGGGCAGCCAGGGGCTTCGGAGTGAGTTTGGCATTAAGGGGGAAACATTTTCTCCCCAGCCCCTACCCCCGCCCATCCCCACAATAAATATTACAGTTAGTGGAAAAGTTCATTGGTTTCCCCAGAGCCAGCTATGGGTAGTAAAGACGCAGACATATGCTAGCCTCATCCATTCTCACCGACAAGAGCTGCTGGAACATTTGAATATGTAACAAAGTGCTAAACGTGACTTCATTCATTTAAGCCACATTAATTTGTCCCAAACATGGGAATATGAAGAATGAAACGGGGGGACTATGGACAAAAAATGTTGTAATTTCAACATAAAGAAACCAAAATGTTTAAAAAACACCCTTTAATAAAAAATAAAACCCGAGAATCTGCACTTCAACCACATGCAAATTGTATGAATGCAGATCTTACATTGTGGAGTACAGAGACAAATCAAGAAAATATACGTTTTTGTCCAAAACATTATGGAGCTCACTATATATGTGTGTGTATATGTATATACATATAGTGATGATGAACCTCTGTATAGATCTTTCATAAGGAGACAGCTCATTCATGCAACAGCATGTTGCCGCTGTTTTCCTCCTGTCGAGTCAGTGCAGTATTTCCTCCATCAGGGCATTCAGACTCATTATTGTTGCCACTGGACTAAAATACCTGAAGTGGAACAGAGCCATTTTTCTGCCCCTTTCAGAATTGCTTTAAAATGCCAAAATCATGTCACTGCGCCCATACCAAGCAGACTCTGTGATTTCTGTGAATGGCGAGGACATTTCACAGCAGTTATGTGTCCTTGCAAGATTTCTCTATTTTGACAGACTGTAATGTGCAGTGAAGAGAGTGCTCCGGGTCCTGGGCTGGTTTGAGATGTAGTTGTGTGGTCATGTGACCCCAGGCTTTCGTGTTCAGTGAGCGTTGATGTAATCAGCCAATCGGTCCGCCCCGTCGGTCCGTCTCCCTCGACGACGGATGACAGCGGCGATTTAACTTGCAGAAGCTCTTTCACCATCGCCTCGGTGTGACCCAAGCGGCTCTTCTCTTTCTCCAAAATTACCTTGTGGCTTTTCCAGCAGCATCTGAGGACCACTCTCCTGCAATTTTATGGAAAAGGGAGAGAAAAATGAGGGCAGTCAGAGAATGCACAAAATAAAGTCGAAATAAGCCGTTGTCTGCAAACATACGCGTAGATGTGCGCATACATACATTTAATTAAAGACTAAAAGTTATTCTTAAATTATGTATCTTCATTGAACCGTATCAACAATTTAACAATTTTGTATTTCTGGAAGGAATTTTAACAGAAAAATTTACATTTGCACAGCCGAGTGGAAAACAAAAATGGAAACATAATTTAATTGCGAGGAGGGCCACCATGTGTGGCCGGGATATGCTCAACCTGTCGGTGTCTAACATTATTGTGGAGGAACATCAGTATTTCATCAGCAAAAGTACACTTAGTTGGAAGTGGAGATATGAATGCTGCTTTTATCCCTGGCTGTGGAGGGAACAAATGCAGCTGCTGTCCAAGGTCCTGTAGAGTGTAGATCTCCCTGGCTCTAGAGGGAACAGACACAGCTGCTGTCCAAGGCCCTCTAGGTCTCCCTGGCTGGAAGAGAGGACAGACACAGCTGCTGTCCAAGGTATTGTGGGCCTCCCTGGCTGTGGGAGGGAACAGACACAGCAGCTGTCCAAGGTCCTGTAGAGTGTAGACCTCCCTGGCTGTGGACAGAACAGACAGAGCTGCTGTCCAAGGTCCTGTAGAGTGTAGACCACCCTGGCTGTGGAGGGAACAGACACAGCTGCTGTCCAAGGTCCTGTAGCCTTCCCTGGCTGTGGGGGGGACAGGCACAGCTGCTG
Source organism: Anguilla pacifica (assembly GCA_039654925.1). Classification (NCBI taxonomy): domain Eukaryota; kingdom Metazoa; phylum Chordata; class Actinopteri; order Anguilliformes; family Anguillidae; genus Anguilla; species Anguilla pacifica. The sequence continues at coordinate 31,269,062 of CM077301.1, read as the reverse complement.
TCCATGGTCCTGTAGAGTGTAGACCTCCCTGGCTGTGGGGGGGACAGGCACAGCTGCTGTCCATGGTCCTGTAGAGTGTAGACCTCCCTGGCTGTGGAGGGAACAGACACAGCTGCTGTCCATAAGGAGGGGCAGCCCCCTCTGCTCCTCCTCCTACCCTTCCCGGCATCAGACCATACCAGTGAAAAGGTGCCGCAGACCACTATGGAACCGCGGGAGCCACTAAAACAGCCTGAACGTTTCTGTGTGCTATTTTTGCACTGCTGAGAATAATCTGTCATCGTTTAGGATCTAAAGATTTCTAATAACTGTTATATCACGGCACAGCAATGCTGTCATTATACAGCAGCGCAGTTTAACAAAGGTACCTCAGGCTATGTATCGAGATGGATACGGAACCCATCAATGTCTGCAATGTGTCGAGCGTATTAAAAATTCAGTTTCTGAGCATTCAGTTTGCCCTGCTTATAGCTTTCTTTGGGTCCTTTTAAACAAACGTGTTACCGTCCTCCGAGCTGTGTGCCATAATACTTTACAGAAATCTGTATGTATTAAGATCAGAACTATATGCATACTTGCATAATGGGAACAGAAGTCCAGCACAATTCTCCTTCTAGGACCTGGTGTGATATTATGCGTTGACTGGTGATAATGACTATTACTAAAATCCTCATAGGTTTTAACTTTTCACATCGTGGCCAGAGTGAACTTGGGGCCAAAGAAAGCTGCATCACTGAGGGAAATCACACTCTCAGCGGAATAGAAACAAAGCCGTGTTCTTCAGAATCCAGAATAGAATCTGGGAGGCATCTGTTGCCAGGCTGCAAGACGGAGTGTTTCGATGTCAAGCCCCTCCGAGATTTTGAGATCCTACTCCCCTAATCCGATCCAGAAAGGCTTCAAAAGGCGGATTTGCTTTCAACCAGTTGCACACAACGATGGGTAAGGCCGGAGTTGAAGCCTCACACATTGACATCCAACCCCGCCCATCCTGCATCTTGCTTGGGTGATACACAGACAATAGTGGGGGGGGGGGGGGGGGTAATTAAATACAATACATTCAATTTGGGTGAAATACCCCTTTAATGATCTGACGGGTTGAACTCAGGTACCTGCTGCAAGTGCTTACAGGTGAGCAGTAGTCTTCAGTTGGAGTTCAGCTTCTCTATCAATTCAATGCCCGATCTCCTTCTGTTCGCTGTCTGGCTTTACAATAGTGATAGGCTGGCAGATTAAAGTAGTGAAGGAATGTAGTCACTTCTGTGCAAAAGCATAACTACGATGAAAGGGTTCAGACAGCATTGAAGAGTCTCAACGAATGTAAGTGCTGAAATTCAAGGTAAAAAGGTTAAAAAAAATTATAGGTTTCATCATTTAATTGCATTGGAAGTTTTAGAAAAAGCAGGGCAAAATATTTGTACATGAACTCATGGAGTCATCTAAAATATGATATACTATATATCTAGAGAGTGAAAATGGTCTGATATACGTTCTCTGAGGGGTTTTTTTTTCATTCACTCCTGCTGTGTGTTCAATTATCCTCTCTGAACAGCTTGAGACCCACAACAAAAAGCATTCTGTCTGCCAGTGAAATCGATGAGCAAATGCTTCTGGGAGCTAACTAACAGCGAGAGCCAAAGGAGCTGGCTGGACTATTTGAAAAGCTAAGCATTATCCTCGATCTCTTTTAAATCTGCTTCATTCAGTAAAAACGTGTTATTTGTGATTTAGGGAGAAAGTCTTACACTTACAGAAAAAAAGCGGCCAATGTGAATGGCCCAGAGCCAGGCAAGGCTAAACAGAATTATGTGGAATATCTGTGAAAATCTTCAAAAAGGGGAAAAAACATTTTTAAATGCTTCCAGTTACCTATACCCCATCAATACAACTGGACCTCAGCGTTATATCATCAGTGGTGAGGGCAAAACATTAAGTCTTCCATAGGTGTTGTATGGGATTAGGTATAAGCTTGTCTTCATTTAATTGAAAAAACACTTTCAACACTTTCCTTAGTGAAGAAAAAACTCCAAACACCTGCCAGATAGATCAGAAACACTCTTCATGAGGCAAGCGTGGATGTGTCAGTGACTGCTGTCCACAGAATTACAGAGGCTGTACTGCAAGATGCAAACCATGAGTTGGCCACAAATACAGGATGGCCAGGTTACAGTTTGTTAAAAAGTACCTAAAAGAGCCTGCACAGTTCTGGAAAAAGGTCATGTAGACAGATGAGACCAAGATTCAGTTGTATCACAACTGCCCAAGATCCAAAGCACCGATTGAGTGTTTCACCATGATAAAAATATCCAGCTACACATCAAGCTGAAATGTGCACATACACACATACACACACACACCATATTAACAGCATATGACATAATCATACAGTATATATCATAAAATAAGATTACTCTAATTTAAATAGGCATATTTAACAAACAAATGCGTACCATATATAATATATATATATATATATATATCTATATCTATCTATCTATCTATCTATATATATATATATATATATATATATATATATATATGTATATAACACAATCATGTAATAACTCACTGTAATTGAAATAGGCTGTAGGATTTTACAGTGATTTGACAGTGAGAGCTACTCCTGTTTCAATAGGCTCGCATAAAGGAAAGATAGGCACCTCATGCCCTCCTATTTTTAAAAGGACACTTAATTATTCATGGAGCCATAAGCATGACGGCTGCGGTTTTTGCGTTTTTCTCCGCGCACTCTAACAGAAAGCTTTCACCGGCGGCGGAACCAGCTCGCGGCCGCGCCTGGCCCAGTTTGGGCTTACGGGAAACGGGCCCGGGTGCGCAGCCAAGCGCCCGCTCTGTACGCGCCGCAAGCCGGGACGAGTCGAAAAGTTTCGTCTGCAGATGTTTTTATAAACAAACAAACTAACTAACAAACAAAAGCAAACAAATGAATAGTCAGCTGTTAACAATCCCGTGACTGTCCTGTTAGAAGCTGAATCGGTTTATTGCATTGAAGAGCCTTGCACATCTGGATTCTGAGGTGCATGTCTGGATTCTGAGGTGCATGTCTGGATTCTGAAGTGAATTTAGTTCTCAATGGACGCAGGATTCAAAAGCACAGCAAGACTAGACTAGGCAGTGGAAGTATGACAAGCTATTTCCAGCACTCAGACAGCAGTGTAATGCAACGGGCTAGTTCATTTTGTTTGATAATTCCTTTAATACATGCTTACATACATACACACATACTGTGAGATAGGGCTGGGGTGGGCCACTGCTCACGTGGTGAACAGACAGGAAAAAATAACTAAAAGTTTGGCTTACTGCCCTTCAAATAAATCCTCAAGAAACACACACACACACACACACACAAATCTGGCAACCAAACACCTCAAAGGTAAAAAGGTACAATCCACCACTTTGTGCAAAGCTCAGCTCCAAAACAATTCTGGGAAGCTAGGCCTCTTATAGAGCACATAATTAGCTAATGGGCTGTAGCTGATGTGATTACAATGAACCACAGCCGTGGCCATGCCTGTCTGTAGGGCCGATGCTGCCCCCTGGTGGGCAGAACCTTAATTCTCTTCCTGGAATCACAATACATACACATATACATGGCAGGAGAGAAATGATTAAGGATACCACAAAACGTTATGTAGACAGTTATTTTGTGGCCCTCAACAGAGTAGAAGAAGAAATGCCTCAACATTTCATTTGAGTGGCTCACAATTTTCAGTCTTAGTATAAAAAAAGTTTACATAGCTGTTCAAAGTTAGATAGCTGAACTTGTAACTCAATAGTTGCAGGTTTGATTCCCAGCTGGGGCACTGCGATTGTAGCCTTGAACAACTTACTTTTCTTAATGAATTTCTTAATTGATTAATTAATTAATTTATTACATATAATCCAGCTGTATTGCTGGATTATCTGTATTTCTTAATTGATTAATTAATTAATTTATTACACATAATCCAGCTGTATTACTGGATTATCTGTATTTCTTAATTGATTAATTAATTAATTTATTACATATAATCCAGCTGTATTACTGGATTATCTGTATTTCTTAATTGATTAATTAATTAATTTATTACATATAATCCAGCTGTATTACTGGATTATCTGTAGAAAATATATAGTATATGTATATTAATCTGTGCTCTGGTTTGCGATGTCATAAATATGCATGAAAAAAATTCTAGGAATATAAAGCCCATGATAACTCTAATTGTTTCACCTCCTTGGCATTACCTGACATGCTGATGATGTTTGGGTTTGAAAGCCCAACTGTGAGAGACAATTCAGGCAACAATGTAGGAGGAAGAGATGAGTGTGAGAACGAGTGGAATGGTGTTGAGTGGAGACGTTAATGTGTGGTGTTAACAGCTTAGCATCATTCTCAGTGCTCGAAAAAATCTCACACAGGTAACTGAACTGGCTCCAGGAAGGTTTGTGTGGTAAGCAAAGGTTTTCATCACTACTAATTACAAATTCATTACTACCGTCTTAGTATATTACAGGCATTTAGCAGATGCTCTTATCCAGAGGGACTTACACAACTCTTTACATAGAATTTATATTACATCCATTTATACAGCTAGATATATACTTAAACAATGCAGGTTAAGTACCTTTGTCAAGGGTACAACAGCAGTGTCCAACCTGGGAATTGAACCTGGTAATCCAACTTGGGAATCAAACCTATGACCATTTAATTACAAGACCAGGTCCTTACCCATTATGCTGCACTGCCGCCACACAGTAAATGAACAAGATACTCAATCAGAGTTGCTTCATCACTGAATATATTTCGGAGGAGTGATGTCAGAGGGCAGCACCCGTGACCCTGCCCAGGATAAGCTGGTATAGATAATGGATGGATGGATGGATGGATGGATGGAGTGAGGTCGGAGATACGGCAGGAAGGTCACAAACTGGGACGAATGCTGCAGTCAGTCACCAGGCGATGGAGGGAAATCAGTGTAAACTGGTCAGAACAGCTGAGACCCTGATCACCTTCAAGTGACAAATGAAGACTCACCTCTTCAGGCTGCACATCTCCCCACCCCTCCCTACCTCCCTGTAGGCCAAGGGCTGGCAATTCCGTTCCTGGAGGGCCGGTGTGTATGCATGTTTTTGATTCCACCAATTACCCTGGCTAAATGAGCCAATTGGCTGTATACAATAACACTGGTCACAGTAACACGTTTCATACAGGGACACGAAAAGAGTCTTCGTCTGTCGTTTGTGCGCTTATCAAGACTGTCAGATGGCGTGAAAGTTAAGGGCTAATTGAGTAATTAAGGCTGGAAGTTGGCATGGAAACCAGAAACGGATGCGTCCCTCGTTGCCCACCTCTGCCGTAGCCTCTAATTGGTTATGTAAGCTTAGGTATGTAGCTAGGCAAGCTGTTTATTTTGGTTTATTTTAGTTATTGCACTCGTGCCTACCTAGTTTAATTATTGCTTGTATTATTTGCATGGACTGCTTTGTTGCTGCTTTTGTTTGTGTTGATCAGATTAACCTACAGGGTCCAAGTTAAACTACGTGGTCATTCCCTGCACTTGGAACTGTACTCCCCTCTAGGGTTTTCGACACACTTGTCCCTGGTTACGGTTGTACACTTTGTTGTACGTCGCCCTGGATAAGAGCATCTGCCAAATGCCTGTAATGTAATGTAATGGCGGAGTGGGGCGGAGTGTGGCACAGTGGGTAAGGAACTGGGCTTGTAACCGAAAGGTCGCAGGTTCGATTCCCGGGTAGGGCACCTCCGTTGTACCCTTGAGCAAGGTACTTAACCTGCATTGCTTCAGTATATATCCAGCTGTATAAATGGATACAATGTAAAATGCTATGTAAAAGTTGTGTAAGTCGCTCTGGATAAGAGCGTCTGCTAAATGCCTGTAATGTAATGTAATGTAAAAACTGGCAGATTAGCAGGGAAGCAGCTGCAGTCTCATCCAGGGAGCAGCGATGGGTCTCTAATCAGGGAGCTAATCAAGTCCCACTCTGTCCTCTCTGGGGGGGCAGGCTGCCCTGTTCATTCAGGGCTCTCGAACGCAGAGAGCCCAGCCACGCAGTATGCTCTGCAAAGCCGCAACAACGGACAGCAAGCGCTGACCTCCAAAATGGCGACCGGGCTCTACGCGTCTCCTCTCGCCGTATCCGAAAGCTCGCGGTCACACAGGAAAGAGCCTGGACAAAAAGCCGCCGGGCACGAAGCCCCGGCCCGAGCGGACTCCCGCCGCTCACAGGCGCCGCGGGAGGGATCCGCGCTCACGGCGGTTTTAAACGTGTCGCTGGTGCCGTTTCTCACTGCACGCACGCCTTCCATTACAGAGCTGCATCGCGCTGCAAACAGTGAAGTGGACAAAGGAAATCTCCATTTCTCTGACTGATTGCTTTTAAATTCTGTGCCCCTCACACCTGGAATGAACTGTAAAAATCACTTGAATTGAATCCCATTGTATCATTGGGCCATTTTAGATCCTTGATCACAGATTTGATCACTTTTGATTGTAACTGCTTTTAATTGACGCTTGTTATTATCTCTTTTATGCACTTTTATTACTTTTATTTCTTATACCTCCTGTAATCTCGGCGCATTGAGAAAGAGGGATCTTACCCTCAACTGTCACTGAGAATCTTAAATAAAGGTTGAATGAATGATGTTCAGCAGCACGGTAAAATTTAAGCCCGTTTCCCGGCTTATCAATATGTGTCTTCATCCATGTGAAAGTCAAATAATTGCGGACTGATGGAGTCTGAAGCCCCTTTCCTTGTCAATATCCATAATTTACCGTTCAATATGAATGACAGTTTCTTTCAGCAGTAATCATGGATTGGAACTAATGTAATGAAATGTTTAATCATGTGCAATTGACATAATATAACGACAGATGACAATCTAGTTGTACTTTTAAAAAACAAATGACACATGCACTGGTAGTCATAGTTTTTGTGTTTAAAATTAAAACTATTGTCAGGTATACGGAGAAAATCCCATAACCACCCAATGCAGCCCAGTAACATGGCCAAATAACTAGAAGTGTGTGTGTGTGTGTGTGTGTGTGTGTACAGTACTGTACGTGTGTGTGTTTGTCTGTGAGTCTGTGTGTGTACAATACGTGTGTGTGTGTGTGTGTGTGTGTGTGTGGGTGGGTGGGTGTGTACAGTACTGTACGTGTGTGTGTGTGTGTATGTGTGTGTGTGTCTGTTTGTGTATGTGTGTGAGAGTGTCTGTGAGTCTGTGTGTGTACAATATGTGTGTGTGTGTGTGTGTGGGTGTGTACAGTACTGTACGTGTGTGTGTGTGTGTGTGTCTGTGAGTCTGTGTGTGTACAATATGTGTGTGTGTGTGTGTTTGTGTGTGTGTGTGTGTGTGTGTGTGCGTGTGTGTCTGTTTGTGTATGTGTGTGGGTGGGTGGGTGGGTGGGGGGGTCAGTTACATTTTTTGATTACATTTGTTGGCCTACAGGCATTTCATATCTCGATGTTCTTATTCCGTCATCCGGACAGGACTTTAAACAGTGAGGCAGTTGAGCCGCAGTACGTGAGCCACTGGATCCCAGAGCGCTCACATTTGACAAATTATGGGAAGTCCAGACAATTTCTTCCAACTTTAAGGTATTTTTTTATTTTGTATGAGCCACCTTTAATCAGATGACAGAGAAAGAGAAACAAACTTAAAAAAAAGTTTTAATAGAGCATAGTATTATATAGTAATAGTATGGCAAAGTAATAGTGTTTAGTAGTTAATTTAATAGTTGTGCTACTGTAGTTTATGCTGTTATTTTTTGGTTGCTGTTTGTTTTTTAGATAAAAAAAATATCCATTCTTACTATGTTTGATTCTTGTTCCCACCACAGTTTGGCAATATCTATTTTTAAATATGTCATGCCAATTAAGCGTTTGAATTTGAGAGAGAGAGAGAGAGAGAGAGAGAGAGAGAGAGAGAGAGAGAGAGAGAAAGAGAGAGAGCGAGCTGAATTAAGACAGGTCAGGCTTACATAAAAACGTGTCCTCCGCTCTGACCCAAAAATGACATGTTTTAGTTTCTCTGTGCACAAACAGTCTGGCACATTCCTTTATGACCAAAAATAATGACAGATTTATTTTTGTGTTCATTAAAACTAACACTTGAATTTTAAGTAAGGCGCATGGTTCAAAGAGGTTGTACTTAGTCTCTTAATTAATCATAGGCGTGTTTTGGGCATAACATGAAATAAACCAATCAGAGTGTCATCTCCCATTCCCTTTAAAACCCAAGTAGTGGGAAAGAACACTTCTCTGCAGAGGAAACGGATCTGCTCGTGCGTGAAGTGAAAGCGTGCGGGCAGACCGTCTACGGAAACAGCAGGACCGCGCGTTATCTGGGTGAGGAGCATTCTGCTCTCAGTGAACGGAGGTTTGTGCTGGCATTGACCCGTTGTGATGACTGCATTGATTTCGCCAACAGTTCCCCATTGGCTTCCTCCACTTCTCTTCACAGTGCACATCTGCATATTCATGACTCCTTTGAAAAACCGCACTTGTTAAAGTTTAAACTTCGCTGCAGGGCTGTGCTTTAATTAGCCTTTTAGGACAGCAGCTTTGCTTAATTCTGTGTATGAATTTTATTCGTCAGATACATTAGCTTGACTCTAAGGCTCCCGACCCAAGAAAGATTTGACAGAAAATTGGGGTGTTTGGAGATTTCCCTCAGCCTGCAATATTCAGTTGATTTGATAGGCGATGAATATCTCTTGAACATAACAGTAAATATATATTCTCAGCCGGCTTCCACAAAATATTTACTAAACGAATCCACTGTAGTTAAAGTTTGAAGCGGATTTTTCAGAGCGTGCTGAACAGCACGATTTTTTTTTGCTTTTTTCTTTTTTTGAAAAGGCTGATTGGCCGAACGTCTTCAAAATGGCCGCTGACTCATGGGTGCGCAGGCCTGTGATTACAGGCACTTCAGAGAGGATGAACAGAGAAACATCAGCCTGGAGTTGCGTTTTACACTTTCATCCGCTGCACTCGACGGCCTGTTTTAAACCGAAAACCCAGCCGCCCTCAGTCTGCTGGATTCGTGTTAAATTCAGACTCACAAACTCGTGTGAAAACTCGAAAGGCGGATTGCTCGCATACCTACCAATTTTTACTGGCTGTAAGTAAGAGATGTAATATCAGAAACTCTCTGGATGTTGCATCTCTTTAATGAAGTTCTCAGGACACCTCAGATTGGGGCTTCACTTCATTGTGGTATTATAAGACGAATGTCTCTAATACTCAATCACATCATGATTCATATAACACTTATACAAATCATCTTTGCAATCAAGTGCATTTACAAAGTGGAAAGTAACAGCCAGACAACCTGGTATGGAATATGCTTTGGCAGCTCTGTCCTTCAGACAAGATGAATGAAAAGCAATTTATCAAAACTGCCTCTCTTGCCATTTTCCTTACCCAGGTCCTGTGAGGTCTGATTTTCCTTTCTGGAGTCTGACTTGTGTTACTTTCTTAATCCAGCCACCAGCATCTCCACTTGTCATTACGCTGTGACTTAATTTAACAGAGTGATGGACTATACTGTATATACACTACGTAGCCAAAAGTCTGTGGACGCCTGACATCCAACATTTCATCCAAAATTATGGGCATTAATATGGAATTTGTCCACTCTTTCCTGCTATGACACCCTCCACACTTCAGAGGAAGGCTTTATACTAGATGTTGGAGTAAGGGGCCTAGCCCATACCATGTAAAAACAGACCAAGGGGTGTCCAGACACTTTTGGTCATACAGTGTATCTGTCCTTTAAGGGTTTATACTGGGTGCACATAACATAACATAAGACAACATAACACAACACAACACAACATCATAATCTGAACAGGCCATTCAGCCCAACAATGTGCCCAGAATTGTACACAATACTCTAAGTGTGGTCTGACAAAGGTATTGTGGCCACACTTTAAACAGTGTTTCTGATGAAGGCTTTATGTAGCATATATATTGTCGTCATAAACATGACATAAATCATACATAAGTTCATGTTTCATAAATGGTGGCATAATGGGCACATCACAGGCACAGTTCTGGCATACAGGAAGGTCTATTTTCCACTTAGTTTATTGACATACTATATTTATTTACACAGAACACACCCTTATCCAGGGTGAACGACAGTTTGTATTTGGCTGAACTACAGTTTTCAATACATCTGAATGTCGCACATTATAGCACTCTCCAAATTCCGCTTTAACCAGCGAACCTCCTGGTACAAATCCAGTCCCATAACCCCATGTTACCCCATTATCTGACCATTGCGTTCCAACATTAATGAAGCATCGAGACTTGCACTGCCAAGCAAACACTTCTTTTTTTTTGGGAACAAAGCACACACAACACGAGGTCAAAATGGCGCCGATCCAAAAAAAAAAGTCCTTCTAGTCTACAGAAGTTGCACATGGAGTATTTATAATTAATCATTCCCCATTTGTGCACTACACAGGCAAAAAAAAAACGGTGAAAAATGACTCTGTCCCTTGCGACGAAAGACGAAACGCCGCTGCCGCGAAGGAGAAGCAATCCTGAAGTGGAGGAGCTTGGACGAGGCGGGAGGCTCCACGCTAAGCGTTTAGCGGTGATTTATATGTGACTTCTCGCTGCACGGTTTCCCAGTAATGCTGCTGAGCGTTCGGCGCTGCTGACTCAATCTCGTCCCTGGCCCGGCTGCGCTCGGCTCCCGTCCCGCCGATCGTCAGACGGACCGTAATGGCTGCTCGAGCAGATTTCCTCCAACGCGACGCCGTCCGATCAATTTATACGGCCCCGTCCTGGCTGCGGCTTTTATTCGAGCTGATATCTGCGGCTTCTGACAATTAGCGTGCGATATCGCACGACGAGTTTAATTGGAGAACATAAAAGAGCTTATTTGCCGTGGAAGAGCGCCGATTAGATGCTCTGCGATTTCAAGCAGAGGTCGGCCGGGAAGGCTGGACGCTCCCTGCCAACGCCCAATTGCACGGCTGTAATCGACCATTGCTTTTTCTTTGTCTGCACGTAATATCCTGTGTGCACCTGATAAATGAAATTCACCTTCTTCATATATAACATGACATAACGTAACATAACCCAACACAACGCAATGATGAGAACAGGCCACTCAGCTGAACAATGTCCCCAGGCTTGCATACGATACTCTTAAATGTGGTCTGAGAAAGGTATTGTGGTCACACTTTAAACAGTGTTTCTCATAAAGGCTTACTATAGCATATATAATGCCTTCATAAAAATGACATACTGGCTTCATAAACCATACATAAGCAATAATCATGTTTTATAAACAGAGACATAACATCTTGTTATGGCACGTTATGTAGGATGCAAGGCTAACTGTGACATAACTCATGATGTCATGAAACAATTCAAATAAACTGGAGGGAAGTCAGTCCTCTTTACTCCTGTTGCTATGGCAGTAAATATATCTCTCACATTAAAAGAGTGCCACAATAGCTAATAGCACTTAGTGATGAAAATGCCATTTAAATACTCTTACTTACTCTTGGCTCACAGGATGACATGAACCTTCAGCACTTGCAGGCTTGGTCATCCACTGGACTCCTGTGACGTTCCTGACTCTGCACCACTTATGCTTTTGTGCAACATCTTGTGACTTTCCACCCTAATACCACAGTCATAACTTACATAGTATTTTCCTGCATGAAACAGTAGCTACTCCTTTCAGTAGCATATTGCTGTTCTGTGCAGTGCCGTGCATCCTGCGTGCCACACTACTGCCGTTGTGACAGGAGTCACGGAGACGGCCTTCCCTCGGCTTGATTTCCATTGTTTCATCACATCAATTGACACCATGAGTTTTCTCGCACACATACAGCCTCTTCCTCAGAGACATACAGACAGACAGACGGACAGACAGACAGCCAGACAGATGAGACACAGATGGACATATAGACAGACAGGCAGACAGACACATCACATTTCTGAAATGTAATACAAGGTGTTGTTTGAGCATAGAAAAAAAAACTATACAGACCAACTCAATCAAAAAGAAGGGAAACAAACTGGCACAGACGGCAGATGGGAAGTCTAGTTCTGTCTTTCATTGTCTTTCAATGCATCCAATTTTCTTTCTGAAGGAGATTAATGCATTGAACTTTTGTTTTCAGATTCTCACCTCGCAGGAAGTGTAAGCCCCCTCACATGCCTCAGGTGTATTTGTGATATCATTAGCATAGAGGGTAGCAGGAACAGAGACAGGCACATCATTGCCTCTGAACAAACATCAGTTTTTTGCGCATCAGCTACGGCATCAACTGCACTGCTGCATTCAATCTTATTACCGTTTTCATAATATAGTTTTCTGAATCTGAAAATCATAGTGTCACCAAAATGGCAGTATGTCAGTAACATATTGTGTGTTTCATTTATTTATTTTTCAAATACATTTGTCCAACTACAAATGAGTTACTTTGCATTTGTCCACAATATATCTAACATTGTCTGGTTCAAAGTACTGACCCTGGCCTCCACTACAGCCAACAGGACAATCCCTGCCTGGCTACAGGACACGATTCAACCCAACACGCCAGCTCAGCCACCCCGCTCTGCTGCAGCAGGGTGACTTACACTCCCTCCCATCCGGGTGAATGGGTCTCACTCATCCCGACCACAGAGCTTCTCCACCCTAGCTCCCCGTACCTCCACAAACCACTCAGTCACTGCCCATCTTCCTCCGTGGTCTGTACCTGGACTAACTATGACTACTCTGCAATCCCAACCACTTGAGTCCTAATTTGTTCCTGTAGCATTTTCATGTTACACTTGTGCCTCCATCCAGCACTTAGACTGCACTTGTATCCTTATCTTGATGTTGTAGCTCATCATCATGCCTCCTAGTTTGACTTACCATAACTTTCTGGAACTGGACTTAACGTGTTCATGGCTATGTATAACTGTTATATAATGTGTATTGTACCTTATCGGACCGGTGTTTTAGAGTTGTTCCAACGACCTTGGGTATGCACTTATTGTACGTCGCTTTGGATAACGGCATTGGCCAAATAAATGTAATTGTTTGGAAATTCTGAACACAAAAGTTTCAGGGAACTGACAAAGAGACAGACGCTAGGAGGTCTGCCTCCGTATAAAATTTATTCTGAAGGGTGTCAAAAAGGCCATATATTTTATTTTTTTGTTTTAATTAATCTTTCATATTTTCAAAAGACACAGCAAGGACTCCAGTAGTGAACATGTGGCATTGTCACAGTGTGGTGCACAAAGGGAACCGATATACAGTAATATTTTGAAAATGAACAACGCACAATACCTACATTTACATAAAGTAAATAGAAATGCAAGCAGGGGGTGGGAAGGGGGTGGGGGGGTGGGAGGGGTGGGGGGGGGGGGGCCTCCTGCAAATGCTCCAGTGAGCAGAAAATAATGTCAACAAAAGCACTGCGTGCATATTTAATTAATTACATGCAAAGTCTAATGGATTTATGAATTATGTGAAAGCACAAAATGAAACATGCACGTCAGGGGACCGAACTTGGGCAGAGTGCACTGCGTTCGCATGCCTGAGACGCTAAAGAATATGGAGGCACTGATGGCCAAGCAATAAATAAATTAATAATGATAAAAAAAACATAATCCAAGCCAGTTACTGTTCATGAACTATAAATGAAAGGGGATGTTTGTGCTCCCTTAGCGGTCTGTGAGCAGATAACGCTAGCCTACGGCTGGGCTCTTCTCCAGTCAGCCCGAGGGGATTATGGGTATGTTCGTGCCTTAGGCTGGGGGGAGGAGCACGAGCAGGGCTGTGAGGAGCAGCAGGTGACTGGGCAGGAAAAAGAAGAATTCTGGCAGGTGATTGGCTGCTTTCTCCAGCTCACGCCGGCACCTGTGTCGATGCGCAGGGGTCGCAGCGATGCGGCCACGCAGCACAGCAGGTATGCGGCTAGGCGATCGCGCAGCACGGCAGTTACAACTCAAAAGCTCAGAACTGCAGGAACGGCAGAGCCGTGATTCTAAGGCCTGGGTATGCAGGGGAGAGCGGATCTGTTCGGTGACTGTGCGGGATGCTCAGGAAACTTTAAAGGCCACTAAGACCTGTAAGTCCCATGCGCTCAGGTTTGATTGAGCAGTCACACGCCGTCCGTTCTGAGGTGTCAGCAGGAAGTGACTCAGAAAAGCAGCTAATTGGCCGTCCCCGTCAGCTCTCTTCCCGCGGCGCGCTGCACACGAAGCTCTTTCTATAGCGCAGCGGAGGCTGTGCCGCTGTGTACATTCTGCCCAAAGGCTGTAATTAGCCGGCCCACAGGCAAGCGCTCACAGGACGTCTCCGTCCTCAGGATCCAAAATGGCCGCTCCTTCCCTGACACCGGTGCAGTTTACCCTCTCCCTCTTCGCGACTGCCGCTGCCACGGGTACAGGTCGCTCTGCCATTTTACACCATTTCTATTACACTTCGCTGGTGTTAATGTTGACACCGGGGAGAGAGGGGAGATATGCTTTTGACAAGTTCACGGTCGTATGATCAGATACCTAAGCACAGTCATCTCTCACCAAAATCCTCTAAAATGGTTTTTCACAAAGACTACATAATGCCCTCACAAATAAAAGATGGTTTGTTGTTTGGTTGTAACATTAGGAACTGGGAATGGAAATCTATGGATATCCTCACAGACCTGACCATGGCTGCAATTTCTATCTGATTTAGAGGCAATCTCGGTGTATAATTTTTAATAATAATTTTTTTTTTTTCCCCCTTGTTTGCTTGTTTTTGTCAAAAACTGTGAACAAATACTTTTTATATCTGATTTTATTTTACCAACAAACTTATAATTAGCCACAACATTTAGCACATAAGTAGCTGTCAAAAAAGACATCATAAATGTGTGAAAAATATCAGCAACACAGAAATGTCTTACCCTTCAGATTCTGTATTTTTCTGTTAATTAGTTTTTGGCTTTTTCAAACTTAAACTACAAATGTAATGCCTTCCTCTCAACCATAAAGTACCCTTCCAAATATATTTGAAAACCTTAAAAAAATTCATATTGAATAATAATTAGTTTAATATGGTTTTTCCACCAAAAATGTTCAATAAACTACTGACAATAGCTTAGTAGCATCTCTAGTAGCATCACAAGGTTCTGGAAGCAGTCACCTGAAAAATGTGCATTACAAAGGTGTATTTCCTCTATGCTGTTATGTACATTGCAGGCATTTAGCAGATGCTCTCATCCAGAGCTCAAGGGTACAATAGCAGCGTTCTACCTGGGAACTGAACCTGTGACTCTGTTTGCTATTTTTTTTTTTCTCAGTTTCTTGCCCTTTTTCTTTTTGCTACACTGTTAAGCTTCTGTGTGGCAGTTCTCAGTAAAAGGTGCTATACAAATAAAATAGAATATAATTGAATTGAAAGGCATACAGGGGACCCCATCATAAGGTCAAAAGGACCATATTTAAAACATTCTATATCAAATCTAGCCAGAGACCTCCCGCAGTACCTCCAAGGAACACTAGGGGTCCACGGACCCCCTGTTGAACACCCAGGCCCTAAATACTTAGCAAGTAAAGGACCATGCCAAAGATGGATTTGGTATTGTTGTTCCTCTAGTGATCTATTGATTGTTGGAAGAAGTTATTTTGTTTTGTTGTGACTAATTATTCTGGCTGAATTTACAGAGCAACTGTACACAACAATGCAAGTTCACTTTATATTGGTCCACAGTACAAAGAAAGTTTTCGCAAATATACTTGTACAGATTGCTGCAGTAAGCTCATAGTGTGAAATTAAATGTGGGAAAGAAAGGGTCACCAAAATAGGGAGACTCCACAAAGGTTGACCCAACAAAAAATGCAATAGATAAACTCACTTTACTAAAGGATTGAACATCTCCTCGCCTCCCACTTTACTGAAGAGCTGGACACCTCCTCTCCACCCACTTTACTGAAGAGCTGAACACCTCCTCTCCACCCACTTTACTGAAGAGCTGAACACCTCCTCTCCACCCACTTTACTGAAGTGCTGAACACCTCCTCTCCACCCACTTTACTGAAGTGCTGAACACCTCCTCTCCACCCACTTTACTGAAGGATTGAACACCTCCTCTCCACCCACTTTACTGAAGAGCTGAACACCTCCTCTCCACCCACTTTACTGAAGTGCTGAACACCTCCTCTCCACCCACTTTACTGAAGAGCTGAACACCTCCTCTCCACCCACTTTACTGAAGGATTGAACACCTCCTCTCCACCCACTTTACTGAAGAGCTGGGCACCTCTCCACCCACTTTACTGAAGTGCTGAACACCTCCTCTCCACCCACTTTACTGAAGGATTGAACACCTCCTCTCCTCCCA
Source organism: Anguilla pacifica (assembly GCA_039654925.1). NCBI lineage: Eukaryota > Metazoa > Chordata > Actinopteri > Anguilliformes > Anguillidae > Anguilla > Anguilla pacifica. The sequence continues at coordinate 31,252,686 of CM077301.1, read as the reverse complement.
CTTCACTGAACGGCTGAACACCTCCTCTCCACCCACTTTACTGAAGGATTGAACACCTCCTCTCCACCCACTTTACTGAAGAGCTGGACACCTCTCCACCCACTTTACTGAAGTGCTGAACACCTCCTCTCCACCCACTTTACTGAAGGATTGAACACCTCCTCTCCTCCCACTTCACTGAACGGCTGAACACCTCCTCTCCACCCACTTTACTGAAGGATTGAACACCTCCTCTCCACCCACTTTACTGAAGGGCTGAACACCTTGACTCCACCCACTTTCCCGAACGACTGAACACCTCCTCTCCACCCACTGAAGAGTGCTCTTCTGCATGGAGAAATGGGCAAAATAGCTGCAAAATGGATGGGGGAGAAGCAGGCCTCCATCCAAACCATATGACAGGCCCAGGTCATATCAAACTCGAACACTATCCTTCAGCAAATCAGGTCAAATATTCAGAGCGATTCTCACCATTCATATTTGATATTGCACTGTATAAAACAGATCAGTGTAATCGGAGTAATTTGGAGTTTAATAAGGCCCTATTGAATGCTTCCCTTCTTGATCACAGCCTCTTATACTTTCTCAGAGTAATGGGAACATTTTTGTTGTGCTACGCGTTCATTTGGCATGAGGTAGGAAGCATATTCCCGGGGAAAGATGTCCCTGAGTATTCCGAACAGCTGCTTCCTGGAGAAGGAGAGGCATTAAACTCGAGAAGCAGCGGGGATCCCCCTCCCGCGGCGTTCCCTCCCGGCCTCGGGCCGTCATCCCTCAGCCGAGCGGCCGCCGCCGTCGCACACCTGCAGCCCGTCGCTAGCTTGGGGCCGAGCGCGGGGTGGGGGCGGGGGGGGGGGGGGGAACGGCCGCGAGACAGGATCGTACGACCGTGGCCGACCGAAGCTCCGCTCGTATTTCACCATCGGCCTTTGTTTGGGTGTCACGCCCGGAATCGGAGAGAAGGAGCATAATGGTTTGTTCAGCCTGGGCTTCTAATGGTCATGGGTTGTACATCAATCACGGCCCACAGCCTACAGGCTGCAGAACATCATTAGAAAAATGGAGAATTATGAGCACTTTATTACACCCTGTTCCCGACGCATTGTTCCAGATGGGTTCATCAGCCTGGCACAGTGTAATCTATCTGGCTGTAAATAAGCCCTTATAAGCTGAAGTCGTACCACCCACCTCCAAACAGAAGGCCATTTAACCTCTACAATAAGACTCGGGCCTGCCCAGTATTTATATGGCTATTTCCCATCATCTAATCCTGTGAAAGGTTCCGGAGTGACAAAACTGCAAACCAATCTTGACGCAAGCAACTTTCACAAAGCGCAGTTTGGATAATGCCCTTGCAAAAGTTCTAAAGTACTTATTCATGAATGATGATAGCGACAAGGCGTCTGTCCTCGTTTCGCATTGTTTAAGTCCAGGATGCAACACGATTGATCGCATTATCCCACTGAGATGGGACATGAGGCGCAGAGAAAAAAAGCTCTTGCTTAGTTTGTATCTTTCCAGACTGACATACATTGTCTATATAGCAAACTTCGGGTGTACCACAGGGATCAGTTTTGGGGTAAACACCGTTTGACGTCTGTGTGACTGTGGGGTTGAGATCTACTGTTATGCAGATGGACACTACATTAATTTGCAGGCTTGTCCTAAGTTTGTCAACTTCTACTGCATACCTGTTCCTGACATAAACAGCTGGAGGTAGTTATATTTTCATACATTAAATACAGAAAAAACATAATGTTCCTTGCGAATGATTGAATGAATGAATGAATGATTCCCATTAGCATTCCAGCAGTGTCTTTTAGTGGTAGGCTAAAAGGAGCAAGGGAAGATTTTCCCATCATCTCTACTATAATTACATGAGTGAGTCTTATCTGTCTTCAGCTAATAGGCTTATCATTAGATAAATGCTAATATTTTGAAGACTTTTAGATATGGCAAATAGCACTCAAATCTGTAATGGGCTCAGACTAACAGACTCCTACCGAACATGACCAATTTCTCAGCGTATGTGGTGCAGAAAGGCTTTTTGGCAGGAGAAACTCAGGTGTGAAATGAAGGAAAATGATTGACAGGAATTCACATTTTGGCAGCCATGCCCAATAAACGTGTACATATAAACATACCGGCTGACCAGTATGACAGTGTGAAGCTGTATCTGAATTACATGCTTTCACTAGAGGTCATAGGTTCACCACACAAACACACACATGCACACACACACACACACACACATACACATGCGCACACACACCCACACACATTTAGAAGTATGTATGTGCACTCATTCACACTTTCACACACACACACACGTGCATACACACACACATTTATAAGTATATAAGTACACTCATTCACACAGCCATATTTGTGCATCAAACATAAAAAAAGACAAAACAACGCTGTTCCCCAATGACGGGGAACTGATGAGAGCAGACGCAAGGCGGACGTTACTCATCATAATGCACTCATAAAACATGCCGAGCGGCATAAGGCTCAACTGCTGTTTTCCCATTTATTGTTTCTCTGGTCATTATCAGCCTTTGCTGGACAAAAATTATTATTGGAGGAATAAGTAGATTAAAAAAAACACAGGCGACACATTCAGTATTAACTACGGTACTGCCTCATCTTCTTCTGAGTCGCTGTGATTGTTCAAAATTAAAATTCAGACGAAAGAGCGCTAAGACTGCATGACTCTGCAGAGAATATTCAGTGCTTGGCACAGAGATAAAACTAAACAGCCTTTTTCTGGAAGTGAACAAAGCAGTAAGGCTTTCGTGGGAACTCAAAAAGAAAAGCAATCGACTGTTGACCATTGCAACATTGCTAATGCCCTATCAACACTTTCAGTTCTTGGTGACAGATACCTGATTTTGTGTCAAATCTTGGTCTAAAGAGTGCAATCAAATTTTTATGTTATTTTTCCAAGTATGGTTGCCCTGCTGTTATCAGAACTGAGTGCAAACACTCCAGAATACATCTTCTCCTGCCACTAATATTCTACTGACACATGACATCCCATAATAAGCATGCGGGAGTCATGGGATACTCTGTTGTCCGCGGGTTGTCAGTTTGGTTGGAGCACTGAGTAAAATAACTGGAGGAATGTAATCTCAATCTAAATGCACAGAACAGGACATGCAGCTCACGAGAAACCAAGTGCAAACTGAGGACCGTGTGTGTTGGGAATAGAGAAATCTGATTCGTCTGCTCTATTGGATATGAGTAAAAACAGGGCCTGTCACTCACAGCTTTGTCCTCTCATTGGTTCAGCAGCTCCCTGACACATGCCAATTACCACGACAAGAAACACACCAGATATTAAACAAATCCAGGATGTCGCATTACATTTAAACAAAATGAATATTTTCCTAATTGACTCCATCTGTTCGGCTGTCAGATCAGTTGAGGAAATTCAGAAGATCCCAAATGAATGACAGCCATTCTCATTCTTATTGGTCCCTATATTTCAAATTCATTAGCAGAGTAATTTTGCTGTCTAATATGATTAGTTTAACTGAGTAAAGACAGAGCAAAATGGCCTTTTTTCCCCTTTTCAGGTAGACCAATAGGAAATGCTTAATTTGTGAATTCCTGGTGGACTTTGGCTAAAAAGGTCATCCTAGCCTCCGTTAAACTCAATGACACAATTAGAATGCGATTTCACCAGAATGTTTACAATATGATCATTTCCTTATGTTAGAATAACAAGAAATGTTAATAGTCATAAAACAGGCCTACAAGCTTGCGCACCATCTGGTCAGACCTAATCGCAAATATCTACGGGCCTTTCTCTGTGTTTTACATCACGCCGAGTCCAGGGACTGTGGGCTCAAAACTGACAATCGAACCTGGACCGCCCCGGCGTAATCTGGAGCCGTACCCCGGAACCTGGAGCCGTACCCCGGAACCTGGAGCCGTACCCCGAAAGCTGCCAGACTCATTACGGGCTCGGAGCCGGTAAAGCGGCCACGGGAGACGCAGCGGAGCGCGAGCGCTCGAAACGATCATTATCGGCCGCTGCCGCCGCCGCCTCGCCCGCCAACTTCCCAGCCGCAGAGAAAACTCGCGGTGGAAGGGGGGGGGGGGGTGTGCACCGGGGGACCCCGCGCCGAATACATTTCCACCGGGCGTTTACACACTCGCCGCTCCCACCGCACGTTTACACACTCGCCTTTCCCACCGCACGTTTACACACTCGCTTCCGTCTTAAATCCACGGGAACGGGGTGCCACGATAAATAAATAAACGAATAAACCGCAAATTAAAAGTTATCTTCCATGTGCGATATGAACAAAGGGACGGGGTCAGAACGCAGGTCGATGGAGATTTAAGATGGCTGATTTTCACCTGATCGCATCCTGACATTCAACTAGAGGCGGCTGCTTTGCAGTTTCATTATGTCCCTTCCTCCTCTCTCCAGGGAGACAGAATCTGCCAGGTGGGCCAGGTAATTGATAGTGTAATGGTCCAGAAAGAGCAGGAGCCCTGGCCATTACGAGCTCCAGTACAGCAAGATATAGACGTCTTATAGGCCCATTTACCTCCGCGGAGTTCGGAAAGCAAGAATGCGGGATTTTAAACCCAGCCACAGAAGTATTTCTCAATTAATCGCAGGAAGGAAATGATATGTTTGTACGGCGGCCATTTTGGGACATTAAACATAAGCCAAATCAGCTTAGCCCCTCGTCTGTTATATCCTGACCCGAAACTCAGCCATCCGAAACATTCTCATACCACAGTGGAAAAAGCATCACTTTACGAGGTGTCTGCCAATTCCACGGCAACCTAAACACTGTCGTCCAAATACCGCTGGTATTGAGCTTAGGGTCCACAGCACCACAGGCCAAGTCATTTATTTATTTTTTACTTTTTCCAGCAAACTGTATTTTATTTTATTTTATTTTTTTCAAAATATAACTCCAGGTAGTACAGTGTCCTTTTACTCTTTTTGTGACTGATCAGACATTTTCTCAAATGTCTCCATGCTGTAGATCGAAGTTTATAGTTAACTCATTGCATTGTATTATACTGTAAATTCAGTAATGATAAATTCCCAGAGACACAATTATCAGGCACATGCAGCTAGACTAGGAAACTAGACAGCTATCTGTGTCTACTTAATACAATAAATGCAGTCCAATAAAATAAAGAAATTGGCATACTTACCTCACTATCTTCAGTACAAGCCTGAAATGATTATCATATACAATGTCTGGTACTTTAATAATGTTTTCTTTGTTTGGCTAAGCCCAAAAATAAATGCTTGATTGACATGTGCAAGGCATGATTGTAGCCAGCTTGAACAGGCTGTTTCATTGGTAGATCATGTTGAATATGACTAATTGTGTAATGAGTGTGGTATAATTACGGAGCAGTTCATATCAACAGGCCTTACATCCAAATGTGTTCAGGGTCTACACAGTCAAAGAAGTGTGAATAACGAACCTCAGAGACTAAACGAGTCTAATATGTATCAAGCATTCTCTATCATGGCAAACTGTACCCTGACATAGTTCATTTAACATTGGAGATATGTATTCTCAGGTTAATTAAGGTCTGGCACTTCACTTGGATTACTTATAACTTAGTCTGGGGGTGTAACCTGGAAACTATTACAATGCACAGGCGATTCACTGTTAACAGTAATACCTGGGGATGGTACTTATGTCATATTTAAACATTAAACATGTTTTCAAACATACTGGAAATAATTTGGAGTAATAATAGAGCTCGCACACTGGCAAAATGTCAGGGAAGCCCAGTTCTGAATTTCAATTTGCCTGCAGATTATTTATTTATTTGTTATCAGCTAATTTATTTATCTACCTATTTATTGTTTCAAATCTGCATGTTCTCTGGAGAATCGGTGACATTTTGTAAGCAAATATCTGTCTGACAAAATGGAACACGCGGCAAAGTTTTTGAACAGTCTTTGATTCATCACGGACTAATTACATGTTGCATAAGGTCCACATGTCGGATAATGGCCTACGCTTTTCTTTCTCCCATAATTGACCAAGGATATGTGAAAACATTAAAACTGTAAGTAAACCTGTGTCAGTCTTGATGGAACTGTCTGCTGACTGCAAATGATAATAAATGGTAGCATCACAACACGGTGATTTGATTTTGAGCTCTGCTATTAAGAGCCAGAAATGACTGTAAATCAGTAAGTGGAAAATTATTCAATAACGCAGACGCTTCCCTGAAATTGAGGCTTCTCATATGTCAGAGCTCGGCTCCTCAATAATCATTATTGTTATAACCACTTGGCAGAATAAGGAATTAGGGTGAATCGGGTCATTAGTTAACTATAAACCTTATTATAACAAATGCATATCCGTTGTTATCCATTGTTAAGGACGAGGACACACACACACACACACACACACACACACACACACACTTTAATAGAAAGTAATGCACATAGCATCTTATGGATCACAATAAAATCACCATTGCTATTCGTCCTTATGTGATTGGAAGTCAGCCAATCTAGTTCCACCATAAATGTAAATTTAGTCTATCTAAACTAGGCCATCCAACTGGAGGAAAGAAAAAAAAACTTTGCTCAAATAACCTCAGATACCTTGCATTACGATAAATAAATTTTGTATGTGATGAGACCACTTTCATGTATTTTTTGGGCTAGCAATCTTATATGGCTACAGAGCGGTCAGCTCTGGCGATTTTTCTGAACTGTTACAGCAACAGGTGCTATGGTCAGTTAGGCTTAAAATATATACTGTAGGGTAATGAGCATGTTGGTTTTGACAATCAGTCTGTTATATACTAATCGTGTAATTATACATCCCTGTGCAATTTGTATTTTTATAATTTCATAAGTCACATCAGGACATGAATCCTCTCTTCTGAAAGCAGAGTAGCTCCTGTTTATTGTAAGATGAAAATATGCACACTTACAAAAGTACTAGGGTGGGCGTTATTTTATTTCGGCTCTGTTGCACTGGACACGGGTGTACTGATGCAGAGAATGCGTCTCTGCCAACTAGAACCGATCTCCGAATGCTTTATCTGAGGCTAACTGGCCAATCCCACCAATCAAGGTACGGTAAACTGAATTATTTTTTTATGATACACACAATGGAGAAAATCTCCACAGTTTAAAAAAAAAACCACACAGACAAAGTGATCATGCTACAAGATTCTTTGTTGCGTTGTTACAGCCAAAGATTGCGGAAATACGCACATGCCCACCTCACGCTATTAACATTTTTTAAAAGTGCATTAAAGATAACCTGGCTAGGTTTGAAAGATGCTGAAAATAAAACTAAATTACGCATTAAAATTTATTTTTTTATTGTTTAAAAAATTTATTTTTTAAGCAATTAACCTCATCAGTGGCACGAGCCCCCTTGTCCACCTTTGTGCGCGTTCTAGGTGTGTGGGCTTTAATAGCCCACACATGGTGATACACATTTTCAGATAACAATGTACCTACACTGTCATAGTATTGACCAAGTCACGTAGCCCAATATTCCCAGTCGATTTGGGGGCTGTAACGTGTTGTGATAATAAAAAATGGCTTCGTTTAGTTCAGTTCGCTTCCCGGCTGAAAACCTGACAGGTCGCGTTTTAATGTGGAATTTCCAGCATATCTGCCTACTTTGAAAATATCAATGAGTTGATTGCGCACACGTCCTCTAGGCTACCATGTGGATACTCTGAAGGTTTACACTGGTCCGATGTTTCAGGTTTTTTTTTTCTTTTTTTACCGAGAAAGAGCGGATGCTTTAGCATAGTCGCGATGCACATCGTTCGCATTAGGCTGTCTAGAATTCGGACTTAATTATGACTAGGCTACATTTCGGAAGGTCGAGAAAGTGGTGAACTGTGAAAAATATTTTCTATTTTAAAATGAATGTGAGTGGGTTCGAGGGCGAGGAGGAGCTCAATAGCAGGGTGGAGAAACGCTTGGAAAGGGAGGGTGATATCGCCGCCTTATCAACAACACATCACTGACTGTGAACAACGCCGGGTCCCCTGACTCTGCGTGAGACTGTTTGAGGATGTATTCGAGGAAGGCGACTCCTCTGCTTTTTGGGTTTCTCGCCTGAAATCGTTTTCTTTTCGGGATTTTGGAACGCAACGAAGTCAAGAGTATTCGTGGATGCTTCATTTCAGTGACGTTAAAAGGCTTTTCTCCCCCCCCCCCCCCAAAAAAAAAACCATGTCAAAGTGAATATGGCAGGCATTCAGGTTACTCTGATGCAATTGATGAAGCACGTTTGAGGTGAGTCTGAAATGAATGACTAATAATAAAGGTTTAAGAATAACTTAAACATAACTTAAATGTGAGTAAACTTTAAACTCTGACAGATTCCAGTTGCGCATTATCAATACTAACTCATTAGGATTGTTTAACCCCATGCCATATTAAATGCAGCGAAGGTTTCTGCAGAATGGCATCGAGAAAGGAGATTAATTGTTATGTGTTTAATTTACAAGCAAGTCGTTTAGATTGTCTATTTGAATGTTTTGTTATTTTTGATAATGCGAGCCAGGTTAGGTTTCAGAATTGAAGGAGTGAAGATAACGTGCGCTGTAGTGCCGTTCCGATAGCTAAATGTGTGAGTGACGCTTTAAAATAAACATCAACAGCTTGTCATTTATATGATAGGCTAGTGCGCAAGTGTCTTCCTGTTTATGACCTACCCATGCTTACAACTGTACATGTTCTTTCCTCGTTCTTCATGTGTGCTGTTACGCAAAATGCAAAATACTGCTCAGAAAATGTTGTCACGTATTACGTGGCTTTTCATAATACAAATCTCACGCACGAAAAAGTTACTTGAAAATTACAGTCGTATTGAGAAAACCTAACCTCTTTTTTATTGGTATACCGGTTGTTCTGATCGAGGTATGTAGTGACAAACGATCCCATTATCCCATTATAACTATGAAATGCAATCAACTCCCTTAGAGCATATACGACAGCTGCATGTACAACAGCGTACATTCCTGAGTGATGGCACGTACCAATGTCTTATTCCACTTCGTTTTGGTGATCGCCCCTCCAGACCAGCTTCTGCTGGAGGATGCAGGATGATTCCCGTTCCAAGACTGAAGGGTCTGTTACAGCCTTGGGTCGTCGGGGGAGAGGCTCCCGCCTGGGTCGCCAGAATCCCGCCCACTTCGGGGCTTTACGTGCTGGGTGCCACGCCCCCTCCGGTGCTTATCTCCTCCTACGCGCCCCCGGTCCTGCTCGCTGCGTCTGGATGGCAGCTCACCTGTGAACCGTTTCTGCCTTTGATGCCAGTGCCGTTCAAACCGGAACCAGCTGTCCATCAGGTATGAAACAGCTCTGTGGATCTTTCAAAAACAGGCATGCAGGTCCTACAGAGTATTTTGCTGCTTTCAGCATGGAACAGTCATGGCTGACTGGGAAAATGGTGTTTTCCTCATTACAGCTTGTCAACAGAAGCAGCTTTAGAATTTTTGATGTGATTGACAGGCGCTCATTAAAAGACATGTGTGGAAGTATGTGTTGGTGGTTTACTCATGTTGTAGCGACACACTCCTGAGGCAGCCTAACTGCTAACAGTGAGTTCATGTTTAGCGCTGTTGTTAGTTCAGCCACCTCTCCCCCTCGGGACCCGACTTCCAGCCTTGCCAGATCCCTGCCGTCGCAATATTGTCACAAGCAGTGCAAAAGCCTGTCTCCCAATTTCTGCCAGGAAGCGACCCCTCCTCCACCAGCCAATACTGATTCTTATTTAAAATTGTACATTTACTCTGTAGTTAACTTCACTGACTGCTTGGTTCTGGCCACAAGCAAATGGGCTGCCCCTTTGAGCTGGGTTCTGCTCAAGGTTCTGTTGTGGGCTGGGTTCTGCTCAATGTTCTACTCTGAGTTGGGTTCTGCTCAAGGTTCTACTGTGGGCTGGGTTCTGCTCAATGTTCTACTGTGGTCTAGGTGCAGCTCAAGGTTCTGTTTTGGGCTGGGTTCTGCTCAATGTTCTGCTGTGGCCTAGGTGCAGCTCAAGGTTCAGTTTTGAGCTGGGTTCTGCTCAAGGTTCTACTCTGAGCTGGGTTCTGCTCAAGGCTTTGTTGTGAGCAGGGTTCTGCTGAATGTTTCTCCCCACATTTAAGTATTTTTTACTTGCCACTGTTGCCCTAGTCTGACACCGAGGGGGTTATGTAAAGCCGCTTTGTGACAGTTGTAAAAAGTGCTATATGAATAAAATTTCATTGAAACTGAATTTATAAGTCTTTCATGAGTACAGGGTCTGAGGAAGGTGTGACAATGCAGTGGCCAATTATAACTCCTGCCGCATGACTTTAAAATGAGTGGCAGCTCTACTGCCATGGTGCACTTTAATTCTCTTCACCCAGGATTATACTGTAATTTATCACCCGACCTGTCCAAACAGCAGAAAAGCTCTGCCTTTCTAAGCATTTGTTCTGTAATTGGTAACATGCCACTCAAGCCTGCTTATTGTACCGGGAAGTCCAAGAACAGCCAGCTTCTAGTGTACGGCCCCATCAGCTGCGTCTGCAGTGGCCAGGCGTTGTCCGCTAGCTTACGCCAGTTCTGATGCCGGTCCCCCTTAAAGCCTGTATTGAGGTCAGGTTTTTGCTGGCATGGAGTCATGGAGAGAGGAGAGAAGTCGTTGGTTTTATTCAGAATTTGCATTGCAGCTCACCTGAGCATTGATAGGACAGACCCTCTTACAGTTTACATAAGCAGCAGTAGCTAGTAATGGGCAGGGCTTGAAGTGGAAAAAATAAGTGTCGGCTCTCTGAGGGTGACCTAGAAGCCCTGGTACAGAGTACTGGTCTGTTCTGGGACAGTTCAAACACCGGTACGACCACAACAGTCTGTTACTGGGGAGAGAATGTGGTTGGACAGGGGAGGAAAAGAGTACTGGGAGCTTAAAATAAGTGTAGTAGTACGCGAGTACGCAAGTAAAAGCCGTACTCCAAAGAGAAAAGCGTAGAAGTGTTGGGTGCGGAGTACCAGTGAGTACCAGTCCACCTCCAGCACTGGTAATGCGTCATGCAGCCGTTCAGACAACAGCGGCAACATAACATAATCATACAGTAACAGCATGATAATAGCAGGATCTAGAATGAGCCCTTCTCACCTTTAAGATGGTGATTATTCTCTGACTGCTTTTAAGACTTTTAGGATTCTTTATCAGTCAAGCAATGCACAGTATTAACTGAATAATACATACCAATAGGTATAGCAACTTTTGTGTGTGATTTTTCTTTATATCATAAAAAGTTTATTAAATTGTGTTGAATATTCTGGTTATCTGAGTTCATGGATGAATGTAATCGACACGTCATTCTCCATACCAGAATTCCTGCAGCTTCGATTAATTAAAAATTAATTTAAATTGATGTTGTTGCATTGCTTTAAGCTAGTATGACACACAGTTAAAATAAACGTGTAAGCTAAAAATGTAGCCTACACATTCAGTCAATTCATATTCAGTTCCATTCTCTAACATGACTTGAAGAAAGATAATGTTGCAGTGAGTGGCATCTTTGTGATACTTACTGATAGATTATTCAATGTTGGAATTCTTGCAAATCGTGCACCATGAATGAGAACAGGATAAGACTTGTGATTGGTTTAAAGGGGAGGGCACTGAAGGCCCAGTTGTAAATATTGTTCAATGGCAGCTAGGACACAAGGTAGTCCATACTTGCCTCATATGTGTTAAAAAGTATATTTGCTGCATTCAGAAGCTTTTCTGACAAAGCCACGTGACCACATTGGACCTGCTTATAAATGGCTCAGTTATGCAGGAATGGGCCATTGGTGAAGAGCAAAACAGGTTCCATAAAAAATGAAAAAAATACAGATGACAAAATTTGTGGTAGACGCTCACTGGTTGCATTGCATAACGTTCTGTGTAGTCATGCTCTGAGAATTTACAGTTAAAATGTCTTTTGACATTGGTGCAAAAGCCCATTCCTGGGTCTTTTGACATTGGTGCAAAAGCCCATTCCTGGGTCTTGGGTTGACTCCCAAATTCATTTGAAATTTGAAGCTTACACAAAAGTATTCATTTATAAGTAGGCTCAACTTCTTATACAGCATTATTGTTGAGGAGCTAGACAGACCTTGCCAATATTTTTTTTAAAAAATCAGTTTGATTCTTATTTTCCTGGTATTTCAGTTTTGGAGAGGCTGGTGGTGAGATTCTATATTTCTCCAACTTTAAACTCCCTGTGAAACATTTGACAATTATATTGTTTTGGATACTTTAATCCAAAAACACTCCATAAATTAGCTCTTTTTTCACCCTTAGTGCCCTAAATATACTACCTAAACTTCCTCCTGTAGGATTTTCATTAAAGTTTTTGTACATCTTTTAGAGCTTTGAGCTTGTGCCCAACAAATTGCATGGAAATGCTTGGTATTGCTAGCACACAAGAACAAGAAGACACATGAGAAAGAAACAAATGCATTCGTGTAAATATGACCTCCATTACCGTGTTTGACCTTTGTGATTCGTGCCTGCAATTTCTATGCGTGGGCGGGATCATTACTGGCAATTTTATAATATCAAAGTATAATTATAATCCTAATTATGGCAGAACTTTTAGTGCCACAATTAGCATTCAGAATCTTTCACTCTGGACTTTTGTCTGCTTTTGTCAATTTGTGAAATGATAATGTGCAATGATGGATGGGAGGACAAAGACGATATTCTCTATAGAAATATGATAAAATATGCAAAATACATTTCTGTAAGACTGGCTGTACCATTCGCCCTGGCCGAGAAGCCCGAACGATGATAATGATCTTCATCGTTTCGTTTATAATTCCTTTTTTTTCTCGGTGATGATAATCAAGTAATTGATTAAATTCTCTGGGCCTCATTATGAAGATGGAAAAAAAAAATATGGGGAAATTGGTTTGGCTGATTCCGCTCTTTTGGACCCCTAAGAAACGCAGTTGAAATAGTGCTGAAATGGGTAATGAGAAATAATAGTCCCTGAAGTTTGAAGGCTTCTTCCTCTCTTGCCTCTTGCTTTGAGTGGGTTTGATAAGGAAGCGAACCCCTCTTTGTTTGCAGTCCACTTCCCTCACCTGTAATTCAGGTTTAATCTAGTATGTGGCCTGTATTCATTCAACATTGTACCTCCACTTTTTGCTGAGATTCAATCAATATTTCCTCAGTAACTTTAACTGACAAGTACAAATAAAAGTATAATGATTGAAAATGAAGGACAAATGTTGACTGAATACAGGTCTGTCTCTGTAGCCTCTTTGTAAAAATGACATAATAAAGCGACCGGCTGTTGACTTTAAAGTGAAAAGAAAAACCGGCCCAACAAGACCAGGATTGGGGACCCTTGTGCTTGGCAGTTCTATGGAGTAAGCAACACACTTGTTCCACCCACTACCTGGCACAGTTGAATTGAATTTGCATTAATTACATGGCTATTTCTGATAATTTGAGTTATCTGAAATGATACTTTTTAAAAATGATTGCTTAACAGGTTAATTTTATTGTACTGATGTTATTGCTGAGTGACTGAATTACAGGCAAAAAGGATGCAGATGTTTTGGACTGAGGATTGATGCCATCTTGGTGGCAGAATATTAATGCTCATAATGATTAAACATGTGTTAAACATGGCTGTGTACCCATCAGGATGTATTTATGCCAGCAGCCATACCACCACGCACTCTGCTCCTACCGACTGGCTGAAGCTAAGCAGGTGTGAGCTTGGTTCACATGCGTACTCAATCCTGGCCCTCAAATCCAAATCCAGGCCTGGTTTTCTTTTCTCCCAGGTAATTACCGTAACTGAACAATTAGCGCTGCTGCTCGGCCGAACTGTCTTTACACCCGACTCCCAGCTAAAGGGAGGGTGGAAAACCAGCACGTCTCTGCTCTCAATGACTGGATTTGGACTAACAGGCCACAACAGCAGTAGTATCGCAGACTGAATCCGAGGGCCAGAATCTGCTCTAAACGGTTTTCACAGTTATAGCCTAGCTGGCAGGGGCTGAACGTAGCGAGAAGCGCTAACATCCTCACCAGGCATATTCAGAGGCAGAGGCTCGCAGTGTGCCGGTTAATCCACCCGGTTTATCCCTTTCCCGGGCACGTTTCTGCGAGCGTGACGGCAGCAGGGTCATACTTCACACAGCGGCTCATTCTAGCGCACATCGGGGTCACCTCTGATCGTATCCCAAAGGTCTGTCAGCTCTGACTTTAGTCCCCTCACATCCGGCCCAGTAAGGAATGCGCCCATTAAATTATTAAGGGAAATATGAAATTTAATTTTGTAGGCCAGATCCAAGCAGGAGGTTCCTGGAAAGGCATGGAGTCCCCATTGCCCTAGATGGTACGGTTGTAATCTTGTGCAGCTGCGCCCTCACAGATTGGAACGTAATTGCAATATGCTGTAAATTTACGGACTTGTATTGTATTTCGCGGCGTCGGATTACATTGCAATATCCGGAATCGGCGATCATTTGTATAAGCCCCATATATTGAGAATAATTGCAGTATCTTGATAGCATACTTTTATTGCGATAAGTTTTCAACATGTTGCATTTCCATTAGGGTAAACACCATTAGTCAACGCTGCCAACAGAGGAAGAACAGGCTATTAGGAGACAGCAGCCTTCCTGCCTTTTCATTAAAGCAATGAAAGATTATCAATAAATCAATACATATTTATATTTGTATAGTCGCAATGATAATATCGCACAGCGCTTCCCACGGGTATGGAGACAAACCCAATGAGGGAAAATGTATTCCCCTTAACATGCAAGTAAATTGAACTCCAGGAACAACACTGGAAAAGCAGAAGAATCCCACGCACAGTAAAGGCGCTTGAGTGTAAACCGACTGACCGTGTAAATGCTGTACCCGTAACTCCAAGAGAACATGCCTTCGGTCATCAGTTGTTGGTGTCAGGTGACATAGCACAGCCGCCCTGGGAAACAGAACCAGACGTTCCCTGCACCAGGAGCGTACAACAATCCCGACAGGACTGTGAAATAATGATGCGCAGTGGCACAAGCACCTTTTAAGGGGCCGTGGGAAGAGCTCGGCTCATTAGAGAAGAGGTCACCGGATTGCGCTACATGTGCTAGCACCCTTAAAATGGTCACATTTTGTTTGTCAGTGCCTTCTTTCCACAACGCCATCTGCGACCTTAAAGTAGGCCAATGCGGGTATGTCAAAGTGATATCGTGCTCTCTGTCCAAAATGGAAAAAAAGGCAAAGGAAAGCAATACACGTGGGTACCAGACTTTTTACATATGACCAGTCACACGTGCAGCAAAAGCTAGCGCCTCGACAACTCTGTGGTATTCTCACACGTGTCCATTACGAGAGGTGCAGCGATATGAATGTCTTATTTCATGTGGGCACAGCGAACGCGTGAGTGACGGCTCGGCGAATACTTTGTGAAGTTTCATTTCATTTTAAATTCACACTTGCGATCTGCTGGGGATTTTACGTAATACTCTACATCTGTCTGGTCTGGAAGAAGAGGAAAGACCCTCAGGACTCATTATAAATTCTGACCACGGTCAAAACCTTCAAACCAAGGTTTATTGAGGGTCGAAATGTAGCCGTGGATGGGGCACCAGGCACGACCAGGGGGTTACCTGTTCAAATCCCAGGCACGACCAGGGGGTTACCTGTTCAAATCCCAGGCACGGCAGTGCTCTGTTGTTTTAATATGAGTTTCTTAACAATAATCTAGCTTCATAAGTGGACATCTTGTGGCGTTAGCCATGTAAGCAGCCTTCAGTAAGGGGGTTCTCTTACTGAGGGAGTAAGCAGGGTAATTAAGGTAAAGTAATTAACCAATTAATAACACATACCGTTCACTAGCTATTCATACTAAGCATGCACTTTTATATTAGCTTTGCTTATTGGTAAGTGTGGCATATTCTTATTGTTCAGTTTGTTCCACATGCAAAGTTAAAATGATCTTTGATAACAGTGATGGTTTGGGCTGCGATTGGACTCTCTGGATGAAGCATTTTGCATTGATGTTAAATCAGATTTTTGGAAAAGGTATGTGTTGCACAACCACATTTTCATCACAATGCCTAATGCACATTCCACACATAGTTTCACACTTCAGTAATATTTCTCTTTTTTGTATTCATCACTTATTTGTAATTATTTTGGTTAACCAATGATATTGGTAGTAATAAAAATGAATGAATAAAAATAAAACATTTCTTATAGTTGTGCAAGCTAACTCCAGAGTACTACAGAATCCCTGGCACCACCAGAGGTACTTGCTCTAATACAGATCAGCCCAGATTGTGTGTCTAATCATTACAACACTCCCAAATACAGCATGACATTTAATCTAAAGAGAGCAAAGAGTGCGCTTAATCACAGTGGTTAAGGTATATTGACTTCTCAGATAATTCACTGTCTTTCAGAGAAAGGCCGAAGGGAATTGAGTACTGGAAACACATTGTTTAGGAGTGGACTTTTGCAATACAAAGCATTTTCAGTCTTGTGAAATGATGCCTATTGCTGACTTTTAGAAGAAAGAGGGATGGCTAATTGCTATTCTGGGTGCCTGACAGAGCTCTACTTACGTGTGTTGGTGCCCGACAGTAGACAAGAAACTATTCATAAAAAAATGGAGCAAATATAACCAAAATGACTGCTGATAAGCACTATGATTAAGAAGTATTGATTTGAGGGATGCTTGGCACAGAAAAAAAATGTTGTTATTACACTCACAAATTATGTACTATTTTTTCCTCACTGGACAGGTTGCCTACACTTAAGACAGCATGCTTGCTGTCTACTGAAGAAGCACTACAGAGTCTACTGACTGGAGACTGATTTATTTATTTTATTAGATCTGATGGTTAAAAACTGTGCATAACATCACTGAGATACACTGTACGTCCAATTGCCTCTACTAATATGTTTACTTTGAGCTCATAGTAACCAAATTGAATGAGATCAGGTGGTAACCTGTACGTAATGCTGATTCTGAATGAAGCAAGCCTATTCAAGGTGCTGCCGATTGCTGTGTGTACCTCACTGAGCGCCTGGTTTAAACAACGTTTGTTCTCGCCATGGGAATTTTTACCCAAGTGCTTTTTTCAAACTGCCATGATATAATCATTCAAGCTTTAATGAAGGGCAAAAAAGCAGCAACCTTTGTAGCGAAACAAAGCGCCATTATTGCCAATCGAGGAGCGCACTCAGACTAAAGAGCCCTCCGTCCCCTCGCAGCGCCGGCGCATGCTAAGCGCGTGAAAGCCTCCCGCAGCTGCGGCTCGCGGCCGAAACGCATTGTGCGTGCGCAAGTGCCGCGATCCCATACGACGGCTCGCATTCGCGTTTAACGGCGTGCCATTTCTCCAACACTCCGATAATAAAGCGTTTTGTTTTCACTGCAAAGGTCATTCCCCCGCTGGTTTTTGAAATTGGACAGAGCCCAGTTGAGAGCCTTCACATTGAATGGCCTGCACTTGCCAGATACTGCGCTTATGAGTACATTTAATTGTGAGCCGAATGTGGATAAATGTGGACCCAATTCATGCCCAAGTCTGATATGGAACCAGTTCTTGTAAAAAAAAAATAAAAAAAAAAATTATAAAAACAATCCAATGGAAATGGTGAAGTAAGCCAGCATGAATCTGCTTCCATATTGCCAAGGTCATGTGGAATGAGGATGTGCCTGTGTGGAGCTATAACCAGCATATTCTCTATAACAATGATACATTTAAGTCAGATACATATTCTCCAGGATGAGGAAATAATAACAGTGTAAATCACGTGATAAAGTGCAGGCCTATGAGGACAGTGGTTTCCTGTAAGGGAGAGTGACATTAGCCTTTTGCCAAAGAGCACAGATATATTAGTTTGCTGTGCAAACACAATGTTTGTTCAACTTGAAAAATACAATGAATAATCCCGCATATATAAAATTTTATTGATGTGTGCTATACATATATAGATATTTATACAGTGAACTCCGATATATACAACAAACTCATACATACACACACACACACACACACACACACACACACACACACACACATATATATATATATATATATATATATATATATATATATTCCACCCTTTGCTGCTATAACAAACTACAATAATCTGGGAAGGCTTTATATTAGATGTTGGTGCATTGCTGCTGGGATTTGCTTAAAATCAGCCAGAAGAGCATTAGTGAGGCTGGGCACTGATTGGCTTACAGTTGGCTTTCTAATTGATCCAAAAGGTGTTGGATGGGGTTGAGGTCAGGGCTCTGTGCAGGCCAATCAAGTTCTTCCACACCAATCTCGACAAAACCATTTCTACATGGAACTCGGTGTGTGCCCAGACGAATTGTCATGTTGAAACAGGAAAGTGCCTTCTCCAAACTGTTGCCATGAAGTTGGAAGCACAAAATTGTCTAGAATGTCATTGTATGCCGTAGCATTAAGATTTGTCTTCAGAGGGTGGTGCAGTTGCACATGTCAATGCAGGGAGGTGGTGCTTATTAAATGGACGACTTACTGTATGCAACAATGGTGGCACTTAGAAACTCTATATGTGCCGTAGTTGTCGTGTGTCATGTACTAATAAAGCTCGAACACAACGTTTCTTGTTTCCCCTCACAGTTTAATTGTAGGAGCGCTGAATGTCTGAGTTCACATTCAGTACCCCTGCAACCACTGTCAGGACTCTGGTGTCCTGGCCACTAGGGGGCTCATGCCAAGGGTTTAAAGCAGAATAAGAGAGTTTCTGATCTGTCAGACAGGTGTTCGGGGTTTTTTTATTCATTATGATGAGAATTATTCGATCATCAACTGTAGAAGTCTTATTTGGCCTACAAGGTCCTTTGTGATTATTAATGATGTTCCGAACTTATGGTCAGAGGTGGGTAACCCGGCTTCAAAGAGTAAAAAGACTGACCATGTTTTTGCTCCAGCACTATGCACTAAACCAGCTGATTCTAATTAGCATAACTCTTCAGCATGATGGGAGAACTAATTATTGTGATCAGCTGGTTTAGTGCATGGTGCTGGAGCAAATGCATGGTCAGTCTTTTTACTCTTTGAAGCCGGGTTACCCACCTCTGCTTATGGTAAGCCTAAAGTTTGGCCTATTTATTACTCCTATTTTTCTTTGTATTTCTCCTTGACTTTCATTGGCACTACTCTAGTCCTTTTGTTGACAAATGCCAATAGCAGACTCCAAGGGCAATCAAAAACTGATAATCAAGACCAGATACTGAAAGCTCTCTTATAGCTGCACAAAGGAAGTAATTTAACGCACCTGACTAATCATACACGTCTGTGAAGCAGACCTGGGTCAAATACCTATTTGTTTTGGATTCAAATACTTTTCTGTGCTCTATTCATCTTGCCTGGGGTAATTGAGCCTGCAAATATGATCAGAAGGTAGGGTTTGTACTTTTTGAGAGGGTTTCATTGGTTCCATTACACCAGACAAGATCAGTAAAGCACAGAAAATCATTTGAATCCAATTAGGTATTTGACCCAGGTCTGCTGTGAAGCCATTTGTCCCAAACATCCCAACTGTGTGGTTGCTTTAGCAATGTGTAGCAGCATAAGATTAGATTGATTAGTATAAGTTCATTACTCGTATTACACTTGATTTGTATTTGTGCATAGGCTAGCCAAATCTAACTCAGTTAAAGGAGGTTTTAAGTGAAAATTTGGGACTGGAACCAGGACACTTAGTGGTTAGCCCTCGGATGCAATGTGCTGCTTGTGATTGAGTGACTTTGCATGAGGTAGAGCTGAAGCATTGATTTTGCTTCCACCGAGGGTCTTATTCATTGATCCACAATCTTGTTTAGAAACATCCAGGACAGTTTAAAGTAACTGTATTCCTCCTAAACATCACTAGCTCATTTTATTTATGTGCATACTTAACTATTAACTGGCTATCATCCAATATTAGTTGACTTCAGTCACTTCCCCACTGTTCATTATGCCTATTGGTTAGCTGTTAATGCACACATCTGTGCTTCTTAATCACTTCTCATTGATGTCATTCCTTGATTTTTCAGTGGGAGTTGCATGCTCAAGCCCCTGACAGAAGCATCCAATCAGCAGCAGGCCTGGATTTGGTCCCTGTGTTCCCACGTGCTTATGGCTCAGTGCTGCCCCCTGCTGTTGGGAAGCGTTGGGTCGAGAAGAGGATCCCAGCCTACCAGGTAAAGGACAGTGACTGTATATAAATGGAAGACCAGACGCTGCTATTTTCAATGGGTGAGATGAGCGGCCAATTGTATCACTTCCTGATCGGCCTCTAGTGCAGTGGATACTGGGAACACACAAGATTGCGCAGGCGCCAAGTCTCTGATTTGCGATGCACAAAGATGTACACCCTTGTTGGAGATGCGCTGCAGAATTAGTTACATTGCAGCATCAAGGTTAGAATGCAAAATCATCACAAATCATCCTAGGAATTTTGAAATTATTCCTCATATTCCCAAAATAGCTTGCTATAATATGTAGTGTGAATGATAGTTTCCCACTTTCCATATGGCAAACCTCCATCAAAGTTTTAGGATTTTTAGGCAGCTTCTTCTTCAAACATTACAGCATACAGTCCTTCCAGGTTTCAGGTTTATGACGTCATTATTTGTGCTGAGAATCCCAATAATCATTACTTCCACTGGCACGCGCCAAGAGAGAAATCCTGGCCTCCTGGTAAAGGAGGAGACTTCAAATATACTTCCTCTTTTGTAGTGCCATGGTGTCCTAGATAATCAGACATCAAGAGGAAACAAATATTGCAATTTTTCACGATGCCATTCAGTTTCAGCAAAAGTATGACCGACTGTCAGCAATGCACTACGTTTGACTTGAATTGGCAAAGTGTTGCATGAGATTTCAGAATTTGAATATCATGTGCAGTTAACCAGTAGGGGTCACTGGTGAGGACTTTCCGCTCCATCCCTGCTGACTGAATCCCTGGGTGTGTTCCAACTGCTTATTTTTATAATTCCTCGCGTCCTTTCCTAGTATGGAAGGCCAAACAGGTCAAAAATATGCGTGAAATTGGCACATGGAATCATGACTGCCAACATGAACTCATTCCATTTGCTTATTTTATCTTCTCGCTTATCTTGTTTCCTTGCTCCTAGCTCCTAGGAGGGAGGTGCGGACAGCAGAATCGAGGAAACGTGTAACAGGCAAATGTACATCTTTCCTCTTCCAAGCGTCAGGTTGAAGCCACGTCAATTACAGACATGGCAGACGGGGAGGGGTGGGTCCGCAGGTCGATCGCGTACTGTATACTTCATGCGTTGTGACGTATACTTCCGCGAAGGATGCACTCATGTTTTCTCACTCAATTCTTCGGGGGCCTCCTAGCTCCTAGATCCCTACTCCTTGAAGGAGCATTGAACGGGTTGGAATGCCCTTAAAGATGACGCACCTTGGTCGATTTCAAGGTCGGCGAAGGACCTCGGAGACAAAGGACAAATAAAAGAAGCAATTGGAATGACACCTATGTTGACGTGTGATTCCAGATGTCAGTTACACTTATTTTTTGGCCCTTCATACTAGGAAAGGAGGCGAGGAAAGAAGCAAGGAAGTAGGTAAGAAAATGAGTAGTTGGAACACACCCGCTGTCTCCCTTGGCAACGCTAGTCCCAAAAACGTATCATCCGTGCACTAGAACAGTGCTTTAGCAGGCTGAGACATCCAGCAGCCTCGTAACATCTAAATTTAACAAGTCTGTTGACTGTAGATGATATGCACCAAGTTTCACGAGTGAGAATCCACTTATGGTAATTGGAAGGCTGCGCATTCTGACAAGGGGCACATGTGCACTTGTAGTTGTCTGCAGAATGAATTTTTAATGAATTTTAGAAAATTGGATTTTCGATCAACCGCTATAGTGTCACTACAAGGCATTCTGGGTCCCTGAGGAGGCGGAGCTATTGGCACGCACCTTGATTAGCGTGTTCCTGGGAACTGCTGTGGGAAAGAAACATTCATACAACAGGGCGCCGTTTCCAAATTACAATGTAGTCATTTAGCAAACACTTTTAGTCAAGGTGATGTACAGAATTGAATTTTACAGGATTTCAGAAAATGCGGTCCTTATAAATATAGATCAGTTTTATTTCAGCCCTTTGGATTAAAAACAGAGGTGAGTAGATCTAAGAAATTCACTAACTATATTCAGTTTCCTTTAATTAAGATAAGGATTTAAGATTCAAACATTTCTGAATATTACCTTGACCGTGTCACTGATGAATGCAATATTAATCACCACAGGTATACAATCTAATTAGAAGGTTACTACCAATCAGAGTCTATTTTCAGGAAAGTCATTGAGTACTTAAAACATGGCAGCAAATTGAATAAAGTAATACACATTTTAAATAGTAATGGACTGTACTCTCTAATCAGCCATTTTTGTTTAAAGGTGAGGTGCATAGCACACTCAATGCTTTCTACTGATACAACATTTAAAAGATTAAAACATTTCAGACTATTGCCTTTTCAGTGAAGTGGTTTTTCAACTGATGGTCTTATATGCCTAATTACAGTATATTCTGTACAGTAACATTGCCACAGCTGCACCATTTTGAGGTAGGCTGTTGAGGAGTACTTTACTCAGGCCAGCAAATCTAATAAAGTAACATGCACTTTAAATAGAAATGGACTGTGCTCTTATCTCTAACATTGCACAGGTGAGGTGCACAGCTCTTAGGCAGTCAGTTACTACATTCAGAAAGCATCTGCACTCAACAGTTTTAACTAAGATCTGGCTAAAAGATCCAGACATTTCTAATTACACCCTTCTTCAGTTTAACAAGTCTGATGGCAGTCTTATGTACTTTCCTCTATAGCATTGTCACAGGTGTACAAGTTAATTAGAGAGGAACTACCAATCAGAGCCTCCATTTTGAGGTAGGCTGTTAAGGGGGTACTTAATTCAGGGCTGCAAATCTAAAAAAGCACCCTGCGTTTTAACTGGAAACAGACTGTGCTTGTTATCAGCCATTTTGGTGTGTAAATCTAATGTAGGAGCTGCATTTAGAAAAGCGCCACATGCAGTGTTTTAGTCAAAATAAAAGTAATAATACACTTAAGAAACTGTTTTACAGTTTGTTAAAGTGAAAATTTGCACCAAAACTATTATGGACAGCCTATTGCAGGCGGCTGCTAGAAAAACAGGGTAAAAACAGCTAAACAAATATAAGGACATGATAAAGCTTTCTGGAGAGAACAGAGATGTTCACTTGGTCGTTTGTCCTGTAGATTCAATCAATGTGTCCTTAACTTTGACCAACCATTAAGAGCAATACTACTTTTCAATTATAATTGTTTGTGAAGAAAAAGTGTAAGGCTTGCCTTAACATGTAAGTTGGGGACAGATGTTCACTGAATGCAGGCTGACATGTCGAACCCGGTCTCCAGTGCTCCATGTGTCTCACACTGGCATTAAACATGAAACTATACCTCCGCAGCCATCCCCATGCTGCTCTGTCTAATTAGATTAGCAGTCGCTGTAGGTTGCTGGGTCCTATTTTAAAAAAGGCATCCACGATATGCTCTGCAGTGTGACATCAAATCTGCGGCATGGCAGCGCTGGCTCAGGCTAGCGTATAATTACCCAGCATCCCCCTGGGAGACGGAGAGATCCAGGCAGTGCATTTGTCTCATCTCTTTGGGGAGGAGGACTTCCTCTGGTTTAATGGGTGTCTGGAGTCTGCCAACGTTTTACTTTTTTGCCATTTAGCGAGCGCTCTCATCCAGGGGGTCTTGCGCAGGTTGTCTTATTACATGCAATCCAGTCGTATAGCTGGACATTTACTCATACTCGCTGAAGGGTAGCCTACAATCGTAGCACCCCAGCTGGGAATCAAACCTACGAGCTCAGAATTACAACACTGCCCTCCCTCACTGGTATGCTCCAACTGTGGATAAAGTGCACTGCGCTAATGCAGTGACTGGGCAGCTAGGCCAGACTGCACAGTTCAAAATTGATACAAGGTGTGCATCTTAGACAGGCGTGAGATTGTCTTTGCTGTACCCCAAACTGGCAGTGGGAGGCGAGTAGGGTATCCCAAACTGGTGTTTCAAATTGACTAAAGGTGTTCGATAGAGTATCCAAAACTGACAGAAAGTACGCAATAGGGTATTCCGAACTGACAGAGAGTATACCATAAGGTATGAAAGTTGCACACTTTTTCCAACGAAAATGGTGGTTTCATTGAAATATTATTTAATTGAATTGGTGATCTCACCCTGTCCAGTCCAGGGTCCCACAAGCCTTTTAGGAGTCCTGATCCCATTTAGTGTCCGTAGTGCCGAGTGGACAACGGTTTTCTGTGTTTTTCAGTCACAGCCATGATTCGTCTAATCTTTGAACCTTACAGATAGCACCTTCCAGAAAGGAGCGCACGCGTATGTTGTTCTATTCATGGTTCACGGACTACCACAGAAGAAGAACGAACGGCCTTCTTCAGAACTTCTGACGCTGCGTTGATGTGTTGCAGGTTTACCTGAACGCGGCGCTCACCCTCGACTCGGCCTGGGCCTGTCCCGAGGAACCCGGGATGTTCCTGGGGCACGGCGGCAAGCCGCTGCTGATGACCAATCAAGTGGCGGTGAACGTATTCGGGCCGGCCCCGGCCCCGGCCTCCAGGAGAGTGCGCGCCCTCCCGCTGTCTCCCCAGCGTGTGGCAGGCCAGTATTAAAACCTCATTTCGTCCTCACGAGCCTGCTCCCTCAGCCAGAGCCGAAAGAGAAAAAGGGAGTCTCTTTTCGGCGAGTCCTCCGTTTGTTCTCCGCGGTCTGAGGGCGCTGGCGGCCATTCCGAAAGCTAACTTCAGAGCCCGCGGAGAAATGTCGCCGCCCGCACCGATCCTTTCTTCAATCCCCGGCGTCAGGACTAGATGCCTGTGAGATAGGCAAGACGTATCTGGGTTTAATTTACAGATTCACGCTGTGCTTCTTAAAAGGCTGAATTTAAGAAAGATTTAACAGTTCATTGCCCTCAGGTGTAAGGTTTCTATTCCAGCGGATTATCACATGTAGCCGTACTGTCGTTGGCAATTACACAATAAATCACTTTGTCGTCTAAATTTATTTCATGTGGAGAGATCAAATGAGTGCTGAATGAGATGCAATGTATTCTCTGTTGCCAAGGCGACATTTAGTCAGTTTGAGTGTAAATTACAATTAAACCAGAAAAAGCAACTTTCAGTTCATATAGCACATATAAAGTGTCAGGGATTTAATTAACAGCATTCTCTGCTGGTCTGCTGATGGCGGTACGCCTTTGTTGTTGATGTGCATGCAACTTTCTATGCACATTGCAAAAAACAAAGAAAAAGAAAACCAATATTGTTTAATGGCCATTTATTAATATTACAACTTAAAATGTTTTTCTCAATTATAAACAGGAAGGAGCTGCAGAAGAACAGTAGTTCAGCAGGAAGTCGGTTGTCGATACACAGCTCAGGCGATGTTTTAGGAATGATGCCTTTTGTTAAGTCTGCAATACAGAGATATACCATCAGACAATCAGACCAAGAAAGTGGTATTTTGGACAGTAGCTGTTCTTGCTGACAGGCAAGCAGAAAAGTAGCAAGCTCAGTGGTTTGAGTGCGTGTGCTACGTCAGCTGGTCTGGGAGAGGCAGCAGATCCGGTTCTCTGATACGAACCCCCTCCCCCCCGCCCCCGTCGGGTGATTGGCCCAGTGATACCTCCTTGAGATGCAGCCATCCCCAGGGTGCCGCCAGGGATTTTGGGCCCCAGGGAAAGATCTCACTGTGGGCCCCCGCCACCCCATCCCTGTACAATTACGGCACAATATTTTGATCCCCCCCCCCCCTTGGAATCGCCCTCACTCCCTTTTCATACAGCGCCCCTAGCCATTGCATTAATGTGCCTCTTGTCATCTTTTCAAACATGCCCTGTCACATTCTCCTTTGCCTGGTCTGACTGACAGCAGGAAGCATGCTAAGACACTAACTGTGTCTAGTGTTCAGCGTGTTAGCACTGACTGCCTAAGTACTACAGTAAATAAATGTGTAAGTACTTTTGTGAATAAGACCTTTTCATTCTCAAATGCCATTGAATCACTAGAAAATAAGGTAATATGCAGTCTCAATGAATTATTTATAAATTCAGCCCCGAAGGCTTCAGAGAAAATAAAACACCTACAGTATATACAGTATGACATGTGCAATGGGGCTGTTGCCATGTGGCCAAGTCAGTACAAGCAAACCTTATTTCCCAAGGTCAGCCCCTGTTAGGAGCTTTAAGAAGATGATCCACTGTTGACTGTAGAAGTGGTATCTTTCATTCAGCATCAGGGCAAGAATGGGAAAACATGGTCCAGTCTGCCACCACTCTGTGTATCATTTCACTTTAAATCCTTTCATGACACTCATGTTACATGTACCCCCATTCCAGCACTTTTTTTAATGTAATTTGTATTTGTCCTAATATTGTAGCTTGTTCTTCTGTCTAGTTTGGCTTGGCATAAGTTAGATCAAAATAGTGTTCACTGTGTGAACTGAACTGTGTTCTTGGCTAGACATAGCTGTACGAAATGTGTATCGTACCTTACTGAACCTGTGATTTGTAGTTGTCCAATGACCATGATATACGCGTTTGTACGTCGCTTTGGATAAAAGCGTCTGCTAAATGTAATGTAATGTTCTCCTAGCCTCTGTAAAAGTTTCTTCTTAGGGGCACACAGTACTGGTCTGCTCTTCTCTTCAAACAGGAGCTTGGAGCATCAGCCTATTGGCTTGAAAAAAAAAATACATTACAGCAAGCAGTGAGAATAATAAATCATCCAAAAAATCTCCCCCAGTTGAAAGTGTGAAATTAGCTCAAGTAGCCTTTTTTTATTACAATCATGGAAGCAACAGAGAAAGCTGAGAGGAAGGACCATGGTGTGTGTTTATAGGCTGCAAAGCGTTATGGGTAGAAGATACACTTCATTGGGCACATAGAGATTAAATTTGAGGGGAGAAAAATGACCGCACTAATTGGGGAAGGGCCTGTTCGTTCCCTGAACTCTTAACTTTTCTGTCTCTTGTGCTATGATTGCACATCTTCAATTCTGAGGTAATTGGGAGGGGGGATACTTGGATAAATCACACAACTAACATGGGAGAACTTTTAATTTATATTTAGCTAAATTACACATAAAGGAAGCTTCAGTTCTTTGGTACATCTTAAAAGTGAGTAAAAACGTTTTCCCCAAAACCACCTGATTGTATTGCTGACTCCACATAGGCATCAGCAATGCAATCAGACAGACAGACAGAAAATGTATGATATCCGTGTGGAAAAGGTTCCAACTCTTAAGCCAAATGAATCAATTTGTTTTGGGTATGAACTGCATTGTAATAATTTCTGTGGAATTTTGTCCTGAGGTGTTTCTTAAAGGTCCATGTATGCTCTGTCCTCATTCATACCTTCCCACCACAGGCTTCTTATCCGTCTGTCAAAGCTGCACATCTGTGCAAACCAGGATGTGGATGGAGACGAGACTTTAATTTAATAAATAATTCTCCTTTGTTACAGTATTTAATTTACACACATAAGACTTGTGCACCACCTAATTTATCTCACTCCAGATACGGTTGATAGGACCTGCATGAATATTTAACATAAGCTGTTGATTCAGTTTTCTCCTTAGCTCTAGAGAAAAGGGTTTTTGAAGCCAAACCCCACACCCAGACTTTTGTTTCTCTGCTTCTCTGCAGTCTTAGCCCAAATATGCAGAAACACAAACAGCAGACATATTTCTGTG
This sequence comes from Anguilla pacifica, assembly GCA_039654925.1. Classification (NCBI taxonomy): domain Eukaryota; kingdom Metazoa; phylum Chordata; class Actinopteri; order Anguilliformes; family Anguillidae; genus Anguilla; species Anguilla pacifica. The sequence goes on along the minus strand of CM077301.1, from coordinate 31,224,894 downwards.
GAATAATTCCAACTGGCCTGGTTCCTTAGGTGACTCCTTATAAATAAATTAACGTTCCTTTGCAGAGCCATTAAATAATTTGCTATTCATTGAATGAACACCTTGGGCTATTGTTCGAAAGTAACCTTCAGTTGACGTAGAAACCGTGACTAAAAAGTGTTATTTCAGTAAAACCTTCCATTGAGGAAAATTCTAAAAGTGTCTTAGCGCTGTTACTGAACGATGTGGTGCTGGGAAGCAGACGGTGTTTGCTATGAAGAGGTGAGAGAAGCAAGCTGATTGGCTAAAAGAAGGTAAGGCTAGCAGGTCATTGAAAAGGTGATGTATTGTTCAGAAAGTTGATAATGTTTAGATGTGGTCGTTCTGGCTGACCGAATCCCTTCCTCCTTGGGGGATACGACTGATTGGCAGTTGTGCATCACTTTGCTGGGATGCTGGCCACAGTCAGCACTGACACAGTTTGGATTCAGAACTCTACTGTGAGACGACTCCCCCTCAAATTTAATACCACAACATTTTTGTTTTCATGTACGTTACATTTCCATTATCGGTAAAACAGCCCTGACTCTTATTGTACTTACGTCCCGCAGGGTGTCCAGTTTCTATCAAGCAGTTGGGAAGCAACAAGAGGATCGGCCTGACAACAGTCGCTATGGTCGGGATGGAACCGGAGGTTTGTCACAGACTTCCGCCCTCCTCCACCCAGCCTTTCCACCTCCTCGCCCTGGCTCCCATCATGAGGCCCGTTTGGCCTCCACCTGGCTCAGGTATGGATCAGCATTCTTTAAAAAAAAAAAAAAAAAAAACATTTCTATTTCCTGTGAATATCACTTCATAAATTTTAAACGAGAAATCGCAAATCGTCCGTGCGTGAGTTGTGAGGCAGCACAAACAAGCCAATGAGATCACTTAAGTGAAATTAACATTTTTTAAATAGGTTTCATTTACAATTTTTGCCTACTCAGAATACAGTTTCCATAGGTGGAAAGTCCAGGGGTCAGAAATGGAAACTCCTGCCATGTGTTTCTTCCTCCCATGAACTCAGCAAGCGGATTCCACTAATTGGTTTAACTTCCTGGCTGAGGAATTGCGCTAATTAGCAAATCCAGACAATTGGAACGAAATACTGGCGAGGACTTTTACTGCGTGAGCATGGATTTTCCATGGCTGGCGGTTTCTGGGACTCTGCTCAACCTCAATGCGCGTCTTGTGAAAGCAGCGTTAGCAGCAGCAGCTGCGGCTGTAAAGTAAAGGCCGGGGGCGCGGTGAGCGGAAAGTGCGGGGGCTGGCCGCTGGAGCACGGCCATATTAAACCCCCCCAGCGAGCGGGGGGCAGAACTGGGCCCGAGCACCGGCGGTCACGGACAGAAAGGCCCAGAGCGATGTTTTTGTACCCGGCGCCCGCGGAACGACTCGGGCGAAGTTCCTGTCGGGGCCGGCTCGCCGCCTGTAGACGGTTCTTTTAATGAGGCTGCCGAGATCGATCGCCCCAGATCGGCCGCTCTGAGGGACGACGGGAGGCGGAAAGGGCCATTCTGTCCGCGGACTGTTCATTACTGGGATAAGAAACCGTTTAAACCTGGTGGAGGTGCCAAGTTTCCTCCAGACGATCCTGATTGAAAATAGAGCTGTCTGGGTTTGTCGTTGTAATTTCAGGCCCGTGTTTTCATTATTTCACAATTATAGTTTTGTTTAGTCTGAGCGATGGCATTTATGCTGAGACGGGTAGCTCAATTATTTGCTGTGAGCTTAAATTGTGAATCAAAGTCAATGTTTTGTTTATACTGAACGGCATACAATTGAATTAGCATACAGTAGCTCAACGCCTTCCATTTAATTTGTCTGCAGGATGCTGATACCCCTACATATAGCATGAACCCAATAAGCATTCCGAATGCAGAGCTCCTCTATACATTTGGCTATATAACTAGCATAGCTCTATGCAGGGTGTTGCAATAATCAAACATTTCCTGGTGTTAATCTTTGAGTCTGCACACTCTCCTTTGTACATAAATAAATATTTATTTACCTAAATTGCATATTACACAGATTACAAAATGGCATGTTTGATTTTCCTGCCCGTTTCATAAATATACCTACTTTTAAATGTCACTTCTGGATTTATAGGGAAAACTGGGATTTACCTAAAAGGATGTTTTATATTACCGGTGTCTAAAAGAAATGAGACCAGAGAATTACAGGGATTTATTTGCCATTTCCACGATTCTGAGCTTTTGAGTTTTACAAGTCTTCTCAGCTCACTGGTTTTATCACTAATTTAGGTTTTATTCCTAAAAACTGGAATTACAACCAGATTTTAAACGTCTTACACTTTTTAACACCACACACACGTAAAGAATGATAAATGCCTCATTTATTTGTATATAACTCATTTTTGACAAAAAAAAAAATTCACTTAGGATTCTAATGTCACAAAAAGTTAATTTTCCTGAAAAATGTGAAGGCGTACCGCTAACTGAACTGCCGGGGAGTTCTCGTGTCTGCAGAGGCCTGGGATTCATTCTAAAAGAAGCGGATGCTGTAGCTTCCTCCGCTTGTTGACAGTGCTTCTTAATACAGATGCATTGCCACTGCATTTACATGGGAAATACTATATTTGAGTGTAATGTATGGATTGCGAGTGTGGAGGGTATCTTGTTATGCAAATAAGAATGGTTAGCCAGCTGAGTTCGCCCTGGTATCATACAGTAAACACAGATGTACCTGATGCATATATTATTTCTTGCTTTATTTCTTTCTTTCATTCTTTCTTTGAGAAAAAAACATAGCATTTATTTTCCTGAAAGCGAAGTTAAAGAACATGTAATGATGGAATTCAGAAAGTGGATCGTGTGCAAAACGTATCTTCAGTAAGGATTCATATGCATTTTTCATGTGTATTGATGAACAGACTCCTGTTTGAATTTCAAATATTTATCCCCGGGCGCAGGATTCAGCCTTCCGGATCGGGTGTGTCAGGCTGGGTTGAGTGTGTCAGTCTTCCTGATAGGCTGGATGGGGTGTGTCAGTCTTCCTGATAGACTGGGTCGAGTGTGTCAGTCTTCCTGATAGACTGGGTTGGGTGTGGATTAATTCTTCCTGATAGACTGGGTTGGGTGTGTCAGTCTTCCTCATAGGCTGGGTCGGGTGTGAATTCAGTCTTCCTGATAGGCTGGGTCGAGTGTGTCAGTCTCCCTGACTGGGTCGGGGGTGTATTGATCGGGGGTGTCAGACTCCTATTGTGGAGGGCTGTGGTGTCTGCTGGTTTCTGGTCTGTCATCACTTAAAAAAACAATTCAGCTTCTCCACGAACCTTGTTTCCTTGTCCACAGCTGCTGTTTGTAGTAATACCAAAAAAAAACCAAAACCTGTAGACAGTGCGGTCCACCAGAACTTCAGTTTGACACCCCTGGGCTAGAGAGTCCTGTTGGACAGTATGAGGGTCAGAAGGATCAGCCACATTCAGGCGGTCAAGGACAGACAGCAGTGCGCAAATCCAAATTTACACAAATATCAGGGGTGCGTTTCTGCATGCCAAGACACAAGCTTTCACACCACAAGTGAAGCTGGTGCTTTTCTGGCCAAAGTGAATGCATTTGTATGGTAAATGGTAAATAGTCTGCATTCATATAGCGCTTTTATCCAAAGCGCTTTACAATTGATGCCTCTCATTCGCCAGACCAGTTAGGGGTTAGGTGTCTTGCTCAAGGACACTTCGACACGCCCAGGGCGGGGTTTGAACCGGCAACCCTCCGACTGCCAGACAATCGCTCTTACCTCCTGAGCTATGTCGCCCCCTATGGAAGGGGTGCCATTAGGGGGGGGCGCGTTTACGAAAATCGACCTGGGAAAGTGCTGGCGTCCTCCATTTTGTTTCGCTCAGAGGATTTTTTCTCTCCGCCTCTTGGCGCGGAGCGGTTCCCCCTCGGCCCGGTTTGAAAGGCGGGGGCGGGCGCGCCGAGGATCACTCCGACGCGGCAGCCATTTGATTCGGCCGTCCGAGCGTCGTTTTTTTTAGAGGTTCCCGTTCCTCCTTCGGTCCGCGGACTTCGGTTAACGCGCCTGAAGCCCTAATGTATCCGTGGACGGAGATCAGAGAGAAATAACCAGCGAGGGTTTTGGGAGGACGCGCATTAAGGCGAACCGCGCTCCGGTATGCAGATGATGTCTGCATCCTGATTCCGTCTCCGCGCCTCCGGGGTGCAAGGCAGCGCCGACCTTTCGAGAGGAAACGTAAAGCCAATTAAAGTGTCAAAAGCGATCAGTCGTTGAATTACGCACGTTTTGTTATCGAGTGCGTTTCTTGCCGTTGTTCCGCCCGTGGAGCGCATTGCCGCCCTTCTTCATGTCATTGATTTTAAATTTTTTACTGATGTAAATACCGGTCACTGAAAGGCGAAAGTCAATGGCGTTGTTCATTTGCATAGAAATTCATTTTGCGTCTGTATGTCAGCTAAATGCCAACACGACAGCACAACAAGAGGGCGCTCAGCAGTTACTACGGCGAGAGATATACGCCCTGGTCAAATTGCATGTTTTGTTGATTTTCTAAGTGGACAAATAATTAATACAACCGCCGCATGGAATGAACCTGACATATTTCTGTAAATTTGATTACCTCAACCTCTTTTTATTAGCTAAATTGAACATATTGAAAAAATGTAAAAGTATTAATCATACTTTCACTTGGCATCACAAAGCCTACTCAGTGTATAATATACTGTATATACATTGGCCTGGCACCATACACACTGTCCTTAATGCTCTACGCTAAACGTGTACCTGGTTCGATACTGTAGGTCTCTCTTGAATCCTGAGTAGGCTTGAGCTTCCTCTACCTCTGGTTTGGTTGAACTGGTGAGTCTTTAGCCCATCACAGAGGACAGCAGTTAAGTAGGCTACGTGTGGGGTCCAGGGCGCTCAATGTGGCCTTTCTCCAAGCATGGCGCTGAGCCAATGGAGCACCCTGCTAAATGCTCCCCCCCCCCTTTGCTGCTGGCCCATGAGGACCCCCCACCTGCCCTACAACCCCCCGCTGCCCCAATTTCCCCATCTGCCATACCAAGCCAGAAATGAAGAAACGAGTAGGTCGGCACGTTGCTGTGTTTAGCACGTTTTAGCACCCACAGTGCCACACGCAGCAGTGCTGCTCCCACATACTGCAGCAGGATTCTGTATCTGGGTGCACAGGGAACTGTAGTTCCTGAATTTGCAAGTGCGTCAGCAAAATGCTAGAACAGGTGTGTTCCCGCTGACTGGTTCACACCAGAGTAAGTCAACATATTCCTGCTGATTTCAGCATCTCCTCCCCCCTTCTCCCAAAACACACACACATGCATACACACACACACACACACTTAAGAGTGGCGTCATGTGCCCAAAGGCGCAAAGCCTTTAAAGTGATTTATTTTAGCACAGCATCATGATCATGAGTGGATTCTCCCACTTACACCATGGCCATACATGCCGTAGGAGTGATGACACATAGACAAATATCTCATCTTACGGCTGCATTATATTATCTGCACGTTCCCTGGCCAGTATAGTCACTGTTTAAACTGGCTTGATATCACAAGATGAATAGAGGTTTTTGCATCAGAAATGGTCTGACTATTGATAGAATGGCCACTTTTGACCACATTTAAGTGAAACATGTTTGCTTTCTTATTGCAATCTTTAATTTAAATAGCATCAGTGTTATTATGATTATTATTATTATTATTATTATTATTAGTATTATTATTAGTATTAGAATTATTATGAATAAATTATTATTCTTATTGTTGTTATTTATAAAGTATAATAATAATAATAATAATAATAATAATAATAATAATAATAATAATACAGTTTATGCAAATAACATAAGTGATACGGCTGCCTTCACCAAAAAGAACAGACACAGTTTGAGACTTTCTACAAAGTGAGCGATTGGATAGATCTCGGAAGAGTAGTTTCTGAGGTTTATCCAATCGCTCACCTGTAGCAAAGTCTCAATCGCAATTACTGAGGCTGTCGCTCTGCTGTGCTAATTAAGTTCTAGATGAGAAATGATAATTAGGTCTTAGATCTATGCATTGCATAGATCTTGGTCCTCTGAAACAGTCAAATCTTAAATGCCACCAAAGCAGAATCTGTTGAAGTGTGTAAACAGTTTGGTAAATGAAGGGAAATTGTTTGCTGTTAGGCCCTGTAAGCAGAGATCTTGAGTTTCACTTGAACCGGTGGAATATCTCTCTGTCATTGTGGATCATGACAATCTGCAAGGTCACATTGAACTTTAATGCCTGTTGACTTTCGCCATATTATACTCTGTAGCAATGGTGGTCATGCTGCTTTTCCAATTTAGATCATTCTGATAATAGTTCACGGTTTTTCATCACGGAAAGTGAGTTTCTGCTGATTAATGCTTGAATGTTTGCACTGTGAAATGAGGATATGACAAGACCTGAGAAACTTTATAAGACCCGCTACGTATGCGAACGGTTTAATGCATGCTCGGTTGAGGAGTCAGACCTGTACTCTGAAGTATTGTATCTACTCTGAAGGTCTACGGTAAGATGTAAATGAATCTACCCACTCTCTGCTATAGATAATTATGTCTGTGGGGCACCAAGGCGATGCCAGATTAAATGCATTGTAGCAAAGTCTGCAAACTCACAGCGAACTTCCTAATTGAGCATAATGTACAAAAAATATAAATAAAAAATGCTACGCGATGAGCAGTTCGAAGCTACTTTTTCGGTCTTTCCGCTTTTAAAGTTCGCGAGACTGCACTGGTCCGTAGCAAAAAGGCAATGTTCAATTAATGTCTTATCTCCGGGAGAGAAGAGAAACCTCCCTTTGACTCCCGAGCTTCGTCTGATTATCATTAATCACTTCTTGACTTCCGTCCCGAGCGTTTCCCGCCCTCCCAGGAGCCCCTGCTGTTAATTAGTTGTGGGACTTTACACAATCTGCTCCTCCACGGGCGCCAACAGTGGCGGCTATGCCGGCTATGTGAGACTAATTGGTCTCCGCGCAGTCAAACACTTCCTTTCAAAGGTCAGGTGGAATTTTTGGAGAATATCTTTAAACAAATAGCTCGTAAGAATACAGCAAGCACGCGCATGCAGGGACTTTAGCTGCTGTTCTTAGCCCTTGGTACAGCTGAGTATTTGACCAGGCAAAGCCCTGGATTCAGTCACAGGCGATAAGGTAAATAAGGAGAAATCACATTTGAATATACCAACATACTGTATAAATGAATGTGGCACAAGTAGCACGATGATGTGAATTTCTCGAAGAGAACTTATCGGTGAGCTATGGCGGTCAAATCGGAAAAAACATGTTAACAAATAATACAACACAAATATAAATGTTAACGACGACAAAAAAAAACAAACAAACAACAAAAAAATAACACAAATATAAAAACGTGAAACAAGAAAAAAAAGCACAACTGCAAATCAAAAACACGACGCCGTTATACAGAAATGCACTGCATATTCAAAAAATGACAATGGAAGTGTTCGTTTATGATTGAAATACAGTAGCAGTGAGCACACACAAAGACCCTATGGTCTGGAACCAGTTCTTCCTCTGGTGAGTAGCTGTCTGTCTGTGCTGCTATAACCATTATTCACATATGCCTGAACGTGACATTTGTGTTTATGGCATGAGTGTTAGATATGGGTGTTTAAATATAAATGAGCGAAAAGCCATTCTTGTATTTCAGCTTATATTTTAAGGATTTTTATTGGAAATACAGAACATAAACTCTGCATTAATAATTCTGTTCTCTGATTCCCCAAATCTGTGATTTTTTGATGTAAATGATGGTTAGCGGTTTGAAGTAAATGCACCTGACATCAACACAGGTACTGGTGATTAGCACGGCACATGTTTAGCATATAAATGTACTTGTAGATCGCGATGCAATTTTGGCGTTGGTCTTGCACGAGAGCTACTTTGTGCTCTTATAACCCCCGGTGGCCTCTTAAATTAGACAGCGGTGTCGAATAATAATTTTAAAGACTAAGTGGGAGAGGGCGCTAACTGAAACTCACCTCAGTCTCATTTGCATGGCACAACAATAATATGCACAAAGCTGAAGAGCAAAAGAGGGCAGTGGCCAACTCCGGCACGGTGCTCCCTGTCAGAATGGAACACCGGGCTGTTTATGTAAATGCAGCGAACGTGCTACACCTGGTCAGACCAGGGTGAGAAAAGTATGCACTATGCACCATTCCGCTGTCAGCAAAGAACAGGCTCCAATGTTAAGGTCAGCATGTGAGCGGCCTTAATGCTTGGCTTATGGGTTCTCAAGTAAAATATCTACTTGGATCAGGCTTCATTTTGCTCTGAGGATGCTTGTGTACTATTTTAAAAACAAAATACCCACTTAAATTGTGAAGCACATCTCGGGTGAAATAAATACCTTTCTCACCTGCACCCTTTAAACTGTCTGACAGAAGATTCTTCAGGCAAATGAGTCCAATTTAAGTACCTTTTTCTACATTGTTCTGGAAAGTTTTTGAACAGCTCTTGTTTTTCCTGAGCCTTAAGTCGAAGTCCCTGGAAGCAGTGCAGCTTGTGAATCAGTTCATTCATTAAATCATTCATTAGTGTTCAAGGCCAGTGTCGTATTGGGGAAGTCTGACGTGATTGGCCATCTTTACGGGGCGTGAGCACAAACTGCAGCTGAGAACTTTCACTGGCGAACATTCTCTCTGAGTACTGTGTGTCTCAGGCTGGGTGACACCCCAGGGAGGAGCATAATTGTTGGTGACAGGGAGCATTGGCAATTCTGTTTTTCACATGCATTTTATTTGCTGATAGAGCAAGGGCTCTTTAGACAAATGAGCAGATCCACTCAAATCCTTCTCGTTCCACCTCACACTTTCCGGGTAAAAATAATAAACTAAAATAGCAAACACAAAAACATAACTGCAAGTGGCAGCTCAGGGGCTTAAGCCCATAAATGCCTAAAGGATCTCAAGCATATAAGAAAAGCAATATGACATGTCACTATGTAATGATGCACATTCTACAGAAATAATGTTTAACGTTAAATAGTTCCTAAATATTCGGTCATTTGGTTCATAGGTTATGGGAATTTGCACCTTTTTTCCCCTGCAATAGTGCCATTTATTGACCAAACATGACAAAATTTTGCATGTGCCCTGGGTTCGACATGAGGATGCATGTCAGGTTTTGTGACGATCGGACATTTCTTTCAAAAGTTAATATTATTTTTGTGAAAAGCTACACCCACATCCATTTTCATTGGCTCCTTATACATCCATATTTTAACATATCAAAATGGAACTTGGCCAAAGGAGGTTGTATACCAAATTTTGTGCAAATCAGCCCATTTGTGTTGGAGAAGAAGCATTTTAAGTGTTTTTCAAAAAAAAGCTAATTTTCTGAAAATCCACATGAACTTCATGGGTCCTTGAGAGAAATTTGTTTGCTAGGAGCCACCAAATCTGAAAAATGAATTCTGACAATATGCCTAATGGTTTAAAAGTTATAGCCCAAAAAAGGTTCAAAATTTCACTTTCTTCCTATAGCGCCACCATCCGGTTGTATTACCTGAGTAGCGGGTGGCAATGACAATCTAACCACCAAATTTGGTTGCTTTACGATTTACACTTTTTCCTGTGCAAACACTTTAGGGCAGAAAAAAAATCTGAAAAATCCCAATAGGTTTCCAGCACCTGTGGTGCTGGGGCCCCTAAAAATCAAAAAACAATAGGGTTCCGGCATTTTGTGCTTGGACCCCTAATAATAATTTCTTCAGATACACTTTGCTTGCTTAAAATGGGGCAGTCTGAAAATGGAAAACCTTGATGATATTCATCTTTATCGCCAGAAGCGGGTTTGAATTTAGAGTGACAGTTTGACAAAAAAACCCACTTTCTTCATACGAGGAGAGCGTTGCAAAGAGCCTTTTCTCAGACGTTCTGAATGCCCGAAGAGCTGCAGTTCTGGGTCTGGGAGATTATGGAACGGTTAATCCTCCGAACGGCGGAACCTGCTAGGCTATCCCTGCAATGCATCTCGGGCTCGGCGGCACTGAAATATCAACCGCGACAGCCAAACCGCCTGAGCCAGCGTGTGCGAGAGGCGAATCCGCGCGTCTATCGATAGAGGTAAACAAACTGAATGGGCTTTATTTGCTCTTTCCTGCATCGCCCGGGAGATCAACATATTATTCTTCGTCTCCCTCAGCAATTGGCTGAAGTCCCCGCCTGCATTCTGAATGTAATGAGCATTGTGCAAACTTCCAGTCCCTCAGCAGGAGGTTTATCAGATACCCTGTGCCATTATAGCCATTGATTTAAAGTGAAAGCTTGCGCAGATATGCCCCTTGCCAAAAGCAGCCTTCTTTCCAGCATACATGAACCGGGCCCAGCCTATTAGACCGACAGAAAATAGCGTTTGAGGGAAAGCAACCTTCATTACTCACAAATCGCATTCTCGCAAATCTCGGTGCACACCTACACCTGTAGTCTGCGAACGCTCGAGCATCGGCTTTGTTAAATTCAGACCTCGAAATCGCGTGGGCTCGTGGAAGCCGCAGGGAAACAGGAGAATAGCTGCCTGCAAATTTTTGTGAACAGTCATTGAGCTTGAAATTTATGAATAGATAAACAAATATGGTCCCTGCAGTCAGCCACTGAATTAGAACCAAACGAAAATTCCCGGGTGTTCAAAGGGGGTGATGAATGCTTTTTTTATGGTGAATATCACCTTTGTAGGTGACGTGGCATGTTTTAGATGTAGCCTTATGGTTTTTTGCAAAAAAGTCAAAGCTCTTTAACAGTGGAGGGGAAACAAAGGCAATGTTTGGTGTGCGTAGCCACTGGCTTTGCATCAAGGAATCTTTGACACAAATTTCTCTGGAGATACATTTAATTTTCTGTTTCCAACTATTGCATTAATGCACCAGAGTGTGAATGTAATTAATGAAATGTGTCCACAGTGGGTTCATCAGCATTGTTTCTGCTCACTGTGACATGCGTGTGTCCTGGTTCACTGCTCGCTGCTGATCGTTTCTGATGGTGTATTCAGCTGAATATGGTCTCATCACAGAACTGTGTTCAGTGTATTTAAGCTCTGATAGAGCACATTTAAATGTGATGGAACACATACTGGTCCAGTCGGGTGAGAAGGCGAGTCCTTGGGTGAGAAGGTGGGGCCCTGAGTGGGAAGGCGGAGCCTGGGTGAGAAGGCGGGGCTCTGAGTGGGAAGGCGAGGCTCTGAGTGAGAAGGTTGGGCCCTGGCTGAGAAGGCGGGGCTCTGGGTGAGAAGGCGGGGGCCCTGGGCAAGAAGGCGGGACCCTGGGTGAGAAGGTTGGGCACTGGGTGAGAAGGCAGGGCTCAGGTTGAGAAGGCGGGTTCCTGGGTGAGAAGGTTGGGCTCTGGGTGAGAAGGCAGGACCCCGGGTGAGAAGGCGGGACCCTGGGTGAGAAGGCGGGGCCCTGGGTGAGAAGGCGGGGCCCTGGGTGAGAAGGCGGGGCTCTGGGCATAGTGTTCTGCCTAGTGGGTGGGATGGCTCTACCAGTCAGACTCAGTCAGAGTCAGATATAAACACTATCACTTTGAGACAGTTACTCACCTTAGGAATTCCTGCTTTGCGTACAGATCCACGAATGCAGAGGGGTCAGCCCTGGCAGGCCACAGGGTCTGCTGGTTTTTGTTGTTAATCGCCAGTTCATTGATCAATTAGAGCAGTTGATTACACAGTTACCTCACCTGGTGACTTGGGTCTGAAGTGGTTGTTGTATTTAAGGTGAAAACAAAATCCAGCAGACCCTGCGGCTCCCCAGGACCTGGGTTGGCCCCTCCTGCATTGATGGGATGGACCACACGGGAGGTGCCATCCAGATGGTTTATGTAGTGTTCAAACTGACTGCACTTAAATCTTCTTTCATTGCGATACTGGTTTCTCACCCTTCAGAGTCATTAGAATATAGTACTGCTAAGCTCAATTAAAGCCAGATACTCTACTGTACTGTCATGGATAGCACTTCCTTCTGCCATTAAAGATTATTCATTAGGGTTAATATTAGTGTATTAATGTGTATTTAAAAAAAAACAAAAAACTTTTAATCGCACACTTCTTCTGTAACTGTTGAATTTTTTTATAGTATCTTTGTCTGCTCATTTATTTCTATAATTTACTTGTTTAAGTATTACAAATAAAAAATATAGTCAGAAAAAAACTTGAAGTGAATCTGACCCTTTGGTCAGGTATCTGTGAGTCAGTGAAGCCTCCTCTCCCAATCTGGGCTTCTCACCAGTGTATACAACTCCCAGCAGGCACCTCTGCACATGCTGACGTTGTTCTGTTCTTCAGGGCCACAGGAGAGCAGACTAAATAACACACAACTGAAGGCGAACTGAAACAGCAAAGATGACTGGAAGCATTTTTTAATCACAGGCTCCCTTGAGGAGTGTGTGAGTGTACATGCACTATAAATCATTTTATGTCATTTAGTAATTATGTGAGTAGAAAGAGCCTTTGCTTTGATAGATATTACGTTAATGACTTTGCTGCAAACTAACTCAGAGCAAACATTTATTATCATAATCCAGTAAAGAAAACCCCCTCCCCTCAAAAAATAAATAAATAAAATAAATACATGAGTAAAACCAAACACAAAAACTAGCTTTAAAAAAAATGATATCCCAGTAGTTTTATGTTTTTGTATGACTGGAAATGACCCATTATCGGACAAGAAGTCCTTCCAGAAAAGTTTGTAAAGTCAATATTTTGAACGGGTTTAATTGCCACGTTATCTCTGGCAGTCAGTTCTGACTGCGTAAGTGCTCTGTGGTTCATTACCAGCTCTATTTTTCCAGCTTTATACCAGCTCGATTATTTCAGCGGTTGGCTGGGTGGTGACAGCACTTCGCCTTTAATTCAGTTTTAAAAGTAGCGGCGGACGCTGATTGTTTCTCTAAGAATTCATATAAAAAGGTCAGTTAATCACTATTTGTCTTTCACTGTTTTTTTGCTCCTTCTTATTTTCCCCCTTTTCAACTCTGGTCGATTTTATCAATTAAAAATGTCCGTTTAAATTTTGATGGGAATGGAAGTGGAAAGGTGTTCCTGTCTCTGCGACGTTCGTCTGATCTTCAAACAAAATGCATTAGAGTTGTTATGTGTGATAGCATCTTAGTTTTTTTTTTTGGCATTATGCTGTTGTATTAATTATTTATTAAAACATTGAGTATACCATTATACCAGCCATAGGAAGCGGGGGGGGGGCCAGTGGGACATGCCCCCCCCCCCCCCAGTGTTGGAAACAGTTAAACTTCTGTATGTCATATACTTAGATAATGCAAATAAAATACATTTAGATATATTTGATAGATTCCATGTGTCAGTAAAGGGTTTGGATGGGTTGGGAGGTGGAGGGGAGGTGGTACTGAGGTTTAGAGTAGCTCTTCTTCGGTCTTGTTCAGTTGACATGCCTCATCTCCACCCCACACTCAGTGTAAGACACATTTATTGCACATTTATTATGTACGCACTCAGGTATGTGTCTAAAAATAGAACTTTTGTGATGTGTTCAATTCCCGCATTTCAATATCAGAGGGATAAATGAAGTTTAATTAAGTTGATTAAACATGATACTTTCATTCGTGTGCCCTCTTGAGGATATCTACTGTTAGCTTATTACTGATGGGGAGATATCTCACATACATACAGAACAATAAAGGAAGAATGTGTCCGCATCTGTAATATCCATAGCTGGCTCTGGTGGATCCAATGAACTTTTCCACTAACTATAATATTTATTGTGGGGGTGGGCGCGGGTTGGGGCTGGGGAGAAAATGTGTCACCCCCCCCCCCCCCCATGTCAAACTCACTCCTACGCCCCTGGATTATACTAGACTTGAAAAGAAATTTATGAAAACATCACATATTTTGTGCTTGTATGTTATATATGCTCTTTTGTGCCTTTGCTCACCTCTGTTTGTTTACTTTTGTTTTGGTAGCATTGTCCTTCGGTCATGTGCAGCACATTGGGCTACAGCCACTGTACGAAACGTGCTATGCAAACAAAGATTGATTATTGATAAGACAATTAACTTCATTTAAAAAAGATAACATCAACACAGTAGACGAGCTATAATGCTTTCCCCATTCTACGATTAATTTCACATCACCTATTTTCAGTTATTCTCTCAGGCTAAGTTTATGTAATCCTTGTGCAATTGTTACAGGCCTGTATTCAGTTAACATTTCTCCTTGTCTTTTTTCTTCAGTCTCACTTTGGTGATTTAGTTTTAGCAATTGCTGAACTTCTCCAAAAATGTGTTTGTGAAAAAAAAAACTATTAAATAAATTCTTGCTTTTAATTGTTAGTCAAAGCACAAATGCTGCTTGAATCCCTGCCAAACCATCTGTGTGGAGTATCCAGGTTAGCCTTTCATGAACCTTTTGTTAAGTTGATCCCAAAAAACATCTGACAACTAAACAAAATCGCTATAATTTTATTTATTTTTTCTAAAAAGCAGAAATTGAGTGTCATATTCAACATATATATCTGTGATTTTCAGTGTTGTGGTATGTACCACTAGATTGGTTAATAGGTTGTTTTAATTCGTGAAAATGTCTAATGCCTAGTTCGCATAATAATTGCTGTTGGAAATGTGTGAAGCAGCTGGGCTGTAATATTTGAATGGCATGGCTTACAGTGTATAGGCTATAATTATGAAAATGGAAATCGCTGTTAAGTTTCGGTGGAAAGCCGCGCTTAGCCTTTTGTTATGACCAACCTTCTCTTGCTCTTGTGTGCAGATATGGATCAGAGCTGAGGGATCCATGTTGTGTGGCAGGATGGTGCAAAACGTAACAACAAATCACTCAGTTTTATTGATATGTCCAAATATAGTATAGAGGCCTTGCAATAGTGACAAAAAAAGCCAGGTATCTGTTGTTACTTATTTACTACCAGAAGTTCCCCCTGGGAAAAAAAAATAAAATAACTTATTGTATTCTATTCTAAACAAAATATAGTATTCTGAAGAGTCACCTGCCATGCACATAAATTCAAAGTATGCAGTATCGGGCTTATTGTACTAACAGAGAGATGGCCATGGGTACTGCAGATTAGCTGTACAGCAAGGAGGGGCGATGTCAAAATTTCAAATTTCAAAAAATCGGTCTCACTTTTGACTGCACATTTGACTGCTGTGCAAGAGCGGATCCAGCGGATTTTTCGCGACGCGTCTCTTTTAAAACATGAATATGTACGAAACGCCTGTGCTGTTTTTACTCCGGTTTTGCACCTTTCTCGACAGCCTCCCACAGCTGAGAAATCGGGCTGCCACCGGCAGTCGTTAGGAAAGCTGTAAAGTGCCGGGTGATTTTTTTAAAGTGCGACCAGGGCAGCTACTCGGCTGTGATTGGAGCACTGTGAGTTTCGCGCGTCCCCGCGTTAACTTCTTATCCCTTATTATTCGTGTGCGTTCTAGCGAGGCCACCGCTCCTGAGACTGCTCGGTGAACGTCGTCTCTGTCTGTAGAGTCACCGAGGACATTACCGCTTACAAATGCGCTCTGGTGCTAAAAAAAATTTTTTTTTTAATTCAGTTGACTGCGGCATCTGATGGTTGAAGCCACACTGCACGCGACGCCGCCGCCTCCATTCTTTTTGAATGAGAGGTGGCGGCCAGACCCCCCGCAAGGCATGTTGGGATTGCAGGCGGCGCAGCGAGAGGCGGCGAGGCCGCGGGGGAGATGGCCAAAGTTCAACTTTGACCCCTCAGGCGGGGCGCCAGATTTGATCTAATGATCCGTTAAGTAAATTGTCCCCATTTCTTTCAAATTTTAGTTCCACATTCTATCGTTCCACATTCAAAAGAAATAAAGGAAGACTCACTGGTAATTGCCGTGTCGGGTTACCCGTCTCTGTATGATCCTGCGCTGTCCTCCTACAGAGACACCGACAAGAGGAACGCAGCGTGGAGGAAAGGCGCCGAAATTGTCGGTGTCTCTGGTACGTCGATAGCCATTACCGTGTAAATTTCCCAGAAGATGCAATGCTGCTGAGGAGCTTGTGGATCCTATTTGACATAAACATGTAAATCACAAAATTAAATAGGGAGCCTAGGTTATCATAATACTTAAAATACAAAATCTTACATTTTCATATTTTGAAAATTTTTATTCAAACTGGGTAACGATAACATGAAACACGACATTAAACCCGGTCAACATTTAATGAACACAACTGTCTGTCAAAGATAGGAGACACGCCCACAAGCAGCCGAGAAGCTACCGGGCGACGATAAAACTTCAGCGTCGAACAATTTCATCCGCATAAACTTTCAAAATAAAAGCGCAGGAAGTCTGACGCCTTTTCTTCATTACTGTCAGTGCGGTGTCTCTGAGAGCCATTTGCCTTTTATACGCCCACCCGGCGGGTCTGCGCAGACCTTCCCACACAGACGGACGGAGTCGTGCGGGTGAGAGACGGGTCAGCGCCTCGTGAGGGCGGTCTGCGGCGTTTCAGAAGGTCCGCATTTGGACTCATCCGTGGCTTTATTGCAAAGTCCCTTGGGTGCAGTGAGAGAAAGATGCTTCCAGAGTCTCTGACGCTTTAAAGGACAGAAGTCAGCAGCACGGCCCTTTGTGTGCAGTGCAGCAGTTTCATGATGAAGTAATAAAGAAAAATGTGTGAAATGAAGAAGAAATAAAGCTAGGCCGATGTATTAACCCATAGGTGTATGACGCTGGACAGTCAGAACTTACTTTGTGCCAAAGACCTTTTGCAGATACCATTTTCAAAATGTTTTCGCATTTTAATCACCTTTTAATGTTACAGTGTTTCCAGAAACATTATTAGTCTATAGAAGGAAATGACTAAAACAGCAAACCAAACAGAAAAGTATTGCCACAGATATTGGGTTTCTTTCTTTGAGATCCTTTGACATTAATATTTACTCAAAGCCAGTGGGATTTTGACACAACTAAACTGTAGGCAATATGCAAACACAAAGTCATATGTCAATATTTCTGGGAGCATAAGAACAACATTTCCACATTATTTTTGTGACACTGTTTAAATGTACAAAGATCCTTTATACCACTTTGGTTTACACTATACAATAAGATCACATGAATTGCCATTGACTAATGTCCTTGTTAATAATGACTAATTACTGAAGTACTAAGTTAATCGGTACTGCTTTTCTAATGTATTTGTACATTCACGTTAACAACTGCATTTGATAATGGCAATTCATATTGGAATAAAGAACAATTAATGTTTTTGTTAATGATTCACTAATTCTAGGTTTATCCTGTGTTTATCAAGTATAAATAATCATGTAACTAATACTAATGAAAAGTTAATTTTACGCTTAGTTAATGCATTTGTACATTATTAATTCATTTTAACAACTGCATTTGTTAATGCAGAGTCACGTGACCTTACTGTAGCGCTACCGCATTGGGATGAAAAGGGACAAAACATAAAACGTTTCATTAAAAGCCTTTCCAAAGTAATGTAAATGAATGTAGTTCATTGTATTGTCATTTAATTAAATTTTTATCGCCTCTATAAAAAAAATCAGATTTTACCAGCTGGGAAAACAAAGGTTGAGCTAGCACTACGGTATATTTATGTCTGTATTATGTAAAACATCTACTTTTTCTGGCCACTAACGCAGCGAAACATAGTCTCTGACTGTATAGCAGAGTGAATCACGGTTGTAATAAAAACCAACCGGGGCCGTTAATTGTTCTTCGCTCTTCAGCTCAGCACGCACCCTCGTGAATCAGGACATGCGTTTTCTTCCCTCTGGCGTGTTCACTGGGACGGTATGAGTATCGGAGAACAGGATACATGAGAACCGCTCTCATGCTCAAAGTTAGCGGGTACCCTCAGAAGGCCGTCCCTCTCTCTCTCTCTCTCTCTGTTGAATTATTGAACGCGCTGTGAAAGTGATCTCCAGCTCTGTGAACAGCGGTTGGGGTTTTAATCGACAGTCCATAACCTGGGGTGAGGGTTCTTCTGACAGCACCTGTGGAAAAGCCCCGCTCATCGCTCCCCCCCCCCCCCCCCCCCCCCCGCGGTTTGTGATTTACAGGCGTTTGTTTGCTTGAGCGTCGCCTTACTGAAGTACATTGTTTTCTGTCATTTCTGTGATGTTCACCATTAATAAAATATTCAGGAGTTTTCAGATGAAGGCATGTTTATGCGGTAAATATGGAATTCAAATCAGAAAATAAACCCTCTCCGGAAGGCTTGAAACGTCAGACACGTTGACTTGTTTTAGGATTAGCCGCTGTGTAACGCAGTACGCCTGCACGCTAAGTTAAAGAACTAAGTTCCCTTATTGCTTTCAGTGCAGTCACTTTCACCCAGCTTAGGTACAGATTTAAAGACTATTAGATAGAATCTGGTTACAAATCCTTTTTTCAGCTTGGCTTAATTTGCTATTGAGTATTAACTCTGTGTGTAAGCAGGAAGTTAAATATTTGTCAACCGGCCATTGATTTATAGCAGCAAGTGGCGATTTTGGTTCCCATCAAATCAATGGCTCCAAGTAAGAACTCTGCAGATCTCTTTTGCGCAATACCAATTTTCATTACTCCTTAGGAAATCAGTAATCAATGACTCCTGCAGAACTAGCAGATTGTATTCGCAATGTAGAGCAAGGAGGTGACAACCACAAAATTAAGAATATTGAATCTGTGTAATGATACACATTCATCAAAATGGACATGCGTATTGCAGTACATTTGTAATCATTTCACCCCAACATCTTCTGATGGCCAAGCAGTCGAGATCCACAGGAAGTCTATTATGGTATGAATGGTAGCTTCATAGATGGTAAATGGACTGCATTTATATAGCGCTTTTATCCAAAGCGCTTTACAATTGATGCCTCTCATTTGCCAGAGCAGTTAGGGATTAGGTGTCTTGCTCAAGGACACTTCGACATGCCCAGGGCGGGGTTTGAACCGGCAACCCTTCGACTGCCAGACAATCGGTCTTACCTCCTGAGCTAGAGAATATTCAGTTGAATATGCTGCCTTACAATTTAGTAGACATGCATATTGTATATCAAAAGCAAGGTGTCGATTTTGCAGTGCAAAAGTCTTTCGATTTCGTAGGAAGGTCATGCTTCAATCCATGCATGAATGAATGAATATATAAATAAACTTGAGGTTTAGCCACTCAAAATATTATGATTTTCTAATTACTGTACAAAAATATTACTGGGGACATTTTACAGTAATATAAAATGTTTACAATTAGACATTGCCATTTTATGAGGCAGAAAATACAGTTATTGACATTTATACTGTATATAAATGTGCTTTATTGAGAATGTTTATTTTACACAATTTTAATTTTTACACATTATTTAAAAATACTTTAATTTTCCATTACAGTAATAGATCTAACTTCCACATTGGGTATTAGCAATAGTGAATTTGTAATGGCAAAAATGTAACTGCAGAAGTTAAACTGTTGAATCCAGATTACATGTGGAAAATCCAATATTTTACCTTTAAATTCAGAATTACTGCAAAACAAGTAGTAAGCAATATCCAATTCATCTAAAGGCTGCTACAGACAACATCTGTGAAAATATAGTAAAATATTCATACTGTGGTTTGAGTTAGTCGTTCAAAGTGGCTTAATCTACTATATAACCTTGACACATACGTTTAAGCTGCAAAACATGGAGTTTGCCTGCCTCTGCCTGCCTCTGGGTTTACAAGATTAAATATAAAACAAATAAAAACTGGTTTTGTACCTCACCAACAGGACTATAAAAAAATAATTCCAGTATGTTCACATCCCCGGAGTTTTCATCTTAAGAAACACAAATGAACAAACAGAGCACTAAGGCCACACTGAGCCTACCAAAAGCAAGATGGCTAGGGCAGGATATTTCAACTTATTATGAAAGGGAATGAAAGGGATTTGGATATGGGACCCACTGCGCTTAACCTGAGGAACGGCGCAGGCATGCATAATCACCTTCGTCACGGCAACGCTCACCCCACTGCCTCTGTCGAGTTTTCATTTTCTGAGAGACTTTTTCCCCTCCTAACCCCCTTCCCACTGTTTCGAAGTGAATACACTTACAGCTACCAGACAAGGATGCTGCAGTGCAATCACTATGCAAATGGATCTTTTATTACCATGGAAGTGTTTGTATCTGTGTTTATATTAGGAATCTGTAGGCCTCTATTCTCAAGAAACGTAAAGGTGCCCTTTATTTGGACTCTTTGAAAAGGAGGAGTCTTTCGAAACAAAATAAAATGCAAATGCACACATTCTTATTCAGATGCATGAATGCATATTCATTTGACATTAAGGCCCAAGTCTTTCTGTCGCCACCCAACTTTCATGGGATTTCTGAGAGAGAGGCAGTTTAGGTTCACGAGAACGTTCCTGTTACAGTAGGTCCTCTCACTCACCGGTGAAGCACTGTGGGCTGTGTCCCAGAATAGCACTGACCAAGTCCTGCCCCTGTTCCACCATGATTTGATTTTGAGTAGGAGATTTGTGCAAAAAAAAAAAAAAAAAAAAAATTATGACTGCCACTTGCGTCGAGGGTAATTCTCGAGTGAAGCTCAGTGTAGAGGAACTGGCCCTGATTGTATTAGGGTTTTGCAACGCTCGCAGGGATAAACGGGTTATTTGCTCGTTTCAGCATTTCAATCAAGGCTGCCGGAGAGAGACGTCATTAGCGAACAAATAAAACTTCCAGTGCGGAATGTGAGCCACCGTTCGCGGCTCTCGTTTCTGAATGCTGTGCTAGAACACCTCCTGTTCTCGCCGTCCCTTTCGTGCTGGAATACCAAACCACCGAAAAATATATAACCACCGATTTTTTAAATTTCATTTCATTCCACCATCATGAATCGACTGATTGGTAAATGAAACAAAAAAAAATAAAGAAAATACTAAGTACTGCCTCCTCAGATGTGTGACTCAAATAAAGGTACAAGGCACCGTGCGGTTAAATTGAATCTGAATGTAGATTCATTTTTGGAGTCAGCAGTAAACCTGGGGGCTTAATGCCCAATGTGATTTATGGATAATGCTATTTATAAAGGAAAGGCTTTATGTAAGGGAACAGTTTTGGCATGCTCTGGATTTTTCCATGCTGAACGTTAAAAAATGCATGGCGTATTGATTTCCTTCAATCGAGTATTTCAGATTTACTAAAGAATGATTCGATTTGACTGGCAGCGTGTTGCACGCGCATGGTTGTCCATTCAAATTTTAAACCAATCATGGATAATCTGTTTATGTATTTATATTTATTTTCCCCAGGCATTGGTACACTGCACTTTTTATTTACAGTACATTGGCTAATATCATGGCTAATTCAAACCAGAATCTCTCTGGATTTCCAAACATTGCCAACCATCGATTTTCTCTACTACAAATAATAAAAACCTGGCTATGTACCAGTGTAAAATCACAGTGAAGTACACTGTGCTGCAGTGATTACTTGCCCTCCACCACCCCAATGGGAGTGACAGCGACCCCCTGACTGTATCTCACAGGCAGTGAGGCATGCTGGGTATTGGAGTTTCTAACAAGCAGAGGATTATGATAGTCAAGGACTGAAAAAATGCTATACGTGTAATGCATCATTAAATATATACTGAATGTGTTTTCAGAATTGTTTGAGTGGGCATCATCATAGATCTGGAATGTGCTCTCATTGAGTTGATTCCCTTGGCTAAAACTAACCTAAAAATACAAAACTTTTTTTTTCTTTAAAAAAAAAAAACACATCTCAGCCTGAACGTGAACTGGTTTTTAATGAATGAATAAATAAATAAATAAATAAATAAATAAATAAATAAATACCCAGCAGTTCACTCTATATTGTGAACATGAACTGCAAATGTATTGACGCAAGAAGCAAATGTATTTGTCCAGATCATTTCTTCAACTTCTTCAAGAAAGGGTGAACTGGGGACAGGGGCATAGAAAAGAAAGGCAAATTATTTGTTTTTCTCTCTATCCTGTTTCATCTCTCCATGCTGTTCAAACTGCTGAACTTCCTCATACTTTTATTTAACTTCCCTGCAAAACACCTGCCATCTGTGACCAGTCTACATGCTGGTGTTTGGAATTCATCCTAGAAATAATTTGGATGATGTCCAAATTTGAATATTATTCATCATTTTAAATATTTGTTCCCCCAGAAGCAAACTTACATTCAACAATGAATTGACTTGAATGTGGATTTAATTGCTTTACTAACGACTTATTACTTACTTTGGTGTTTAAAATTATTTTTTACTTCCTGTAAGAACCAACACTAAATGTTAATACTAATGTATAACAAGTATCCAAATCTGAGAAACCAATATGTTGTATAACTTCTATTGTCTAAATTGGAGTTTGCTTATGATGAGCCAAATATTGCACTTTGCTTACACATCTGACACAATCATGCTGATAAATAAGAAATGTAATGGATCAGTGGTGCATATTATAGGAAATAAGCTGTTTGCATTCATCAACTGAGGTTTGTTTGTGCTTGAAGGTAAAATTTGACAGATTCTACCTACGATCATAGAGGCGTATTCATTTTTTTTTTTCATGGAAACCAATTATAAATCATTCATGAGATTCCCATTGTTGTGAACCTGTCATTGTCATGCTTCTTAAGCAACTTATCATTCTGTAGGGAGTGAGTGAAGCATGCAAGAACCACAGCTGCAGCCTGTAGTGAGTGAGTGTAGCATGCGACAAGCACAGCTGCAGCCTGTAGTGAGTGAGTGTAGCATGCGACAAGCACAGCTGCAGCCTGTAGTGAGTGAGTGTAGCATGCGACAAGCACAGCTGCAGCCTGTAGTGAGTGAGTGTAGCATGCGACAACCACAGCTGCAGCCTGTAGTGAGTGAGTGTAGCATGTGACAAGCGCAGCTCCTGCCTGTAGTGAGTGAGTGAAGCATGCGACAACAACACAGCTGCAGCATGTAGTGAGCGAGTGTAGCATGTGACAAGCGCAGCTCCTGCCTGTAGTGAGTGAGTCTAGCATGCGACAACAACACAGCTGCAGCCTGTAGTGAGTGAGTGTAGCATGCGACAAGCGTAGCTGCAGCCTGTAGTGAGTGAATGTAGCATGCGACAAGCACAGCTGGAGCCTGTAGTGGGTGAGTGTAGCATGTGACAAGCGCAGCTCCTGCCTGTAGTGAGTGAGTGTAGCATTTGACAAGCGCAGCTCCTGCCTGTAGTGAGTGAGTGTAGCATGCGACAACAACACAGCTGCAGCATGTAGTGAGTGAGTGTAGCATGCGACAAGCGCAGCTGGAGCCTGTAGTGAGTGAGTGTAGCATGCAACAACAAGCACAGCTGCAGCATGTAGTGAGTAAGTGTAGCATGCAAGTGTTGTATGATGCTCACTGTCACAGTGGAGAGAGAGGCAGACATGTTTGCTAATGCACTGTCTGTATTGTTATTGAAATAGTTTGCATTAAATGAGGAATTAATCGAAGGTATGCAACCCCTGGGGCACAGGAAGTGCAATTATGATGGTGATTGCTAGCTGGCTTTTGGTCAGAAAGGGAGCCACTAAAAAAAGCTTTGATTTTTTTGTTGTTGAGAAAAATGCTCAACCCAGAAGTGAATTTTTAAGGGTAAAAACCCTGTATGCTCTCATATTAAACCTTGAAGCCAAATCAATTAAATCTTTTTAGAAACAATCCTGCTTATGGACAACTGCCAACAGCGTACTTGATGGAAATACATCTGGCGATCCCTTCTCTAAAATTACAGGACGTACGCCTAAAAACCTGATTTTAAAGCAAGGGATTGTTTTCAGCTAGAGAACACTTCAACTTGATTGAACACTTTACGAAATAATGGTGAAGTGGTTCTATTGAACAACGCAATGTAGCACAGCTACATTTTTCCGAAAGAGAATTCCGGTATCAATGGAATTACATTTCATGCAGTGAATAGAATAGCAGCAATGTAGTGTAGCGGTTAGCCAACTGGGTTTGTAATGCCTGAGGCTATAGGATTCATTCCTGGGTAGCACACTACCATTGCTGCTTTTACCACATATGCAGTGTGAATAGTGTAAGTATCCAGTTGCTTAAAAGGATTATAGGTACTTTTAAAAAGTAAGCTATGCTGTATAAGATGGCTGGGGTAAGAACATCTGCTAAATTCTTTAAAATCGAAAATGATAAAATAGCTGAAATGTACGAAGTCTTCTGAATGAAATCTCACCATTTGCAATGGTCATAGTAGTAAGCCCCCCAATACCTGTAAAATCATGGATCCACCCATTCCATGAGTCACATGTACAGACCACTGCCAATGAAATGCTCCTGTGTAGTTTATGCAATCATTAAGTCAAAGCCAGTGCCTTAGATTATGTCAAAACCTTAATTGCATATTAATTATAGCTATATTACAGTTCTGCTTTTAAAAGCCAGCGGTAGTCCAACTACTATAACAAAAAGCATACTTAATCAGAATTCATGGTTTCAGCTATTGAAGCCTGATGCATATATCGCTAATGTGTGCACGGCTAAATATTTTATGCACTCATTACTGCCCTTTCTATAACACCTTGCTTTTCAAAATGATAGCACTTAATTCCACTGTACTCATTAACTGGCTCTTGCTGTATAATGAACTGCACATTCAGAGGAATATGACAGTAACTGCAACTGAACGTTGTTATCACATTTTCCACCATTTTATTACCCTTTTGCTATTAAGTGCGGCTGGTTGTCCATAGCAAGGGGTTACCCCCTGGAATGAGGCTAGCGAATAGCATGCCAATGTGTCTGAGCCTTTGGCTACAGGTAGAAGATGTTGTTGACTGCAGGTGTGCGAGAGGAATCTTCCACCATGATCATACATTAGTAGCATTTGAACACTTGGATGTAAATAATCCACCAACTGCAAGAGAAATTGGGACTAGGGCTGCAGAAATTCTCCTTCCTCAATGACCAAGTGATCGGGGCTTACATCACCATCAATGGACCAATATGGGGGCTCCATAACAAAGTACATCATGGGAAAGGTGTCAATGTTACCTGGAAATGAATAGATTTTTCACTGTTTTGTGGTGATGTTAATGTTCTTATGTTTCTCACTTATGAAACGAAGTATGTGATTACCCGTGATAGTAGCACACACACATGCACGCAAACACACACACACACACACACAAACACACACACATCCATACACACACACGCACAACAAGTAAATATCACTGTGCCTTTGTATTGCTAACTCATTGCATTCTGTGTCTGGTTCTGAAGGCTCTACTGAATCTTACGGCTATCAAAATAAATAAAAAATGGAGCAGAAATAGAATGTTTTGTTCCATTGTGTTGTCGACTTGAAATAATATACTGTGTATCCTAGAACGGTGGTTCCAAACCTTGGTCCTGGGGGACCCCTGTGTATGCTTGTTTGTGCTCCAACCAAAAGTACAATCACATTTAAAGTTGTTAAATTGTTATTTTTTCTGAATTAGGGGCTTTTCATGTTTACAGGGATTATCTACCCTCTGAAGCCACAGAGAGACTGAAATTGCTATACATGCCGTGAAGAATAAAAGTATGTTCACGTTGTTCTTATTGTGCTACTGCACATTGCAAGCAGCTACAGAAAAAGAGGTGACACATCAGGTAAAAGGGAAGGTTGCTAATTGGTGGAAGTGTTGACACATGACTACTAAAACTAGCCATTTGTAGAAAATGAAGAATGTAGAGACAAAGCAAATGACTACAAGCCGAACCCGCATTGTGTTTATACGTTTCATGAAAAAGATTGCGAAAGAACTTCAATACATGTGTTCAACAACCTAATTAGGAGCCTATTTATAAGCGAAATAAGCACAACGTGAAAACAGAGGTTTTTATTCTTCATGGCATGGCGTGCACAGCTATTTCTGACAAAAAGCCGTCTAAACATGAAAGGCACCCGATTAAGACAAATTAAGAGCTTTTTGAAATTCGGAGATTGTGACTGTGGTTGAAATGAAAACCAGCATGCACAGGGATCCCCCCTGAGGTTGGGACTGGCTGCCTGAGTAGAACTGAAGTGCACCGCGCATACGCTTACTCACCATTATGCAGTGAAAAAGGTGAACTAGGCTGAAGAACCGCTGTAGTAGAACTCCAGCCCTGTCAGGCTCCAGTGCAGGGCCTGTTTTAGGCATAGGCCTCATAGACAGCTGCCCAGCGCACCACCTGTCTAGGGGGATACCAAATGGTTACTCTCCAGGACTGGAGTTAAACCTGCAGGCACTGTGGCCCTCCAGGACAAGAGTTAAAGCTGCAGACACTGCGACCCTCCAGGACTGGAGTTAAACCTGCAGACACTGCGGCCCTCCGGGACTGGAGTTAAACCTGCAGACACTGCGGCCCTCCAGGACTGGAGTTAATCCTGCAGACACTGCGACCCTCCAGGACTGGAGTTAAACCTGCAGACACTGCGGCCCTCCGGGACTGGAGTTAAACCTGCAGACACTGCGGCCCTCCAGGACTGGAGTTAATCCTGCAGACACTGTGGCCTTCCAGGACTGGAGTTAAACCTGCAGACACTGCGGCCCTCCAGGACTGGAGTTAAACCTGCAGACACTGCGGCCCTCCAGGACTGGAGTTAAACCTGCAGACACTGCAGCCCTCCAGGACTGGAGTTAAACCTGCAGACACTGCGGCCCTCCAGGACAGGAGTTTGAGACTTCCTTGAGAAACTCTGGAGTAACTCTGGTTGTGGAATTAATCATTGCTATGGTTTTATTTTGTCTTTTTTGTACAGAGATATTCTGTCCAGGCCTCAGGAGATGGAGGGTCCACAGGAAGAGTGAGTGACTCTTCAGTTTAGATTCCGCCCTCTTTGACCCAGTTAGGCATTGCACTGTGGGGCAGTCAGGAGGGTCCCGGTCACCTTTTCCCTTTGCATCGTGGGGAGCCTCACTGCCCGGAATATAGATTATAAACTGCATGTTCAGCCCAGGAGCTCAGAAAATTAGTATCGTTAAAATGGACAGTACTTACATAGCAAAATTCTGATGGCTTTGCTCGAATGTCCTGAACAGTTTGTCCTTAACTTTCCTGACGAAAAAAGAAAGAATGAATAAATAAAAATACTTAATTGCATCAATGTTGGACCTCAGAAGGTTTTTAATAACTGGCATCAGTTGCTCTGCTCTGCTCATATGATAGATTTTTTACTTAATCACTGCATGTTGTATGGATATTTTTCTGTTCTTCATTGATATTTTAGTATCCCATGAAATAATGCTCATTCAGATTTTGAGGGATCTAGCGTCAAACCGCTACAGAGAACTTATCGGAAAGAGATAAATCATTAAGAATGTGTCACCGAGCGGATAACTTCAGTAATTAGTGGCAAAGTAACGACAGCAGAAGCTAATTATGTTTACAAAAGAAACGTGACTGTTGAGAGTGCAGAGGGTGTGAGATCAACACAGACAGAGACAAACTCCCCTTGGGGACTTTAACACATTCAACAAAATGACAATATGTCTGTTCTTCCATTGTTACAAGGGTGACTATTGCCCTTCGTATGACGCAGTGGAATGTTTTTTTCAAACAGGCCTTTTTTCTCACCTGAAAGGACGCCTTTTTTTGTCTGCAGGACCCCCCAGGTCCAGACAGGCCGGCCCGGTAGCAGCGAGAGAGGTCGCCACGGTAACCTCCCTTTGTCCACCGGCGGTGAAGTTCGTGGCCACCGACTGGGTCGGTCAGAAGGCGGCAGGTCAGAGCTGTGTCATTATGCTCTGCGTGACAAAAGCAGTGTGTTTCTGCCTATGGAGGAGAGAGAAAGTAGCCTCCATTACCGACCATGTCATTTAACTTACAATGGGAACTTAGAACTTCTCATAATTGCTTCTATATTCAACATGGGTAAACATTCCACATTTCTACAGAAGGGGAGGTGTATACCTGAAAAACCACAGGTTGAATTTGCATCTATATGTATGGCGACACTTTGGCAACGACGATACTTAAGCAATGAACAGAAATCAACAGCGAATATTTATTTCAGTCTGTCAGTGTCCTGAAGATGCTCATGTAAGAAACGTTTCCTCATGTTCCCAGTGAGTCCCGCCCAGTCTGCTTTTCTGCCTTTCTTTCTCCGTTTGGCTATGGTTCCTGCCACACTCTGCTCACTCTCTCCACTGCAGTGTCCACCCCAGAGAACTCACGAACTCTAAACATCACATCATCCCTCTGTGTTAGCCTCGTGCAAATAAATAAAGAAATAATACGTTTTTACACTAGAGTAACTTTTAAAAAATTTATATTAACGCATGACAGAAATCTACTTTTGTCCCCCCCTGAAGACCCACCAGACCTCCAAATTTCAATAGACATGTACTCTGTTTTGTGAGCTTTGTTTTATGTTTTGAGGCTCCGACGTCGAGCGCAGACGAAAGAGTCGTTCTCTGCCCCCCACAGATAAGGGTTCAGAGATGCAGACAGGGCCGTGTGCAGGGAAAATGGACCTCTGTGAAGAGCAGAAGCCGGAGTCAGCTGCAAACGATAACACGGTTTGTGTCGTTATTGCATGCGTTCTACTTAAATAGTAAAAGTAGCACAAGTAGCAAAAATGATATGCATGTTTAATTAATGTGTATTTATCACAATGTTCCTGCAATATTAGTTATGCTCTGCCACCATATGTAATTCAATTAGATATTAAGATTGACAGAGAGACAGTTGAGCTTTGTAAAATAGATCATTAAACTAGATTATTGTCTAAAAGATGTGTAAAATTAAGAAACATTTCAGTGATATTGAGTCAACACTGGCCATATGATGATAATAATTGTGCCTAAACTTTAATACTTTCAAGGGGGTCAGGTGTCCTCTTCATAGGTGGAATTACTTGACCAGATTTCCTGAATGGTTGTATGTGACCTAACTGAGGGCAATGAGCAATGAGTAATGGGAAAGCGTCTGTGCCCCATTAGGAGAACCCTTTGGAGATCTCCAGGGAGACGGACAGCAACCAGAAGGACAAGCGTCCGGTGGCGTCGACCCCTGTCCCCGGATCACCCTGGTAAATGTCCTTTTTTTCTTTCTTTTTTCCCATTCCCCGCAGTTTCCTTATTTGCGGGGCAGTCGGGCTTATCCAGGGCAGGCAGTTTTATCCGGGCGCTCTCCGGTTATACGTTGGGGTAGATTTACCGAAGCAATTCAGCATCCCTTCCTCAAGGGCAGAGCGGGGCCATTGTGACATCACACTTATCCTTTAAAAATAGGCCCTGTTGCTTAGCGCGGTGAAAAGATTCTACGGACTAAATTAGCCCCTTGTTCTGCACCTGTGTTTTTTTTTTTTTTTTGCCATATAAGGTCACAGGTTGAGAACCGCTGCTCCGACGCATGCGGAATCAAACGGCAAACTTTTAACCCCTGACACCTCCGCCCGCCCCGTGTTCGCAGGTGTGTGGTGTGGACTGGAGACGACAGGGTCTTCTTCTTCAATCCCACAATGCAGCTGTCAGTCTGGGAAAAGCCCTTGGATTTAAAAGGCCGCGGGGATCTCAACAGGATTATCAAAGATCCTCCACACAAACGCAAGAAGGAAGAATCAAGTAGGATACGGCTTTTTTTCTTTATTTATTTTACCAAGTTGTTAGGCACACTGGCAGTGTTTTTGTGAAGTTTCAAATAAGGTACTTATGACTGTGGCCATTTCCCAGCAATGATTTACCAGGCTATTTTATGCTTCGTATTAAAAATAAAACTTGCCGAGGGCAAATTAGAATATTAAACATCCAAATTTCACGCAGTAGGGAGAATGAGAAATGGGTTTAAATCGAATGCGCCATCAATACCTTCTTTTAATGCAACCGTTTAGCCGCAAAGCCCTCGTATTTCAACATTTATGGCTTTATTGAAACGATGCCAGCATGTCTAATTTTGGAAGAGATTTTTAATGTGCTGTTCAAAAGCACACATGCACACAATGATTCTTACCGTTGAAACACCCACATGACAACGTGACATTTATGGGGAGCACAGGAGGCTAATTGTTTAGTTTCATTTGTTTCCCAGAAACGCTTTACAAACAATTTCAATACGTTTTATTTGCTTGAAATGAATACGGTCTGCGTGACTTGGAGCGCACATTAGCAGAAATGCGATGATGTTTGTGAAATGACAATGTTTGTGTTGGCATTACTGCAGATGTATGAATAACTGAAATATGAGTTATGTTTAAGTTTAGTGAGAGGTCTGGCTGGATGATGGGCTGGTTGTCATATTTCCCTGGAGATGCTAAACATTTCCTCTTTATTCAGGTGATGTTATTATCCTCCCACGAAATGACAAAAAATATATATATTCTTTTTTGGACATAATGCAAGTGTCTTGGATGTTGCAGTGAAAATATTTTGTAATTGGTCTGGAAGATTTTAATTTATTTTTCTGTAGAGATAATTACCACCACCTCTCTCCTGTGTAACCAAGGATGTTTCCTGCCCTATTGCAAAAACAACAAAAGGTTTTGCTTTTCAATATTATCCACAGAAAAAATCACACCATGTGATTTAACTCAGAAGTTCACTTAGTCAGGAGTGAACAGATCATTTAAGGGCACGCTACGTAAACACTAAACATGACTTTTTAATATTAGCCTCCTTAGCATCAATATCTTAATTCTTACCTGTACGTCAGCTCTACATCAGAGATATGGGTGCGGGAGCATCCCTGCTGTTCTATTGGCTCACTCTTAGCATCCCCTCCCCATTGGCTTAAAGCTGTCTGCAGCACAGGGTCATGAGTCTCCTGCATTTTACACATGTACCTGCAGAGCTAGCTTTCACCTGCGCTGACTTTATATCAGTAGCATGGCTATATGTGTGCATGCACACACACACATGCACACACACTCACAGTTGGACACAAACATGCACACACACACACACACACACATACTATACACACATGCACACACACGCACACACAGATGAACACAAACTCATGCTCATACACACGCATACACACATACACACACACATGAACACATAGAGGGACACGCATAGACACACACACACACACACACTCATAGTTGGACATACAAACATGCACACACACACACACACACACACACACAACCTGTTGATGTCCTGTCCTTCTATATTCTCAGCCCCTCTGTTGTATCCCCGCAGATGAGTAAATATTCTGATATCTGCCTGCCAGGCTGGATGGCATTATGCAGTAATACTCCTGCTGGCAAAAATCCATGAGGAAGGTGAATCGTGAATCTCTTCATAGGATCATAATCCTGAAGAGAACCATTTTCTGCAGGAAACTCAACAGGAAAAAGGCTTCCTGATGACAAACTGCAGGCACCATGATGGACAGAACACGCAGTAACTCTCCACCTGCATAAGTATCCTCCGATGAATGATAGCAGTGACTCGCGATACTCAATGATTCATGGTGCTCAGTGACTCGTGATACTCACCGACTCACGATACTCAATGATTCGTGATGCTCAGTGGCTTGTGATGCTCAGGGACTCGCGATACTCACCGACTCGCGATACTCAAAGATTCGTGATGCTCAGTGACTCGCGATAATCACCGACTCACGATACTCAATGATTCGTGATGCTCAGTGGCTTGTGATGCTCAGGGACTCGCGATACTCACCGACTCGCGATACTCAAAGATTCGTGATGCTCAGTGACTCGTGATGCTCAGGGACTCGCGATACTCAACGATTCATAATGCTCAGTGACTCATGGTACTCAGTGACTCATGATACACATCACCTTTCTCCCTGGCAGTGAAAATTAAAGAGATTGATTTAGCCAATGGTTACGTGAATTGGCCACCATTCAATCTTAGTGGATGCTAACCTTATCAGTCAAGCACCGACATTGGAAAACAAATCCATATGTCCATATGAGCTTTCTCATATCAAGCTGACTGATCTTTTCATTCATTTATTTATTTATTTATTTATTTTTGTTCATGCATCTTGGTATAAGCCTCAAACAAGTTTGGATTTGATTATACTTTTCTCAGATTTCTCTGATATTTGTCTTGTACCACAAGCTGTACTCCTTTTCACATACCATCTCATTCATAATAGAACATTATAAAATGTACACAGGTATCATTATAAGGTTAAGTACCTTGCTCAAGGGTGCAGTGGCAGTGTCCTAACAGGGAACCACACTTGCAACCTTTGGGTTACAAACCCTCTTCCCTAACCATTACACTACACTGGCAAGATTGAGTCCGATGCGAGACTGTTGTATCCTTGAACAAGATACTTCACCACGGTTACAAATGGTCTGTTAAGTGGTTTACCTGAGTAAAATGTGAACTGCTCGAGGTTGATAATATTAATTCAGTAAATATACAGCCTGACAACTGAAGCTGCAATGTAGAATACACAATGGCAATAGCATTATGCAAAAATATACTGGATGATCCAGAGGTTTATATAAAGACCATAATCCCTTTTAGCAGCATGCCAGTTTTCACAGCTGTTTAGCTTGTGTGAATATTCATTACGGGAAGACTTTCATGTGATAGTAAATATTTCAGAGGACAAATTTAAATCCAGCAGAAAACCGAGCTGAAGTGCAGAACTTTGTGTGCTCGAAGGGAAAATGGAGGTCGAATAAATACAATTATCTACAAAAATATCATCTTTATGCACATGCTTGTGCTGCATGGCAGGTTGTTCTTGAGTAGCAAGGTAGCGAGCGATAAGAAGTCTGCTGGTTTTTTTGGTTTAATTTATGGTTGTCTATTTTTGGTTTTGTCGTGGCATTAGTGGGCAGCCAATATGATTCATGAAGTCTTCATGTTTATGCTTAGTTGAATGTCTGCAGTGACAGTAATGTTGTGTTCTTGTGAAGAGGAATATGATACAGGCTTGGATTCACCCTACATTCTGACTTGACTTTGGCTGGGATACAATCAATATTTGTCCTAAACTTTGACTCGCATGTATAATCATGTGCTAATTATTCATCTTTATGAACAGTTGGTTAGTTGCAAAAATAAATGTGAGTAACAGGGCTGCTTGGTGGTCCATCCTGTTAAGGCATCCTGTTCCAGTGTGTGGATGGACCCCATGGTTTAGTATCTGTTAAGGCATCCTGTTCCAGTGTGTGGATGGACCCCATGGTTTAGTATCTGTTAAGGCTCTGTTCCAGTGTGTGGATGGGCCCCATGGTCTGGTATCTGTTAAGGCTCTTTTCCAGTGTGTGGATGGGCCCCATGGTCTGGTATCTGTTAAGGCAATGTTCCAATGTGTGGATGGGCCCCATGGCCTGATATCTGTTAAGGCAATGTTCCAATGTGTGGATGGGCCCCATGGTCTGGTATCTGTTAAGGCAATGTTCCAGTGTGTGGATGGACCCCATGGTTTAGTATCTGTTAAGGCTCTTTTCCAGTGTGTGGATGGGCCCCATGGTCTGGTATCTGTTAAGGCTCTGTTCCAGTGTGTGGATGGGCCCCATGGTCTAGTATCTGTTAAGGCAATGTTCCAATGTGTGGATGGGCCCCATGGCCTGATATCTGTTAAGGCAATGTTCCAGTGTGTGGATGGGCCCCATGGCCTGATATCTGTTAAGGCAATGTTCCAGTGTGTGGATGGGCCCCATGGTCTGGTATCTGTTAAAGCTCTGTTCCAGTGTGTGGATGGGCCCCAGGTTCTGGTTCTTAACCGGGATTAGCTAGCCGTGGCTAACAGGCCCTCGGGGCAACACATGATTGGCTGTGGCGTTCCCCAGAGAGGGAGGAATTTAGTTGGACTTTTTTATCATCGCTTCACAGTCATTCATCAGTCAGGTGCTCACAGTCTGGCTGCTGAAGTTATGCAGTGTGCTCTCCCCTGACTCACGTCTGTGACTGCATCGTGTGAAGAAGAAGAAGAAGAAGAAAAAAAGCTTTGCATCTCAAGGTGTAAATGTGACTGGACATGGAGATGGAGATAGAGATCTCCTATAATAAATAATGCAACAATATCTGTTATATAACCGCCAATGCCTGTCTGTTGCCTGGAATATGATCAAATCAGACAAGGTAACTGATAAGCCAAGCCATTGGGAGGAAATATGAATTAAATGCTTGATGACTTATAAAGCAAATCGTTTAGACCAGTGGTTCTCAGACTCGGTCCTGGGGGACCCCTGTGTATGCTGGTTTGCATTCCAACCTCAACAGCAATCCCAGAATTTTAACAAGCTGTTAATTTTTCTTAATTAGGTGCTTTTCATGTTTTAGAGCTGGGGTCCCCAGTCTTATCTAGAAAGGGCCAGTGCGGGTGCACACACCTGATTCTACTAATCAATGACTAGAGTCATTGCTAAGCACCTTGATTAGTAGAATCAGGATCAGGTGTGTGCACCCACACTGGCCCTTTCTGGAACCCCAACTCTAAAACATGAAAAGCACCTAATTAAGAAAAATTAACAGCTTGTTAAAATTCTGAGATTGCTGTTGAGGTTGGAATGAAAACCAGCATACACAGCGGTCCCCCAGGATCGAGTTTGAGAACCACTGGTTTAGACATTATGATTCCTGAATGAAAGCGATTACTGAATTACTGTTCCATTGCTGAAAGATGTGGTCTAAGGCAGGGGCGTCAAACTCTGTTGGTTTTTGGTATGTTTCAACAGGAGTGATTAATGTAAGTCATTGGCTAAAGAGCCCGCACACATTGTTTTCAAGGTTTTAATTGGCTACTGATTGAAAGGAGCCCCTACCTGTAGACACCATGGCCTCGCAGGCCTGGAGTTTGACACCCCTGGTCTAAAGCCTCTCATTGCTTTTTTATTTTTTATTTAATGTTTATTTTACGTTGCCCTGTCTTACTATTATCAAGGCTAATCTATTGCAATTGTTTTTCCTAGTTGGGCAATACTTCTGCCACATGATTGTCTTATTAAATGCATCCAGATATGGAAAATGGGGTCTTGGCTTCATGGAAGGGGTCTAACACGTACCATCCTTTCCTTCAGCAGAAGAGGAGTCTGGCTCGACCCTGATCGGCGAGGAGAGCGAGGAGTTAATAATCAAGCGGAACAGGTACTGTAGATTGGTAGTTGCCCCATTTTGTGATCGATTCGTTATTCATTCTTGGAGAGTTCTGTTGCTGTTCACTGGCAAAGGCTCCATGTTGGAGAAACGGAAGCCGCTGGTCTTTTCATTTTTAAACCGCCATTATCACATCGGTTGGTGAGCAATATGTTGGTTTTCCATCGCAGGCTGTTATTGCAGAGACCTGGGATCACTCCTGCAAGGCAAATGGGATCTAATTTTATGGCAGGCAGTTCTTCAGTGGCAGAATTTCCTCGTAGAAAATTTGAAAACAAAAAAATCCTAATAGCTTGTTATACCTAATTGGTTTCCAAATCCGTAGTACTTTGGCAAAGCGTTTTATGAATGAATGGTGCAAAATAAAAGTTGCATGCAAACGACTCATTTAAACTCATTCGATTGAGGCAGCGAGCAATCACAGATTGGAACGAAAACATACACAGACACAAAGACATTTTGGAACACTTTGTATTTTGAATATTGCTCCCATATTATCACACAATGAGACAGCCATGTTATTCTTTAGCTAGCCTTATATCAAAACTAGGGCCAATGTACCTCCAGCATACTGGACTTTTTGCTAATTAGTCTAGAGCCTGTTTCATGCATATTTAATCATAAGATTGCAGCCAAATCTGAAGAAAATGTTGTGAAATTATTCTTGCTGAGTTAACATGCTTCATATTATTCATCTTACGTCTGTAGGCACAAGTTCCACCAGTTTTTACCGTAAATGGTAAAACAACAGTCTTCCAGTCTTCACACACACACACACAGACATACATACGCGTACAAATACACACATACGCACATCGTACATTTTTTTCAGTGGTATACACAATGGACTAGTTGCGATTAAATTAAAATAAATTAACACAGCATCAAATTCCAAATTCCATCCAGTTTAGTGTTGAGTTCTTCCTGTTGACAGGCTGTTTTTGCCTTGTGCCGTGCATTAGAATGGACCTGTTGACAAGCTGTTTTCGCTTGTGTTGTGCATTTTAATGGATCTGTTGACAGGCTGTTTTTGCCTACGTTGTGCATTTTAATGGACCTGTTGACAAGCTGTTTTTTGCTTGTGTTGTGCATCAGAATGGACGAGCCTGCTGCGAAATCGGACCAGCAGGAGGCAGAGGAGGACTTAAGTGCCAAATTATCGCCTGGTCGTACCACTCTCCCTTTAGAAGTGCGCATCTCCCACTTCAGAGCCATGCTGCTGGAAAGAGGGGTAACGCAACCTTTCACTTCCGTTCACAAGTTGGGTTTATATGGACTAAACTCCTCTGTACATAGTTTGGGGCATCGGCAATAAATTAAACGGCCAGACTCCCACTCTAGTCTTACTTTCGTCTGTGAGTCCAACTCTGACAGTTTAAAGAAGTTAGAAAAACCCAGTGCT
This sequence comes from Anguilla pacifica, assembly GCA_039654925.1. NCBI lineage: Eukaryota > Metazoa > Chordata > Actinopteri > Anguilliformes > Anguillidae > Anguilla > Anguilla pacifica. The sequence continues at coordinate 31,188,427 of CM077301.1, read as the reverse complement.
CAGAAAGCATTATCTAACCTTCAAACCTGATGCTTTTCTTATCGGTCTATAAATTCCACTTAACTGTATAAAATATGCTATAAAGATTCATGCAATATTCTCAGCTAGAGGCTAATACATGACAGATTGTGCATTCTCCCAAATTCAGTTTGAGGCCATATGCTTATTAGACTACCCATTTAGCTCAGTGGAAATGTGAAATGGACACGAATAGAGAACATTTAGGCTGGACACATTTTACTTACATAACAACATATTATTCCTGGTTTCGTATTTGTGTGCACTCTAGTGTACAGTCATGCTGTAAACAACATTCATTGCGTAGGACTTTTTTTGGTTACAGGTGTCAGCGTTTTCAACCTGGGAAAAAGAGTTGTACAAAATTGTGTTCGACCCTCGATATCTTCTACTGAGCCCTGAAGAGAGAAAGCAGGTAGAAGAGAAAACCACCTTGTCAATGTGCCAAAGTTTTGCATGAGCTGGTTAATGTCTGATAAAGTCTGAGGTTCTCTATAAGTAGTGAACTTGGAGTTGAGGTTTTAGTAGCTCAGCTGTTATTATGAAAATGCCACTGTCGCCACGGTCTGAACAACACAACAATGTCTATCATTGTTCCCCGCTTCAGATTTTTGAGCAGTTTGTCAAGATGAGGATGAAAGAGGAACATAAAGAAAAAAAGAGCAAACAACTACAGGCGAAAGAGGAATTTCGCAAACTTCTTGAGGACTCCAGAATTACATCAAGGTAAAAAAAGGATAAAATTATACACACACACACACACACACACACACACACACACACACATACACACGGTACAGGTCAAAAGTATTAGACTACCTGCGTTTTTTTATTTTTACTTTTAAAAACAAGAATTTAGTTAATACATATACATAAAATTAAGCTTAAACCTTTTTTTTTTATTCTACCAACAATAACACAGATTAATCCTAGACATGCCTTTCTTCGAAATAACCTCCTTTGGCTTTAATTACAATTAGACAGATCATTGGAAGTCTATCCAATCATTTTGCAAAGCAGGAGGCGGAGGGGTGGGGGGGGAGGTCTAGGGGTAATTAAATTGAGTCAAATCTTATCTACCTTAATTTTTTTTAAATAACCGCAGCGCAGGTAGTTTAATACCTTTATCCTGTAGTGCAAGTGAAATAGGAATTAAAGCTGCAAGAAATGTGGTAAGGTGCAGCAGTGAGAGGAACTAGTTTCTTTTTGGTTGTGTTGAATTCTTCCTGTAGCTGTGGTGCAGTTTTATGCTGGTTTTCTTTACTAGACAACACGACATCTGTCGTCATCCTCTGATATTGTCCTTCCTCCTGGTCTTCTTAACATTACTGCCCATCAGCTGGACCCTTCTGAGTGCAGACTGAACACTGCACCTGGAAATCATAAGAACGTAACTTATGGTGCTCCTTGCATCTTACCTAACAAGAATATGTGAGAATTTTTTTTAACCTGATCCGTTTTCTAAGAATAAAAGGTTTTCGCAGTTATACCAGAGGTACTTTGTACATTCCACCTCCACCCACCATTTTGACCTTCAAGGTATCAAAACTAAAAAATTAAATTAATTAAATGTGACAATATGGAGCATATCAAACTTTGGCAAAGGTGCAAGGAATCTGCCATCAAACAGTCTGGAGATCAGAAATGTTTTTGACTAGGTAAAATGGACTATGAAAGCCCTGTCCTCTATCGTGCACACCATGCATGGAAGGGTTAAGCTTCTTTGCAATTTCTCTCTGGGAATAACCTTGCCACAATAAATTTACTTTTCTGTGCACATCTAAGGCTGACGTCTTCTTCACCATATTTCTTGCTACTTAATGCCTATTTTACTTACGCTACAGGCAAATTGTATTAGACTACCTGTGGTTTTAAAAAAAAAACCTAAGGTAGATAAGATTAATTAAATCAGTGAATTTAACTACCTCTCCACCTCCCTCCCACCGCTCTGCCTCTGCCTTTGCAAAATAATTGGATAGACTTCCAATCATTTGTTTAATTGTAATTAAAGGCAAAGTAGACTATTTTGAGGAAAGTCGTGTCTTAGATATTTTTCTTAAGTAAAATTTTTTTGTGTTATTGTAGGTAAAAATAAAAGTTTTTTTTTTTTGGGGCGACATAGCTCAGGAGGTAAGAGCAGTTGTCTGGCAGTCGGAAGGTTGCTGGTTCGATCCCCCGCCCTGGGTGTGTCGAAGTGTCCCTGAGCAAGACACCTAACCCCTAATTGCTCCCAACGAGATGATTGGTACCTTGCATGGCAGCCTTTCACCGTTGGTGTGTGTGCGCGTGCGCGCGTGTGCGCGCGTGTGCGTGTGAATGGGAGGCATCAATTGTAAAGCGCTTTGGATAAAAGTGCTATATAAATGCAGTCCATTTACCATTTTGGTTTCTTATTCAATAAATGCTCATAAATTAACTGCATTTTTCAGTTAGTTCAGCTATTGTTTTTTTTTTTGTTTTTTTAATACAGGTGACCTAATACATTTGGCCAGTACTGTATATGATATAGTGAGCTCCATAACATTTGGGACAAAGGCATTCTTTTTTGGATTTGGCACTGTACACCACAATTTTAGATTTATGATCAAACAATTCACAAGTGCACATTCTCAACTTTTATAAGGTGTTTTATACACTTTGGTGTCAACATGTAGAAATGACAGCACTTTTAATACATAGCCTTCATTGTTTGCGATCATTGCCTTGCTATTGGATGAAGTGCTGTCCTTTGAGTTCAGAGGCATTTGCTAGAACTTGAGCAGATAAGATCCTTCTGTACACTTCAGAATTCATTCTGCTGCTGCTATCAGCAGTTAATCAATGAAGACAAGTACCAGTGATGACACAGAGCTGAGGGGGTGCTTTAGATCTGGGGCAGTTCCTTTTGACCTCCACACAGAGTGCTGTTGCCATCACTCTGATAGAAGTGAATCTTTGTCTCATTTGTCCAAAAGACCTTTTTTCCAGAACTCTGCAGGTAATTATTAACAAACTGTCACCTGGCTATCCTGTTTTTGTGGCAAACTAGTGGTTTGCATCTTGCAGTGTAGCCTCTGTAGATCTGTTTGTGAGGTCTTCTTCATTATGGAGAGAAATTTTCAACTTCAACATCAATTCATCAATGTCACAACTGTAGAGGCCTTCCTTGGCTTACCAGGCTCTTTGTCATTACTAAGCTCACCACTGCTCTCATTTTTCTTAATGATGTACTACTAACATTAGTATATATATATATATATATATTATATTAGTACTATTAACACCTTTGGTCATTGACTTTTCAATTTTACATCAAATATATATGACAGGATGAACTTCAGACCATCAGAAATAATTTTATCGTACAGCAAATACATTTGTTTTCAAAACAAATTAATGTAATAAAGTATGTCTGTGGAATTCCTATCACAAAATCCCACCACACAATGAACAGTCTTTAATGATTCTCTTTTCACTTAAAACACAGATCGGGTCGCACATTTTTCTCATGGCTATTTTTGAGATTGTGGTCATTGTTGCGAGGCATTTCTGGTTCTGAGAGCGGGAAGGCTTAGTAAACACAAAGGCAGCCAAACGAAAAGGCAAACATACTTGTGCAAAGTGGTTCTAAGTTCACCCGCAGAGGTACGCAGATAAAACGCAGGCACTCGGTTCAACTGAACAAACGGATTTCGAAATGCGCCTTTTCGCTTTACAGGTCAACATTTAAGGAGTTCTCCGAGAAGCACGGCAGAGACCAGCGATTCAGACGCGTTCAGAAAAAGAGCGATCAGGAACACCTCTTCAGCCAGTTCATTGGCGTGCTGAAGAAGCGAGACAAAGAAAACAGACTAAGACTGAGAAAGATGAGGTGAGAAGGCGCGCGGCTGGCGAGCAGTTCTTCGTACTTCATTTTGGAACTACAAAAAAGAAAGAAAGAAAAAAGCAGTACCCATGTATAATGATCCGTGTGCAAACAGAGAATGGTTCATCATCTTCTTCTTTTTAAGCCATCGGTGTCTGATTTAGTACATCAGTGATCAGAGATTTAATGTTTCATATTGAAGCTTTTCTGCAGTACTTCAGGTGTTCTGCTTGTGGGTAAAACTAATGAAATCTTGTGCTAATTAGACTGATGTATGAATGTGGATTGTTGGTGTATATGCACTATTGCACAAACATAAAAGTGGTACATAAAAGTATTGAAAAGGGGCATTGAAAAGACAAGTGGGTAAATATCGTCATGGATTGGAAATCCAATAAAATATTGTCCTCTCGTTATATTCAAAGAGTGATTCAGCCACTTATTTTAAATTTGCATCTTGCACTAGCACAGAATTCAAATAAATGAATAAATAAATATTTCAAATAAATAAATAAGCACTTATAAGTTACATGAGTGTATTAATACCAGGGCCAGGCAAGGGAACAAGCCAGAATTTCTGCAACTTGTAGTTCTCTCTTCACAGCACAACAAGGTCAGTAAAGTTACTTCTTAAGCCCCTTGTTTATAAATTGGCCAACAGCAGATCATCAATCCGTATTAACCATATAAATCACACAAGATACGCACGCTGACCTTGGAGTAAATGAGTGCCGACGCTAATTTTCCTAGGTGTCACTGGCGTGTCGATGCATCACTTTGTCGACGCGACTCGCGCCGCGTGAGATTGACTCGTGCCGCGAGCTTCGCCTTATTAATCCTCCGTGGTGTCATCGGCCGCGCCTGCGGTGATTCATCCACGAGTTTCCGAGATCGGCGTGCCAAAGTTACGGTGAGGCGTTGAGGAGGAGGGGCGAAACAGCAGTCACACCAAACACCTGCGAGGAACGTCCGGCGATCCTCATTACAAAATAAATACTTGTCCTCGCTTTATGGGCATTTATTCAAATAAATTTGTTTCGTCCACTGAGAAAATTATTTTTCAGTCAGTCGCGCTCACTTACTGCACAGTGGATCTGTGACAAACACACTAGTATATTCCTAGTCCATAAGTATTTGGACAGCGACACAATTTTTGTTGGTTTGGCTTCATACTCCAAAACATTCGAAATGAAACAAAATGTTTTTTTTAAGTACATATTGCCAGCTTTACTTTCAGGGTATTTGCATCTACATTGGGTGAGCCATGGAGGAATTACATTCCCTTTTATACATAGCCCCCCACCCCCCATTTTAGGGGAGAAGAAGTAATTGGACATTTTTACATACAGTATCTTAGATGAAGTCATCATTTTTAGTAAATTGCTTGCAAAACATTGCATTTCATGATTGCCTGAAGTCTGCAACCAATAGACATCAGCAGACACCGAGTATCTTCTCTGCCAGGCCTGTATTGCAGCCATCTTCAGTTCCTGTTTGTTTCAGGGGATTTTTGCCTTCAGTCTTGTCTGCAGCAAGTGAAGCGTGTGTTTCTTTGGATTCAGGCCAGGTGCTTGACTTGGCCAGTAAAGAACATTCCACTTTTTGGCCCTGAAAATCTCCTTGGTTGTTTTAGCAGTAGGTTTGTTCCAGACCGCCTCAGTTCTTTTTTTTTTTCTTTCTTAATTTTCATGTAACAAACTCTAACCTGGTCATTCTGTTCTTTGTTCTGGCTTACCAGTGGATTGCATCTTGCAGTGAACCCTCTGAGATTATATTGGTGTGGTCTTCTCTTTATTATCTTTGACACATCTATGTCTACACCATGACAGTCAAAATTCAAGCTGACAATCTGTGCTTTAACCTCACATTCATTGTTTCATTTCAAATCCAATGTGCTGGAGTACACAACCAACAAAAATTGTGTCACTGTCCAAACATTTACAGACTACACTATATATATATACACTCACACACACTACATGGCCAAAAGTATATGAACACCTGACATCCAACATCTCATCCAATAATGGGCATTATCAACTATGGGCATTAATATGAATTTGATCCACCCTTTGCTGTTATATAACAGCCTCCACTGTTCTGGGAAGGCTTTATACAAGACATTGGCACATTGCTTCAGGGATTTGCTTCCATTCAGCCAGAAGAGCATCAGTGAAGTGGTGCACTAATTGGGCAATTAGGCCTGGCTGTTGGCTTACCAATTGATCCCAAAAGTGTTGGATGGGGTTGAGGTCAGGGCTCTGTGCAGGCCAGTCAGGTTCTTCTCCACACTGATCAACAAAACCATTTCTATATGGACCTTGCAGTGTGTCCAGGGGCATTGCCATGCTGAAACAGGCAAGGGCCTTCCCCTAACTGTTGCCAAAGTTGGAGGTACAGAATCAGTTAGAATGTCAATGCATTAAGATTTAATGTAACATTTGCCTTCACTGGTACTAAGGGGCCTAGCCAAAACTATGAAAAACAGCCCCAGACCAAGGGGTGTCCAGATACTTTTGGTCATATCTATGTGTGTGTATATATATATATATATATATATATATATATATATATATATAGAACATATGGTATAATACAGCTGTAACACAGAAAATTTTTGCAAATAGAAATACAAACACAAAATAGAAACAAAATGTGTTGAATAATATGCAAATGTTGCATCCCCTTGCCAAAATATGCACAATAAGTGGAATTACCCAAAAAAAAAAAAAAAAAACACTCATGAATCTTCATTTTGTTTTCCTGATTTACATTTCCACTGCCCGAGAAGCATATTTATTCAACTGCGCATTGTAAACCAGAAAAATATAATTAAAAAAAAAAACATTTCAGCAGAATAAAGGGCAATGTTATGGTAAGACATGCTGAGCGGGATTATGTTGTATAAGAATGTATGAGGGGTTTCTGCTTTGGCTCATTTTAAAGGGATTTGACAGCTTGATTCTGGGCATCAGAAGATGTTGCACTGAAATAATTACTGCAGACAATGTGGAGAGAATTGTTGGAAATGTCGGACAGATTCCAGTGTTATTTCCCAAAGTATATTGTGGCTAGTACGTTACATTACATCATACAAATCATTACGTTATAAAAATCACAGTAAGGAAACATCATAAATGTTGCTGCTTTGTTGAAAGGGATTGTCAGTATACCAATGAATTCTGTATTATTGTCTTTCTACTTGTTGTTTTTGTGCTTATTTTATAATTAAAATGCTGATGTTTTGTGAAACCTGATGTCGATTCAATTAAATGATCCAAACCATGCTGAATCAGCACAATGTGTACGGCAACATCCTCTATGCTGTATGGGAGGGGTGTCCTGTCTTATCCAAAAAGTGTAATGTGCCTGTGCTTGTGGTGGTGCTGCCACAGGGTGGCAGCAGAGGAGATTCTCCCCGCTCAATCAGTACCTGCTAATTGCTGATTCGGGCCACCTGGAGTCTACCCTTTATAGGGACCTCACTACCTCTGCTTTGTGCTCTTGCATTGCACAAGCAGCCGGTAACGCTCTGGGTATTTAGAGAGCTTGTTGTGACTCGATGGCTATCTGGTATGGGAGCTAAACACGTAGCAACCGGGGCACTTGAGAGTGGTCACTATTGTTAGAAGATTTCGTGAATAGAGTTATCTCCAGTAAGTCTCAGACGTGAGCTGAGAGTTCTTACTTAGCCTACTTAGGCGCGTTTTGTGTTTAGTTCTCAGTCAAGAGACTTTCGTCCTGTTTTTAAGGATTGCCTTTTGTTTGGCCTTTTGCCAGGGTTTATTCCCCTTTTTTCCTTTCCCCTACCTCGCTCAGTGGTTGACTGCTGTTCGCAGTCAGCTTTTAGAATCCCTGTTGATTTATTGTCCGCTTCTGACATTGCTCACCAGCCCCAACCTTACAAAAAGAGCCAATGTGGATATACATTTTATGTTTTGGCCTCGCACTAAGTTACCTGATTCAGATTACCTAAAAACAATGATTAGTTAGTTATTTGAGCTTGTCGTCATAGTGCAAGGCTAAAGCAACAACCTGCGCCCACAAAAGCCCTTTTCGTATAAGACGGGACTCCCCTTTTGTACATGTTTATATTTGCGGAAGATAAACATGAGAACCAAGGCTATGAGTCACAAGATGAACTTATCTTTGAGTTCAAGATGGAAGTGTAATTTTATTGTGGAAAAAAGTCAGTTTTGACAAGTGAAATGCTATGTATTACATTTACACAGTGTCATAAAGCAAAGGGGTATTTATTTTGATTTAAGCAACTTTAAGAAGAGCACTGAAGTCATGGAGGTTTTTTTTTTTTGTAAAGTCAACTTTGATTCTTTACTAAAAAGAAGCAGAATTACTTTGAATAGTGTGTATTTACAGAGATCGGACGAAGGCCATAACCAATGGAAAGTCTATCATGTACAGGTCACGGCATGACTCTCTTCGTCCATATCCAACAACAAACAGCTTAGATTATAGCATATGAGCCAAACTTCAGTTTGCAGTATTCCGCTTTTTTTTAATAGATCTTCTTAAAAAAAAAAAAAGAAGATCTTTTGCAGACATTACCTGGAAATGTTTCTGTTGTGGATCTACTGTCTGCGCATTGATCTGAAACATCACGGAATTGAAAAGGGAACATGAGGGGCATTGACCTGCTGCCGTCTCGAGTCTTTTGCACTCGAACCCGGGGGGTGCGACGCGCGCAGAGCTGTCCGAGGAGACTGGCCCGCGGCGAGAGAGACGCGTCGGCCGCCTCGGCTCTGGGTGAGATCAAATCAGCGGGACCTGCGGACTTCTCACGGGTTCGAGTAAACCGATTCACCGGGGTAACGTCGCGCTGTTGCGTGAGACGGTGGGTCTTCGTGCCTTTCCAAACACATTCCCCCGTAATACGCTTTCAGTGATTTTTTTTTTCCCTTATTCTGTCAATATATTCTGGGCGAGGGTGGAGAGACTGATATAATTATGTTTCTCTTTCGTTTCTATTTCAATAGATTTCCGTGGTGTAAACTGTTCATCACAGCAGATTAAGTTTAGTATAATTTTAGTATAGCATATAGGAATTTATTTATTTATTATTTATTTATTTTCTGATTTTCTGTAGAGTTTCTGTCGGACAGGGATTTTCTCATATGAGGATTTTCTCCTTCATAATAGTAAGAAAACTATCATCGTGCACTTGGCCTCCGACAAAACCCTGACTTGATTTGGGCATTTTATTTTTTGCAGCCCGATAAATGGCGTCCGATCGCTCATTAAGTCATTTGGCTGGCTTCGCCGGCGACCGGGAAAAGCTGTTTTTGTCAGCGCTGCCCAGCCGATGGCGGAAGCCCAGACCTCTCGCAGCCGGGGAACGGTGCCTTTCAGTAAAGCCACAGCCGGCGCGTAATGCGAACGCTCGACCGGAACAAAGCTGCAGTAATCTTGCGTAATGTGTTTGAAGACCCACCCGCTTTTCAGTTTTGAACCTGCAACGCGTGCGGCTTCATTTCAGAGAAAACAGGCTCACCGCCCACCACGGCAGTTGGTGGACTACTAAGGTAAGATTAAAAATAATAATAATAATAATAATAAATAATAGTGTGATTTCCATGTTTACAGTAAAATAAATCTTTAAAAACATCTGGAAGAGCATCCATTTATCTCGTAAGACCCGCTATCCCTTGTATTATATTACATTAGCAGACTGTGTTATCCAGAGCAATTTATACATATTACATTTTACCGTACAATCCCTTTATACGGCTGGATAGCACTGAGGAATTTCAGTGAGTACTGTGCTCAAGAGTACAATTTCACTACCCCGGCTCTGAATCAAACCTGCAACCCCAGTTCCTTAACCAGTATACTTCCCTGTCACAGTATAGCATATTATGTGTACAATCCTGGAGCAGAGCAGCTTCCTGTCGGTAAGCCTCCCTGTATGTACAGGGAGACCACTTCCTTTATAAGGATTCTCTCTGTCTGGTCCTCGTAACACTTCTGTGTGCCTGGTCCTCACAAGGTTTGTGTCTGTCTGGTCTTTATAAGACTGCTGTCTTCAACATTCCTAAGTGTGTCCATTGAACACCTCTCCCCTCTCCTTCAGTGACTTCAGATTACAGCTTGTGTTAACTCAGATCGAGGTAATGGCGTTCTTGTTAAAAATGTCACCATTATTCAGACTAATGCAATGCTCTGTTGGTATTTAGGTCAGTAATAATTTGCAGGGCATCCTTTTTTTAGCTTGTGACAGAGTCACTGTTAGCGACTGTTTTATAGCCACATTCTCTCCATCGCTGTTGCTGAAGTCCATTCCATGACAATCAGGATGGCCATGTAAACTGCTCGGGATAAAGAAATGAAAATGCATTGTGAGTTTTGGTGGCTGACACTGTAATACAACAGCAAATAACCCGGTTTTGCTGTATTTTATAATTCTTAAGTAAATGAAAAAGGGGACAGTGGAAAGTATTAGACATACATTCAGCAGTAAGATAAGATTGCGCATAACTAAACAAGACCTAAATAAGGAAGCCTGTTTGATTTAGCACAGGGCGGATTATTAAACAACACGCTGCAGAATAGGATTCCAAGACAATCCCTGGCCTTGTTTACACTCAAATCCGATACAGTTGACAAATCACATTACTGAATGTGAGATATACGCGGTTGTCTGTTCACACAATTTGTACTGATCTTGAGCTTGTACCCGATTCTGTGCTTTTCTACTAAAATTGCATTTTTGCCTAGTTGTGTGCAGTGTTCCATAGAGGCCAGCTTTGCACTGTCCTACAGCTTCCACACACTAATTATGGGATGCCATTTGGCAGTAACAGGAGAATACCCATCCTGGAGCATTTCCCTTCAAATCCGATACTGATAGAATTCCTTTTCCTAAATTTTTCCATTGTGAATCCGATCGCATCTGAACAAAACCGACCTGTTCCTTGATAATTTTGAGTCGAGACCATGATCACCAAGTATGACGCAAGATGAGTCACTCAAAGTCTTAAATGTGGACCCTGTTAGAAAAGATCTGATGACCCCCAAAGTTCTAATTAGACTAGCTTGGTTAAATTTCTGTGTGCTGGGTAAGTGTCCCTTCGAACATTAATTATTTTGTATTGAAAAAAAACTGTCTGGCTCTATCCTTTAAGATGACTTCATCCAGAATTTTTTCATTTCATTTTTTTTTTTTTTTTTGCAGAACCTTTTTTTTTTTTTTTTTTTGAAGATATCATGTTTCCCTGGTCCTGCAAATATGGCTGCTGATCAATACCATGGGGCTGGCTTCTCATTACGGGCAGAGCGGTGTAATAGCACGTCCCTCGCTTGATTGCACAGAGACAGAAAAGTCCATCTGCGAAGCGCCATTTATATATTGATCGCTAACTCGCCGAATAGTTTTACGGAGGGAAAGACGAGTTGTGCGCTTTTGTGGGCGAGTCAGATGAGGACGAGTGCTGATTGAACCGAGGCCAAAAGATCATCATCATCATTCAGCGTTTAGAGGGAATTCGTGTTATTATTACATGTCTCAGAATAGCTGAGGGATTAGCCTAGCGCTAGCGTCTTAATGGTATGATATCAGATGCATTCATAAAGCCGGGTGCAGGTGCCGACGTATTTTCATTATACGGAGTAATGAACGTAATTTGGACACGCCATCCATCCATCAATAAACAGATTCATTTGTCATTAGGTTCCTGAGAAAAAAACGTAGGCATTTTCTGTGCCATGGGAGAGCCAAAAGCTGTTAGGAGAATGGTCGTTTTTTTTTTTTCCATGCCAAGCTGTGTTTAATGTTCAATTGTTAGCTATGCACTGCACACTAATAATCCCCTCCTCAGATATTTCCGAAAACCGCACTGCCACACTCAACCACCAGCTGTTGTAATGCAGGTCCAGGGTCAGGTATACGGAAACAAATTCAAAAGAGACACAAATCATTATCTTTGGCAGCTGTGAGCTGACAAGGTCATCCATCTCTCTCTCAAATACAGCCAGCGAGAACCAATCAGAGCTCTCTGGAGCACCCCGTCTTGAGAGTGGTTTGGATTTGAATCCCTTCTATGTCATAGCCAACACAATACTTTCAGTGTGAATCCTCCCTTCCTCCTTCATCAGAAAAGAGAATCTGATCTGAGGTGTGTACAGTTTGCCCACGGAGATGGTTGCTATTTTCTTCATTTTCACTCAAGTTCATTGGCAGTTGAGTCTACTTGTCCCAGGAGTGTTTTCTCAGCCCCCAAACAACACCTTAAGCAGCACATTGCCTCATTTAGAAACTGTGCAATATGTGCTTCAAGGCACAGTTGAGTAAAAAAGCGACACGGCAGAGAAGACGCCCTGGGGGGAGAGGAGAGAAAAGCGTCAGTCTCAAACGAGCGCGGGCTGACTGACGCGTGGTCGCTTCGCGAACCCGGGGGTGCGGAGAGAAGCCGTCGTGTCACTGTCACTTCGCTCCAGTTCGTTTCGGGATGGTCTCTCCGAGCTCCGTGATGGCGGAAGGTCAGTGTGACACCCTGTTCTTTGCTCTGGGAACAGTGGCGGGACAAAGTAACTGGTTAAAAGACCACGGGAAATGGGAATGGTTATTCAGGTGTGGAAAGGTACAGAGTGGTCCTTTCTCTTTTTTCTTTAGAAGTATATCACTTTTTAAACTACAGAGCTCGAAAAAAAAGTGAAACCCTTTAAGTCATTGAGGGGAGGAAAAAAACGATAAACAGCCACTTAAAATGTGATTAATTGTAGGAAATGTTTTGATTGATTGAGTCAATGTCTGTTGTTGACCTTCTCTGCCTCCACAACGATTTTCCACCAGCGAGCGCCGGGCAGGAAGTGGTCGATTAGTTTCAGTAAAAGCCGCACGGATCATTTCTGACCGAGCAGTTAAAAAAAAAAAAGTGAACGGGATGGATCAGAAGGAAATATCGGCCGGCGAAATGAGCAGGCACTTATCTTCTGGCTTGACACGCCCGTGACAAGAAAGGAGTCCAACTTCCTGCGCTGTCAAAGTTTTCAACCTGCTCGGGCTCTTGTGTTTGATTTGGGGACGGAGTCGGAGGGACGGGGAAAGACCGTGACCCCCCCCCCTCTCAGCTCCAGCTTGACCGCCCCCTGTCCCGGCTGAGCCTTAAAAAATTCAAACGGGGAGGATTTCTGGAGGGAAGGTAACACTGTCTAAATAAAAAAAATAGCTCTGACCCTGCCTGGCTATGACAGAAATCCAGGCCAAAGATAGACCATCTAAACTGGGTTACTAATCTGGGATGATCTTAAAGGAGGTGCAAAATTAATGACAAGGAAATGTAAGTGTCAGAGAATACAGAGAGGTAAGTCTTACAGAGCGTGGAATTTTGAGCTGGCTGTGAAGTGAAAATCACTTTAGTGGACCCCCCCCCATCTTCCCCACCCCACCCCAACTCACTTATCTTCCGCATTTCCATTTTTCTTTTCCAGAGGACTAAAGCCAGTGATTCAACCATCATACAAGTGTCTGCCTTTTTATTAATAGTGTGGTGTACTAATAGGCATGTCCTGTTGTTTTATTGAAAATACTATTATTATTAAAGGTTTTTTTTTTTTTTTTTTTTTTTTTTTTTTTTTTTTTTTTAAATAAAAAAGCTACAATTGTCTGCATGTCTGTCTTCTTGGTTCTTCTTTTCCCAATTTTTTAGAAAGCAATTGACTTATTGTAAACCAGGAAGGTTAAAAACATTTTTAAATGTTGACAATTTGTTGAGATTTCCCTTTCCACTCCAGTTATTTTAAAATGTATTTAATGCATTGTTCATTTTGTACAATTAATATTTAAACTAAGGCCCTATGAATTCACACATTGAAGTCATTGGTGCTACACTGATATCTGACCCATAATGGCATTGTGCTCTTTCTGCTGAGTATCCATCAAGCGCAGAAAATGAGAACTCTCTAAGTTCTCAAGGGCGTTACAGTTTATATTCTTACATTACAGTGTGTTACAAACATACAATCACACTGAAGCACAGAAATATTAGAGCAAGGTGAACAACTGGACTGTGTAGAACACTGCATCTGTGTAGAGAAAGTAAAACATAAAACAAGAATGTGATGTCCGGTGTTTCAAGGTGAGCTGCAGAGAAATATCAGGGCCAGGGAAACAAGTGCGCTGCATCTGTCCTCTGTTTTTTTTTGTGTAGAGAAAATAAAACATAAAACAAGAATCTATTGTCAGTTATTTCAAGGTGTATTGCAGTTCAGAACTCTGAAATAGAAAGTCTTTGTACTTGAAGTGTCACTCAATAGATCCTGCTGGATACAGGCCATGCCAAACAAAACAGCATTCAGTCTGTAATAAGCGTCTACTTTGAGCTGAGATTTTCTCTCTGTAACAAGTTCTAACTTTTTTGGTATACAGTGTATTTTGTTTTTACTCCAAACAGTACCTTGAGATGTTTTTGCATTCCCAATATGTGACTGTGCTTCTCTTTGTTTGTAGACACAAAAGGTTGGATTGAATTTAGAAAAAAGTTAATTGTGGCTTGTAATTAAATGGGATGACTTGCAGATAAATGCATGGGTAGCTTTTTCCCCCTAGTGCAAACATTTTACCCACTAAACTCTGCTATAACTTAACTCACAAAAGCGTGTGACTCAAACTTAAGTATTAAAATACTTAAGTTTATACTTAATACTTAATACTTAAGGGGCGACATAGCTCAGGAGGTAAAAGCGGTTGTCTGGCAGTCGGAGGGTTGCCAGTTCGATCCCCGCCCTGGGCATGTCAAGGTGTCCCTGAGCAAGACACCTTACCACTAACTGCTCTGGTGAATGAGAGGCATCAATTATAAAGCCCTTTGGATAAAAAGGGCTATATAAGTGCAGTCCATTTACCAAAATACTAACCGTGTTTTAAAAAATAAAAAAATGTGTCCCAGTCTAAATTGTGAGCCCCCTCATCATGCATTCTGTGATGTACACACACTGGATTCATTGTTGAGTGAAGTTTGCTCCCACTTCCTCTCCTTTTCAGAAAAAGGAAATCGAGAACATTTCATGACACAATGGAGTGCGCCAGACAGAGAGTAGTCGTTCTGTGGAATAGTCTGCTAGGTCATGTAGTAGATGCAGAAACTCTGGGGGTTTTCAAGACCAGGCTTGGTACAATGCTAGATACTACCTAATTTGTACGTAAACCGATCACTAGGTACACTATTGCCAGCCAATCACAATGGCCGACATTATAACCTTCCATTAACACGTTTCCTAAAAGCAGCTAGATTTCCAGTGGTGACTGCGAAAATCCATCTGATTCCATGAATAAAAACAGACAAGAAATTCCCCATTAGATTTTATGAGTCTAAATGCCCCCCTGGATTCAGTCTTCATTTGTCCTTAACTCTGACTTGCGAATGCAGATTTTGTTGCAAGTTCACAAGTACAGTTTGTATAGTTAACTTAGCCATGTCTGCCTTTTGGTGCCTAAACCATTACATTATGATATGGTGCCAGACTAATCTAGAAATATTGGTTTTGGTTTGATGAAATTGCAATAGTCTGGTTTGGATTTGATTGAATATAGGGCTAAATAATGTATTACAAAATTATTACGAAAGTCTTTCTTTGTGTCTTTCAGATTTGATACTTGGAACCAATTCTTTTGTCCTTTGTCATATACTTTCCACAGGTCTGTGTCCTAATCGAACTCTGAACGAGCACCAGGTGGTAAGTGGATAAGAGACAAAGATTTAAATGGATAGCAGTTTTATTCTCTTTTAATAAACTAAGTAAACTAAATAAACTTGAAACTTAAAATCTTAATCAAAACAAAAGAGAGTGCCCAAAAATACCCCAAACAAACTCTGTCGGCTCAAAAATCTCTCAGCTGAGACCAGCAGGCCGCACATTTTAAAAAGAGAAAGCAACGAGCCACACCTGGGCTGATTGCTAATTAACCTCAGGTGAGTGTGCCTGACAATAAGGCCGCTGCTGTCCATGGTCCTGAAGTTAGCTCAAGCATTCAGGCACAGCAAAGCAATCTGACATTCGCTGGAGGGTTGCCAGAGTCTTGATTCAATTAGAATTTTTTTCCCCTTACTTTTGATTCACAGTGTAGCTCAGGGGCATCCAGTCTTATCTGAAAAGGGCCAGTGCAGATGTAAGTTTTTGTTTTAGCCCAGCACCATGACACCTGATTCAACTAATCATGGTCTTCAGTCGAGACCTTGATACGTAGAATACAGTGTCTTAGTGCTGGGCTGAAACACAAACATGCACCCACACACATCAGCACTTTTCAGGTAAGATTGGACGTCCCTGATGTAAGTCATGAGATTCATAAAGACTCGGGAGTGAGTAGTAAATGCATCCTAGTCCTAGAAATTGTGTTAGAGCAGTACAAGACAAGTAAACATCGCAAAAAAGCATTTAGTCTAGATTCAATCGATGTTTGTACTTTATCTTGACTTACAATGAAATGGAAGGTTTAGTGTTTTTCTTCACAATCACGGTTTAGATCAGGGCTGTCCAACCCTGTTTCTGGAGATCTACCACCCCGTAGGTTTCCACTGCACTCCTAACCATCCAGACCTCACTCAGCGGCCAGCGGTCTCATTGAGCTGCTAATTTGTAGAGTCAGGTGTGCCAAATTAGGGTTGGAATGAAAACCTACAGGACGGTAGGGCTGGGCAGCCCTGGTTTGCTCCAGGAAGAGGGTCGGGCAGGCCTGGTTTGCATCATCATCGCTGCAGCCTGGTGTGGAAGCTGTTCGGGCAGGGACATTTCTCTGCATTGTGACAAACACAATAAAAAATGAATGATGTATTGTGTCAGAGGCTCTGCTCTGTTTGGGCAGAGAACTGACTTCTTATTTCGCTGCACTAAAGATTCAGTTGCACAGTTGGACTCCTGCCTGTCTTACTTTGATATCTGCATTTTATTTATTTATTTTGATTTTATTTTTTGCCAGTCGAAAACTGTGAACACCAAAAACTGACAAAAAAAAGAAGAGATACAGCATAAATCAGAATCGACTGGCTCTCATTCCAATAAGACAACATAATGTATAAATAAATAAATGCACTTTTTAAAAAATCTAAATTGCTGCTTAATGTCACATTCAAGAAGAACACTACGTATTTAGAAGCTTGTTATTGTTCCCAAGGAATTGGAATATGCCAACTTAATATTGTGATGCTAAGAAAACAGTATTAAAATACCCAATGGGCTTACTGGAAAGAGTCATGTCCCTTAATATAAATATATTGAATGTCCTCATTCTTCAGTAATCTGCTGGAGAGACTGTACAACTGAATTTAATATGTTCTTATTTTATCACTCCACTTGTTTATCCCTTGCACAAACAGACACTCCAGTACAGAAATACCTGTCACAGTGTTTTGACAGTGTTTTGCATGGAAAGTAGGTGAGTTATTACTTTCCATATTGCCAGAAATGGCAGCAATCAGATGAAGTGTTCTCAAACATATAAAAATCCCACTTTACTGAGTGCTGAGCCCATTTGGAAACTCAGGGATATAAGGAGTCCTGTTGCCGAGATGTCACTAAATCCTTTTATTACTATCCGTAAATCGAAGGGAAATGTCAGGACTGTGGAAATGACAGAATGTATTTTATGAGTACTCTAAAAATAAACATTAGCCTGGGTTTACGTGCGCATTTCCTTAACTTTAAGTATATTTTTAAAATTTTGGTATAATAAGGATTAATTCTTTCATATGCTCATTGTAGATTTTGAAGTACCTTGCCCTTAAAAACCAATGCGAAAGCCTGTAATGCACACATGAAATTGAATACTTACTTCTAGTTAAGTACTTTGCACTTTTTTAAAGCTACAAGAAAAAGCTGAAACATGTACGCAAGACATAGGAAAGGCTCATCATCAGGCTAACTGTCTGATAAGTGAGAACTGTTGCTAGGAAACACCACACTGCCCCCCCCCCCCTCTTTTTTGTACAGAGGGATAAGTGTTTCATGAATAATGTTTTTACAAAATGGAAACCATTGCAGAAATTCTGGACGTCTTCATTGTTTCTTGAAAACTATGCTTCAGGGGTTGTGCTTCATCCAACTTTTCAAATGTAAGGTATTTAAAAAGTTGGGGTAAAGTATGCACTTCCATCTTCCATCTTGGTCGGTCTTGTTGAGTCCTGGACTGGATGCGATAGGAAAGAATGTGGAATATACAGTGCAACATTTATATTTCACATCTACGCTACACCATAACAAAATACAGGGTCACAGTGATGCCCGCTGAAAATATAAAGGAATGTTAAGTGTTAAGGGACTTATTTCATTTCATAACCATCATAACTATAACCTACTCACCATCGGGGTCAGGTGGGGATTCACAATGCTGTCATGGGCTGGGGGGGATTTAAATGCCCCAGAGGGCCCCCTAAATCTCCCCCCATGCTTTGTCCTCCCTGGAGTGGCTGCTTCTGAAGCTGGAGGAAGTCCTTTGGCTTCACGTTGAAGCTGGGTGGATCAGCTGAAGCATCATGGTCCCAGTCCTTATTTCCAGGCTCCTCTAAGGCAGAAGTCTGCCGGATTACTTCGGTTTTCTCTCTGAAACCAGCGACGTGATCTCCGTCTCAATAATTGGAGTGGAGAAGAAACTTTGCTGTGTCACAAAGTCGGGTCACAGTCTACTAGAAAATTTCTCTCGGATTCAAATCTCATCTGAAAGGTAATGTCTAGCTTTTTTTATTTTCCCCCAGCCTTTGAATATGTTCTGATCGAGGACAAAAGAAGAACAGAGCACAGAGGAGAGATTTAAAAACCAGAATTTAATGTGGGCTGGGGCTCTGTATCTAGATCAGTGCTTATTGGCTCAGAGTCAACAGGGTCTTAAAACATCTTAGTGTGAGTGAAGTCTTTATGCCAGCACACAAGCAAGGAGGAATGCGTAAAATCCTCAGCTCACTGGTCACAGTGTAGTGATAAATTAAGAATTTCATCTACCATGCCATGAGATTCAAGTTTGCCCAAAGGATCGATTAGAGGAGTTTGGAGAGGGGTAAGGTTCCCTGTTACCGAGCACCCAGAGCTTGTAACCAGGCAACTCGGGCCCGTGACCTAACCGGGGCAAAGATGTAACAAATATAAGAGGATAAGTTTTTGTAAAATCATCCTTACCTCTACAACTATCTTTGTACATTCAATATGCCATAGCTTATAAGCTTACATGAATTAGAAGAAATTACATGAAGTAAATCAGACAATAATTCAGGTAACTATTTCATTATTTTAAAGATTCAAGTGAAACAAGAAACAAGAAACAATTCAGACACAGTACAGAATAATTCCCTTCTTATACTGGGTGCATTATACTTTATGCATGATTACAAATATAAAATATATTAAATGATTAGATGTAGATATAATTAAATATGATTATAGAATGCATAAAGTAACTGAATCAATGAAGCAAACCTGCATGGCATGATGGCTATATCCCCAGAAGCCCAGATTTCTCACTGAAACCCTTAACAACTAAAACCTTCTGTTTTAAGAACATGTTTTTCCATACTGTTTCCAGGACATTAAACTCCTTCTGCTATCACCATTACCCCATCTCTTTGCTCTATTGAATATGTGATATGTTTTATGTGTCAGGGACAATTAGGAATGTAACGTTACATCTATCCAGAGCGATGTATCAGTTCATGTATAAGGGCAACCATCAGATCCAGTGATACAACATGCAAAAATCAATCTGTACTGTTATGAATCATAGAAAAATATTTCAATGTCCATAATTTTACGGCAGTTTGACCTATATGGATGTGGTCAGCTGGAGTGATTACTTTTCTGACTCAACTTCATCAACGCTTGCACTAGTGCTGTTTTTCCTTCTGTTAAACGTGATGACAAGAGGTTTTTGCACCCTCAACCACATTTTGGTTATATGTCTACATCAGGATTGTGTTAGCTGGATCATATAAATAAGTCATTTCTTACTTGGATTGTATTGTAGCAAAATGTGTGATATTGCCAAATATTGAATCATTGCCTGAAGAATCAAAATTGTATCCTGTGTTCATGGTCTGAATAAAGTTCTGAGTTTAAAAGATCATGCTCTACCCACTGCCTGAGGTCATGGCAAAGAAGGCGTTTTCTATTCTATTGTATTCTATTCTGTTTTTTTAAAATATTCTATAAACCCTTTAAACACACACAAAAGATCAGTTTTCAAGAGTGACTCTTGTTGAGGAATGGGCTGTAACACCTCTCCTAGTTTCAACAAAGATCATGGTTTTTATGTCTCCATTCAAGATAAGTAATGGCTATGTCAGTGAACTGCTTTGCCACCATCATATTTCTACATGCACAGCTTTCACTCAAGCTTCCTTTGGCCCAGAATGCATCAGCTACGGGACGAGGGAAGTCAAGGTCCCAAACTTACTCTAACTCCCATATTAATTATTCATCTCTGTGCCTGATTATTATTCATGTGCAAATATGCAAATTGTTCAGTTGTGTTGTGCATGCATCTTCTAGGCTAGATGAAAGGTGATTGTGTTTAATGTCCATATCATCCACATGCTGAGTAAAAGCGGAAAAGTTGTTCATTCAGATTTATTTATCCCCAGCCTACACTGTCGATCCCCAACGCCCAGGCCGTACTCTGTGTGCTTTCAGACGAGAATTATAACGTTTATCTTATTCCATTAATTTCTATTTTCCTCTCTGAAATGGGTTGCAAATAAATTGTAAATAGATCCACCCGTTTTTGAAGTCATTTTTTACTTGGACTGTATTGTAGCAAAATGTGTGATATTGCCAAATATTGAATCATTGCCTGAAGAATCAAAATTGTATCCTGTGTTCATGGTCTGAATAAAGTTCTGAGTTTAAAAGATCATGCTCTACCCACTGCCTGAGGTCATGGCAAAGAAGGTGTTTTCTATTCTATTGTATTCTATTCTGTTTGTTTATATTATATAAACCCTTTAAACACACACAAAAGATCAGTTTTCAAGAGTGACTCTTGTTGAGGAATGGGCTGTAACACCTCTCCTAGTTTCAACAAAGATCATGGTTTTTATGTCTCCATTCAAGATAAGTAATGGCTAGGTCAGTGAACTTCTTATACTGGGTGCATTATACTTTATGCATGATTACAAATATAAAATATATTAAATGATTAGATGTAGATATAATTAAATATGATTATAGAATGCATAAAGTAACTGAATCAATGAAGCAAACCTGCATGGCATGATGGCTATATCCTCAGAAGCCCAGATTTCTCACTTAAACCCTTAACAACTAAAACCTTCTGCTTTAAGAACATGTTTTTCCATACTGTTTCCAGGACATTAAACTCCTTCTGCTATTTAGGGCAACTCCAGTTGCCCTAAATTATAACCAGTGAGGATTATCTTCAGAAAAGCTATACAGGGGGCATATTCAAAATAATGATACAACTTTGTTGTGGGATTGGATGAGGTTTACTTCATGCAGTTGAAATGGTGTTGTTTTAGATATCTTCAATATCAATACATGAATGCATATGCATTTGCAGAATATGTTAACTGGGTTATTACAAAATAAGTTACCAAATTCATTTTCAGTCTGGATTGCACAGATGGATGGTGATTTAAAATGGAGGAGAACAGTGAGTTAGAGGCAGTCAAACAGCTAGCACTGGATTAGAAGGAATGATTATACCGATATTTCATTAACATATCTATATTCTTCTGATTCATTTACTGATTAAATTAAAAATTAAAAATTGGTTGACAGCCTAAATTTTGATATATTTTGTTGACATATCATACTGTCTGAAATAAATATGCCTTCATATTTGCATTCTTATGTTAGAGTTAGTCACTTTACTTTTTTGTTTTGCATGTATTTTTGTTGGTGATATTTTAAGAGCAATATTGACAATAATGATAAAATCTACAAATGAATATACTTCTCCAGAGATATAAATTAATAAAAATCCTTATCTACTTCCAATAGCTATTTTAATACCATGCACAGATAATAATGCCACATACCACCACGAGTGAATAAAAAAAAGAAAATAATCTTATAACCTTCACAGTCAAAAGCTAGATACAAATTGAGTGACCTCTTCATCAAAATCAAAAGATAACATATCAGCCACAAGCTCTTTGAGTCACAAGCTCCTTCAGTACATTATTAGAGATCCAAACATCCGGAAGATACTGTACAGTAGTCTTTACCGTCCATTATCTCAATAGGAGTTATTGTTCCTCAAAAAAAAAAAACCTAAATCTGAAAAAACTTCATGTCTGCTTTCTTGTCAAAAGAATTATGCCAAAATATGAAAAGTAAACACAAGATAATTAAGCCTTGCATTTTCATAAAAGGTGCACAGCCAATTTAAAACCAGCATTTTGTTTCTGTGAGGTAAGGTTTTCATTTGTGAAGGGCAACCAAGGCCTTTTGAATACACCGTATTCCATTTCCACATCCCACTCATCCTTCACGACCGCAAGGAGGAGAAATGAAAAAAAGGACAAGGCAATCTCCGCGTCTCGTTCGAAAACTAATCGAACGGTAAGCGCGGGGTTTCGGGGCACCTCGCGAATTGGGTATTTTTTCGTTTTTTGAATTTACGTTTCCTCGTCTCTCGCGTGCGGTCTTCAATTTCGCTGAGCCGCTCCGCCTTTCGCCGAACGATTGCGCTATTTCACGAGATAGCATCGGGACTCCGCGCTCACGCACTGCATCGGTGGGGCATGCTGCTTCTCTGGAGCCGTTATCTGTTTTCGGATCGGCTGTGACCTGTCCCGTCCTTTCCTTGTGTACTTTGCCAGATTGAGGGGGGGGGGGGGGGGGTCTGGTCGAGTGGAGAGGACGGCCCTGTCTCACTGTTTGCTGATCGCTGATTGGTGGCTGCGCTCGCAGCCGCGGTCTGCGCGACCTTGATGAAGTCAATTCGGCTTCCTCACCTTTACAGATGAACTCTCGCGGCAGAAAAAAAAAGAAATAAAAAGTGAAAGAGAGGACACGAGACAAGAGAGGTAGAGAGAGAGCGAGAGAGATAAAAAAAAAAAAGAGAGACAGCTATAAAGAGCGAGAGAGAGAATTATTGGGAGATTCGTAATTCATTTGATTTGTTTGTGGTTGTTTATGTACGCCTTGCACGTTAAATTCTTTTCAAAGGGCCAAATACTGTAATTAGACGGCAGGCTAGTTTCACGCTTCTTTACATTAAACGTAAATATTAAAATTGATTTTCACGTTTAAGCGAAAACCACAGTAATCACAAATAGGTCTATGCTAATCCTTTTACTTCATTACCTTCAGTTCAAAAGAATCCCATAATATTTCACTGGCTGCAATATAATCAATTCAAGCTGCATTGCAGGTACACAGAAATAGCAGGTAGGTAAACCTACGAGAGGAAAAGGGGACCAATATCCTGTAAATATTTCAGATTATGCTTGAAATTATATGTTCAGACACCCACATACACACACACACACACACACACACACACACACACACATACATGAATTTGAGATGTGCATCTTTTTAACCAACAAAATTATCCGTATCTGTCTGTATTATCTGAAAACCTGAAATAGTGGGCAGGGCTTACAGTTTTTCTTGATTGTTAACACACTAAAACTGGTTCTTTTAGCAAAAACTCCCAAATTATTAGTTCAGTTCTCAGAGGTCCAACACATCTCTCAAAACTATAAACACTTTTCACTTGTTTTAACACATGCTGCAAATTGTTAAACTTTTTCTGCAAATCTCTACAAACAAATGCTCTCATGAATCACTGGTTACACACTGTGCTCATGCAACAAACACTAGTAGTCAAAACAGTTAACTCAAGTCATCACAACCTAAACTCAGGTAACGCACCTTTCTCTAGGTGCAAACACTTGGCAGCAAAATTGTTTACACACCGGTCACAATCTCTGGATCAGTAAATAGGGCCACAATTTGTGTCTGTGTGCTTTTGAACAATGGATCCTCAAAATGGACAAGCTGTCCAAAGATCAGGAAGACAAAGGAGACGAAGAGGCAGGAGACAATTTGTCCCAGACAAAATACCTGCCACCTTGACCATGTGCTGGTGCATGGTATGATGATGAGGGAAGCTGGACAGAGAGTTCAGCCAAACTTGAATCGTTTCAAGGTGGCATCCATTGTCCATACTTTCAGACAAGAAAACAGATACAATATGTAACATTACAGTAAATTATAGTATCTGCTGTACTACTGTGAGAGGATATGCTGTCTATGTAATGTTGAAGTGTATTTACAGACTATATGTTCTTTAGATTTTATTGCTGTTTTTGTTTATAGTGCTGCATATACTGAGTTCCTTTTATGAATGCTACTCTCCTTTGAAAATACTACATTTTTTGTTCCTTCAACTGTGTTGTGGTTACTGTACAGTACTTTTCACTCAGCATCACTTTTCAGTACTACAAATAAAATATTTAGAAATTTGCACACTCCCTCATTTGTTAGTAGTGTAACATTGCAAAGATCAAAATCTGAAAACCATAAAATAAGTAGAATAACCAGGAGAAAATAACTTCTGACGCACTGCTATAAAAGGTTTTTGCAGTAGTGCTTTGAATTTATCTCACTGGTGTGTTATGGGTAATCTACTTTGTCTGTGTTTTCGATGGCTTGTGTGTGCCATTTGAAGGCAAAGTTTAATTTTGATGGAAGAGTATATGTTTTTGAGAAGATGATTTGAGTTTGGCATGGATGTTTGAGGTTTGTGCTGATTGATGTGTAGTTTTGGGATTGTGTTAATAGTTCTGAGAAAAAGGGGAATTGTTTCATTAAATGTGTCTTAGCAATCAAAAAAAACTGTAAACCAGAAGTCTCAACAGACACCACTTTCCAGTCCAATATAAACTGGTATTGCAATTGTTGTGCTTTCAAAGCACCAAACTTGTGATTTCACACGGGCATTTTCTTAATCACAAAGTACAATAATCGATATTTTTTAACTTAGCTATAATTTATATTTACATTTCTTATACACAGGTTTGGCTCCTGCAGAAGATTTCTTCTAAAGGAATTACATATCACAAACCCATCCGCCTATTACAGTTTTCCACAATTGCTAAGATAAAATGAAACCTTCACCCATTTTATCAAAACTTTAAACACAAAACCAAATCTTCAAACTACATTCACAAAACCCCTGACTCTCCTGGAAAAATTAAACAATCGCCTCAAAACCATACACCAATACAGACCATACAGTCAATATATAAACACTACAGAGCATTTATTAGACACTACATCAAAAAATTGAGAACACAGCATCCAGGGCATGTAGTTATAGAAAAAATGTTTATTGTATATAGTAAATGCATTTTGCAATAAAAAAGTACAGTAATCACAACTTAGTACAGTGAATATATTGTATACTCTAAGTACTGCAAGTAATACAGTATTGAATCCCTGTATATTCAGCACTTGCATAAAAATAGAGTAAGCCCAAAGAACAAAGAAAACTGTAAATGAAAAGTACATTACAGTACACTCGAAAGTCAATGGGAGATTCATTCTGCCTCAGCATCACGTCTTTGTGCTGGGTCCAGCCAGAGGACTTCGTCCACATCACATGCAACGTTGTCCCTTGCCAGGCAACGGGGGAAAAACCCTCTGGTGTGCCGGATCCAGCCTTGACAACACTCCACACCTATGTCACCGCAGGCCAATTCCATTGCCTGTAAGAGATTTTCCCTGGCATATGGGTTTTGGTCATAGACCTTTCACTGCCACGCAGAGAAGAACTCTTCTGTTGGGTTGAGGAAAGGGCTGTATGGTGGAAGGCAAACATTTATGAATCGCTGGTTGATGTTGAACCACTCGTGTATACGGACACCACGGTGAAAGCTGACATTGTCCCAAACCACGACGTAGACAGGACATCACAGTAAATTACTGTTCTTGGTCTTGCTCTGCCTCATCCTCATAGTCTTCCTCCTCATCCACCACCTCTTACACACACTCTTCCTCCTCTCAGATTGTTTCCATCCATTGTTGGTATCAACATTCAACGCACGTGTGCCACCTGTGCACTCTGAACTGGCTTATATTCTGTACAATTGTTTTGATCACATCATTAGAAACAAGCGTGAACAATTTTGAGTTGTTGTGTGTAAACGATGACAACTGTGTTGTAGTTGTGTTTAACTTTTTCCGCTCGTGTTTACCATTTTGCAACACAAGTGCATCACAGTGTGAAATGTGTTTTAATGAGTGAGAATGTGTTTAGAGTTTTGCCAAAAGAGTGATTCGATAAATGGGTTTAGGCCACTGAGCATTTGGTTCAGAGAATGGGGTTTAGTGTTTCAGCAATTCAGAAAAACTGTAAAACTGCAAAACTTTTAAAAATGAAATGATTCACTGTGGATCAAATCTGACACATTCTTCATCTTCCTTTTGTCAAATAAGCTCACTCAGGTCTTTGTAAGAGATATGAAATCAGTTCAGCCTATTTCATAAAAAAGCCGAGAGAAATTCTCACTGAACCTCGGTCTCTTTCACTGAAAGGCCTACATATCATGGTGACATTGTGGTCATCGGACATTATGGAGCACAGGTTCTTTTAACAGGTGAGCTCTTCTGGTGTGTCTGATGTTCTGAGACTTTAACTGTGGAGATGTGCTATTTCATCTCCAAGCATATAGACCCTACAGACAATTCAAAAGGCTTCCATCCAGCTCCATAGATCAAGCTAGCTTTGCCATTTCATGAAACACATTGATCAAAAGGACCACACAGCAGTATTAGAGAATGCTGGTTTGATCACCTTTAAAAAGTGAAAAGGCAGAGGTAAGATTTTAAATCATATTGACTTACCAAAACTGGGTTTGAAATCTTCTTATCTCTTCAAGCTGAGTTGGAGGAAATTTGTTTCATGAACACGCGCTGTGATAATTTTTCAGCCTGGTGAGATCTCAACCCAGACATGACAAACAAACTTAAACAGGGTTTTGGGCGCGTTTGGGTCACCAGATGAGAATGCAATAGAGAAACAGCAGGATATTTATATTCCAAAACCACTATATCACTGAGACCATGAGAAAAGCTGAGAGCTGTAGTGTGGTCGAGTGGCTGCGAGTTTCATTTAACGTAGACAACCCATTAGTGTGTGTGTGTGTGTGTGTGTGTGCGTCTGTGTGATGTGTGTGTGTGTGTGTGTGTGTGTGTGTGTGTGGTGTGTGTGTGTGCGTCTGTGTGTGATGTGTGTGTGTGTGTGTGCGTGCGTGCGTGCGTGGGTGTGTGTGTGTGTGTGTGTGTGTGTGTGTGATTCTGCAGAAACCTTCATTTATCTCTCCTGGCGTTCAGTCCATGCAGATAAACAGGCTGATAAGAACTTATGAACTCTCGCCTTAACATGGAATACCGGAATTCCCCGAAGGGAAAATATGCTACACACACGGAATACACAATATCACACGTCCTCATGTCTTGCTTGTTCATACTCTTCTGGTACTGGTCCAAAAGGCCAGGAGATAGCAGGCAATGTGTCACCAGTTTCTCTCTGTTTTTCTTTTTTTTCCAGCCTCAGAATTCATCCTTGCAGCATTACAAGTTTCTATTTGCACAACTCTGCTGTAACTGCAAATTACGGTTACAGGTCACGATGGCGTGAACACATCAAAATGCTGCTTTCAAAACGGACAGTGAAAATGGCTGCTCACAACTATCTGTTGGACCAGAAAAGGTTTCCCCAGCCTAGCGTATTCTTTGCGGTTGCTTTTCGTGCTGTGAGGGTCTGTGTGCGTTCGCCTGTGCAGATTCCTCTCTCCCGTTAAGCCCGAGAAGGGTGGAAAGGGTATCAAATTGGACAGGTGGAGGACGAAAGGTTTACAGCCTGCCTGTGAGCTGGATCAGTGACTGACAGCCGCGGCAGCCTTCCCTCAGCATCCGCAGCTGAGGTGTAAAATGAATCCCTGTGTTCCTCCTGCCGTCTCCAGAATTCCCATTCCAAATTTTGAGCGCAATTAAACAAATAGGCAAATAGGTACCTAACGAATCAGGGGTTACTTGGCGTTCCAGGGCAAGGATGTTCTCTGGTCACTGTGCATCACAGAGCTGTCGGGCAGCAGTGTAGCATAGAGGATACGGATCTGGTCTTGGAACCTAAAGGTCATAGGTTCAATTCCCAGATAGGACACCGCCGTTGTACCTGTGAGCATTACTTCAGTACATATCCTACTGAATAAATGGATGTAATGTAAGTTTGTGTAAGTCGCTCTAGTAAGAGTGTCTGCTAAATGTAATGTTGTATGGAAAGGGAGCCAACTTCCTACACTGATGCTAAAATTCCTAAAGGTTCATTAGCGCCCATTAGCATATCTCCCTTATCTTCCAGAGCTATTAAAATTAGAGCTCTTGTGATGTGTGCTTGTGACCTTGCGGTGAACCACGCATATGGTAAGAAATTAGTTGATAAAAAAACATTTTTATTCTTATTCTTAATTTAAGAGTCTATTAAGTATGGGATTTGGTATGTCACTTGCTACAGAAGTGGTGACATAACACAGACAACCAGACATGACAGAGACTCTTTTACATCATTCGTTGTGCAAAGGAGTTACAGTGACAGGCTTGCAAATTTTGTATAAAAGCCATCATCTGAGCAGAGGAGGTTTTTGAGTGAATAAGTCCCAGTGTCTCATTGCAACTCAATAAATTGTTCAACAGCTTTTTTTCAGATTCTTCTTCCAGTTATTGTCATGAATATTATGAATTGTGTTAATTTAAATATTTTGAAGCACTGCAAATTATTGTCAGTATAGTTTTGACTATATTAGTATCCTCTGTAACGTTTGGAACAAAGACATTTTATTGATTTGACTCTGTACTCCACAAAAAGTGCAGATTCTCAGCTATAATAAAAGGGCATTTATACATGTTAGTCATGACACTATTATGTTTGGGACATATTAATGTTATGTTATAGTCATGTTTAGTACTTTGTTGCGTATCCTCTGACTGCTTGAAGTTTGTGCACCTATAGACATGATCAGGTGCTGAGCACATTCTCTGGTGATGCTCTGCCAGGCCTGTAACAGCAGCCATCTTCAGCTCTTGCTTGTTTTGGGGGCTAGCCATAATTTTTCTCAAACGTTCAATTGGATTTAGATCGGGTGACTGACTTTGCCAGTTAAGAATTTTTCTATTTTTGGCTTTGAAAAACTCCTTTGTTGCTTTAGCAGTATGTTTGGGATCATTGTCTTGCAGTAGGATGAAGCAGCATCTAATGAGCTTTGAGGCATTTGGGTGAACGTGAGCAGATAAGATGCTTCTGTACACTTAAGAATTCATTCTGCCGTTGCTGTCAGCAGTTACATCGTCACTGACAAGTGAGCCTGTACCTGTGTCAGCGTAACACTCACACCACCATGTTTCACATATGAGGTGGTATCTTTTTCCAGAACTCTGTGGGCCCTTTTAGGGTCTTCTTAGCAAACTGTGACCTACCTTCCTGTTTTTTGCGGCTAAGGAGTGGTTTACACCTCGCAGTGGAGCCGCTGTAGTTCTGTTAGTGAAGTCTTCTCCTGGCACTTGTCACTGACAGATCCACACCTTCCCCCTGAAAAGTATTTTCGACCTGTCAGACAGGAGTTAGGTTTTTTTTTTTTCATTATAGTGGGAATTCTTCTGTCATCAACTGTCAAGGTGTTCCTTAGCCTACCAGGCCCGTGAAACCAGGTGGTTTCTGAGCAGACCAGTCCTCTCTTGTCAATGATGTTCCAAACAATTGATTTTTGTAAGCCAAACGATTGGCCTATGTCTTTGACCGTTTTATATTTATTTATCTTTTATTTTATTTCTCAGCCTCATAATGGCTTCCTTGACTTTCATTGGCGCAACTCTGTTCCCCATGTTGACAAGCACCAAAAGAAAACTTCGAAGGCAATCAAAAGGCTAGGATCAAAACTAAATACTGATAAGCTCTCTTATACTTGCACACTAAGATAGCAATTAAACACACCTGACTAATCAGAAACACCAGTGAAGCTATTTGTCCAAAACATTATAGTGCCCTGAAATTAGGGGGTGAGGGTGAGGTGGGTTATGTATAAAATGAGTTGCTGTATTTGCGCGCTGAAATAAAAATGTATAAAAAAAACACAAATGTATAAAAAATAAGAGCATCTGCACTTTAACCACATGTGAATTGTTTGATTGCACATATAAAACTGTAGAGTACTCAGGGTGTGCTGCTCACTTATTCCTTCAGCAGTAAATATACGGCACGGTACTGCCTGCCAGCTGTAAAATGCTCCCCTTCTCACTGTGTCCTCACAACTCCTCACTCAGAGACGCTGAAAATAATAAATTGTTTATGACTCACTTTTTATTGCCGTTTATTTGAGGGGTAAAAATGTTTCTTTTTTATTGTGGAGTCCAGTGTCGAGCGTCTGCTGGTGTTATATAACACAGGTGCCAAAGGAAGCAGATTAATTTGACTCTTTTCTTTTCTTTTCACGACAAATTTCTTCCCGAAACTCATCTCTACTGTAGGTTAGTGCTCGGGTTTGGTTGTGACGGATACATTTTTCATCCTCTCTCCATGTTTCATTGACTCTCTTTTTTTGAGAGGTGGTTCTCTGGATGTGACAATGCTCCCCCCCCCCCCCCACAAATAAATAAACAAAGTAAATAAATAAAACATATAATAATAATAATAATAATAATAATAATAATAATAATAATAATAATAATAATAATAATAATAAATAATGCCCAGTAATTGACTGCCAACCTATCCAGGAAGTATTCCTGCCTCTCACCCAATGCATGCTGGGATAGCCTTCAGTACCCCCATGTGACCCTGACCAGGAATAAGAGGGGGTTAGGCAATAAATAAATAAATAAATAAATAAATAAATAAACACACTTCTCTCTGTTATTGGAAAGGGGCCTGGAAGAGATGCGCCCCAGAGTTGTAAGGAGAGTGTTGTACACCCATAACATGATGCAGGGTAATGAGGTAGAGGCGGTCTCCAGGTGTGTAGAACTCTCATTCTTGTCCAACTGTAAAGTGAGTCACCTCTGGCCTGCTCCCCCTCAGTTCTTTCTGGTAAAAATGTTGAGCTTGTTTGACTGGCGGGGGCTAATTTGTGCCTTTCTCTGGAACAGTTCTACCAGCAGGTGCATGGCTTCTTCAGTTCCTTTAAAAAAAAAACATCCATGGATTGTGTCATACATTGTAGCACAGGAAACTATGACAACGTTATTAAAAACTGTTAGTGCGATGCTCAGCGGTGGTTGGTAGAGATATCGCAACACGATCAGGTGTGCTTTCCTGATGTTAGCGTGTCTAACGCTTTGGAAATTTGTGAATTTCAGAATGTTAGATTCCGTTTTAATTACCTGTCTCTATTTCTGCAGAAAAGCAAGGCTACTGAGGGATTAAATGCAAGCGACCAAAAGAACATCACACCTTCAGCACTTGAAATTCACACTTCCTTTACACTGGTAAGAAGACCAAACATCCAGTGATTGAATGCTTGATACCGTGCTAATCTTCCCTCTGCTTCAGTTCTATTTTTAAGGAGATGCAGTTCCACTGAGAATATGGTAATTAATGTTGCTTTTTTGAAACATCCCCAGACCACCCCTGTTATATTACATTTTTTTTTTAATATAAACTTTCCATTTATTCATGTTTTCTATACAGCCTGTTTATTGAACGCTAATGCACACAAGACGATAGTCCATTATCTACGTCCATCTGAATGCCTTTGTCCTTTTGAGTTTTACCAGTTTTGTCAATTGAATGCTACTGTAGCTAATGCTGATGAAAAGTCGATTTGTGTTTAAGCTCACCTGGGCTCCAATGCAAGGAGCAGCTGTGCTCGGAGTGCGATTCATTTCATGCACGAGTGCAGGCATCCCGCCTAATATCTCACTCCTCTTCTCGGACACTTCTCATCATCAAGAAAGCCTGCCAGGAAAAAAAAAAAAACAGAAGGATAATATTTGTGCGAGGTTCCTGCCAGAAATAAAATATTTCTGCTTTTTGGGACTTAAAAGCATATTCTTTCCATGGCTGGAATCGTTCTGACAGAATGGGACTCCTTGCTACTGTTCTATCAGCCTTTATAGAATGTAATTAAGTTTCACAAAATCAACTCTGCCCCTCAAAAAAAGAAAGAAAAAAAAGCAATATCTTGTGTGATTTATTCTCAAAGCATAGTATCAAGCATCGCGTGGTGGTGTTCATGTTCAGGCCTGATGAAGCATCTGGAGGTTACTGTATTGTGGAGGAAGAGGAAGGGACTCATATCCCCATTTTTAGATGTACTGAGCTTCACAGATATGCAAATTATCATTGCCTGCTTTCTTGGTCCAATTACCCAACATTAGAGTCTATATAAACATATTTGTAAAGACAAGCAGTTACAGTGAAACATTAAATGCATACTATGCAGAATTTTTTAGCCTGTGTTTACAATCAGGAAGAAGTCTCCTTCACCATCTTCAACCTCACCCCCGAGAACCTGAGCAAGTAACAGACATTACAGTAATTCACTAGAAACTACCTGCAAATTTCTCCCATCAATTACTCAGACCGGACATTAGGCTACATTGTCCGGTCGGGACCATGAAACCAACATGTACAGATAATTTGAAAACCAAACATTCTGGTAAGAAACCTGGCAACCCAAGCTGCACTTTATTATTCCAACAGAAGAAAAACCAGCTCTGCATTGCTTTTCATCCCCTTGGCGAATTTCAGCCGACACCACGGAAGAAAAGCCATTCCAAGATTTCAGTAACTCTGTGTGGCATTCGGTCTGGCGGTGAGCCGGATTGCCCTCGGCTGCACTGGCTAATCAGTCCAGGTGCTTACAGGTGTGTTCCTCCCCACATTTCAGAGCCGAAGCCAGGAGCGCACACCGAGAGAGCTTTTGAGTTTCAGTTTTGTTTGACAGAGCACAATGGAAAACAGGAGCAGCTATGAGCGGGGAACTGAAAGGTTACCGCTCAATTTCGCTTTCTTTTGTCTTTTGACATTTTAGTTTGTTGTTTTACTTAATTGTGTTTGCCTGGAACCTGTGAGGAGGAAGGGTGAAGGTGTTCATTTGTTTCATTTCATGTTTGTGTGGGTACGCTCTGTCTTTCTCCATCCGGGCATGTGACGCTTACAGCAGCTAGCTAGATATAGCAACAAACATTCTGTTGAAATCGGACTACAGGCTCTGTAGGCCACACCCACCCCTCCCCACACAGAAAAGATCACCATGCCCAGAAACGTCCCAAACACATTTTAGAATGGCAAATACAGGTAAAGGTGCATGAATTCGGTGAGAGTGCATAAAGACAGAGATTGCCAGTGCATCATAGATATGCTTTAGAAAGTTAAAAATCCTGCATAGTATGCCTTTAACTATCCTGCTATAAACACAGTCCTCACTAACCCAATGAAAATTGTGGCCACTATCACAGCTAGTGGTTTCCCCATTACAACCATTATACAAAACAAATACCATGTCATGATTACCTACAGTATAGCCTACAGGCCCTGTATTTATTTATTACTTCTGTTTTTATATTAATTACATGTTTTAGGTTTTTAATGTTTGCTGCTGGTCATAAGATAAATCCCCTCACTGGGAATCAATAAAGTAAATTCCGTTCCATTCCATTTTATTTGATTAGATTTTATTTTATTAAATTCCTCAGCTTCTCCACAGCTGTGACTTTGTGATGAGGGTGTTTTATAAGTCTGTCAGTAGTTTCCTTAAATCACATTACCCCTTTTATCTTCAAGACTATTGCTCCCGCGGGTCTCCGGGGAAATAGAAGAGAGAATCTCTTCTGGAGAATGAGGTATCTTGCTCTGAAATATAAGGGGGAAGAAAGAACTAAATTTGAAGCCGTTCAGGATAAATAATCATAAATGAAAAGACCGCAGCGGATGAAGCTGCTCTCTCACAGTGTGGGAAATTAGTTTCCTATCGTAGAATCTGCATTCAAAGAGAGAAATAAAGGTTGTCAAAAACTGACTCATTAAACTCTCATTAAATCGACCGCATGAAATATGTAAATATGATATTACCACTTCATAAGAACGAGACGTTTGTCTTGAAATGCAAGGAATAATTGTGTGGTATAAAATGAAGGGGTTGATTTCCTGGCTGAGCGTGGCAGTTTAAGGAATCTGCAGTGGATTATCACTGCAGTAGTAGATTATCACTGCAGTAGTAGATTATCACTGCAGTAGTAGATTATCACTGCGCTTCATTCTGTGTTTTTATGGAGTCTCTGCCAGTCTGACCTGAGGCTTGGTAGTGTGTTGATTAATTTGTGACCCGGGCATCGATGTCCTCCTTCAATCCCTGCGTGTTCCTGTTATGCTGATGACATTCGGGGCGGCACAGCTAATCAATGCGATTATTTGGTCCTGAAGCATCTGAGACTCCGTCGCTTCGCTGTCTTGCTTCTGTTCTAATATTATTTATTTATTTATTTATTTATTTATGTTTTAAATCTTCTTGGACGGAATCTGATTCGAGAGCTGAAGCGCACATTTGGAGTTTGCTCACCCTGCCAGGTGGCTTGCGAAAGCCTGATTTAATGAAGCCGTTCTGTGTGGCATTTTCTGTGCAGGAAACAGACAGCACACACCGCAGGCAGATGAAGACAGAGCAATTATCCCAACAAAAAAAAAACAAGAGGGGGATGTTGGACACAGAGAACTCAGGGATAACATTACCTTTAAAAGTAAAAATAAAGTAATAAGTATTTCCCAGCGGATATGATTCACCGATTGTCTCTCTGTACGCGTTGTACTATTGCAATTTTTAGATTTCAACGTTTGTGTGTTCTGCAGAAAGGGATGCTTTTACCTCAGCTAAACTTTCGTCCTTTGGATGAGACCTGATACTGAAACCCAGACTTACTGTGGTCATTAAAGATCCCACGGCACCGTTCAAAAGAGTGGGTTTGTAATCCCACTAGTCCGGGAAAAATTCCCAGTTCTCTCTACAACAAAGTTCCCTCTGCACTTGGCCACCTAGTCACCCCCTAAATTTGACTGGCTACACAATCCCATGCATTCCTATCTACTCCTATTCCACAAGGGTTTACTGCAAAACAGAACAGAGCTCCCACCTGACATACTACAACTACTGCTACTACTACTAGTACTACTACTACTACCACTACTGCTACTACTACTACTACTACTACTGCTGCTGCTACTACTCCTACTACTACTACTACTGCTACTACTATTACTGCTACTGTTACAGCTACTACTATTGCTAATGCTACTACTGGTACTACTGCTACTACTGCTACTACTACTACCACTACTGCTACTATTACTACGACTACTGCTGCTGCTACTGCTACTACTGGTACTACTACTACTACTACTACTACTACTACTACTATGACTACTACTACTACGACTACTACTACTACTACTACTACTACTACTACTACTACTACTACTACTAATAATAATAATAATAATAATAATAATAATACAAACGTATACATTATATTACATTTATTTGGCAGATGCTTTCATGCAAAGCAACGGTACAACAAGCGCATACCGAAGGTTATTAGAACAACTACAAGACACCTGTACCTCCGATAAGGTACAATACTCATTATATAACAGTTATCCACAGCCATTAAGTCCAGTTCATACAGCAAGCATAGGCTAGGTCAGAAAGTTATGGTCAAAACTTTCAAAGTTAAGTCAAATTAGGAGGCATGATGATGAGCTACGACATCAAGATAATGATACTAGTGCAGGATAAATGCTGTATGGAGATACAACTATAACATGAAGGTGCTATAGGAAAAAATTTGAATGATTCAAGTGATAAGAGCGATCCTAGATTGGGAGTGCCCTGCAGAGTAGTGATAGTTAGTCCAGGTATAGTCTGAAGAGATGTGTCTTCAGACCATGGAGGAAGATGGGTAATGACCGAGTGGTTTGTAGACAAATCTACCCTGACCCTGACGGCAACCGATAGCCAGCGGAGTGACCTCAGCGATGTCACTCCATTAAAGATATATATCATCTCTCACCTAACTTTCTTTTCTTGTTTCCTTATTAGGGTCACACGGTCGTTCTGCTGCGGTGACAGATGTGACATTTAGAAGGCATGCCAATAGTTAATGAAAGAGAATTCTCCTTCCACAAGCAGCTGAATTCTAACCTGAGGCAACAGAAGAGCTAGCCTGGAGCACTTCAGCTATATTATTGACTAGGATGCCGCAGATGACACATATTTCTTCAAACAGTCCCTCTTCTTTGTGTGTGTGTTTGTCTGTGTGTTTGTGTGTGTGTGTACCATGTGCGTATATTTATTCTGGGGAAGTGTTCTGAAAATATCCCTCCACAAACAGATTTAGATGTTGATCGTTTTCCAGGTTGGACAGTGTTTTGAACAACACTGAAGGGTAATGGATTCTCTTTGTAAACATTATTTTAATTTAGTTGTGGTGTTCAATTACCTGATGAAAGAAAATATATTTTGTCATGTGTGCAGCCATTGGGAGAACGTTTGACATAGAACTAAATGATGACAATCCATTTCTGTTCGTTTCAAAACTCATTACATGGAAAATAAAGTTTAGCCTCAGCAGGGGCATGAAATACTGCCTCCTTCTCCATTTCCTGTGAGCCAGATTGATTTACTGTCTTACGAGCGTCAGGCAACACAGTTTTTCAAACCAGAATTCACAGTAGTTAAATTCAGCGAGCAGGAGGGTTTTAGAACATTTCCTGGTTGCTGGTGACCATTTTTATATTTGTAGTTTAATATTTATATTTGATACATTAAGCTTTGCAAGAGACTGTACTCACATCTAGAAGCAACAAGATCAAAAAAATTTTTTTAAGTGCCCACTAACTTTTTCTTTAATTAGTTCATTCTTTTTTGTTACTTTTGTATCTCACTGGTCCAGATAGACTTGTTTGAGGAGTTTCATTCGGGTACTCCAGTTAGAAAGCCTGCTGTAGTGCTGTTCTGGAGCAGACTGATATGTAATGTAGCTCTGCAAAGCGAGCTCCAGGACTAGCTGGCAGAGAGGACTAGCATTGCTGGCTTGTTATTGCGCTGCTTTAGGTGGAGTGCGATTGGATCATTGTGTTTGGACTTTTTAATGTGCTTTCCTGCGTTTTAATAATTAAAAAGGGGGAAATGTATAATTCAACTTATTAATATTGTTTGACTTTTGTGCTGTATTGTTTAATTTGTAAATGATACCCACTGGGTGCCACTGGAGTGTTTCTCCCTCAGTTTTCTGCCCCTGGTTTGTAACGGGAACCTGTACTTAGCGGACATAAATAGCAGATGGCTGACTGATGCTCTGAAAATCGGTTTGCTAAATTTACACTGAGGGGGCTGCTCTTTATACCATTAAATGACAAGTGTGCTTCCAACTTTACTGCTTTTAATCACCCTCTCTCTTTCTCTCTCTCTTTCACACACACATCCCTCCCTTTTTCAGTCTCTCTAGCACACTCTCTTTTTGTAGTGCTCTCTCTCTGTCTCTCCTTTTCTCTCTTTCAATCTCCCTCGTGTGATTTTTCTCCAGCTCTCTCTCTCTCTCTCTCTCTCTCTCACAGACACACACACACACTTGCACAAAAACACCTCTTTCTGTTACAGTATGCTTTGATTCACGTTGGCAGAGACGCCAGTTCAGACAAACTATTAACGAAACACTGTCAAATTTTCAGTGGCGCAGCTGTTCCCATCCTCAACAGATGCAAAATGAACAGAAAAAAAAGTTACGTAAATGTAACATTTTACCGTCACAGAGAATTCCATATTCTGCAGGTCAGAGGTCACATCGCCTGTTCTGATTTCACATAAAGCTACAAAGGTACAGTATGTTAAATATTTGCAAAATTTAAAAAAACTCCTGAACCCCTCACAGAAGTTTCAAAAGTTTGACTGTATGAGCCCATCACTCAGGAGTTAGATGCATTTTCTTTCCCTTTGAGGAAGGGGCACGTATATGGCTAACCGGGCTGTGTATAAAGGTACCTGGCTTCCTGCTTCAGCTTTAGTAATGAGCACTCCATGCTAAAGGCCCTCTCTCTCTCTCTCTCTCTCCCAGGACCGCGGAACAGGCTGCCACTGTCACAGGTTTTTACCTTCAATGAATAATGGGACCAATTAATGTGCAAGTCCCAGTGCTAACGTGAACTAAATGTTCGTCTAACCATTATTTAGTACCATGCTCTGAAAGTGAAAAGAAGTGGGAAAAAATAATTTCCAACATTTTCTTTTATTGTATTTAGTGTACGTGGACCACTTGAGTAGAAGATGAAAAATAGCACAATTTCTAGCATTATCACTAGCGTTACGATAGATCATTATTAACTGTATTATTGGTATTATTATCCAAGGGAATTTACATAGCTCATATTTAACATCATTAGATCATACTGTACAGATAAATAGTTACTGGAATATTAATATTAATTTATATTACCATGTTCCATCATGAAAGGAACCATGACCCTCTACCTGGCACTCTAATATAAATAATTTTACCTTATTAACATTAATAATGATGTTGAAACCTTTAATGTAGACAGCCTTTCTTATTGATGAAGGGCCGGTAACCCAGTTCTGATGGTCAACTTTGAAGTTGTTGGGCCTGGATGGATATGTGAACAACACACATGCAGTACCTGGAGGGGTGAGACTCTTGCGGTCTCTTAGTATAACTTTACATCATTAATTATGTAGCATAGCAGAATCATGAGCAGAAACTAACTTTGAGATTGAACGAGATTAAATGCCCTGGAAGGCCTTTTTATCCCTCCAGTGCACAGAGATTACATTATTGATCTCTTGGAAACTCATAAAGCGTGTTTCTATGGCAATGGGAATGTAAATAGCCATGTTCCAAGATTTTCTACAATGTTTGAAAGGGTGTGATGGAAGAAATGGATATTCAGATAGCTCTGTACGTAATGAAGGCTGCACAGATGCATTGTGGTTAGACAAAAGTGTGCATCGTCTACTCTAGATAATGTACTTGCCGGAATACAAAGAAGGGCCAGTGGCTTTTGATTTACATTACTTGGGATCGTACACATTTAAGCCCCGCAGTTGAGAGGCAAGATATGAATAGATATCGATAACATTACAGGATAAAGTAAATTTAAAAGAACATTTAGGGAGCCTGACATCATAATACACTATGCTTCCTAAAGTATGTGGACATCTGAACATCACACCCATTTGTACTTGTTGAACATCTCATTCCAAAACCAAGGGTATTAATATGGAGTTGGACCCCCTTTTGCTACTGTAACAGCCTCCACTCTTCTGGGAAGGCTTTCTAGAAGACTCTGGAACATGACTGTGGGGATTCACTGCCACAAGAGAGTTAGTGAGGTCAGGCACTGCTCTTGAGTATAAGGTCTGATTCGCAGTCAGCACATGCAATTGATCCCAAAGGTGTTGGATGGGGTTGAGGTCAGAGCAATATAAAGGCCAGTCAAGTTCTTCCACACCAAAGTCAGCAAAACATTTCTTTATGTATCTTGCTTTGAGCACAGGGACTGTGTCATGCTGAAACAGGAAAGAGGCTTTCCCAAACTGTTACCACCAAGTTGGAAGCACACAATTTTCTAGAACGTCATTGTATGCTGTAGCATGAAGATTTTCTTTCACTGGATGTAAGGGGCTTAGCCTAAACCATGAAAAACAGCCCTGGACCATATACCAATATTCGTCAATGGAGATTGCGTGGCTGTATGCTTGATTTTATGCACCTGCTAGCAATGGGTGTGGCTGAAATAGCTGAAAGCACTTGTTTCAAGGAATGGCCACATACCTTTGGAAATGTAGTGTACTTATAGAAACACATTTGAGGTTATCAATGCATAACTATACTACTGTGCATAATTATGAGCCCTCGCGAATATTAAATATTCATATGTCCAGGTATCTTTACACAAAGACATCCTGGCACATCTAAAACAGCAGTAATGTAATATTTTCAGTTTTCAATTTGCATCCCTGCCAAAAAATGCTTTTGATACTTCCAGTGATTAATAATTCACTTTTTTTGCGTTTTCTTATTATTATTTTAGGCCCATACCCTTTATGAAAAGATTTTGAATTAAATTCCGTTACATTTTTAAGGCAGAACACAAACGGAATTACGATGGCTATGATGGATCTTTCTTATTAGCCTACACAAAAAGGAAACAGCATCTTTCCTGAGCAGACCTTCAATATCTACTGCAGAGTACTACATGAATAAAATGCCAACGTTAACCTGACATGCTAACACCCAAAATATATTCTTACAGTTGAATGTGCGCATCAACATATTTCCGTAATTGAGATGTGAAAAGCGTTTGTGCGAAGCACAAACACAGAAAGAAACACAAAAAAGCACTGAAGCACTTGAAGAGCAGCACAAAAAGAATAAATAAATAAAACGCTTGTGTTTGGCACTTCACAGCCACAGTATGTTTGCAGAGGAATTACAAGCCAAAGTACAAAATACCGCACCTTCAATTAGCATGCTGTTAGGAAGCAGCTGTTGCAAGCTGGAAATTACATTTATTTTTTATGTATTTCTTTTATTTTATTCATTTATTTATTATTATTTTGTTTTATTATTAGTTTGTCATTTTCTACACAGGATAGGATACTGATTTCTTTTGGGTAAAGAAATAGCTTTGATATTGCACAGATGCTGTTTTATTAAGTTTACTAAGGGCGGGTAGTTTACTTTCAAAGAATTGGCTGAGATCAATTCACAATTCATAAAGAGAAAATTAAATCATGTTGCCTAGACTCACCATAAACACCCCTATTCTGCTTGCTCACATGACACAATAATCCTCAAGATTTTAAATAATGCATTATATTAAAACGTGGCTCTAAATGCAACGACAACTCAAACTAAGTGGTCTAAAGCTGAAATGGTAATACTTTCCTTGAGCTAAATTGGGAAGATTAATTATATTAAATAGTTACATAAAATACGAGAAAACAAGAATAACTATTTTTTTTAATTATAAAGAGAAAAACTGTCTTACTGAACTATATGTTGGAACCAGAACATCACCATGTGGTCAAAGGAAGGAAGTTCACTGTAATCCCAGCCCCCACCGCCTCCCCTCTTAATATATATTGAGTCTACATTCATATTACAGGCTGAAGTGGTCCACATCCAATGTGACAGAGATGAGATTTCTTTCTGAGCTGTGTGAACACAAAAATCTGATTTGTTCCTCATCAGATTTGGGCCACTTCCATATGCGGTCCTAGATAAGATACATATCTGATCTGTGTCCGTGTGACTGTGATGAGAAGTGTCAGATTAGAATTCACGTGGTTATTCTTAACGTCGCACTTCACCGCGGAGTGCAGATCAGTATCGGCATCGCTCCTTTGGCCTTCCTCTGCCTTCTCACCCTCATCCTCATCCTCGGTGCCAGTAACTCACCTTCTCTTGCACATAGTGTTTATTTATTGGTTTATTGATTTTATTTATTGACTTTTGATTTATTTTATTTACCTATGCCGTCTTTTGCCGTTTCTTATGTACTGTCCTGTCATACTGTATGTAGTACTGTACTGTATCTGTACTGTATGTGTCGTTTTGTGCTGACTGTGTTTATTTTACCTATTTACTGTTGCTGATGCCTCTTGGCCAGGTCATCATTGTAAATGAGAATTGGTTCTCAACTGATTTTACCTGGTTAAATAAAGGTCAAATAAATAAAAATAAATAAAATAAATAAAAAGTGCCATTCCACATCCACAGCAAATAATCTTGGGCTGAGTTTGAAACGGCTCAAATTGTATACTGCTTGTATACTCAATAGTAAGCAATTAAGCTGTTTCGGACATGGCCTTGATCAATGCTTACAACATTATTCAATTTGTTTCCATGAAGGATGGTCTCAGAAATGTGTTATGTTTTGTGTTGTCAATGTAGAGGTCTGTTCATTCTTCTACACGTCAAATATTGGTCACTTGCATATGAACAGTCAGTGTAAAAACATGCATATGAACAGTCAGTGTAAAAACATCCATGTGAACAGTCAGGGCAAAAACATGCATGTGAACAGTCAGTGTAAAAACATCCATGTGAACAGTCAGTGTAAAAACATGCATATGAACAGTCAGTGTAAAAACGTGTGTGAACAGTCAGGGCAAAAACAGGCGTGGGAACAGTCAGTGTAAAAACGTGTGTGAACAGTCAGGGCAAAAACAGGCGTGGGAACAGTCAGGGCATAAAAAATAATAATAATATGAATTCAGTATCACGGCCTGTGATGTGAACTTAGCTTAAATGCATGAGTTTAGGTTGGTGTAGTACCAAAATGCTTGCATGTTTTCTGGTGCACACTGTGTAACAAATACTTGATGACAAATGAATATGTCTTAAAATCTTAAAGTGATTAAGAATCAAAAGTAGACAAGACATCCAAGGCACTTGTTTTGAAAAAGTGAAAACGTTCTTTTTGGTCATACCATTTGACACACATTTGTACTTTATTTACATTTTAGAAAGTAAGTAAAGAAGTGATCTTATAAGTTTTAAGTGAGCCACCTTTTTCAGCATTTTACAGTTGATGTGTTTCTGCAGTTCAGAAGTTGCAGGTTCCTGAGTGAGCAACCAGGGGGGCGCTGAGGAGAATAGGAGTGAGCTGAGAATTAGTGGCTTTCCATGGGGAGAAACACCAAAAAGAGCAGACCTCCCTGGCAAACACCAGCAGAGAAACAGAGCTCGATCTGATGAATGGCTGAAGGCATAGAGAAGCTGTTCCTCTGAGCCTGGGAAATCAGCTACTGTCTTTTGAATTCTGTTTGAGCTGTGATTGGTGGCCAGTAGAGTAGGAGTGGCCAGCCCTGGGCCCTGTTTCACAAAGCAGGATTTATATATGCGTTAGCTGGATTACTGCTCTGAGTAATACCCAGATCCCTCCCAAATCTGGAACACAGACTGAAATAAAAAGAGCTGGTTTTATTCAGTGCAGTTATCCACCTAACTCAGTAATCCTACTTGTGAAATGTCCTCCTGGTCCTGTTGATTTGGAGGGTCTGTTGGTTTTTGTTTTTGCCTCAAATACAACAACCACTTTAGACCTAAGAAACCAGACGAGGTAACTGTGTAATCGACTACTCTAATTGGTCAATTAAGAGCAGAGTAACAACAAAAACCAGCAGAATCTGCAGCTCTCCAGGATCAGGACTGGCCACCGCTGCAGTACAGAGAGGACAGGACCTGTTGCTGCAATAGTCCAGGTACAATAGTATGAACATCAGTACAAACATCTGCACATGAAAAAAACACAACCCATTTAAAATGATTATTTCACGAGCATTCACAGAATTCCAGCAGCGCTTGCAATATCAGAGGCACGGCTTTAAGGATTAGGCTGCAGCACTGGCATAGTTTACTTATTCTTGTAAACATGTCATTTCTGTTCTTTAACACGACATTCACTCAAAGCATGTATAGTTATGCTCTCATGATCTAGCTACTCATTCAAGTAAGGTCGGAGGAGAGTACTTCAGCTGGGTTACATAACCCCGCTTTCAAAGATGTACTGAAATATCAAGAGAAGTAGAACTGTAGCGGAAAGGTCACAGGTTTGAATCAAGGCTGGGACTTCGCTGCTATACAAATCTCTCAGTCTGAACTGCATCGGGAGTTTAAATGTAACATAATAGACTAGAATGAACAGAATGAAAGAAGTGTATAATAATCACTGCAGATAGAAAATAAAACACCCATTTTTGTTTCTCTGCCCTGTTAAAGTGTATCGGCGCTAACAGACTGAGACTGTCTGCTAGCCGCGGGGGAGCCGGGGTGCGGGTAATGGGGGGGTCGGGCGCAGCTGTCGGGGCGCGGCGGTCGGATGAGGAGCCGCAGGTGTGTTCATCGACGGAGGAGCGGGGCTCCGGGCCCAGGGCCAAGCCGGGAGAGAGCCCGCGTCTCATTACCGAGCTTTATACGTGCTTCCAGCTCCGAGGAGCTCTTTAAAGCGTCGCGTCTCCGGCAGACTCACCATCCTCCACGAGTGCTCTCGCTTTGCTGGACTGCCGATCCACACCCTCCACCGCAAAGCGTTCGCTATCAACCAAGCCACGTTATCGCAACGTCGTTTTATTTATGTATTTATTTCGGATGTATTCCCATAATCAAGGAAGGTCTCGCTCGCGAGGCCGTCGTCGGTGTCGAGGCTGAGGCTGTTTGATCCGGATTCGGAATTAATCGTCGTTTTGCATTTCTGTTGGTTTTTGGGAGC
This sequence comes from Anguilla pacifica, assembly GCA_039654925.1. Taxonomy (NCBI): domain Eukaryota; kingdom Metazoa; phylum Chordata; class Actinopteri; order Anguilliformes; family Anguillidae; genus Anguilla; species Anguilla pacifica. The sequence goes on along the minus strand of CM077301.1, from coordinate 31,144,316 downwards.
AATTTGTGATTTGCGAATTAAGCATTCGGCTGATGCTCTTAGCCAAAGCCACTTAGAAGAGTGCATTTCACTGAGTACTCTGCACAAGTACACTTAAGCCAAGTGTAACCGTCGTGGAGCAAAGACAGACAGCGCAATGAAAATAATGTATTCTTCACTTTGACTTAAAAAAAAATATATCAAATAAGATAAAGCAAGGGACTCTGTCAGCACTTCCATACTCTACTATATGTATATGCTTATGGTATGTGGTGCATGGTAGCGGTAGGAAAAGATAATGAACATATTAAAGAACATATTGCCTGTCATAGTCTATCTGCACCAATGGCTGCTCCCATTCCAATTCTATTAAATGGACTGGAAACAGCCCCTTATGATACTTATGATACTCTCAACAAAACGTGAATCTTGCAGAGCCAATCAAAACTACTGTCAAGAAACACAGGAGTATATAAATATTGTTTAATAATATTTTATAGGTATGTAAATGGAAATGGCTGCTGTGAAACTGGATAATAATAATAATAATAATAATAATAATAATAATAATAATAATAATAATAATAATAATAATAATAATAATAACAGTTTTAATATTAGTAATAGTAGCTGTAGTAGTAGTAGTAGTAGTACCACACATTTGTGGTTTGAATTTTTTTATTATTATTTTATATTGCATTAGAAATTACAGTATAGCTAGAATATATTACACAATGCTATGCCTTCCTTGAAAATTACATGAACCATATTTAATAATTTAACATAATTATATATATATATATATATATATATATATATATATATATATATTGTTATCCACAGTATTTTTGAACAGGTGAAACAGAGCTTGGAACAGACCGTATGGGAACGATTGTGAAAGATGGAGATTGTGAAAGATGGAGAACTACAGCCATCTAGTGGACATGATGAGACAATACAAGCATGTGTCACCAAATGCCTACAGATGCAGTAACTCCAGTACTGAGAGGCATTGGCCTATGCAAAAGCTCAATTTACAACAATTCTACACCACATACAGTGGAATTTATTCATTTTTAATGATGCATTATTTGTAAAACAATAATAAAGTTTAACCATGTGCAACCTTATATTGCATGTGACCCTCATGGCAAAGACTATTCTATGCTATAGATGATGGTGAGCTTTTTTAGCTATATATTTAAAATCCTCTTATGACCTATAAACACTGTACCAAAATGAATGGAATGAAAAAGTTACAATACTTTGTAAATTCAGTCAATTCTTTAAAGAAAAGTGGATAAAAACAAACCCCTTTACTGACCATTGAACATTAACATTCTAGCTGTAATGCAATTGTGATAGATAAAAATGTTTGAGTTCAATATCTGGCAATCAGCTACTAAAAAACAACTTATTGCACTTTATCTTCCTGAGCGCTAAGTGTGTAATAGTCTGCACTGCAAAATACATGATATTATATCTGCACATGACAATGAGGATGGTAAAGATTTTAATATAACCAAAACTTCTTGTGTGTTTGAATATATAATATACCCTCGCAAGAAATCTACATTTGACTGGCCCAAAAGATGGACAAACACGGTTTTGTTACCCAAACCATGTCTTACTATTGGTAAAAAAAGAAAAATAATAAGGATCTGAAAACTGCTTAAAAGAACAGGATCACAAGCAGATCATTCAGAAACTTAAAATATATTATCAGAATCATGTTGATCATGTAGATTCATCATGGAAACTGGAAAGCAGTTGGAAGCAGCACAAAAGTACCTAAAGTTTTGCAATCCCTAGAATGCCAGAGACCTTTCATGTTGGAGGTTAAACTTCTTCCCACCATCAAAGAACCCACTATATCCACTTTTGCCAATCATTTCTTGAAAGGATTTATGTTGAGATTCATATCAGGAAGACGAAAAAAGCACAACTCTGGATTCAGGATACCCCTGGGCCCAGCTTAAACTACTGCTAAGATTTTCTTTCATCTGTGTGCAGTATAAAATCAATAAAAGAAAGGGTGAGAGGTTCTTCCCTTTATATTGCAGAGAAGTAAAACCCTGTCATGCAGGGGTGCATTCAATCTAACCACTGGTAGTTCACTAGTAATGCAGAATAACTGGGTTTTTATCATTGTGCTCGCATGCCTGTCCACACATTGACATTGCTGGGTCCTGGAGTAGACTACAAAGACAAGGGTCCATCTGTAGTCCTGTGTCACTGTGCAGAGCTGTGACTGAATTAATAATGCCCAGAAAGAATGCAAGAAATAGCTTTACGCTGGTTAATTTCTAACAAACCTGAAACAGAATAAGTACGATATCCCAAATATGGGCACTAAAAAGACCAAAACAGACTTATCCTCTTTGAGAGGCCGAGAGGGAATAGTTTAAGGTGGTTCAGATTGTTGGAAAGAATGATGCACAATTGCCGCATTCAAAAAGGAAACAAAAGAAAAATGATTTCACAAACACCTCAGGAGGTTTTATAACTGGCCTAATGAAAGCAATCAGCTACACCTGTACTGATTGCTGACCAGCCTCAGGTGAGCTGGCCTGTGTGTGAGGCAGCTGCTGTCCAAGGTCCTGTAGGCCTCCCTGGCTGTGGGAGGGAACAGACACTGCTGCTGTCCAAGGTCCTGTAGGCCTCCCTGACTGTAGAGGGAACAGACACTGCTACTGAACTTGCAAACACCAGCATGAAGAGCATTATAATGTGTCAATGCAGTTAGCAAATGAAACAGTTTGACATATTGGACATCATTCTATCAACACAGAATTGTTTTCAGTCAGAGCGGGTGCTTGTTCGTGAAATAATGGTAACTGAAATAATGGTAACTCCACCTCCACAGCCATCTCCGGGCATCATGCTGTGGGGTAGATGAGATGCTATGCTCTCCATTAACACCAGTTTAGAATACGATTCTCAGGGATATACTTGCATTCACGTGCCTAAAGGTGAATGACGATGCTTATAAGCTACTTTATATTATATTGAATTTTCAAAAGTCATTATAAATGCAAAAAAAAAAAAAACATTTCAAATAATATATGGCATGATTAGTCTTTACTTCTTTACTAATCTATCAAACAAGAATGGTAAACACAGCAGACAAGCTACATAATTCTTCATATTGTACAACACAAAGAAAGTGTCATCGCTCTGCATTGTGGAGATTATTTCATATTCTCCCCAGACTGACATTTTCAGTTGAATACGATATTATTTGCGCATCTTGTACAAAAATTCTTAAACCTTATGTTTATTTCAAAGATAACGATACGTTCTGGCTCTCGTCTACTCTTCCTCGCGGAAACACCGACACCTTGCTTTCATGGTTAAACAAACTCCAAGAAAGAAAATATTTTTGATCTTTCTGACATCAGTCCTCGGGCGTCGCGTTGCACTCCACGGGGTAAACATTTTCGCTTTGGTTTTCCGCTGTTAAATGAGCTTCCGTGTATCCCTTCCTTCATCTGTGACGTAAGACTCGTTTTATTTAAACCTGCGCCAGGCTTATGAAGAACTGCATACTCGTTATTCACTCAGTTCTGCCGAATAAGGTGAGCCGTTAGCTTCGCATTGCGCCTGCAGTGAAGCAGCTATCCCGATGGCTCCCCCCGTTCATGTGGGAATTCATTATAGAACAGCTGGAGGCTGTTCAGAGATGGTTATTCAGTGCCCAATATATTAGCTTGTTTCTCTCACACCAGGCAAACAAACCAGCCTGCTGCTTTCTATGGCTGTTGGCTAAATCTACCAGACAAGAAAGATTGATTTGTGTGCTTCATTTATTTATTTATTTTATATAAGTTATTTTTATTTATTTACTTTTTAGGGTCAGGGTTCCGTTCTAGAGAAACGCTTCCGGATAAATAACATGACACTCTCCAAATAAATCAAGTTTTGCTAGATCATAGTATAGATAATGCTGAATATGGACAATATGGACAAGGAAATCAAACTTTTAATTCAGAATTCATTTACAATTCTGTGTGCTACTGCCTTCATCTATGAACCGACAAAGCCACAGACAGTGGGGACATGTACACAGCTTAGACTACTAAAATCCTTTAGGCAACAGTGGGACCAAAAGAAAGGGGTTTTATCTTTGTGCTTACTTCAACACTGTCTTGTTCTTTAATGTTCAGATTAGGAAACCTTTAACATTTAAAAAAAACAACATTTCTTTCTCCCCGGATTGCATAGAGTCAAGGTGCGTTTGTAAAAGGTGCTTTATCACTCTCTTTAGACACCTTACACGCCACAGAGCACTACAGGAGAGATAGTACCTACTGAAGGACAGCTGTATCACTCTCTTAATACACCTTAAAGGCCACACGGCACTACAGGAGATCTAGCACAGCTTTATCACTCCCTTAATACCCCTTACAGGCCACACAGCACTACAGCAGAGCTAGCACCTACTGAAGGACAGCTTTATCACTCTCTTAATACACCTTACAGCCCACAGAGTACCGCAGGAGAGCTACCGCCTGCTGAAGGAGGGCTTTTTCACTCTCTTAATACATCTTTACTAAATGTCTTTGTAGTGTAGGTTTCAGTTTCAGAATATATGGTTTTTGAGAAGAAGGCCAGACTTATGTCCCTTACGGGTCTAAGGAGGTTGTGAGACTTAGCCCACAGGCTCCTGGAAAAGCGCTGTGGGAGGAGATCATTCAAACAGCAAGAACTCTCAATATGAAATCAACTCTACGCAGATCAACAGAGCCCAAAATACACCAAATTTACTCTATTAGATGTAAACGCGCTCGACCAGAGATGATTTTACACATGCACATGTTCCTGGGAAATATTTGTTGATGGATGGCCCTCTGCCTCAGTGTGGGCTGAACTATATTTGCAAAATGCCATTTCCAATTTCCCTGATCTGAGAAGACTGAGGTATAATGTCATTCACATTCACTACATTTTAGCTTCAAATGATTATTTTCCCAGCTGTTCATCAGACAGACATCGTCAGCAGTTTCTTCTTTCAAACTGTCAGTTTGCTATGAAATTGGCTACTGAATGACGTTCAGGAAGATGAACTGCATGTTTTGATGGACAAAAATGTTTTTAGGTATTTCTTCTTTTTGCATAATAAGCAACAGGTAGTTGTGCTTGATTTTCGTGAATGTTTGACTTTTTGCATTTTGCTTTAATGTTGTGAAAGCTTGAATATTTTTTATATGAGGTATGATACAGTGAATAGAATTAAACGCAGTGAAAAGGGACCTCCGCTTTTCACTGCATTTAACTACTGTTTGCTCTAATGGTGGAAAGGATCCCTGCTTTACGTCATACTGTTTACCCTGATGGTTTAAGCAAACTCATTCCTCAGTCCGTCATCCATCAGCTAACCGGCGCTGTCAGGACTTTATTGGAATGTTATTGCTGGAAAATATCCGTGTGTAGCCTCCGCTGACTCTTCCGTGCAGAGCTCTGGGATCTCCGCGCGGTGGTTCTGCTCGCGGTTTACTAGCCAAATTAGCATCCTGCTGTGTCGGGTCGTCCCTGAATACACCCCGCCCCCCGTGTGTTTACTGTAGAGGGCATGCTCGCGGCACCCTGTGGAAGGTCCTTCAAACCGCTCATTAGCGTTTCATTCTGGTCATCCCCGTCTACAGACGAGCCGCGCGCTGGACAACAGCGGTCGGACCTTCTCTGCGAGCTCCGGGCGCTCGCCCGACGCGCGCTGTCAGTCTCCTCGTAACTCCGAGCGCTCTCGATGATTCCAAACACAAAAGAAGAAGAAGGAGGAATAAGGAAGGCGAAACATTGATCAATAATTCAGTTGGCTCGTTGTCTTTCTTTGGCGTTTGTTTGGGTTTTTCGAGGGGTAGTTCGAGACCCGAGGCTCCTCCTGTTGCTCGACATGCTAAATTGCAAGTGAAGGCCGAGTGTTTGTTCAGTCCTCAGACCGTTGCCTCTTTATCCAGATGCTCGGTGCTCCTTTCACTCTGTACAGGAACCCAGTGCACCTGTGATCCAACGCCATTCTGCCACTGCCTTTCATCATAATCATAGTCAGAAATGACAGTTAAATGCCCAAAAAACAAACTATTAAATTGAAAATTGTAATCCCAGAGGTTTCCGTTGAATGTTTTAGTTCATGTGTTTTCTGTCTTTATAAAGCAAATATGTAGCCTTAAATTTTTATGGTACTAAATTCCACTTCTAAATTTTACTTCCAAGCTATATTTGAAACGATCCTCTTCCAAGCCATTCGGGCAGATTGAATTATTCTGTTTTATTAATGTATAAATGGCTGTTGTGGCAAATATTTTTCAGTGACCCAAAGCCCAGGGAATCCCACACAATTAAAAGCTTGGGATACATTACAGACGTGGCATTACTGCTGTAAAAGATCTAGGAAGTCTTCAGTTCGTCCAACAGGACTATTTGTCTTCACGAAAAAAAATCCAATTCATAATACTACTGCCTCCTCTGTACAGACTGACTAATTAGACAGTTGCAGATCATTAAAAGCATGTTTTTTGTGTATTGATAGGTCCCATAGCCTACAAAATCTGGTTTAGCAGTTCAGTTTGACTGTTGGGAAAAAAAAACAACAAATGTACTCCCCTACACTTGCAGGTACTTTTGTCATCAATGGTCATTTTACAAATGATAATGATAAAATAATATCAGTGTGTTTCACAATACACAATATCTAAACAGAGATCAATCTTTGGGTGTGAGTGTATGTGTGTGTGTGGGGGGGGGTAAGATAACCTCCAATTTTTCACAACTTTCATCACCCAGAATGAATTTGATGATGTGGGATTTTCATAACACTTGCTTATGATCCAGATTTGGACTCTCGTCGTAGTCTGCACAGAATAGTTTTATCACACTGTGGTGTGGGGATGGCTGGTTTAAGCAGCCACACCTGCCCTGGGTCAAGTTAATTAGACCTGGCCAATTTGATAATTGGTTAAGAATTGGAGAATTGGCCAGGCTAATTGGACCCAGGAACAGGAGTGGCTGCACCTGTGTGTAGTGAGGTAATCACTGCGCACAGGTTAAATCTGCCATCCCCACCCACAGAAGGGAGCTCTGTCATGACAGTTTTTAAACATCTGCTCCTCGGCTATAACATCTTGCTGACCCTCGTAAATAAACGTGGACTGTTTGAACATCTTCTCCCTGTGTCTCTGTGCTGGAGGGCCCCAAGGAAAGCCACTTCGGTGGCCTGTGGCAGGCGTGTTTGCCACACACACATTTAAGTAATGTTAAACAGAATCATGTACTCAAAAGAATCACACTTTAAACCAAGTAAATCTTCAATGCGTTTCAAAAAGCCGTTGTGTTTCCTTTAAATGAGGAGGTATGTGAGGTTTAGCATCAGTGTTTGACCTACTGGACTGCAAGTGTAATGCCAAGATGAGTTCAAAGGTTGTTATTTTATCACAAATCCCCAGAAAGCCCCTCCAGGCGCAGTATGAAATTTTGATGCAGTACTGGCCCACTAAATGTTCAATCATATTTAGCCGGCAGTTATTGAAATCCATAAATCACTGACTCCACTTATGTCACGATTACAGTGCTTATTTTTTTTGCCTCTAGCTAATTTTGCCATTTGGCCTCCTGAAAAGATCCATCAGACAGCGCTTCAAATAAATAAATAAATAAATAAATAAATAAAATAACATAACTTACCCCAAATCTAGCAAATAGTGTATGATATCCTATTTCTTCTCTTGTGAAATCTAATTTTGCATAAACATAAATATAGAAAAGATATCAGAAGTGGGTGGCAAATATCTTGGCTGCTTTGAATAAATAAATAAATAAATAAATAAATAAATAAATAAATAAATAAAATTGCCCGGAATCACGTGTAGATGTTTGAAAAGCAACTTCATTTGTGAAATTAGCCCACAGATTAACATCCACTGTCCACACTAAGGTTGGTGTGCATCTCCAGTTTCGAAATGCCCGGGTTGAAATATACAATGTGTGTTGTAAAACAGATAGGCCTCTCCAGACTCAAGGTACTTGGCTCAGATTCAGTTCTCCAGAAGTTAAAGTAGTTGGTGAATCAGAAGGAGTCTTCCAGTGATTGGACAGAAAAAATGTGTTAGTTGTTGCTGATTGGCTGTCTGTAATCTGTCCCTCTGTCATTGTATTTTGCCAGCTGGGTTTCCAGACTGTTTTCAAATATTTTGTCATGATTGAGATTGTTGTGTTTTTTCGATTACTGAAGGGCATAATCAATTAATCAACAGGTTTATCGGAATGGCAATGATAAAAAAATTTAGACAATTACTGAGAAGTTGCCTGCATTGGATCCTTTTTAATTTTTTTCTGCAAATATTGTGAAAACATTTTTGCTCATGTCACAGATACATGAATCACACGTGTGATGGTGACCTACTGTACTTATAAAGCAACTATTTACAACATAAAGCAGATTTGGGAGTACAATGGTGTAATTTTGATTTGCTTGTCCTGTTTATATTGAAGCACTCATCGGATCTAGTTAGGGATATTAGCTACCTAACTGCTTAAAATAGGCATACCACCTCAGCCAGAACATATAACTACTAAGGAAAATGCACAATTGAATTGAAGAAAAGTCATGTATAGTTAAATATAGACAACAAAGCAAAATCCCTAATGAAGGTTGCATTCAAAATCACACGTATGGGTCTCTGAGAGGCTATGGTGTTGCTAGATCTTTACATTATATCACTTTATCATATAAAAAGTTAAATTACATCATTAAGATCAGACAATTCTCTCTCTCTCTCTCTCTCTCTCTCTCTCTCTCTCTATCTATCTCTCTTTCTATATATATATATATATATATTTCCCTCTCTTTCCTCAACCTGTGTGTGCACTAGATGGTGCTATGTGTTCATTCTGAACTAGTGCTAATACAACTGTTTCTACCATTTTTTTGAAATTGCCATAATCATTATTCATATGTGCCTTAAGACAAAATAATTTACATTGTGGTTTGTTCAATTTGTCCTGCAACGTGGTTATTTTTGTTCAAAGCTACATTTTTCTTTCGCAATAAATAATGATAAATATGGTTTGAGAAATAAAGAAATAAGTGTAAACTTGTCTCAGGCAAGAACAAGGAAAAATGTAGTTGGTCTTTTAATGACTGCATGTAAAACATTTGTTTGCATAGTTTCTGATATGGAACTCAGCCATTGCTGATTTACTTTTGTTGTTTATTAAATTCTAAGAAGTTTACTCATGATTGCAAGTCATACACAATGGATGTTTTAAATGTACTTCTCATAATATGAAATGAAGATGAAGCGAGAACGAAAATAACCTGTGTTTTGCTTTCAGCATTTGGGTGGATTTAAGACAGTAGCTGCCTTGACTTTAATATGGCAGCTGTCAGATCGTCTCATGAAAAAGCTCAAAGACATGACAGCAGCGATGCCCCGGCTGTTGCCTTTAATCATAGATGTCATAGCCGCTGCTTTTTAAGTTATCACGGAATTACTTATAGCGCACGGGAAGCGACTGGGAAATGCTGAAGTTTATACCGAGCCAATCGGGAGGGATTTGAGAGAATGAATGGCACGAGCCCCGCCGTCATCTCTTAATACAGCGCACCACTCGCGCTGAAATGAGAATGTATTCTTGGACAAAGCTTGACCTCAGGGAAATGGCTGCCAGAATCTAGATTTTCAATAATGTAAGACAATAAAGCCGAGACTTGTAACCTCCTGCAATATGGAACAAGTATAAAGAGCTTAGCCGCTAATAAAGGAAAGGAGTCTTCTGGCTCGTATGTGAAATCAAGCTTCCCAAAGGGACACTTCACGGGGATGTTACTGGGCAGGCGAGTTTAAATGGATCTAGAGAGCCTTCATCGTGACCGAACTATACAGCTAGTCGGAGGTTTTGTAAATTCCTTTTCCCTTTGGCTGACGTGACAGCAGCTAATTTGAATTTTCATATTCAAATGTGTATCATCTGGGAGCTTGTGCGCATAAGACTGCAGCAGGAACATTATTGGTTGAAGAAGTCCTTTTTTATACTGGGCAATTTCTGATCTCACCAAATAACTGCTTCAACTGCTGCTTATAATTGTATTTATTATTGTTATTGTTGTTGTTCTTGCTGTTATAATAATAATAATAATTATTATTATTATTATTATTATTATTATTATTATTATTATTATTATTATTATTGAAAGGAATACCAGACAAACACTTAAAACCAAAAATGAGCCATCTTGATACAGAAATTTTCTGTGATGCGGCTTACATTTCAAAATGGGGTTCATTACTTAAGCAAATTCTGTACAAATTTATTTTTGTGAGAATAATAGTGTATTTTGAAATACGACCCACAGCTCAGATGTTTAGTTTTTGGTGAATATGTTTCATGGACATCCCATACATAGATTATTTCAACCTGCTCGAAAAAGATAAACACTCTTTATATTAACAGTAATTATCACCACTGCTTTCCTAAGCTTTGGCCCTTGGTTTGTATGAATGTGTCCTTTACTGGATCGCATATACGCTTACTGAATTTCGCCGGACTTTGTTTATGAGTCTTTGATGGGCGGTGTTAGAGAGGGAGCGCACCCACGCACTGCAAGGCGAAACGCCTGCCATTGTTCCCCATGGGAACCCAATACCCGTGGAGCCCTTTCTCCCTGCCTCTTTCAGGGACGGACCGCTCCTCTGAAGGGACACAAAAGGCCGCGCACAAAGACGCAATTTTGTGTGCTCTTTAATGGTACAGTTTAACTTCCCTCCCGTCCCCTCGCTGTGCTCCGAGCACTGAGCTCGCCTGCTTTCAAAAACCACTCACTCAAACAGGGACAGGGAGTGCCTGACACTTCAGCATTGCAGTGAGGACTGGGATAAAAATGCAATTTTATGGGTAAGTAAAGTAAAGTAAAGTAAGTTATAAGTAACTTACTTTCCCATGTATTATTATTATTATTGTTATTATTATTATTTGTTAATTACTGTTAAAGTAGTAGTAGTAGGCTAGTAAGCAGGTATGTGCACTTTGGGTCCCATCCACACACTGGAGCGTTAACAGATATCAGACCATGGGGCCCATCCACACACTAGATCAGAGCTTTAACAGATACCAGACCATGGGGCCCATCCACACACTAGATCAGAGCTTTAACAGATACCAGAACATGGGGCCCATCCACACACTGGAACAGAGCCTTAACAGATATCAGACCATGGGGCCCATCCACACACTGGAACAGAGCCTTAACAGATACCAGACCATGGGGCCCATCCACACACTGGAACAGAGCCTTAACAGATACCAGACCATGGGGCCCATCCACACACTGGAACAGAGCCTTAACAGATACCCAGCATCCAGACCTGGGTCAAATACGTATTTGTTTTGGATTCAGGTACTTTTCTGTGCTCTATTCATCTTGCCTGGTGTAATCAAGCCTGCCAATATGACCAGAAGGCGGGGCTTGCACTTTTTGAGAGTATTTCATTGGTTCCAATACACCAGACCAGATCAGGAAACTGTAGAAAAGTATTTGAATCAAAAACAAATACATATTTTATCCAGGTCTGCCGGCACCCCACTGCTTTATTTCAAATGGGTGTAACCAGTGAGGACAATGATGGTGGGGGAGAGGTCGGCAGAGTTACATCTGTCTGAGGCAGCAGTGACCTGGACATTTTGGAGGGGTTAGACACCAGCCAGGAAAGGCTCAAAATGTGAGGAAATGAAAAGCTCGCATTTCTTCACATCTGAGATCCTCCAGCTAACAAAGCTCTTTTCAAAGTTAGTGGAGTACAGTTAACGTGGTCAGTAAACAAAGAGGCTTCACTCCAGATAATCAGTAACTCTAGGTGGGTCTTACTGATTGATAAGGATGCCACTGCCGGTCTCGCGTACTTCCACGCGTACAATGAGTCTTTAAAAGCTGCTGCATCATGAATGCATCACTCTAGGGCATTGTGTATCCAGCATTGTCACTGTGAATGTCTCCTACAATGAAACCAGGGCAGAAATGTCTATAGATTCAGATATAGATAAGAACACAGTGTTTACTGTTCAGTGGAGTGGTCACAAAATGTGGTCTTGGATGCCAAGTTTGAGAACAGTTGTTCAGCAGAAAATACTAAAAAACTGGAATATGCAATGGGAATGCACAAATGAGAACTTATTAAGGGTCATTCTGATTGTATTTTTCTAAATTAAATTAAAATTGCAACAGGAAGCCAGGAACTTGACCAGTGGACCACTGGACCAGATAAATCTGGCACATGAACAGATAGACACCAATCTATGTAAACACACACACACACACACACACACGCACACATGCACACATGCACACACATACACAAACACATAACACATACCATGTTCTGAAAAGCACTGTGTAAATAAAGTTTTTTCTAACCAAAGGTTATGTCCCCCCAAAAAGGCTGTGCATGGGTCTGCAATAAACACTGCTGTATCCACATTCCAGCACATAGCTTTCTTTCAGATTGAGATACTTTATTTAGTAATTAAGTTTATTTAATGAGACCATGGGGCTATGTATGGAAACACTTTATTACTCACATCCCCTGATATATATACTGATATATGCAGTGTACATTTAAAATAATAATTATTTTTATTCAATAATAGTTTCAATAACACCTGTAGAAAGGAATTACCATGGCACCATGGTGTTTTAATGAACACTACTAAGGCTCACTTTTTATATTAGATCAAAGTCTTTACTGATTTATTTTTTCTCTGAGTTTGTGGTAGTGAATATTTTTTAATTAGCGTTATAAAAACTTGCACCACTGCAAGCGCCTGTAAATTTTTGTTTTCTTTGGCTTCATACACACACACACACACACACACACACACACACACGTGCACACACACACACACACACACACGCACACACACACACACACACTCACCTCTGTCCTACAAAGCTTGTGCTAAGCGTGAATTCAGAGGCTGGGTCATGATAAGATTAATTCCTTTAGGATGTTTGCCTCTCTCCCTGTTGGATGTAACATTTGATTAAAAACTCTCCATATTTGTATAAAATGAGGAGGAGATCCCCTCTTGGAGGAACAGAGATCAAAATACATTTCCCATGATGTTAGCACAGCGCTATAATTGCTTCACAGGGCTGAAACGTATTTCACTATCAACCTGGCTTTGATCGCCATGACTACAACGGGTTTTAGAACTAAATCCTGTTTCGTTCGATGTGTATTTTGTGCAGGTCACAATATAAAACGTACACAAAATACATATTGAACAACGCAGGATTATCGGTGCATCAAAGGTATAGATTCAGCTGGGAACATCAGAGCTTACAGATTGCTTATTTAAGTTTGTTTGAATAGATTTTTTCCCCATCTTCATTTGTGTATGAACTTTCTTTATGGATTGTGACCTCCGCAGCTCTTTCTCACACAGGGGAACAGACTCCACGGCGAAGCCATTTTCTTGGTAATCCGAGGCATAAAAAGGTGATGGTATTTTTTTTTAGGCTGTTTACTTATCTGGGTTAGCCTCTGAGGCATTGTTGTGCTTGCAGGGGCACCCGGCACAGGTTAGAGCCCAGAAGAACCCCCCATCCCCCCCCAGGACCGCTATGCTCTCAGCACAGGTTAGAGCCCAGAAGAACCCCCCATCCCCCCCCAGGACCGCTATGCTCTCAGCACAGGTTAGAGCGCAGGAGAATCCCCCCCCCCCCCCCCACCCAGGACCGCTATGCTCTCAGCACAGGTTAGAGCGCAGGAGAATCCCCCCCCCCCCCCCCACCCAGGACCGCTATGCTCTCAGCACAGGTTAGAGCGCAGGAGAATCCCTCGCCTCCAGGACCGCTATGCTCCCAGCACAGGTTAGAGCCCAGAAGAACCCCCCACCCCCCCCCCCCAGGACCGCTATGCTCCCAGCACAGGTTAGAGCGCAGGAGAAACACACAGGGGAGCCGAACTCGACATACACAGCCGGTGCATCAGGCGGCTGAACTGGGTCGCCAGTCCAGGTGTGCACAGTCGGAGGGGTACAGTTCCTGTTCCTAGGCGACAGAATGGGCTGAACAGACAGATCGTGTGCAGGGGTAAATCCTGATGACTGACTCCGGGTGGAACAACTTTATCAGTTCACTCAGTCTTGATTAGGAGCCCAGAAAAAATGTATTAAAAGTGTATGTGTGTGTCTGTTGGGAGGGCGTATAACTTTAGTGGTGGGTAAGTTGAAATTAGAGATGTAAAGTATTGTTTTTTATCATAAAGTATCATTTTTTTACTCCTTGATCAAACGATTTCAGAGTCAAATAAATAAATACATAAATAAAAGAGGCTGCTCCCTTGGCATTGCTCTAGTGTATGGATGAACTCCATGGTATGAAGCCCAGACTGTGTGGGTGAGACTGAGGCCAGCAGCCCCACAGGGGCCATTCACAGCGAGTCACTATGGGACGGGAGGGGTCCTGTTGCCCCGGACAACAGCCTCTCACCAGGGAACAGTGACCCCCACTGGTCAAACAGGCAACTGCTCATTTGCACGTGGAGTGTTCCTCTGCCTCACGTCTGTGAGGTAAGAAGCAATGGTTGACCTCATCTGCTTAAGAGGAAAAGACATGCTTATCCGATGTATCTCAACACTTAAATGCTTAATTTAAGCGACTTATTTACCCTCTCACCTTGCTCCCAATACCAATCCTGGTTGCTGATTGAAAGGTAACCACACAAAAACTACAGATACCACAATCCTCCATGCTTACCCATGCTCTCCTGAACTGAAAACATGGATGCAAATTGGAGAAAAAAACTGAAAAAACTCTCTAAAAATTAGGAGATATTTTATTTTCAAGCAAGGATGTACAGAGTTATTTTCACCCCAAAAGTTTTTTTTTTTTTTTTTTTTTTGTGGTCCCTGACCTTGACAAACTGAGAGTAAAAAAAAAACCCAAAAACATTTAATTGTGAGCCATTGTTTTTAAGGCCACATCTTCATTGAATCCATCTTCATTGTTTTTATCCTCTGAGATTTTAGTGGCAAGTCCAGTTCTTGATTTTGTGACAGAATAAGCGATGCTTCCTCAAATGCATTGATTTGTTGCCGGGTCCTGAATCTGAAGACGCGCACTGAATAAATCACAGGCTCAGAACCGCTTAAGGAACTTCTCAGTCTGCGCGAGTATTTGCTCGAAGTCAGTCAGTTCCGAGTCGATTTGTAGCGCTGTGGCATTTCCTTAAACGAATCAATTCTGTGCGCGACGACAACTGCAAACACAACGCGCACGTGCAACGGAGAGCACCTGGTCACTCAGAAGCCAATAACCTCGCCGAGCGCAGCCCGCATGACCCGGCTGTCAGTAATGCGATGGTGGCTCTTTGACTCCGTGAAGCCTCTTTTCTGTTTGAGTTTTTTTTACGCGGGCGGTCTGGGATCCTGTGTGTGAATAACCCAACTCAATCCCCCCGCGGTACGGAGGGGAGCTACAGAGGCTGGGCTCGTAGCAATGCCGCTTCCCTCCTGGCACAGAGGGACTTGTCATCGCTCGAAACGCTTTTTTGACAGATCAGATCTTTTTCACCACCCCTTCCACCGCCGCGCCTTTCTTATGCAGTGGACGGGGTCTTCTGTTCGACAGCTGCCGTTGTTGCCGTTGCCCGTACGTGGCAGTGTAGAGGACCACAGACTCCCAGAGCAAGGCTCAGGTTCCCAGAGCTCCCACATCAGAGTTTGCAGGTGAAACTTCATTTGTGACGCCTGCAATGTTTCCGTCACGCCACTGGAGAGTTCCACAGAGCAGGCATCTCAAACTCGAATCCCAGAGGCTCTCGGTGTCTGCCGGTTTTTGATGTAATCTCAGCACGTAAGCGCTTAATTTAAGCCACTGATTGGCCCACTCACCTTGCTCTGAAAACCCATACTGGTTGCTGATTGAACGGAAACCACACAAAAACTGCCGATACCACAATTCTCCAGGAGTGGAGTTTGAGATCCCTATAAAATTCCGAGTGACCACACAGGGTTTGCGGGCTGGTCCAAGGGTCTCGAATGGGCTTCTGTCATTGTAGATTACTGCTATGCAACATGACAGAATGCCAACAAAGCCTGACAGTCTTGCTGTAGAAACTGTGGTAACAGGGGAGCATCATGGAAAGTGACTTTTTAAACATAGCCTTTGTGTCGAAGTCCTGTTAATCAAATCACATTACACTTTCCTTCACTGTGCAATTTATAGATAATGAGTAAGATAGCAAAAGGGAAACAAAGAGAGAAAGAAATTAGCTTAATTGTATTACAAAAAATTAGAAAAATAAAAAAAAACAATGGTCATGGCTATTAATTTGAGGCCTAAGCCTGCATTATGTATTTTAATTTTGCAAAAAAATTACTGAAACGGTATTTAAATAGAATACATCCATCCATCCATTATCTATACCCACTTTCCCTGAGCAGGGTCACAGGGGGTGCTGGAGCTTATCCCAGCATGTATTGGACAAGAGGCACTAATACACCCTGGACAGGCTTCCAATCTATCGCAACGGCTGTTTTTACCTGCAAAGAAAAGGGTGTTAAATGCTAGAGATTTAAATTAGATTCCATGGACCTTTGTCTGTAGTTCGAAACGTGGCATCTCTTTTTATTTAATTTGAAGTTCCGAGATGATGGCATGCGCACGCTACGTTTAGTGTACCGCTCCAGGCCACAGTTTTAGTCAACATAGTTCCACTGTTGCGTGCTCTTGGACTCATGATTGGCATACTTAACCTTCGGGAATTCAAAAGGCGAGTTCACAATTTGATCCTCTCCATCACAATGCCATCCATGCTCAGGATATGCCAGACGTATGAACGGTAGCCTGAGGTAAAGGTTCGGGATGAGACCATAACTATGGGTGCTTTGATTTTGTTTTGTTTTTAATGGTGTGTGTGCGTCTGTCGGGGGATTGGGGTGTTATAACTTAATTTATTGGTTGGTGACTTGAAATTAGAGCTGTAAGACATATTTTAAAGTATTGATTTTTAGTATTAAAATGTTATTTTTTACTCATTGGTCAAACGATTCCGGAGTCAAAGCGGTCTCCATCCACCGGACAAGGATAAATAAATAAATAAATAAATAAATAAATAAATAAATAAATAAATAAATAAATGGTGTTTGCGCAAGTAATTACCGTAAGTTAAATAACTGGCTACATCTTTAAAATCGAACATCTTGCGTCAAGGAACCGCGTTTTTTCGGCTTGGATGCTAGGTGACCGAATAAAATACGTCCCCGTGTGTATAAATGTGACAGGTGTTACAGTTGTGCCGAGTTGCTGTAACCAAAAACGTGCTTTTCTGCTGTTACATGTTTGCAGAATGGCATTTAAAGAGAAAACGAGAGGGTTAGTACCCAGAGAGGTCATGGAGGGGGCTTCAGATTGTATTGAAAACCATCTACATTTACTGTGTAGTGTTTAATATGTTGAATGTGTTCAACTAACTTTCTTGCTGCGTTGTCATATAATCATCTGCTGATGTTCCAAGTGATCATAAATGGAACAGAAACAACCACCCGATGACAGCCATTCATAATAAGTACACTCCAGATTGGTCTGTATGGTCAGCTATTTGCTTTGTAAAAGCTTACCTGGGTGTTAAGAAACAAACAGGAGCAGCTTTCTTCATCGATTTCTTCATTGAGTTGTTACCACAACTCACGGTAAGTTACGAAGTTGCTTGTACATCAATGTTTACGCACAGGCTTTTTTCCCCATGAATAAAGCCCCATGTTGCATAGTCTGAGGATGTGACTGGTCTCACCTAACCATTGAAAATGTGTTTCCTTGATTAACAATAGTAGGTTGTGTGTATAAAAATACCTGCGTACGCACATTACAGGGAATTTTCATTTACTAACCGATACAATTATTCTGCACCTGGCATGAATGTAACATCGGACTGCGTGTATATTGGTTTTAATTGTATCCGACTCGATTAAGTTATGAATGGAATTGAAATGACTACTGACATCTCAAAGCAGTTAAAAGAAAAAATGCATGGTGCTAGGCTAAATATTTTCTGAGAAAATGAACAAAATCCGAAAACAAAAAAAAGTAAACTGTTTCATTTATGGCGACTCTGCCATACTTGTCATTGTGTCTTTTCAACAGCTGCAAATGTTCTCTAGTCAATGGAAAAGGCGCCTACCTCAACGCCCTTTAAACTCTGTGATCCTGTAACCCTTTAAATGCGCCTACGCGATAGTTCCATACGGGAGTAATTTCAGTCCACCGATTTCCTCTGTAGTTGCGCGTAATTTAATTACACTTTGTTTACGTAGGCTCCCAAAAATCTCGAAACTTGCTTTCTGCGATTGAACTATTAGGGATATCATTTGATTTCTGATTTATTATGCAGCATATCCGAACGAACTTACGTTGTAAAACGGTTAAGTTGAGCCACATAAAATGAGCTTAAATAGAGTCAATTAGAATGTCTCGAACACGATTAAATAGAACCTATCAAAAGACCTTTCTTGTGATAGACTATATTCCAGTCATTACTCAATGATTCGGAGGGAAATAATGTGTTTAGTGGTCAATTACAAATTCAACAGTCAAGGAAATCATGAGGTAAAACGTCATCAACATCATCAACCACAACAACAACAACAAGATAAGCAACAGAAACACTAATGAACAAACAAGGTATTCCATTACGTTGGCCAAAACAGACGTCATACAAGAACGTTAAACGACAATTCCAATGATGATTTCAAAAACAATTTCAAGAAACAATGCTTAAGTCAACATTGCTAAAGTTGGAAGAATATAAGGAGTATGTTTAGTCCTCGTCACAAATGGAAATTATATACACTTGCCTAACAGGACACCATAGCAAATGGGAAAACTGATATTTATTTATTTGTTTCGTTTCGTTTTATTATTATTATTATTATTATTATTATTATTATTATTATTATTATTATTATTATTATTATTATTATTATTCATTATTTTTTGTTGTTGTTCGTTTATTAACCTGTTGTTTTCTGAATCATTTTATTTAAAAAATGAATTTAATTTTTGTTAAGTTATTATGCATTGTCCAATTTGGAAAACTACCAGCATAGGCTATGCATCTAATTAAAATTGTTCATAATAAATAACAATTTACGCGAGACGTAATAAATACATATTATTAAATATTATGCATATAGCCTACCAATACAATTAACCAATGAACTAATACATTTATCCTGTGAGATTTATTGTAATGCTGTTTTCTAAAATATAAGCAAACGCATGATCTGAGTAGGCTACTTGAATGGGTCGTTGCGGAGGTTACGCCCTTGCCGCCCGGGCTGGTCGTTTCCTCTTTTGGGGAGGTTTCGCGCTCTCCTCTAGGTGGGGCAATATAACCGCACAATAGCTTCAATACACGGAAACCAAATCTCCTATTAACCTGACTACCACCAGTGTCTATTAGGATCGCCCATTAGATCTTATTCAACAATTGCTGAGATTAACCTCTTGGCAGTACTGCCACTGGGCTGCAAAGATGAGGTGATGTTGGTCGTACATTTAATGGCAGACACAATTACCAGAAACAGATACCAGAAACAATGTTAAGTAAATACTGAGATCCAACAATCTGATTAATCGATTCCTAAATTTGAAAATAAATTATAATAGGCTACATTTATCTCAGGATTGTCTCGATGTTTGAGGTACCCATATAAACTGCCAGGTGCACAACTATTCAAGTCAAATATTCAATCATTATATTGATTCCGTTATTATATTAAAAACAAATTGGAATATAATAGACATGATCTTTTCGGTCTCGATTTCCACTGGATACTGTACATGTTAATAGTCAAGAAGAGGTCTCAGTTACTTATTTAATTTCTCTCTCCTTCTTTTTTTATCGGCTTCGCCGCGGGCAATGCTGTGGGCGCACGCACTGCCCCGCAAATCTCTCTTCGTTTTAATGGTGGAACGGAAATGCAAATCAGACAGCGACCGAGGCTCTTGGCTCTCCAACGCGCGCGGTTCATCAGATTTCGCCCATCAGAATTTTAAGACTTACCGGGGAGTTATTAAATTCAAATGTAAGATAAAATATAATGCCACGAAAGCAGCAATAATGATTTAAAAGCCCACAATATATTATTTGGTGTAATTAAGTTATAATAATAACAATTTGTTTTAAACATGTTCTCGGAATCTGCGTTTGACATAATCCCTGACGGAGGTCATTTTGGTCATTGAAATTTAAGCGCCATTTGTACGAGTTAAAACAGAAAATTCACAAACGGGGAAAAACAACATAAAATTGTGCTATCCAGTGTTTGTTACCGAAATTAGACAAAACCTTGGATGATCTCATGATAATGGACAAACGCTTGGTGATTTTAGTCTTGTGTTGTCTAAGTTCCGTTGTCTTTCCTAGAAACGTGCACTTTTAATAGAAGACCAAATTATACTACGACATCTGGGCTGACAGTATCAAAGCTGACACTGCCGTCCCAGTGGTTGCAAAGATTTCAGAGTTAATTAGCATGAAGCATGTTTAATTAAAGCCAATTACTGTTCCTAAAACTATCTGATCGATCTTTTCTCCCCACTAATCCCACCTCCCCGTCCACTTTTTATTTACCTGAATATGTACTTATATAATGTGAAATTAATTATAACACAACGCTTATAGTTCATAGAGCAAGAGGTTCTCACTTAAAATAATTTGTTCTTCCTCTTCTTTTTCTTCTTTTTCTTCTACTACTATTGCCACTAATACTACTATTAATACTCATAATGAAAAGTTAAATAAATACATTTTTTAAAAATAAAAATAAATAATAATAATAATAATAATAATAATAATAATAATAATAAAAATACATTTGAGGGGGGATATTAAGTCGCTGCACTTTCATACTTGCGACATTGGGTTTACATTTCACTGGGTTTAATTAATTATTGAAGCAGAAGTATTTTGGAATAAACGAAGACATTTAATAGCCTATGTATTTTAAGTTTCTTGAATGCCCTATATCGTGCTATGCATCTGTCTTAAAGATGCATTGCATTAGTTGCACATGTAGTTTCAGTGACATAATTTTAATGTACATTTCAGTGGGAATGAAGAAGGTGCAAAAAATGTATTCGTGGTTGGTAGGCATGTTTTCTGAAAAAAATTAACATGCCACTTATCCGTTGAAGTTCAATGCATCGGCATTCTGATTCCCTCCTAAGGGTGGCGCTGTTTATCAAATCAAAACCTTTCAAAGTAGGCTATCATGGGAACTATTTCGAGAGGCAGTTTTTGCGATAAATAAATAAATAAATAAATAAATAAATGGCATCTGCGTGTATTCTAAATCTCGTGTCTGTTCAACAGTATTCATATTTGTAATGTAAGTAAGGGATGGGCACAGACATGTCCTCTTGAAATAGACGTACCCATTACTGCCTGGGGCCTATTTAAATCAATGCAGATCTGCGCGTGCAATATCACCCATGCAGCAACATATCTTTATGGTGTTGATTTGTAATGTAATATGATTGTAATTGTTGATGTCATTGTAATGATACGGCTTAAGTTTCTTGAATGCTAGCCTGAAGAGTAGGCTATCATACATTCAACTGATCACTCTAGTTCATACAAATGTCAAATAAACGTAAGACAAATGTCATATAAATCGTTAGAATAGTAGCGCAGAGGTAAATGACAGCATCTAGCTAATGTCTCAAGCCATAGCACAATAAAAAGATGTTAATTTTAAATCGCTGTCGATTCGTGTGAGATGGCGGACCTGCAATAGGAACGAACCATCACTTATATTTTCGTGTTACGCAATGATTAAATAAATAAATCATCGATGAATGAATGCATACAAAGACAGAAATGCACACGAGGAGCTGGTTCTTTCTACAAACCGTGTTTAAAACAAACCCGCATGCAGACAGCAAGACTAACTAACAAATAAGTCTAGGCTGTGTCACCACTCGCTTTTTCTACA
Organism: Anguilla pacifica; assembly: GCA_039654925.1. Lineage (NCBI taxonomy): Eukaryota > Metazoa > Chordata > Actinopteri > Anguilliformes > Anguillidae > Anguilla > Anguilla pacifica. The sequence goes on along the minus strand of CM077301.1, from coordinate 31,122,344 downwards.
ATGGTGAATGGTGAACCTTTGGGTTAAGCATGACGAGGTTGTCGGTGCTTTTACGTCTTAAAGGGTTGAAGGCAGACTACACTACCATACTCTTTTATTTTCAAATGTTTCTTTTTCACCAATCCACTATGTTTTATTTTCACGCATTGGTAATGTAATGTAAGAGGCACTCTTTTGACTTTATTTTATATCAGTTTATTAGTGTTTAAAATCAGCATTGCATATTTTTTTGATGAACCATTTGCAGTTTTATCGTGTATTTTACTTCTTTATCATGCATTGTTAATTAATTAATCCTTATTATTAAATCTACTACTACTACTACTACTGATAATAACAATAACAATAACAATAACAATAACAATAATAACATAATGATAATAATAATAATAACAATTTGTATACTTCTGCTTCCTATTATTATTAGTAGTAGTAGTAGTAGTAGTAGTAGTAGTAGTAGTAGATAAATTCAAGTTTATTTGCGTAATGGATTTCATTAAGGGGCATACCAGTCTTATCATGCTTGACGTAAATCCTAAAATATTTTTTAATGTATTAATGATTTGGCGCCCTGCGGCTTCATTCCATGGTATTTAGTGGTCAGATCTTATCCTCGCCCACCAATAGCTTACAAGACCCTCTGTGTCAATCCCAACATCATATTCATTCTGAGGCGCGCAGGTCAGAAAAAAAATTAATAAAAAATCTCACATCCATACTTTTTGTCCCACGCGATGTGTCGAATGTAATAGCATAGAGTAGAATACTACTGCCCATCTGGTAGTTTATTGACATTGACATAAGACATTGACAAAGATTACTATCCAGTGTGAAAACATTCACTAAGAAAAATGTAAATAAAGTTATAAGAAATCAGTAACAATGGCAGTGCAAAGACAGTCTGACATGGTTAGAGACCCTAGATTAGGGAAGTATGTGGCATTTCAGCATTGTCCGATCTATTGTGAATTTAGGTGATTAACTGCTAATGGAAAACAAATTTCTTTTGTATGTTTTCGTTGCAAGGGACACCCTGTACGCCAACCAGAACTGAGCTTTACAAACTTAGAGGCTTTTTTCGCTATCCTTACCAACTTTCCCCTATATTTACTGTTGAGGTTCCCATATCATGCAGTAATATTGAATGACATAATGGTAATATTGAGTGACATAATGATTGTTAGGTTGTTGTGTATCCCATGATTTATGTTTCACTTTTTTTCGTCGTGTGTGTGTGCGCGCACGCGTGTGTGTGTTTGTGTGAGCCAGGTCTGATATACAATCATGACATGGAAATGCTGATTTAACCGATCGAGACCAAAAAAGTCTGCTTTTAAGCTTTCCTCGCGCTCTGGTACGATCCAAAGACAGCTGGGCAACGGCTATCAGACTGACTTTGCCTTGACATCTGGAGAACCCACTGGTGTGTGGCACGCGAATCGGTTGATGTCGCTATTTAAATGCAAATTTGCGGGGGATCATTGAAGCCTCACCCCGTAAATCCACACAAAAGGAACACTTCACACACAATAAGGAGGAGGCTCGTTTCTTCGGGAGGTCTTGGCAACACCAAGCAAACCTTAGTTAAACCTGCACACCTTCTGCATGACTAAATTATTCTTTGTCCGTCGTCCTCTTTTAGCACACGTCTCCAAAAGAGACCATCGTCAAAAATGCAGTGAACTTGAGTTGTGCTGTTTGTATTGGTTAAGGATACCAGAATATTTTTTTTTTCAAAAAAATGACCAGTGTTTTTCAATTCTCGTCATATTTTATCGATGTGGTTTTTGCTAATAATAATAATAATAATAATAATAATAATAATAATAATAATGATAATAATAATAATAATAATAATAATAATAATAATAATAATAATAATAATAATGACAACAGCACTTGATAACAACCAGAAACCTACTACAGTCTGCATAAAGCGAAACGTACAAGACAATCCGAGTTATATCTTTTTTTTTAACTCGCTGTACTTAATGTACAATACCCAAATAGACTGACTTGTGCGCGAATTAAAATAAAAATTATATAAGTAGCCTATAGGAAACAGATTTTGGATCACGCGCGACCGTAGTAAAAGTTAAATCGCATATAAATATAATTTATGGCAAGCCTGTTAGAATAATCGCGTGTTAGTTTTTTGGCATTGTGTGTCGTCCCTATAAATTTAACCTCGGACGCAGACGGTTTGATAGAGCCAAGGTAAAACTTGGCCGCAATAAAAAGCGTGTTTTCCACGCTTTGGGTGCGCGGCCAGATGATCCCCGCAAATGAGCAGAAATAGATTCAGGCAGCGGCGCCCGTTGTGAGGAGCAGCTGATTCCTCTCTCTCTGGCCAGATGGCTTCTGAACACAGATTTGCATTCATTTTCGCCTAATATCTTCCAAAATAGCGGGGCAGCTGCATTTGTTGTCAAATAAGGTTTAAAAGTCCCTTTCAGGACGGGATCGTTACCTTCGTGATGGGTTTGTAGAACTTGTCCCCTCTGCAGTCAACAGTATCAGCTTTAAAAGGATTTGTCTAAACCCCCTTTGGTAATTTGATTGAAATGCCCTCACTGTGTGTAATTTCAATTAAATATATAGTAAATTACCTCTAGTATACAATATACAAACCGTGCCTGATTAAGCCAGAAAAGGACAAAATGTTAAATTGTGTCCCTAAATAAATATTATTGCGCAATATGCATCCGTGCACAGTTCAGGGACGTGCACGGTCGCATATTTTGTATATTTAAACTCATTGTTCGTTTCAGTTAAAATATATTTCAAAACAATTCAATCGGTTTTAATTCAATCCAGCTTGTTTAAAAACGTCGTTCAAATATCAGATCAAATTACCGACTAGTTTATCCGAACGTGGCTAAAAGATAACCATCCCTTGTCTTAACATACTATTCTGTCAGACTATTTTTGAAACACATATAATTCTTCTGAAGATTAATCGTATTACTCAAAGAAATCGTCAAAATTGTTCTTTCATTATACTTACGTATTTAATTAGATGACCAGGCAGTGTAATGGATTTTGGAGGCAAGAGCAACAGCTTTGATAATTCACTTATCTTTGGCAATAGTCATTAACCCCCAACATCAGCAAAACAGATTACTCCCTAACACATCTCTCCTCTCTTCCTTTCCCCCTTCGCAGTACCCCCCACCCCCAACCCCCAAACCCAAACCTCTTGAAGTGGAATTGGGGGTCTCAATTCTGATTTATTATAGGCTACCTAATAAATTCCATGTTAAAAAATACACATCTGACTAATTGCCAAAAAGACGCGCTGCAGTAACTTACAAAGACAAGAAGTCACTTATGGCAATGGCTGTCCTCAAATCTTTTTATTATGAAAGACATCCCGCCTGCCTCATCTCCCGGAAACAAGGTCGGACCGACTTTGTACATCCCCAGAGTCCTCTTCCTGGATAACATGTAGAAAACCTAAATTGAAATAAATTCAACGTTTATTAAACATTCACAAGGCAATTAATATGACAGTTTGTTATATTACCGGTTGATGACAACATCAAAAGGCATAGTCTATATAAATAAATGGTTGTAGCCTACGTAACCAGTAATATAATTGAGGCGATGCACTGTAGATACATTGCATTCATACAGGCCAGTTTACGAATTAAAATGTGGCTTATTTTAAATGATGTGTGTTCTTAATTGACCATTTTATAATCTATATAAGAATCCGACGTTTTCAATTTCTGAGAGATAGATATTCTGAGAGAAAGATATAATCAGTAAAACGCGTGGAGGCATTGTCGTTTTTATATAATTAGAATTATGTGACAATGGTGATTTAAAAATACGCATTGTTAATTTTTTTGTTTGGAGTAAGCAAAAAATAAATAAATAAATAAATAAAAGCTAATTTATAGCATTACTTTCAAAAACATTTTCAATCAGTGTACGGCCATGGGCTATGTTCCTGTTAGATCAGCGGCCCGCAAGGCCACATAGCTATGCTAATGTAATGATTTAATTCAGTGATTTCTGACAGGTTTAATAGAAAAACCAGCATTATAAATAAATAAAAAGACAAAAACTTTACAAAAAACATGTATTTCCCTTTCTTTAATTGTCTGCGTCTTTGGCGGATATTCGTAATAGCCGGATCTTTTTTTTCATATGAATGCAGTGTTCGTGAATAACATCACTGGATGTTCATTTGAGGAAAAAAAAATCCACTCACCACATTGAAAGAGAAAAGTAGAGCTCGCGTTCTCGGGTTGCAGCTATTAGTATCTATCCGTACAGCCGAACACCACTGGAAGACAGGAATTGTCTGTCTTCCATATATGGTCAAAGCCACGCCCCATGAGCGTCATATTCTGACTGCGCTGTTCCCGTGGGTTCAGAGTTTTGGCTCCCGGGAAACATTTCATTCCTGTGGGATAGAGGGCTGAGTTTTCAATGCTTCCGTGCATTCTGCAAGACGCTAAAGGCCCCTCATCAACCTCTCCGGTGTCCGGGAACACCTCCATGGTAATAATTTTTTTCGTTTATTTGTCTTTTGGAGCCGAAGCGCCTTGCCAGGAGTGGTCGATTCAGCGGTGTCCTGAAGGCTTTTGATGCGGTTGTAGAAGGATGACACCACATTGAGAGCATCATCAAACGCAAGCATCAAACATTCTTGTTTTATACTTTAATATAAAAAAAGAAACAATAACAACGATACCCTGAACTACTTCTACTACAGCGAACGGATCGCTTTCCAACAAACTGCCGAAGCGCTGCACTTTGTTTATGTTGTGCCAACACAGGAGATATTGAAGAAGGAAGCAAGACTTGCGGACGGTGTTTTACATGTTCTGATCACTCAAGAGTAAAGTCATTCTCTTCCAGTCACCAAGGAAAAGGGGGAAAAAAGAAACAGAACTATTTTGACATTTAATTTATCGTCACTCTTTTGGAAGGATCTGGGTTTGCGTACAAACTGTTTTAATGTTTGGGATACAGGAGAACATACCAAGAGGAGGGACGACAATGAAAGAGGAACCACTGGGTGGTGGAATGAACCCAGTCCGATCGTGGATGCACACAGCTGGGGTGGTGGACGCTAACACGGCCGCCCAGAGGTACGTATGCCAAATCATCTGATTTTTAATGTATTTCTCATATCGACCCCAAATTCCCTCAATACTCTGTATCAATTACTATCTCCCCATGTCCCTCTTCAGCTTTCCCCCCGTTCATTACATCATATTACCGCTATAGTGACAAATCAAGAAATCTCTCGTCTCCCAAACGTGCTTCCTCGTCTCCAGTGTTTTTTTTATCAACTCTGTTTATCTCCAGCGTCTTCTATATTTAACCGAGATATCCCTCTGTTTTTTCCCCGCAGCGGCGTTGGTCTGGCACGAGCACATTATGAAAAACAACCACCTTCCAATCTCAGAAAATCAAATTTTTTCCACTTCGTTCTTGCTCTGTATGACAGACAAGGACAGCCCGTCGAGATCGAAAGGACAACTTTTGTGGACTTTGTGGAGAAGGAGAAAGTAAGCCCTACTTTGGAATATCGTCCAAAACAAATTCACTTTGAAATGAAACGATGGGCAGGATGACGGTAGATTTGAGGTGGAACGACGTGCGCTTTGAGTTTTTCTTCGCCGAGGAAAGGAAATTTGTAGATAACTAACTTTTTGAAGGATTGCAACTATATTAAAATGTTAGTTCCTTTTCATGTATCGCGGCAGATTTACCTTTTTTTCTGAGGTACAGGCAAATTAGACAGATAGACAGACAGATACATAGATAGATAGATAGATAGATAGATAGATAGATAGATGCACAGTTTATTGAGTGTACAGGTTTTGCAGTAATTCAGATTGTCATCAGCGCAATATCTCAACGTATCAATGCTGGTTATTTACAGGAACCAAACAGTGAAAAAACTAACAATGGGATTCATTACAAACTACAATTATTATACAGCAATGGTAAGTTAAATTAAATTACTCATAGCAGACATGAACATGTACAACTATTTCATTTGTAGGCTACTTGTGGGTATGCATTTGTAGAGAAACAAAAATTTACAACAATAGCAGCAGCAGCAACAACAACAGGAATAATAAAAATAATAATAACCTGTAACAAGTGTTATTAAGGCACCCCATTGACATATGATTACAATCCACATTAAAGTTCATAATCGTGATAATGACTGTACGCGCATTATTTGTGTAAAAATTAACTCTACATTTTATAGGCAAATTATTTATTCACGGTTACCCTTCCATTGAGTTTATTATGCACATATATAGACTGACACGGGCGAAACAAAGTAGGCTGCAGCCACACGCTTTGAACGCACATCATTTTAGGTACTTTATTTCCCTTCGTAGTTATATTCTAAATGGATGTTTTCCTTTCTCAGGCGTCAGAACAGAACAGGATCTTTACGTACGGCTAATAGACTCCATGACAAAACAGGTAAGAGCTGCTTAAATTAATATCCAAATATCCATGTTTGAATCATGAATCATTGTTTTGCTTTCCAATGGAGCAATATGCAGTTTGTGTTTTCATTATTGATACTGCATATATTTCATAAACATGACTCAACAATTAAACACATGTTCAGTTGTGTTTGCTGATATACATGGTTGCACTAATAAACGGAAGTATAATGCTTCCTATTAATGTATTATTATTACATATGTTTGTCTATAATCTACGTTCCACAACAGGATTTAAACATTCTAAAATAAATGTGTCATTTTAACATTACCGTTAGCCGTTAAGTCAATAGATTGAGTCAATAGGGGATATCCTGATATAATGTAAAATGTCCAGTGTTAATTCAACTCTAACAGAGAATATGTGAGTCCAATAGGGATTATGTACTCCGTAGGAGTTGATTTGACACTGAACATTTAACTGTGCACAGAACCCCATCAGTAGAAAATGATAAAACCCTGGCCCGCTCTTGATACAAAGAATAAAAAGGGACTTCTGGACTAAAATACATACATAAATAATGCATTCTTGTATTTGTATTTTTAGCCCTAATTATGTAGGTGATATACATCTATCACATGCATAATACGGCATTCAGTAGTAACGCATTTACATTTTTATTATTATTTATGCACAAGACCTTTCCGGAATAAATTAGCCAATTTATCGTTAATACGCCCTGTCAGCAAGGTTTAACAGCGGCCGAAATTCGGACAACATGTAAATCAATTAATAAACTAAATAGCAGATCCTGGTTGTTTAGGCTACCTGGGCGCTTGTCGTGTAGGCCTAAACGTAGTCTTGTTTTGCTTGAGTGTTGTGTAGCTGGGACAGTCATGCTAAAACGGACTAAAGCATTTAGTCTTCTTTAAATGGTAAATGGACTGCATTTATATAGCGCTTTTATCCAAAGCGCTTTACAATTGATGCCTCTCATTCGCCAGAGCAGTTAGTGGTTAGGGGTTAGGTGTCTTGCTCAAGGACACTTCGACACGCCCAGGGCGGGGTTTGAACCGGCAACCCTCCGACTGCCAGACAATCGGTCTTACCTCCTGAGCTATGTCGCCCCATGATTTCAATTGCGAAAGAAAAAAGGCGCCCATTATCCTGAGAGCCGCTCTTGAGTTGACAGTGTTTGTGTTTTTTTTCTCTTCTTCTTCTCCTTTGTTTTCAGAAGCTAAATGTTTTAGGAAATAACTAGCTCTTAATTCATGTACATACAATTACGTTTCTAACACAAAATAAAGCTTGTTTACTGATGGTGAGACGATGCGAGGTTTTTATTGAAACTAATAGGCTGTCCGTTGGTCCGAGTCGAACTGAAGATTTGAATGCTTATTTGCTTAATTTTCCACTGAAGGTAAAATAGCCTGGATGTAACCAAGCAGTAGCGGCCGACATTTAGTAGTCCGAAACGGGAAAAGAAAGCATAATATTGCGAATGACTACAAACGTACAAACATACTTTTTAAAAGCCGACAAAACAAACATTTTACTGTCAACAGTTTATCCTAAACTAACACGGAGAGTTTTCCCCAAATGGACGCAGTAGTCTGCTGTTTGATGAAGAAAAACATTTTCTTATTACTTGCACGTGGATATCCTATCCCACCGTATTGTCGATGCACTGCCTATTTTTATTTAAAGTTGTTCACACCGAAGCTAGAGCAACGTGTGACTAAGTTTCCACACAGAAGTAACGGGACTGGCGCGTGGCTAAACTGAATAACGAAGCGCACTCGGGAGGCACCCTATACAGCAGACAAGGCATGTGGGGGAGAGAGACAGAGCGAGAGAGAGAGAGAGAGAGAGAGAGAGAGAGAGAGAGAGAGAGAGAGAGAGAGTATGTGTGTGTGTGTGTATGTGTGTGTATGAGAGAGAGAGAGAGAGAGAGAGAGAGAAGCGAGCGCACCTACAGCTCCCCACCATCTGTTTCAGCCAATGCTCAAAAATTACTCAACCGTACCCCCAGACACCGCTTTTTATCCAAAGAAAAATCATTGTTAGCAGCTGAAAATAAACAACAGATTGCCCATTAGCACTTTCCTCTAGTATCAGCAGATTATGACCATATTGATGTATACGGTTATGAGTATTATTTGATCCGTCCTTCTGTATCTAATGAACGCCTTCATTAGCTTTTGGTAGACGAAGTGTCATTTCATATGTGTGTGAATTATTATAATAATACCATGTTGTCTTTATTTACATAATAATTCATATATTTGGTATAGTTTTTTATTATTATTTATTGCCAGTCTATTTGCAAGCAGCCAGAAAGAATGCTGAATATGATTTGATGTGATTGTAATTTATGTTGTAATGGTGACCAGCTTGTTGACACCAGACCTGTTTGGCCAGCTACTTCTCATTCTTAGGAACACTGGGCTTGTACATCACAACCACATTATGTTGCTGAACCTGTAGACTATAACGTGTAATTCAATCGTCTGACCCATGTTCATATTTATCTGCAATTTTAAGGCAATTATATACGAAGGTCAAGACAAGAACCCAGAAATGTGCAGAGTTCTACTCACACACGAAATCATGTGCAGGTAAGCGAACACGTTGTTTGTATAAAACATAAATGTGCGTCCCGTAGAACTGGAGACTTAAATTTTCATAATATCGGCAGCTATTTCGCTTTTGGGGTCACGTGCGTCAGCTTTCGTTTGCTTTGACAGTGGCCTACAGATGCAGCATAAACGAGCAAGCTATACTTCCATGGCAACTGTACTAATTTTGATGCAGCGCAAAGTTCACTGCGTGTTTGTTTAACATCGTGAAGTCAACCTAACTTGAGCAAGCAATGGATTATACGTCTTCTGTTTTTGTCTGGCTTGTCGGCCAAGGTCTGGTAGAAGTTCAACTTAAGCGTCTGCACGAAATCTTTAAACCCTTTTTTGCACAGTTCTATTAATTTAGAATGGTATAGGCAAATACGATTGACAGTACCATTGCTACCCGAATTCTAACCGCGCAGCCATATGTTATGTTCTAAAATGAAAGGCAATTGGTGCAAGCGCGCAACGGTCCGAAGAGGAAACTGTCCTGGTGTCACAAACAGGCCATATGAAGCGTATGACCACGACATGATGTTTAGCGGAAGACATGGATATGTTGTCAGTGAGGGAAAAAATGGATTAAAACAGGACTCGGACGACATACAGGACTGAGGCGACATTTAGACGCAGATTCTATTCTACGTAGTTTTGCAGCACCTCACCTAAGGCCTAGAGCAACTCTTCACTGCTAGAAGAGACAAAACGCGCGCTGATTTTATTTTATGTTGCACAGGCTGTATAGAAATACATGGCTGACCTTTATTTCTAGCTCGTGAAATATGAATGATTGTTAGTTCGGGATGGAGGGATTAGAGATCAAGACTCGTGGTGTAGAATCTGAAACTGTAGAAGACAACGTGCTTTTAAAGTGTTATTTTTTCCCCTTCCCGATATGAGCGTTTGCTGAATGACATTTATTCGCAGACATCTTCACATTGTGCTAATGTACAAAAGCGGCATTTTTCTTCTGTTGGGTTATAAATATAAATTATAGTCAATGCAGAGGAATTTCTTTATCATTCTCTTCTGCATGAACTGCAATCAACATGGGAAGTGCACAGATGTGATTTTAAGCTGTAAGTGGAGGGCTGTATTCTTTCGGTAATCACTTTCGCTGTCAGTCCTAAAAAGGCTTTATATACCCTCCCTACCATATGGTGTTAATTTAGCTAATTTAGGCACGTGGCATTATACAAGTGTGTTTTAACGCAAAGAGCGTAACCGCGTTTATTTCATTTATGCTCGAACTGAAGTTAAAGTGAGGGACCGAAAGTATGCTCACCGAACGAGATTAGCTGAGGTAAAAGAAGGCTTTTAAGATCATAATTAATAGATGTCCGATACATTTCGGTCAAAGATGGAAGCTTGCATCATTTTCATGAACAAGTTCAGAAGATGTAAACATGAGATAAAGCTTTTAAAAGTTTCTTCCCAGTCTTCAGAAGAAACTTCAGTTTGTACAATGTATTAATACGTTGAAAACAAAATTTACCTAAACAGATCTATGCTAAACCGAGAACCGCGGGCACAGTATGACGTCAACATTGAATGACCCTTTAGCCTACTCCAGTTGTAAAATAATAACATTTTCCCTTTTCTCCACAGCCGATGCTGCGACAAGAAAAGCTGTGGCAACAGGAACGAGACTCCATCAGACCCGGTCATCATCGACAGGTTGGCAGCTCGCTTTGCTCCTTCATTTCGCCGCAGTTTTTTCGCGCGGGACGCTGCGGTTGGCTCGGCCTGTGTTTAGGTTCACGTTGTGCCGTGTTGTTCTCCTGTGTTATCGAGCACAGGTGGACTGGCGGAGATTCCCAGTGGCCGCCTCAGTGGGGAATCGGTAATTGCTTTCGAGTTGTCAAGGGAAGCGGTTTCATCTGTCTTTCTGCTTGCTGTGAGGAGTATTTTATGCCCAGAGAGGTCTTGGCTGGAAATGCGTGGAGATATCACAGAGGGCTTCTTCCTAATTTGCTAACAAGTCTTGTATTCAGTTGTGCCCGTGATATTTGCGTCTCTCCTAACTGGCTTACGTTTCTGCATCTTTGCTATTTTAGCTTTATTTAATTTTGTGTCACTGCTCTGATGGTTACCTATTCCAGAAGTTCTTGTTCATTTATGTTTTTTGGCGAGCTTCCCTTAGTTTACGAAGTTAACCTAATTTAAAGACAAAACAATTGGTAAACAGTTGGGGATAGAACTGCTTCTTACGGTTATTCTAATAGCTGGTGTCTTTTCTTCTTTTAAACTCATTGCTATTTGATTGTTTGGAGTGGGCTGTTGATTGTCTGTTTCAGTGCTCAGTTTGATGAACGGGATCGGTTATAAGGGAATATTCAATGTAATCTCTATGGTGTTCTGTCACTGTTATTATGTTTGTAATATGCACATGAACATCAATTTGGCAATCAATGCAGTTTACAAAGCAAATATGTAATGCATGTGTGTGCTTAAAACTGCAAATAAATTAAGAATTAAGTTTAGGACAAAGCGTTTTGGAACTTTGAATGCTCTCCCTGCACCCAAGCCTGATTCCCAGTGGAACCAGTGATGTAACGATAAAGCCTTCTTTGGATGAAAGCCTTTTAGTGGTTAGTGTGCTCCAAAGAGAGCAGGACACTGTCCTCCAGAAACGCCGTAGCGCTGTGGCACGTCCAGGCGAAGTGAGAGGCGGTGTAGGCTACGGTCACGGTCAGCACGGACGACTGCCGCTGCTCCTGCCTCACGGAGTTAGCGTTTGATTGTGAACTACGCCTTCCGTGGGCGGGAAAATGAAACACATGGGAGAACTCCTGGTTAAGCCGGGGGGAAAATAAACCGCCAATGGATAGCAATGCTAATGTTTGAGTTGCCGGAATCACTGTTTGCTTAGTGGAGAATGTTTGGTATCTGACAGCGGGAACGTCTTTCTCATTAGTAATCAAATAAGTTGTTGCTGTCACTCTGCTAGTGGCTTACCAATCAGAGAGGAGGATTCGCAGTCAGTGCAGGGCTGAATGTACGAAAATAAACAAGGGCTCCAAGAGATTAAACCGTTTCTGCTTTTCACGAACTATTTCTGGGCACAATTTATTTAGCACATCTGGCAACCAATTATCATTTCAGCTTCATGTTACTACTACTGAACGCGGACACAAATTTTATGGATTTTATCATAACAGCATTTCCTTAAAAAATAGGCATAATGATAATAACTGTGAACAGTTTTATTTTCTGTTTAAGGATGTTTCTAGTGTAAAACTCAAATATTTCTGTAAAATATGTCATAACATAAAAATATGGAAAATAACTCATACCATGCATTTGGGAGTTCTGTCATTATTTGAGCAAGTTAAATGGCGAATCCATTCGTGCCGAACATAAATGCTTAAAATAATCTTAATTATTGATTGAAAAGCTGCTGTGTGCCTCTATATTTAGCCGTGCACATGCTTTGGAAAGCATCGTCTGTGAGCTTCAAAATCCACAAAGAGACAAAGACTTCGTTGAAAAGCGTGGAACTGAAACCAAACATTAGCCGAAAGGAAAAGCTGCTGTTCAAAGTGAATTTACCTCAAACACTTACTGTACAGTCAGTGCGCTGTGGGCTGACTCTAACGGATTGCTAGAAACTCTAGCGCAAAATACGGCGGTGGGGTCTGTTAAATCATACGCATTGTACGCATATGTAATGCACGCATGTATTTCGTCAGTTGCTGTTGTGGGCGTTTTAGCATATACATTTGCAGTGAATATGGGGTATGAAATTTACTTTGTTATTTACATATTTATTTATTATTTTGCGAAACCATATTGCTATAAGCACAGTGGACATCTTTGCTGGCACTGACGGGAATGTTAAAGAATCATCCAACAGCTACTGGCAGAAAGAAGCATTTGATCTGAGGATATAAAACGGTGATCCAGCCTTGCACGGAGGAATGTAAAACTAGCATTAATTCATTCAAAGCAGAACTGGCCCTAAGGGGTTTGGGGACCCAAAGAAGGCTGTTTTTGTGGCCCCAAAGTGGGGAAAAAATAAAATACTCGAATTTTGAATTGTGTAGCCGGGGAGTTTATTTTGGCATTTGTGTGCATATGAGAAGCTTGCTCTACTGAATATTTTGTTCAAAATAATGTAAGGGACATATTTCAAAACATTAGACTGGATCCAAGTTCTAGGAACTAGGACATGTTGAATTTCTTAGTGCATCGTGCTTGAGTCTGTGGTACAGTACACTGTGTGTAACTGAAGTACAGTACGGAAATGGAAGAGAAGACTGAGATTTGAAAGGGACCAAGACGACAGGACCAAAGGGATATTGTGAGCTCTACTACACAGTGAAAGCTCACTTTTTCATTGTGCTGAGGCTGAGAGGGATTTGAGTATCACTTTCGTAGGGGAGCGATTTGTTCAACAGAATCACAAAAGCATGTTCCTCATTAGGCCCTCACATTGTCTGTCTATCACAGTTTAAAAGCAGATCATTTTATAGCCTATTGGACCCAAAGAATTTCACTGGCTATAAATGGAGATAGTGCTGCATAATATGGCCATCAAATGATTTCCATCTCTCTTCTCTCTCCTTTCTCGCTCGCTGTGTGTATGTGTGTGTGTGTGTGCATGTGCATATCTGTGTGCACATGTGTGTGTGTGTGTACATGTGCATGTGCATGTGTGTGTATAACATGGTATTACTTGTATGCATTGGAAAACTCATAGTAAGAAATTGTACATGCCTCCTCTCTTTAGATTGATTGTAAATGGATAAAGGCCAAGTTTCAAATCCAGCCACAATATGCTCTGTCTTTTAATGTAAGAAACGTTATTTATTCCTTTATTCATTAATTAAAAAAAAAATAACTTAAAATTATGAGGACGTCAGCCTTGTCATATATTTGCACAGTCAAGTATTTGCACAGTGACATAATTTTTGTTGTTTTGGCTCTGTCCTCCAGCACATTGGATTTGAAATAAAACAATGAATATGAGATTAAAGTGCAGACTGTCAGCTCTAATTTGAGGGTACTTAAATTCATATTTGGTGATCCGTGAATGAATTACAGCTATTTTTATACATAATGCCCCCCCCCCCACCCATTTTAGGGGTGCAAAAGTAATTGGACAATTGGCTTCTGTGCTGCTTCTCGGCCAGCTGGGTATCACGGGGTTATTAGTTTATACTCAAGAAAGCTATAAAAAGGTCTGGGGTTGATTCTAGGTGTGGCATTTGCATTTGCTCAAGATCCAAAGCACCCCCCCATCTGTGAAACGTGGTGGGGGTGTTATGGCTTGGGCATGTACGGCTGCCACTGGAACTGGCTCACTTGCCTTCATTGAAGATTTGACAGCAACAGCAGGATAAATTCTGAAGTGTACAGAAGCATCTTATCTGCTTGGATCAAATGCCTCAAAACATAAACACTTCATCTTGCAGCAGGACTATGAACCCCAAACATACTGCTTAAAGCAACCAAGGAGTTTTTCAGGACTAACAAGTGGGACGATCTTGGCTATCACCTGACCTGAATCCAACAGAACATGATTTTCACTTTCTGAAGACAAGACTGAAGGCAAAAAACCCCAAAAAACATAGAAATAAAGATGGCTGCAGTACTGACCTGGCAGAGACTCACCAGGGAAGATTCCCACCATCTGGTGAATACTATGGGTTGCAGACTTCAGGCAGTCATTGAATGCAAAGGATTTGCAACCAAGTAATAAATATGATGACCTTATTTAAGCTTATCTTAATTTGTCCAAATACTTTTGGTCCCCTTGAATGGAACTATGTGTATGAAAATGGCTGTAATTCCTACACAGATCACCCGATATCACACTCAAATTATAGCTAACAGTCTGCACTTTCACCTCATATTCATTGTTTCATTTCAAATCCAATGCGCTGGAGTATAGAGCCAAAACAACACAAATTGTGTCACTGTGCAAATACTTACAGACTGCACTACACTTACTATAGTGGCCACTTATTAGGCACGCCTGCTCATTATTGCTAATAGCATGCTCCTCCCAACAGCGAATCATGTGGCTGTAACTCAATATATAAAGCATGCAGGCATGGTAAAGAGGTTTAATTGTTGTTCGACCCAATCGCTAGAATGAGCAAGACACCTTGGCACGATTATTGGTGCCAGACGTGGTGGTTCCAGCATCTCACAAACAACTGCCCTCCTGGGATTTTCACACAGTACAGTCTCTAGAGTTTACAGAGAATCGAGTGGTAAACAACAACAACCACAAAAAAAAAACATCTAGTGTACAGCGGTTCTGTGAGTGAAAACACCTTGTTAATGAGAGTGGTCAGAGGTCAGAGGAGAATGGGCAGGCTTGTTCAGGCTAACAGAAAGAACACAAACAGTGTTGCTAACACTGTTTACAGCAGTTACCTGTAGAAGGGCGTCTCTGAACACACTTTGCATCGAACCTTCGAGCGGATGGGCTACAGTGCAAGATCGTACCGGGTTCCACTCCTGTCAGCTAAGAACAGGAAGATGAGGCTACGATGGGCATGTGATCACCAAAACTGGACAATTTCAGATTGGAAAAACATCACCTAGTCTGATGAATGTCGATATCTGCTGCTGCATGGAGATGATAGGGTCAGAATTTGGCGTAAACAGAGTGAATAAATGGATCTGTCCTGCCTTGTGTCAGTTGTGTAGGCTGGTGCTGGTGATGGTGTAATATTGTGGGGTATATTTTTTGGGGACACATTGGCCCCCTAAATATCAACTGAGCATCATTTGAATGCCACAGCATACCTAAGCACTGTTTCTGACCGTGTGCATCCCTTTATGGCCACAGTCTACCCTTTTTCAAATGGATACTTCCAGCAGGATAATGCACCACGTCACAAAGCACACATCACCTCAAGCTGGTTCCACAAACATGACAGTGACTTCAGTTTACTCCGAAGGCCTACACGGTCCCCCAGTCTCAATCCTACATTACCTTAAGGATGAGGTAGAACGGGAGGTTTGCAGTGTGATTGTGTGGCTGAAAAATCTACAGGAGCTGTGCGGTGCTATTGAGTCAGCGTGGACCAGAATCCCTGTGGAATGTTTCCAGCACATTGTTGAATCCCGGCCGTGAAGAATTCAAGCTGTTATGGAGGCAAAAGGGGAGTCCTACTCAATACTAGATAGGTGCACCCAATAATAAAATGGGAGGTCTCAACACAAAAACAGCTGTTTCTACAAAATGGTAAAACATACTGCATACACATATAAATACCATGAAATAAAAACTGCTTTGATCTCAAATCCAAATGCCTTAAGTAGTTAGTTAGTTAGTTATGTTTATTGACTTCCAAAAAAATATACATACAAAAATAACAAATTGCACTCTCCCGTTACCACACTTTTAGAGAACACTGTAGTGTGTGTGTGTGTGTGTGTGTGTGTGTGTGTGTGCGTGCAATAGTATAGATATTATTACAAATAATAACACATGCTTACAGCCATAACTCCTAGTTGAATTGTTGTTATGGTGATTCTGGGCCTGGGAATCAGACCACAGGACGGTGTTAAGTCTGATCGTTGAGGCGGTCGAGGGGAGGGGCTGATTACATTGCAATCAGGACGTGTTTCCGCGGCACCCTACTGAGCGCGCTCAGTGCCGCCGGAGCCGACGGAACAGACTCGCGATCCATTAGCGATGGCGTTCTCAGCAGCACCGTCCCAGATGGTACGGGGGGCACTCGTCCCGCTCGCTGGCATCGCGGAGGCAGTAACTGGCATCCGCGCGGAGTTGGCATTTCAGATGGAGTTTAGGGGACTTATCATTCCAAATGTGTCCTATTTTCCTGTAGTCTGGCCAGACATCTGTTTATCCCCTCTTCTCTGGGAGTTTGGTACAGCTCGAGTTTTTTTATTTTTAATTTATTTATTTATTTAAAGAGGCATTGCTGATTTAACAGCTGTTGCAGAGTTTCAACCCCGGTGGATCTTTAAATATTTCAGAACTGACCTCAGACGTCTATAAATTATTCATATTTATTTTTGGAAAAAGAAAACGAGCCGTTTATTCAGTTAGTCAGGGGAAGAGTCAAATTAAGCAAAACATTTTAGCCTGATATGCAAAAAAAAAAAACAAAAAAAAAAACAACGGGCCAGTATAACTATCCTTTCAGTTATAGGTCACATTTTTATTTTATTTTTTTTCAAGATAATTAAATATTAAATGAAAATGCATTTTTTTAAAAAACTGTCCATGGCTTTTTGTAGAGCTATAAAATAACAAAAATGTGTATGTGTGTGTGTGAGAGGGAGAGAGAGAGAGAGTGTATGTGTGTGTGTACGCGCGTGTATGTCTGCCTGTGTGTGCATGTGTGCTTGTGTGTGTATGTGTGTACATACACATGAATAGTGTTCTTACTGAGCAGCAAAAATGATAAGAATTTAGCATCCTATATTGTGTTGATGACAGTCTTTTAAATCACATAGTAAGAACAGCCTGTTCTGACACAAGCGGCTCTAAATTTCTATTAACCTGCCGTTTATCTCTGGAATAATGAAGGGTTCAGTGACAGATTGGAGTTTTCCCAGTCAGCAGCACTTCCTTTCACTTCCTGTCACAAAGGTCAATGCAGCCTGACCTTTGAGGCCAACCCAGCCACTGAATAACTGAGGCTGGAGGAGTTTTTTTTTTTTTGGTGAGCACACGCATTGGGGCTCGACTGATTTAACATGTTTAAAGGACTTCTCTGCACCCGTTCAAAATATGTGTGTAATATAACTGCAGTCTCCTTATGATTGGTTTAATGGTTGCTATGTTCATTATGAGTGAGTTATTCTATGAAGATGTGGGATTGTAAGACCTTCTTTAGGTTATGTGATACACTGCAGCCATGTAGAAAACGTTAAGCCTCCGCTCCTATGACTTTGCACAAGCATAACTACATCTGACTCCGTGGAGGCTGGACAAATGGCAATGTTTCTAAGGTCAGCATTTTGTTAGAAATGTTATGTAAATTAGAATCCGAAAAACAGACATTTAAAAAAATTCCATTTACATTTTGGGTAAGTCCCGGACTGTCAGAGATAATTTAAGAAGAAATCATTTTTCAATTCCACATCTTTTCAGAAACAGAGATTTTTCCCCTGCTCAGCAAGGCAACATTTGGATAACGCGCAAAGTGGGATCTGTTGATTAACTTCTTAAATGACATGTTTTCACCGCATCTGCATAATGCAATTAAAGCCGCACGTTCGGCGCTAACGCGGCTTCTCGCGTCTCCCGGCAACGCCGGTGCGCGCGGCTTCTCGGTTTTTGGTCTGAGCCGGAGGTGACATTCAGCTGTTTGCGCTCAGGCAAGCTGTGGCTTTGACGTGTAAATAGTCGCGCTGAAGCCATCTGCCGGGGGTTCGGCATGTGTCGGTACATCTGGTTAGCAGCGTCGGCTTTACGAAATACGTTTCAGACCACTGTAGAAAATGCAAACCTGTGTGTTACCGTTAGCCTGAAAATGAATAACAGCTGGCCAGCTTACTTATTTCAGAGACCGAGGAGAGACCACTGGTGGTAAAATAGGGGAAGGTGCGCAGATTGTTTTATAACTGCCCTGGTTTGAAATCCGATAATTGGAGCAGAGCTTTTAAAGCCGTATTCACGCTGACTTCCTTCAGCATGGTTGTGTTTCCCCTGTGTCACTCATTGCAGTCTACCTCAAGCACGTGAGTGTGTGCTGAGAGTCCCACATCCAAGTGACTGGGTGGCCTGACAGCTTGCATTTTTTTGGAAGAATTGTGTGTGCGTGCATATGTGTGTGTATGTGTGTGCGCACACGTGCCTGTGTGTGTGTCTGTGTGTGTGCATGGGGGGGGAAGGGTGTATGTGTTTATGTGTGTGTGTGTGTGTGCGCACGTGCCTGTGTGTGTGTGTGTGCATGGGGGGGAGGGGTGCATGTGTTTATGTGTGTGTGTGCGCACGCATGTGTTTGTGTGTGTGTGTGTCTGTGGGGGGGGAGGGGTGTATGTGTTTATGTGTGTGTGTGTGCCAGGGGTCAGCAGCGAGCTGGTATGTAGAAAAACATGCTCTCTGAGGTACTGTAAAAGCATTCCTGCCCGCAGTATTGCCTCATTGAGTGCAGGAGTTGCAGCACACTGGACAGTAGCCATTTCACTTGTGCTTTTAAATTAATTGTGTCAGGCAAGAAACTCACTAATTGAGCTTTGAAGCTCCTTCTGTGTTGAAGCTGTACGTATGGCTAATGTGATTATTCGACAATTTGTTTACTTCACACACACACACACACACACACATACACACAGGCACACACACATTCACACGCAAACACACAATTCAAATGCACACACACAAACACACACATGCACACACACACACTCGCACACGTATACATACACACACACCCACACACACACCCACAAACTTTGTGCATGTTTCCAGTTGATACGCTGCCATTTTTAAATGACCTCATACTTCATACTTGAAGAATAACGCCACTTCCCACTTATTGCGTTGATTGTGCTTTCGATGTCACTTGAGTGGCAGATGGGACTTTATGAGCCATGAGATTAAGGGGAGCGGGGATGCCCCCCCCCCCCAGACTGTGTGCAAATGACAGCACCTCGTACCCCCAACAACTCTGAACGGAGCCTGTTTTAATGATGAACTGCCCCGTCCACCGCAAGGATGGGGGCCTTGGCAGGCATCACCTACCCTCATGCCCAGAGACATACCCCCACGCTAGCCCCACGCTAGCCCCCACCACTAGCGCTGGGGGCAGAATCTCTCTCCTCCCGCCCTCATTGCTTTGATTGCGCTCCTGCGGGTATGTGCCAACTAGAACGCAGAGACTTCGTGCTGTGGTGAAACGGTGTTGTAAAGTTTGGATCCCCGGCGTGTTTATCTTGCCTAAAAAAGCTACTGCGCTATTCCCAAAAGGACAGAACCCCCCCCCCCCCACCCCACACCCATCCCCAGCCTAGTCAGGCTGGAATTCCGCTGTGACATCAGCGTGGAGTGAGAGCTGGCAAAGCCCTCAGCGTTCCCAGGAATTCCTTCCCAGATGAAGAAAACACATGTGGGAGAGGAGGGAATGGCGTGTAGCGCAGGCCTAGCACATCAGCGTTTCTGCGGTGACACACACGCCTGGGGACAGGAAAGCCTCTTTCTGCAGATACGCAGCAAAATTTCCGGTCTTAATTCAGCGCTTAACAGTGTTAATTCTGCTCTTAACTATGTTAATTCAGCTCTAACAGTGTTAATTCTGCTCTAACAGTGTTAATTCAGCTCTTAACAGTGTTAATTCAGCTCTAACAGTGTTAATTCTGCTCTAAACAGTGGTAATTCAGCTCTAACAGTGTTAATTCAGCTCTAAACAGTGTTAATTCAGCTCTAACAGTGTTAATTCTGCTCTAAACAGTGTTAATGCAGCTCTTAACTGTGTTAATTCAGCTCTAACAGTGTTAATTCAGCTCTAACAGTGTTAATTCTGCTCTAAACAGTGTTAATTCTGCTCTAAACAGTGTTAATGCAGCTCTTAACTGTGTTATTTCAGCTCTAACAATGTTAATTCTGCTCTAAACAGTGTTAATTCTGCTCTAACAGTGTTCATTCAGCTGTAAACAGTGTTAATTCAGCTCTTAACAGGTAACATTTGGTCCCACTCTGGAATTTTACTGTGTGTATTTACCTGACAATCTAACTTTTACCACTGGGATCGTTTCACTTCACGGACACTATTTGATTGGCAGGCTGATTTTTGTAATCACAGGTATGAAGACACAAACAACCACACAAACAAGCAAAAAGCCAACTATTTAAAACTGCATCGAAGGACATTGATCGAATCTAAGCTTAATCTCAGTACATCAAAGTGTGACTGATGTGCGATAAAGGGACTTTTTTAATTTTTGTGTAGAACCGAGTAGACCTACTCCCCCCCCCTTTAAAGGGCTTTTAGGATTCCCGATAGGCACTACTTCTTCCCATCACGACAGTTTGGAGGACCTGAACAGAGGACCCACACTCACAGGCACAAAACAAACCCTTTTAAGGATGAAGAGGGGGTTTTATTGTACAATGGACTGAGTGCAGGTACCAGCTCAATTGAAGAACAGCCAGCCTAATTCAGTTGGCCGTGGATTTGCCTGTTCGATTGTGAGGAAAGCACTCGAGCGAGGAGCACTTCTTCTGCGTGACACTTGTGTGCTCTTTTGCTGTTCCGCTCAGTAACAGCCCAGAGAGCAGAAGTTTGATTCCAGGCCTTTAGAGGTGCGGGAGTCTATGTTCGGAGATGTTTTGACATAAACAGACTAGGCCGACCTCAGTATAGCCCAGGTTTACCCTGATATAGCCTGGCTACATTCTAGCCCGCAAGAAAACTTTCCCTTTTCGACCAAATGCAGCTGGGTTTTCACCTGAATGCCTAGACGGCCTTTCACCGACTTTTCACCACACAAATGTTTATTGGGAGTTCAGAGTGTTCTTAGAACACTTGGTGATATTAGTCTGAATATGAAGCGTGAGACTCATAATTTTGCGTGAGCTGATCTCTTTGGCAAAGGAGACGTTACAGACCCTGTTGAATGATTTATTCGACTATTATTTAATGCGAGGCAAAAAAAATAGAAATAAAAAGTATTCAGAGGTAGAAAGGATGCATAATTTTGTTGCAGAATTTATGCAAAAACATAGTATGCACAAAAAAGAGAAACAAAAAAAAACATCTTTCCTGTTGTCAGTTACCCTCCTGTTATATCCCTTTCTTAGTGTCCCCCACATACTGTCTAAAGCATGCTGGGTCGGCTTTCCCCATCTGTAGCCCTGAAACCGCAGTCAGGCTCTCGTGGAGGGTCACATGTGGCAGGTACTGAAAGCAGAGATGGGCGAAGGCGGGTGGGGGGGTTTACGGTTAAGTATGAATTCACACCCACAACATTTGTTCTGCATTACAGTGGGGTTAGCGAATCCGCTCTGTGTGGCTGAATGATGTGGTCTCTCTGTGGAGTCCCTCGTGTCATTCCTATTGCGCGATTTGCTTATTGGAAACATAGCCACTGCATCACCTCCCTAACAACGATAGACGCCCCCCCCCCCCCCCGTCCCCCCAACAACCCCCCCCCCCCCTTCCAGCCAACCCCCACCTCTCCATGTATCTCTGTTTTCTGAATGTACCAATTTGTAGTGTGACACCAGAAAGATTAGGTTTGGAAATAGTCTGCAGATTGCATTGGACATGGTGCTGGTCCCAGCAATTTGAGGTCACAGGACAGTGATCTGGACATTGGGCAGGAGCCATCAGTTACCCCTGCGAAAGTCACTGGTCCTTGGCTGGCCCCCCCCCGGCCCCCAGGGTCCCCGGGACGGTCCCGGAGACAGCCTCCTGGCGAGAGGCGCAAACAAGTCCCATTTATTAAAGCTGACAAGTCGTTTCTAAATATAGCCCCGGTTTTTGTCTTTTAAAATGCGGCTCTCGTTCCCCCGGCAAATCACTTAACAAAAGAACACCGTGTGAATGCCGCACACCTTCACCCCTCCGGAAATCAACATAGCATTTGCCTGGGAGACTGTCTGCGTGCCGCCGAGGTTGGTGAACTCGAGTGAATCGATTTAAATCACTTTCTAAAAACTAACAAATTGAGAGAGAGAGAGAGAGAAAATAACAATACAGCACATTCATGCAAATTAAATCTCAGCGATGAAAGAGGTGTAATTTTACGTTTGGCGAATCGTGTTTTCTGAAACCGCGGTTGCTGGCTCAAGGCTATTTGTCATTACAAGTGAACCACCGCTCGAGACCTCGTTATAATCATTCCCAGCAATTACAGAGCCCGGAAAACCTTCCGCAGTCCAAAATGCATTTGTACTCATTTATTAGGCTTAAAGCTGTGTCTCATTTACGTTGGTTTGTATGTGTGGCGTGATGCTAATTTATTGTCTGTGCTTCAGGTCACAGGAAGTTAACACATCTCAGGCAACATCATTAGAGATGCTAAATAAAAGCCCTCCAAATGTTCAGCACCGCTTCCACCTCTGTCATGAACTCTCTTTTTCCTGGTGCTTTTCAGATAATTCCTCACGTAGGGTAACATTAAAGGGTAAAAAGAACTTTGGCTACATAGTCATTCAGCAGCTGAATGCACTTAATAGACACCCATGGCCATCCTTCAGTAATAATATTAAGATATTAAAATTTTTCAGTTATGTTGCTTTTAAATGCCATTAGGGTTTGTTACTAATTTTAAGTTTAATGAGGGAAAGTAAGTCAATTTGTGTTTGGAAAAATTACTCTCGGGGAGCTTGATTTAGTTGGATGTATCAAGCACACACAAAGCAAATTGCATTAAGCATTGTAAATATAGCACATTAAATATTACATTACTGACGGTGATGCTTCCTTGGCTTTGATCAAGCTCTTATTTCTTCAGTAACACCTACTTATGTTGTTCTGAGCTTTGTCAACTCAGATGCAATTAAAACGATCGTTATCAATCATTAACAAACAGAAAACTGTAACGCTATCAAAGTTAATACTTTATATGTGGGAACATTCAGTCTTAATATACTGTGCTTGAGATATACTGTATGCAAGGTTACACTGTGCTTGTATGCATTTGTTTCATGTGTTCTGCAGAAATACGGATGAGCTTTTCTTGTCCTGTGTGCTTTGTGGTAAACTTCAGTTTTGACAGGAATGGTACATTTGATCAACAGACACCATGATTGATAAGCACTAGAAACAGAAGCAGATTCAAGCTGTGTACAGACTAGCATGTAGCGCAGTGCTTGTGTGTGATCAGAGACAGCTCTGAATGCTGTTTCAGTACAGCAGTCAAAAACCTGGCCATATTGACAGCTATATCAATGAATGTCAGGACTGATGAAGAAGTAGCAATGTTCCACTTTAGTGTTTTTGGCACATAAAAGAGAGCAGGGAATATTAAGTGATATGGCAACACATAATTGGGATGCCCTCTCATTACTGTATAAGGACAAGTATACAAGTCTTTCATTTATTCAGTGACATTCCCCTAACTTTATAAACTGTACTGATGCATCAACTGCATTTACACTTAGGCTAAAAGAAATAAGTTAATGTAAGTAGTAGAAAGCAGAATTATTATTTACTGATACAAATGCTTTTTAAATTATATTTTGATGGTAGCAAATTAATGAAAATTTGATTGCAGCATATATTCCGCATGCACTGTTTTGATGAAGCTGAGTCCACAGATTTCCATTCCACATTGTAAATAGTGGCATGCATGTTGTTCCATTGCCGTCTGACAACAGCTGACACTCTTTTTGCACTTCCTGTTTAAGTGTGCTTAATACAGAACGTGGGCCTAACAGGTGCAGATTTTGATCCAGAGTGTGACCTGGCAGTTGTACCCTTCTTTTACCAAATATTTAAATATATATTAAAGAGAAAAATACATCAGGAAAAATATAAATCCTAAAAATGTATTGTCAAAAAAGAAAAGAAAAACCATTCTTACAAGAAGATAAGCAGTGAGTCATATGATCAATGGATTTCAATGTTACTACAGGCTACTCTTGCGGTCTTTATCAAAACTGTGCCTGTTTGCACTGCAAAATGGTTCTGTTGGAGAATCTAAATGCTACTAAACTACTAAATGCCCTTTAGAATCCTTGTCGAGGCAAAATATTGTAATCGCGAACGGAGACGTTCCGAGAAGTGGTTAAAATGTGGTGACAGTACCTGCTATCAGGACCTGCAATTCCAGAGATATACGAGCGTTCACATGGCAGGAAGCAGTAATTATCATTTGGTGACGAATGTGCGATGGTGTTAGTGTGATGAATTGATCACGGATCGGGAACCTGGTTTAACTGTCATGTTTCGAAGATAAGGGGGAGCAGGGGGATTGTTCCTTCTCTCTGCGAGTTCACAGCCGGCCAGTTTATTAGAGCAAATCCCAAATGTTTTGTAAACTCATTAGGTTCCGTCCAGCATTAATTTATCATCATAGGTGGAAGCTCGGCGGCCGCGGAAGCCGGAGGAAGGCGGTAAAACCCTCGCGATTTATGGAAGTCTCTGATCAATCACTCTCATTTGCGCGAGCCTTTTTTCATTAAATGCTTTTAAAACCGCCCCGGAAGATCTGGAGGATGAGGTCACGGCCATGGTTTCCGGAGCTCTGCGAATGTTCTCGTAAGATGATGGTTGATTCATTGAAAGGTAAAAACACGCAGAGAGTTGAGTTGAGGCTCGCATGGTCATGTGACGATCGTCAAGGAGGCCAGTTTCCAAGGTCTCTGTCATTGTTGGAAGTAAAACACATTGCATCAAATGTTTTAAGCAAATATTTGACGTAGTTGTCCATGGATTTTAGCTCCCACCCTAAAAAAGATTGATATGCTATCCTTTTGAAGCATCAATGAACATTTTTTTCTTCGGTGTAAGAAGTCATTGTCTCATTTCCCTTTGTTGTGAGATCGGAATTAACGTTTTGATCAAAGGTGACATATTTGGGAATTATGTTTTTTTTTTTCCAACGAATTGTTGAAGGTGGACTATGGAATTTCAGGCCGCTTATTCAAATAGATTTGCAGGCTTCATTCGTAGCTGCATTCGTCCAGGATTTAATGTTAGTTGCGAGCGCAAGCTCTCCCTACTCTTAGGTCTTAGCGCCGCTCTCACTTTCGCGCTGAAAGCTGGGATCAGCGTGCCTTAACTGCGATAATGAATTATGACAGAAAATTCCTCGTTCTGGTTCAGTGGCATGAGGGGTCCTGGATGGTCTATATCAATCCGTCTGACTTATGTTCCCGTGTCTTGATTTAAAGGATGATGGAAACCTTCTGCTGGCACTGCATGTCAATTGAAATCAGATTTCACCCTCAGCCCAGCGGTATTGATCCATATTTAACATCAAGGCTCGGAATTGATTGGCATTGATTAACAATAAAAACACTCCTCTGCTTGTCCAGAAGCCCCGCTCGATATTCTGAATGAAAAAGCATTGTGGCTCTACTCTGCATTGACTGGAAACGAAAGACAAACAGTGGCAAATGAGAAAGAAAACAGAGCATTCTTGAGAAGTGCACGAGCTAATAGCTACCTCGTGTGGTACAGATATATGTTAACGCATGTGCAGTGTCTTTTGGGTAAGAATTATTAAAAGGAAAACAAATTGAATGGTTTAACAAATATTGAAAATTCACAGTGAGTCTGTGTGTAGAAAATACACTGATTAGGGAGAGAACCTTTCTGGGCCAACAGCTGTTCTTAAAAAAAAAAAAGTCTATAATTGGATTAATATGTTGCGAGGAAGTTTAAAGCCATGTTTACATCAGCTTGATTATTAAATAGCTGAAGTGTGTGGCCCCATCAGCGATATGAATTCCTCACTTCTTCACGATTAAGTGCAGCCACACACAGTCATAATTCCCGCACATGCGTGACTGTGTGTGGTGCGTGGAAAGGGGCCATATCGTAGGAGCTCATCTCCTCTGACTCAGGCTCTCTCTCCTCGCGCTTCCTGCTGCAGCCTGCCGGCTAGCGGGCTTCCTCCCTCCGCGTTCGAGCTGCGCGGAGGCCGCCGGCACCTGGAAGGCATTACCCGATCACTTCTTAACACCCGGCGCTTTACGGTTGCGTAACCACGGAGACGACCGCAAATCCCCCGCGGGGCGGTGAATTTGGGAAACGCTTTTCACGGCCGAACTATCTGGCTGAACCTGCGGCGGCTGGCTCCACGGATGCAGGGGCGGGCGGGCGATGTGTGACTCGTTTTATTTGCGATGGGGCAAATCCCGTTTAATGCTCTTGTGTTCGGTCATGGCGTTGGCTCTAAACCCCCTCCCCTCCGCCCCATCCCGTGAGTATTCGCGGTTTTGGTAGTTAGACACACAGCAGTGTGTGGGCTCCGAATGGGGGGGGGGGGGGTTGTGATGCAGGGTGGCCTGGAGGGGGAATTCCCCTCACCTCGGACTCTGGCCACCTTGTCTGGAAGCTGAGCCTGACCTGATCGCTGGCCAACCCCTGAGGTTGGGAGAACGGAGAGAGCCTAATTCACACGCACCAAAACGCAGCCTCCCTTCCACAGAGCACGTAAAGCACATTAGCTGATAAGGCTTTCTTTCATTCCTATAAGCTTTATATATGCACTGCATGACCAAAAGTATCTGGACACCCCTTTGTCTGAGGCTGTTTTTCATGGTTTAGGCTAGGCCTCTTAGTTCCAGTGAGGGCAAATCTTAATGCTACAGCATACAATCACATTCTAGATGATTCTGTGCTTCCCCCAACAGTTTGGAGAACACCCTTTCCTGTTTCAGCATGACAATGTCCCAGGGCACACAGCAAGGTCAATATTGAAATAGCTTTGTGGAGAACGGTGTGGAGGAACTTGACTGGCCTGCACAGAGCTCTGACCTCAACCCCATCCAACACCTTTGGGATCAGTTGGAAAGCCAACTGCGAGCCAGGCCTAATTGCCCAATCAGAGCCTGCGCTCACTAATGGTCTTCTGGCTAAATGGAAGCAAATCCCTGCAGCAATGCTCCACCATCTAGCATAAAGCTTTCCCAGAAGATTGGAGGTTGTTGTTATAGAAACAAACGGTGGACAAACTCCATATTAATGTCCATAATCTTGGATGAGATGTTGGCTGTCATGCGTCCACATACTTTTGGCCATGCAGTGT
Organism: Anguilla pacifica; assembly: GCA_039654925.1. Lineage (NCBI taxonomy): Eukaryota > Metazoa > Chordata > Actinopteri > Anguilliformes > Anguillidae > Anguilla > Anguilla pacifica. The sequence goes on along the minus strand of CM077301.1, from coordinate 31,094,649 downwards.
ATATATAATAAAGATGAGAAAAATGTGTGGTGGTAAATTGTGCAGCCCGTTTGTACAGCGTCTGTGGAAAATGCTCAGAGTTTAGAGTGATGGACCCTGTTCCAGCTATCAGAGTTTTAGATTATTGGCCCGAATGTTCTTATCACTTTGAAGTCGCTACGTGCATTAGTAGCTTGCGCTGGTCTGTGCTCTCGGCTGGAATAAGAATGAGTCAGGGACTGGACGGTCTGTCTGGTTGATGAGAGTAGATAAGCTGAATGGCTGGTTCTCCTTATCAAACATAATGTTCTTATAAGTTAGCTTTCAGAGGCAAGGGGATGGCGGTTCGTGGATCGTGGGGTGTGCGGTATCTACTGTTCATCTACAGGGTCCTTTAGCAGAGAGATTGAAACCCTTCGCTTGTTTTTTTTTTTTACTCAGAGAGTCACAGAGGAAATGAGTATTAAGTACGTGCGCCTGCTCTTCTGTCTGAAATTATTGTAAAACGTGGGCCCTTTTTGAAGAGGACGTGCATTCTGCAGAATGATGTGTTGTTCGTGAATCTACCTTGTGCCAATTTGGGCGCGCGTGCGCAATCAGGAGTGTAACCGGGAGACAGACAGTACCCGTCTCACCGCCAAATCGAGGGCCTCGTGTCTGACCTCTGTGAGCGGGACAGAGTCCCGGCGAATGTGATTTTAATCGCCAGCCGCGACCCTCGTCCCTATCTCCCTGTTTATAATTCTCTCCCTTTTTTTATAGAAATTGCTGTTGACCGAATCGGGTAATCCTCGCTGGCGATCTCTCCGTACGCAGTCATGGGTGAAACGTATCGAGGCGGTGTTGGTTTTACCGGAGCGCGCCGAAAATTGAAAAAGGGGTGGGGACGCGGGATCGAGCGTCCCGGCTTCGTGGTTCCAGATGGACTTTTGGATAACCTGACCACTTCCAGGGGTCCATTAAAATGAGGGTCACATCGTGCGCTCAGTTATGTACACAGGGAAGGGCTGACAAAGGCGAGGAAAGGAGACAGATAGCGGTACGTGTGATACGGAAAGGCATTGGGCTGGACCCGGCCAGGTCGCATACACACTTTCCTCTGTGTGTGTGTGTGTGTGTGTGTGTGTGAAACGTTAGCCGCCGCTAAGTCTCAGTGCAGACAGGAGTCCAGGCCCAGACTGTGAGAGGAGAGCTCTTCACCCGGTGCTACCACCGCAGAGAAACAAAATGAAACTCAGCCAGAAGTGCTTGTAAACATTTCTTCCTTTCACAAGCAAAAAAAAGAGAGAAAACGAGGGAGGCAAGTCGAAGTGCGTCGTCATGGTTTCTGACGGGTGAGGCTAAGAGCGGGAGAGCGTGTGGAGAGACTGGGACCTGCCAGAATGAGCCCTGAGGTCCAGCCCCTCCGTGTCTTAGCTTTAGCCTCAGGGAGTTCGTACAACTCACAACATGTCCAAATTAAAACCCCTTCCTCTGTACGGTTCCCGCCAATTTCTTATTAAATCGTACCAATTTTATTATTGTTGTTATGACTGTCATTCACTTTTTGAACACGTAAACTCCATAACATTTTTTTGAAGTTAAAGTGCCATGTCAAAAGTATTATAGCAACATATTTCATGTTTTTTTTTTACTCTTTTTGTACTGTACGATCGGCTACAGAATATTCTTTGTAACACCTTATCTTAAGCAGCATGCTCAGTTTAAATGTGGATGACAGTGTTTTGCATGGTGATATTTTTCCGTGCTCGCTTGTTAAAATGGTGTCACAGGCTCAGTCCTAACAATCTTCTTATAGTCAGCTCGAGAATTTTTCCGTCAGGCGAAAGTAAAAAAAAAAAAGAAAAGTAAATAAAAAAAGAAGAAAGGCTCAGGCGGACAATGCTGCATTTGTTTCCCCGGAAACACGTTTGTTTTGAGATTGGCCTGTCAATACGTGAATGAACATTTCTGTTCCCCCCCCCCCCCTCCTCCTCCTCTGCTTAGCTATCGTTCGTTTTTTTTACCATGGGGAGGGAGTGATACAAAGCCTCTATTTGTTGTTCGAAGGAAGTAAACCTCGTCAGGTTGACTTCGATGTGCGCCTCAAATGTCAGTCAGTAGGGCTTTCTCATAATGAAGTGCTGCATACTGATTTCTTCCTCTAGGCTCTGAGGGATTATACCCAGCAAAACAGGGGGGGAAAAATAGTGTTCCCAGCTCCGGTGCATCGAAGTGAGAAGTTTCGAACCCGCAGTTTATTCGAATATTGATATTTCTGCTTGTCAGCAGAGAGCAGCGTTGAAATTTCCACCGGGTGCTGTTGTCAGAAAAATGGCGGGAAATGTCAGATAAGTCATAAATGGGGTTCGCTGCTGTGAAGCCAGTGGGGAATCCCGGAGAATATGCTCCTGTCGGCGTAGAGCAAGGGGTGATGTCACAGAAAGCAGCGCTCGCGTTCCCATTTTGTCAAACGAGTCTCGAGTTCGGTCCCTTGTTCTGAGCGGCGTACTGCTTCTGCTGAGGTCTGGAATGCACAGAAGCGCTGTGAGTTCTGCTTAGTAGGCGCGAGGCCTCTTCGCTGCTTCCCCCTTCTGATGTTTGCTACTTCCTCTCTGCGGCAGCCAATCAGAACGCGGCCGCTTAACGGGGCCTGTAATGAGGGGCGGGGTTTCGGCATGCGGTTCGCGTTAGCGCTCTGAAAAGCTGTGAACGAGCGCTCTAACGATGCGAGGTGCTCGGGCAAATTAGAAACATCTGAGCGCTGGACAGGGAGATCCAGAACCACACCCCCCTCCCACCCATCCCATTCTCTGGGACGGCTCGGGCATTCTGGTCATTATAAGAGAGGAAGGAAAAATAAAAAAAATATACATACATTGTGAAAACAATCTGACTTTCACAATATATATTGTCTGACTGAATTGGTCTCACTAAAGTGATGTTTTAAATGTGCTGGTGTTTTGATGCAGGCAAACATATATAAGCTGGTCTCTTTTAACATAGTTAAAAGGTACATGTTCAAAAGAGGAATCGATAAGCTCAGTTTGTTAGTTTAGCGAGAATATAAGAGCAGAGATTGGTAAGCGGATCCTTCAGCCATAGGATCTGGCGGCTCGCAGGGCTGTTGACAAGTGGAATTCTGGCACAGCTTGAGGTCCATCTGGAAGGTTCCGCTGCAGAGTAATGGGAGTAGCCCGCCGCTATACATCTGTGCAGTTAAATAACTATCTAGCGTATGTTGCTCCGCGAGCAAATGTGACACGAAACGGCTAACTACCAATTAACATTCTGTTCTTAAAAAGCTAATTAAGCCGCCGCCGCGCTCGCTCGCCCGCCGTTTCCGATCCGTCGCGTTTCGGCGGGCAGCGCCGCCGCCGCGTTCGGCTACTTCGCGCGACGGAGGGAGAACACCGCTGGTTTCGCAGAGGAACCGACGCTCGGCTCGCTAACCGCCAGCGCGCTAGCCTGGCAGCCTGGCAGCTCGCCGTGTAGCCCAGCAACACGCTTAAAAAATTAATATGAGCCGCCTCAAATAAAGAAGGGGGAAGTGCGGGGCGTCGGGGGTGAGCGTGAACGCTTCGGCCTTCGAGGCGTCAGCTGCTATCCTTAGGTGCTTTGGAGAGGACTGTCGACACGGCGCGGCGCGGCGCGGCTAACACCCCGAGCTCGTTAGCCTGCCAAACCCGCCGCTCTCCACGCCTGCCTGCGGCCTGTCGCTTGCTGTCCGCGCGGCGTCGGGGCGAATCCGCCAGCGCTGGGGGGGGGGCGGGGGCGGGGGGTGAGGGGGGGGGGGCGCGGGAGCTTCCCCGCGCCGCTGACAGCGAGAGGGTAAACGTTTGCTAGCTGAATCCCCCATTAACTTTGTGAGCCGTATTGATTCCTTGTAAAAATAATGATATTGACAGGCATTCCTGGAGTAATTGTTTCCAGAGCGCAGGGGTCAAGGAGGAGGGTGGAGGGGAGAGGGGGGGAGTGGGGTGGGGGGGGGGGGTGGTGTCGGTGTCAGAGCTGGGGAGGTTGAGATGAGGCCTTGTTTGGGTGTGTGTACGTGTGTGTGTGTGTGTGTGTGTGTGTGCTGGTGCGCATTTTAAAACGAGGAGGTTGCTCAGCCGGGACCCCCCACAACTCTCCACTACCCGCCACGAACAAGAGTCACAGTGCTCCTGGATTACCACAGTCCTCTTCCCTCCCCCCCTCCCTCCCTCTCTCCCTCCCTCCCAGTGCCTCTGTTCTCTCCTAATGAGCATTGATGCAAAGCCTGCGCCCCTGAGAGTCGATGGCGGTACGGTCACAGAGTAACGCGCTCGTTTGGACGGCGCTCACAGACGTCGCGGAGCGCGGCGTCTTCATCCCTCATCCTGTCCGTTTCGCGTCCGCGCCGCGTGACCCCGCGCGGACGCGGCGGGCGGGACGGGGAGGCGCGCTCGGAGCGGGGCCGTCGCGGACTCTGAGCGGGTTAGCGTAGCGTCCGTGTTCATTTTGTGATTCAGTGAGGAAAGGCGATGGGTAGGGAGAGGGGGGGAACAGCTCAGAATGAAGAGGAAACAGAGGCAGCGGCGGCAGGCTCCTGAAACATGCCTCAGATGTGTTCTGTGGACCTCAGTTTTTCGGTCTTCAGCTTCTCTCCCGTTCAGGTGGTGCGAGGCAAACAGCCGCCCCCCCCCCACACCGCAGAAGATGCCCCTGAGAAACCCGGGAGCCCCCACCTTTACCGTTTCGTCACATAGACGAGCGCGTAACTCACCGGGACGCCGTTGCACAAACAGACGATCGGCGCCGGTTCCGCTGGCTAACCGCGTCTGCGAAAAGCACCGCGCCCGTTCGGTGCGCCGCTGGGCCCGGGCGTGAAACACCCCGGCGTCCTTACGAGGACCGGGAGCCGCGGGGTCAGTCCCGTTATTACCGCTCGCTGCTTTATCTCAGCCGTTAGACCACAGCAGCAGCGTTCGGTGCTGAGACTGAGCCCCGGTTACCGTCTCTGTGATGCTGGGTTTGTGCGTCTGTAACGCTGGGTTTGTACGTCTGTAATGCTGGGTTTGTAGACCTGGCGCGAGCAGCTTTAGGCCGAGCGTGCGGGAGTGAGCGGGAGTGAGCGAGCGGGGGGCGTTCAGGCCCGCGGCCCGAATGGCGGTCAGCGCTGCAGCCGCTGCCGGCTCATTAAATATGCGTGCGCCCGGGTCAGAGCTGGAGGTCCCGCACACACTGCAGCAGTGCGCTGCACTGAGGGCCGTCTGCACAGAAAAGACCCGGCTACAATAAATAAAAGCTGGCTGTTCATAAGCTGTTATATGAAAAGCTTTCCTGTAAGTGTAACTTGCATGTGTCCGGCGTCTCTCAGTCATTCATTTACTGCTGTCGTTGTGGGTAAAGCTCATTTTAAAATGATCTATCTATATATATGTGTACATATGTGTGTGTGTGTGTCTGTACGTGTGTGCATGTGTGTGTTTGTGTATACGTGCATATGTGTGTGGCTGTGTGCGTGTGCGTGTGCATGTGGGTTTGTGTGTGTATGAGTATTTATGGGTGTGTATGTGTGTATGAATGAGTATGCGTGTGTGCACATGTGCATGTGTGTGTGTATGTGCGTGTTTGTGTGTGTGTCTCTGTTTGTGCGTGTTTGTGTGTGTGTGTATGAATGAGTATGCATGCGTGTGTATGAATGAGTATGCGTGTGTGTGTATGTTTCCATGTGTGAGTGTGTGTGTATGAATGAGCACACTCTCTTTATTCATACTCAGTAAGAGGGAGAGCAGCACTGTGTGTGTGTGCGTGTGTGTGTGTGTGTGTGTGTGCATGTGTGTGTGTGTGTGTGTGTGTATGTGTGTATATGTTTGTATGAATGAGCACACACTCTTTATTCATACTCAGTAAGGGCTAGCAGCGCTGCTAAAGCTGCTGTATAAATGTAGCATCTCTCTAATAGCGGCTGGCTGCTCTCTCTCCCGGCGAGGAAAAGGGGGAGTAAAGAAGATGAATCGGGGGAAGGTAGCTCTGACCGGCCGCTCCCCATTAGCATATTCCCACAAACCTCCTCTCCTTTGTCTTCATTGTTAGGGCAGATCTGTCGGGCTAATGAACTGGGGCAGGAGATTATCAATTAACCTGACACCGAGTCGTTCTGTCAGGGAACACCCGCGCTTCCCCGCTGCCGCGGCGACCGGGCCGCCTCTCCTCTCTCCGCGTCGGACACCGCGAGCGTCGCGCCGACGGCCCCGCCCACTTTAAACCGGGTCCGGCCTGTCTGTTAGCGGGGACGAGCCCGGGAGCCGCAGACGAGCGGGAAATATTTATGTAGCTCTTAGCGGCGCTAACAAGGTAACACATCACGCTCGGGCGAGGTCGCTCGCCTCCGCCACCCGCGGCATTCTGGGATTCCGCCGGGCGTCCGCTCGCCGCTGCCCGCCCCTCCTCACCCAGACGCCCCCCCCCCCACCCCCAACCCCAACCCCCCCCCTCCGCGCCCCCCCCCCCACTCCACGCCAGACCCTCTCTGCACACCTCTTCATTTCTTTTTGTCTGCAAAATGAGATCGGTCATAAAAGTGGCCCGTCTCATATATATTTGATTGCTAATATTTATCTCCGGCAGGAGAGTGCACTCTACATGTCGCAACATGCGATTACCTGGCAGTCCCTCTGCGGGGGGGCGGGGCAGGGGAGCGGACCGGAGAGAGGGGGAAAAAAAGGGAATCAATACCAATTTATAATTCACGATTGGTGCCTATCAGTTTTTATGGCCCTCTATCCGGGCTCATTAATGTTTCATCGTGATTGACTGGAACCCAAAGATTTTTAACATGTTTCTCTGTTATTTATTCGTCCTTAATAATTAAATAAAGCGTACTTGCCTGTGTTGAAAGGGCCAGTGTGCTAGGGCCAAAGTGAATATTTCTAATGTTGATGGTAGAAAGGAGCTATGTAAATTATTTATTTATTCTTGTTTATTTAGTGACGGTAAATCGTAGGCTGTGCAAAAAAATCAAAAAAGGTATCAAAAAAGGTATCAAATATAAACATCTACTCACAAGATCAAACGGTCTATTCTGAATGAATTCATTACATGTCATTCAAAGACATTTCCTAATGTTATGAGGTGGCGGTATCGCATATGAATCCCCGGAAGAGGACGACCTCGCCTCGGACCTCGCTGATTGGTGGTGAGGCTGACTTTTAAGAGATGATTGACGGTTGGGAAATTGCGCCTTCGAATTTCACCCCGCGTTCGTTTTGGGTGTTCGTTTGCACATTGATGGGGGGGGGGGCAGTCGTGTAGCTGTACGCACTAGCCTCTGCCATGGAGGAGGAAAGCACAAGGGGGGGGGAGACAATCCCTTACCCCAGCACTCTGAAGGAAAATCAATCATGTCATGAGCGAGGGGTTTGGACGAATCTGAACTCTGAGTTTCATCATCTGGTTCCTGTTCACACCACTGCTTTCCCTGTTTACTGCTCTCCCCAGTGCCTCCCTGGCTGCTGGCTGATTTCAGGCAGGAGGCCATTTTGAAGTGTTCCTAATAAGGGCTGAGATGTCATGGTTTTTTTTCTTTTCTTTTCCTCTCTTTCTCTCTCCCTCTTGCTCTCTCTCTCTTTCTTTCTCTCTCTTCCAGATCTGAATCCACTCTCATCAAAACTGAGATTGTGTAAGGCATTTTGACAAAACCACAAAATGCTGGGAAGTTTAGCTTTCCCTGTGGAATTTATTTTGAATGTTCTAAATGTGCTGTTTGACATTTTGACATTTATTCAAGCTAGTGGAAGTTTACCAGTTACATTATGTTTCAAGATCAAGCTGTTCAAAACAAGAGTTTATATGCAGCTCTGTTGCTGATGTTATGTTTTTTATTATTGTTTTTACATTTGAGGTCCTTTGGTGTACTGAAACATACTGTCTCATATACTTATACAGTTCCCTTAGCCTTTCTACTTGGGAAATTACAAACAAATGCTCCCCATGCACTACACATAGAATAATGTCAAAGACTGCAGTAAAAGTGAACATACACTGCCTGGCCAAAAAATAAGTCGCCGTTTGGATTTCTTTGGACAGTGCCCACTGTACAAGCCTCTGGAGGCAGTGTTGTGATCTGGGGTTGCTTCAGTTGGTCAGGCCTAGGCTCAGCAACGTTATGTGGCACTAAAATGAAGTCAGCTGAGTACCTGAATATACTGAATGACCAGGTTATCCCATCAATGGATTTTTTCTTCCCTGATGGCACATGCATATTCCAGGACGACAATGCCAAGATTCATCTGGCTCAAATTGTGAAAGAGTGGTTCTGGGAGCATGATGAATCATTTTCACACATGAATTGGCCACCACAGAGTCCTGACCTTAACCCCGTTGAAAGTCTTTGGGACGTGGTGGAGAAGACTTTACGGAGTGGTTCGACTCTCCTGTCGTCAATACAAGATCTTGGCCAAAAATTCATGCAATTCTGGACGGAAATAAATGTGATGTTGCATAAGGTTGTCGAAACAATGCCATGACGAATGCGCACTGTAATCAAAGCTAAAGGCGGTCCAACAAAATATTAGAGTGCGCTACTTTTTTTTTTGGCCAGGCAGTATACGTAAAACAATAATGACCATAGAACAAAGTATAATCTGAATCAGTGTTACAGTTAGAGGTATAGTCATTATCACAGTCAAAGTCAGAGTTATAGTCATTGTCACAGTCAGTGTTACAGTTAAAGTTACAGTCAGAGTTACAGCCAGTGTTACAGTTAAAGTTACAGTCAGTGTTACAGCCAATGTTACAGTTAATGTTACAGTTAGTGTTACCGTCAGGGTTACAGTTAAAGTTACATTCAGTGTTACAGTCAGAGTTGCAGTCAGTGTTACAGTCAGACTTACAGTCATTGTTAAAGTTATAGTCGGGGTCACAGTCAGAGTTGAAGTCAGTGCTTACAACCTGCTGGTGATGTTGAGTGGGAGCCAAATTCCCCTTTAAGGACTTCCCCTTTAAGCTGGCCCTGGTGAATCAGAGGTCCACGGCGAGGCAGGGTAATGATGTAATGATGGTGACGGTGTGAGGACTTCCCCTTTAAGGACTTCCCCTTTAAGCTGGCCCTGGTTAATCACGGATCCGCGACGAGGGCGTGTAGGCCCCCTGCCGGCCCGGGCCAGGGTCCGGGGGGAGACGGCGGAACTCTCCGGAGCATCCTTCAGCTCCCAAACGGCAGAGGCGGGGTCGGGGGTGGGGGGAGGTGGGGAGAGGAAGGAAATCCAGATTTCTCTGGCTTTAACTCCGTTCTCTCTTCCTTACGAAGAACATGAGGGTGCGAAGGAGATCCGTCACGATAAAGAGCTTCTCGGGCGCCGCTCTCCCTCCGCGCTCACTGGGCGACTCCCCCAGGGAGGGTTCCTTCAGCGCTATGAGGACAAATTTACTGTCCCGGCTCCACTGTCCCCCCCGTTCAGTCTGTGCCCGGGATTTACATTCACTCCACACTGAAAACTGTGAATCATTTTTTAAAGAATGGAGCAGGTCACCCAAAAGGCTTCATGCAAGCTGGACTAATGAGATATTGAATTAAATGCTGTTTTTCAACTCTAGACATTCTCTTTGTCCGTTTCTGAGTATGGTACAGGTTCACTGAGCTTTCCTGGTTGTTGTTGTTTTTTTTTTTTTTTGTTCCTGATGAATCAGAATTAAGTGGTTGCATTTATGAATGAGGAGTTTTGGAGTGTATGCTTTAAGGATTTGACCATATTTGACAGTTTCACAATTCCTTTCTGCATATAGGCAATGCTATTATGAAAGTGCTCATTTTTAATTAGAAAATGATGCTGTTTTGTTTCTCTTCTGTCATTTGCTGAGATGATTTACGCATTGCTCTGATTCTATGAACTGGTATCCAGTGAAAGGAAGGGCGCTATATAGGAAGCTAAAAAAGATGTTAGGAAAATGATGTGTTAGTGATCTGGCAGGATGTGTGTTGTTTGTAAGGCCTTTGACTGTGTCTCTGGTCGTGTGTGTGTGTTTTCATGGCTGCGGGTTGTTGGCAGGTCAGTCAGTATCCCAGAATCCTCTCTGCCTCATTCAGCTCTCACCTCCCATCATGCTGCAGACATGCAGGGTGCTCTTTAATCCTGGTTCATTAGTGAATGCCCCCCACAGCACATCCCCCCAACACCCCCCCCCCCCCCCCCCCCCCCCCCAAGGTCTCACATTACCTGGAATACTAACCCCCCCCCCCCCCCCACCCCCACCCCCACCCACACATGCACACCAGCTCTTTAATAGCCCCCGCGCCAGGGGGTTGTCAGGGGTGGGGTTAGTCTTATGAGATCATCGTTAAAACACGCTGGAAAATTAGCAGGAGAAAACTGCAGAGTCTGCACTTTTGGGCTAGCAGAGCAGAGCAGGACAGGTAAAGGAAGCAGCTGTGCATCCCGTGCCAGGTCATTTCCTCTCTGGACTCCAGGATCCTGCGCTGTTTTTTACCGTTTTTGTCAGTCTCAACACATTTTCATCAAATCACTCCGAGGAGAAATTTTGCATTTTTACGTGCTGAACTGTGAAAAATGCTCGCTACCTGTAAAGTTTAGCTTCACAAAGTATATATAAAGTTCAGTGATTTCTTGTCCTTCATAGTAGTTTCCCCGGTAACTGTCGGAACTTCGCATTCTCCCATTAGATGGGATTACGGGAGGAGAGAAACCTCCACCATAGCTGCTGTGTACCTTAATTGACAGCACAATTAGTGCCAGGCTCTTCAATCTTCTTTCCTTCATGTCCTACACATGTTACTCCCTCAGGCTCAACATAATCAAAAGTTAACGCTTATGTTCAGGTTAACAAGGATAAGATTTAATATATATATTGCTTTGAGGAATGAAAAAAAGGAATCTAATGTGGAGCATATTTAGCATTTATTATGGAAAATACTTTTACAGGTGGGAAGTGGAAAGACAGTTTGGGAATTAACGTTAGCCCCGAAAACCGAATATTTTAAACACGAATGGTGATTTTCCATCTGTCCCCACTGGCTGGAGGCTGGCGGTCGGGCCAGATCCACGCTGTCAATCAGCGGTCCCCAGCCGTGCGAGGGAGCTCTCGTGGCGACGCCCACACCGGCTCATTAAGAGAGGGCTTGCCCCAACGCGGAGCGAGCCTCCGCCGTTTTAACATTGGGCGCACGCGACGGGATCATTTTAGCGATTTGCGGGATTTATCTCCTCCTGAAAGCAGAGCCCGAGGCTGCTCTAATTGGTAGGAAAGCGCACTCCCTCTTCCCTTCCTGTCAGTCTCCGCTTTATTTACTGAAAACTCCCGAAAACATATTTGCACGATAATGAGCCTAAATCGCTGTGATGCTAACATCGCAAAAAAAGCCTCTTTGCAATGTCTTTACTGAACAATCAAAATTAAGTTTTGAGTCGTTTTGGAGCCAGCCTTTGTTGTAATGAACATACAGTAAAAAAAATTAGTGCAATAGATTGAAATGCATGTAATACCTCTTTATTTTTATGTTTTAGGAATCCAAAGCTCTTAATTTTGTAAATCAGATTTTTATAGACTTAAGAAACTCTGCTTCCTGCTAGTTTACACAACAGCCATGTGTACGCTTGTTGAAATGAAGAGGAGGCATCCATAGCCTGGAGTCAGTCAACACTTAACTTTGGCTCACAACAAAATGTGTTTTTGCTTGTTTGTTTTTACTTTTTTCAGAGTCCGTCGTAACTTCAGCTATTGTCAGAACTACCCTGCCAAAATGTGTTTGTGAAGACAAAAAGGTTAACATGTGAATTTAAATATGAGTGAAATTTAAGGGAATGTTTATTTGCTGCAAGCTGTAAACAGCACACATTGTTCTTTGTGTAGTATACAGAGTACACTCTGTTGATGCTGAGACAGAGATTGACTTGGATTAAAACTGAAATGAAATTCAGAGCAGATTGACTCTCCCTGTTTGGTTTTTTACCCAGCTCTCTTTTTTCACAGAACTGGTTCATTTCTCGCTCCCCAGAAAAAGACGACTGACTTATAAAGAATAAAAGAGTTCATAAGACCAAGTTTTTTGCTTATTTGCAAGCTCTTTACACGGCAGTACAAGTGACACTGTTTTGGAAGGTATTGGAGAATCTCAGGGGATTGTTTTTATGATGGTGTTTCAAGGAGAATACTACCATTTATTTAACCTGTGTATGGACTACGAAAGAGCTTACGCAGGAACAGCAGAGTAAAATGTGATATCAGCATTTCCAGACGCTACACTCTTGAGCTTTGCTAAACGGAAGATCATTTCAGTTATAGACAAAAAATTTCATCTGGAGATAGAAGTCACAATGATGACGAGACAGTCAAAGACAGCCGTCAGGTGTAGAGAGATAAACGTACCAAAGAATAACAGTGATAGTTATCTTCCGCTTTCCTCAATAATCTCTATTTTCCCTTCATAAACAATTCATTTGTCATATGCAAATAGTTCCCATTCAATGATAGCGAATGAACAGCAATGCCTGAATTTTAGTCTTGCTTTGGCCCTGCTTTCATGAATGGACTGTTTTGAAAGTGCTGATGATGTTGAAACACTTTCGCGGGGTCCTTGAGCAGCCTGTGGATCCTCTACGTACATTACAGCCTTTTAGCACAAGCTCTCTTCCAGAGTGATTTACATTCAACCTGTGTCCTTTAACATGGGGTCCCTCATCACAGCTGGGTGTTTACTGAGGCAGTTCAGGGCAGGCACCTTTCTCCAGGGTACAATGGCAGTATAGTGATCAAATCTCCAACCCCCGAGCTCAGCTCTTTAGCTGTTATGCTACGCTGTCACCCTGTTAGCATGCTCTTGTGTGCTGCTATGCTAATGGGAGCTCGTGCACCATGAGTGTGCCTTCCCCTCCCTTCGCCCCCCAGACAAAAAGCCCTCCAAACACGGGAGCTTCTCATTGGCGGGCGGACGGCCGGGCCTCTGATGTCGCGGAACGGCGGGGGAGCCGATAGTGGCTGCGAGTTCTGAATGATGAAGTGGCAGAGCCGGGTGCTATCACAGCTCGCAGCGTAGCTCTTAATAAGAGATTACAGGGGGAGGGGGCGGGGTTTCTGACACGCCGCTGATAAGAGTCGCCGCGGAGACAGCCGCCGCGCCGGAGACAACGGCGCACGTGTTGCGCCCGGCGACGAGACGTTTCGCCACAAAAATATGTCCCCACAACTACAGTGCAGAGTGTGTGTGTGCATGCATGTGTGTGTATGTGTGTGTATATGTGTGTGTGCATGCGTGGGTGTGTGTATGCGTGTGTGCTTGTGTGTGTGTGCATGTGAATGTGTGTGTGCGTATGAGTGTGTGTGTGTGTGTTTGTGTGTGTCTGTCTGCGTGTGTGTGTTTGTGTGTGTGTGCGTGGGTGTGTGTATGCGTGTGTGTTGTCAGTGGTCATTGTTCATTATTAGGAAGGTAGTAATCCATGGTATTTTCGATCATGTTGCTCATGGTAAATGTGGGGTTGTGTGCTGAAAGGCTGAATCTAGCAGCAGTTTGTGATGTTTTAGCCTGGAATGAACTGAGCTGTGAGGAGAGACAAGCAGAGCAAGGAGCCTCTGAGACCCTGTGCATGGAAGGAGGAGAGAGAGGGAGGGATGGAGGGAGGGAGGGAGGGAGGGAGGTACATGCATCAGGGAGAGAGAGAGAGAGAGAGAGAGAGAGAGAGAGAGAGCTGTCACTTTGAGAAATGAGTAAGGTAAGAGGATGGAACCGGCCCGGCAGATGTGCGGATAGAACAGGGAGCATATTGATCAATTAAATATGCAAATGCCCTGGCAGTTCCAGACAGAGATGTATACAGTAAAATAAACTTAAAGCTGCGCGTCAGTGACCCGCTCAACACAAGCACGTGGGCTCGGTGTATTTCAAACTTCACTTTCCAAAAGCCAGCCAGAGAAGAATGGCAAACGACTGTAACAGAAGAGGAGGAAAGAAAACAAAACGAAAGGAAAACGGTGTCGGTCTTTCCGACGATCGGTCAAGTGACTTTGAAATAAAGAAGGCGCACAGGTTCATGCCTGAAGGGGTTTGGAGTGGAGGTGGGGGGTGCGTGCTAGGGATGAATTCAGGTTTCACGGCAACAATGGCCCAGCAATTTTCAATTGTTATTGACTTTTTAAATCCCTTTTTCCAGCACCCCGCCCACCCCCCTCCCCCCTCGACATCCCTTCCTTTCTCGGACTCCCCGCAGAAAGGGGGATATTGTTAGGACGGGCTCTCTGTAGCTGGTTGGACGGAGTGTAGCACAGTGGGTAAGGAACTGGGCTCGTAACCGAAAGGTCGCAGGTTCGATTCCCGGGTAAGGACACTGCCGTTGTACCCTTGAGCAAGGTACTTAACCGAAATTGCTTCAGTATATATCCAGCTGTATAAATGGATACAATGTAAATGGTATGTAATGTAATGTAATGTAATGGTTGCCGTTGCTGGCGCTGCCCGGCGGCTAACCTCGTCGAAGCCGCCGTTTCGGACACGGTTTCGCTAGCGTCAGCGGCGGACGTGCAGCCGCGGCCGGCTGTCCCGTCCCGGGCGCCGTTTCCCCGCGACGGGCGCCCGATTACGACTCGGCCGCCCGCCCTGGCGCGGTCGCCCTCCCCCTCTCCCGCTCCCGCGCCGCCGCCGAGACTCCGAAACGCGATCGTTTGATCGCTCGGACCCGCCGAAGCTTCTGCTCGCGGCGCGCGGGGAAAAAAAAGAAAAGGCAAGAAAAAAAAACACACTCGTCTCCGGGCATCGAGGAGTCTTGAGATGTAACGTTTCGGATAAAGTCCGCCTTTTAAAACGGAAGTCGTACGCGGCGACGGCGGGTCGGCCCGCCCCCCCCGGGCGAGCGGGCGTGGTCTTCGCGGGTTTATTTCGGTTTTCGCGTGAAATACCTCAGCTCCGAAAGGGATAAGCCGTTCTGGCGTCGGCTTGTGCTGGGGAGGGAGAGGGAAGGAACTGTATCATGTCCGCCCTTCTCTATGCGGATGACTGCGTGAGGAGCAGAACAGGTCCGGTACAACGAGCCGGCCGAAGTGAGATGTCGTTTTTCGTTTTACAAAGAGGGCAAAAATATTCAGCGATTGACATTTGGGCTGTTTTTTCTTCCCTTCCCCCGATAGCATCGGGAGGGAGTCACGCTCGGGGATAATAAGAGGGAGAATGTCATCCGTCAGTCATTGCTTTTAAATGAACGCGAGGAGGAACGAGGAGGGGTTCGGGGCGAGACAACGGGCTCGGACAAAGGCCGACGCGCAACGCGGCGTGCCGGTGTTTGTTCGCCGAAGAAAACGCAAAAACGCGGGAGCGCAAATAAAATAAAATATAAAAAGACGGGGAGGGAGAGACGTGGAGACGGATTCGGGATTGATCCCACCCAATCCTTCTCTTTCTGTGATTCTAGTGGGATGGGCGAGGGGGGAAAGAGGCTCTCATTCACCTGATGGGACGCGGCTTTCGGGCCTGGCATGGGGGACAGGCCTGCTCAGCCTGAGCACAGATACGAACACCCCGGTGTTGGGTGGGGGGGAGCGGAGGGCAGGGGATTACATTAGTATAGCTCTCCTGGTGCGGTACCGTGCTGGCAGTGCTTTCTGTCATGGTAAAAATACCACCATGATTTCCCTTCTGTTTGAGCCGTGACTTCCATCTGCGTTAGAGGTGGTCTCCAGCCCGGTGCCTAGGGCTCAAGACACAGCGCAGCCTACCCCCCCCCTCCCCAATTTTTGAGACAACAAAAGGGAGCGCTTAAGAAGGGAAGTGGTGGGGTGGGTGTGGGGGGTGGGGGGGGCACGGAGAGGGTCACCACGGCTAATAGGCTGAGTGAGGTAGAGCCTGGGGCCGGGCACACCCCTGCTCTCTGTAATTACCCCCCCCCCCCCCTCCCAAATCAGCCAAACCGCCCCCAGCACATGTCACCCCCTTCACCCCCCGGCCCTGAAAAAAAACTACAAAAACTACAAAACCGCACGCGACAGCTCGTTTTCCTTTAAGCACGTGAGACAGCCATCTTTTATTTTAGCGTGCGAGGAGGCGACTCTGGGGAACAGGACGGGGTTAGTTGCGGACGGCGTGTGGGACGGCGGTGCGCTGGAGCGGAGTCGGTGAACGGCCCCCTCTGCCAGCCGAGTCAGGCCCCGCCCCCCGCGCGCCCAGCGCCAGGGTCGCCTGACCTCCCCCAGCCTGCCCACTCCGCTCCTGGCAAGGCCCGACTGCACACATGTTCACTCATTTACAGATTCAGACAGCCACTCTCTCTCTCTCTCTCTCTCTCTTTCTATGTCTCTCCTCCCTCTGTCTCCTTCTCCCCCTCTCTCTCTCTCTCTCTATGTCTCTCCTCCCTCTGTCTCCCTCTCCCCCTCTCTCTCCCTTTCTCTCTCAGTCTTTCTCTCCCCCTCTCTCTTCTCTCCCTGTCTCTCTCTCTTTGTCTCACTCTCCCTCTCTCTCTCTCTCTTTGTCTCACTCTCCCTCTCTCTCCCTCTCACTGACTCTCTCCCCCTCTCTCTCTCTCTCCCTTTCTCTTCCAGCTGAAATAATTGACATTGAAATAATCCCAATTTCTTCTCGACGGTGCCCCGTGTTTTTTTTGTTTTTTTTTCCTTCCTTTGGACAAGTTTGGAATTGCACGCGTCAGGACTTTGCAAATTAAAGTCGTACTCTCAAAAAAAACAAAAAAAAAACGCCATAATAACCGTTAATTAGCTTGATGCTATTTTCAGCATAATTTGCTAATTAGCAGAAAACCTGTACGGCGTTTGCGCCTAATTACAGTATGGCTCTGCGTGCCACAGCTGTGACTCGGCTCCAAATGATGCCATTACAGAGTCCCCCCATTACGGATCCTCTCAAAATACTTAATTACCTCTCCTGATATTGACAAACTCTGAAGTCAGCTGTATTTTTCTTTTTACAGATGTGCGGCTAGAAATAATCTGTGTCACCCCATTCTTCACTGTCAAGCAGGGTATGCGTTAGCGCCGATGGGTGGTCTGGCAAAGAAACGCAAGAGCGAGCTGAAAGTTTTATTAATGTGCGTGAGAGTGGGGGAGAGTGTGCGTGTTTTTGGGAATACCTGTTGGCAGAAGAATGGCGGTCTCCAGGCTTCTCACTCTGTTCACGCGTAAGCTCTCAATGTCCTGCTCTTGGGAGACCATCCCTGGATCCGTGTTCATAAAACACCTCAGATTTATGAGCGCTGATCTCAGATCAGTTTCACCTTGCCCGTATCCCGCCGTTATCCATGATGAGCTGAAAGCCTGAACTGGTCCTAGATCAGTACTCTCACACAAAGAGCTTTATCAGCATGAGCTCAGGTGTTTCAACTGGGGGAGCCACTGTGGATTGAGGGGCCGGAACCCCAAATTTGTGGTTTCTCCACCGACCAGCACGCCCAAAGCTGTACCCCTCTTACAGTCTGGAGCCCCAGAATGTTCAACAATAACAGATATTTACTAACTAACTGGTAACTATATTCAAGTAAACAGAAACGTGACAGCTTTTATTGAACAGCCGGCTAAAACTGAGCTAAATGCCTCAGATCATCAAGGTAGATGATGAACAGAATACATGCAGCATCCAGTTTCTGCTAACAGCTACGGCAGGAAGCGCAATAAAGTCTTTACCTGACATACAGTGTGAAAGACAAGCATCGAAATTGCAGTGCGACTGTGTGTTTTATTTGTGCCATCATTCTATGCAGGGTAGGGTGGGGGGGGGGGGGTGGTGAGGGAGGGATGGTGGGTTTCTGACAATGACAAGCCTAATTTAGTGCCCACATAGCGTAGCATTGAATTGTACAGCCAAATTAACATAAGAAAGAGAAGTGAGTAGTGATTGGTCAGGATGCCCAGTAGGCGGGGCCAGAAGGAGGCTTCAGGAAATAAATGGATTGAGGATCGTCAGGCCTGTAGACAGAGGTGGAAAATCCAGGTTTAAAAAGTAAAAGTCCTTCCCTGGTATTTTGTCCCACACATCTGGATTTGCTAATTAGCGGAATTCTCCAGCCAGGAGGCGGAACTAATTAGTGGAATCAGCTGGCGGAGTTCATGGGTGAGAGAAGCACATGGCGGGACTTTCACTTCCTGACCCCGGGACTATCTGGCTCCGTCTGTAGCCGAACTCACCAGCGCGCCCCAGAGCCTGAGTGTGGTACAGACGGACGGGCCGCTGGAACGACCGCCGCGACCTTTGACCCCCGTCACCGGCGAATTGACCCCTCCCCGACTGACAGGGCCGGCTCCGACAAGGCACCCGGGCTGGGGGGGGGGGGGGGGGGGGGTAGGGGGGGTAATTACCTCGCCCGTTTCAGAGCCCCCTTCCTTCATGGGTCCTGAAAGGCATTATTAAATTAATTAAACGACGAGGAGTCATATTCGATGTGAAACCGGGAGGTTTGCACGGGTGACGGGGTTCGTGAATTAAATATCCGCGGCTCCTTCGCTGGATACGCCGGAGTGCGGGTGGCCTCGGCGACGGGTTCCTTCACCCTTAAAAACCGCGCGTCAATCCCCCACGCACTTTCTGTGTGTGACTACTTTTGTGTTACTTTCAACACGTTTTGTGTCACAGTCACTACTTTTGTGTTACAAATACACAATGTATGTGTTACAAAAGGTGTCTTTTGTCAACTATGTTGAAAGGAG
Source organism: Anguilla pacifica (assembly GCA_039654925.1). Classification (NCBI taxonomy): domain Eukaryota; kingdom Metazoa; phylum Chordata; class Actinopteri; order Anguilliformes; family Anguillidae; genus Anguilla; species Anguilla pacifica. The sequence continues at coordinate 31,076,076 of CM077301.1, read as the reverse complement.
CCTAACACAAAATGTGTTGAAAGCAGACCTGGGTCAAATATGTATTTGCTTTGGATTCAAATACTTTTCTGTGCTCTATTGATTTTTGCCTAGTGTGTGCTGAGCCAATATGACCAGAAGGCGGGGTTTGTACTTGTTGAGAGTATTTCATTGGTTCCAATACACCAGACAAGATCAGTAAAGCATAGAAAAGTATTTGAATCCAAAACAAATACGTATTTGACCCAGGTCTGGTTGAAAGTATCACAAATGAAGTAAAGCAAAAAAAAATGTGTTGGGTGTTAACGCTCACTTACTGAGAGTGTTCCCTCCCATGCAAACAAACGTTAGGACAAACGGCGAACGGGAAGAATTGCGGTTTGGTACAGGAAGGAGAAAGGGAGGAGGAGCTCAGCGGCTGATACCGTCAGGGAGTACGTGGAGGCGGAGCCAGAGGGGTCACGTGACATCCGCGCTGCGGTTTGTTTTTAACGAGGGCTCGTTGCGGGTGACCGTCTTTATTTAGCGACCGATGTGGGCCCGGCCAGCCCTGAGTGGCGTGCGGTACGCTACAGACGGCCCGTGACTTCCCGCGGCAGAAGAGGGGTCGTCTCCTCGTTGACCTCAGCAGACGGCCGCGTCGGACCGGTCGGTGAAATTAACCGCACCCTTAAACTCGGGCTTAGCCACACAGAGAGCCGAGCAGTGTGTGTTGGAGAGCAGCTTAGCCGAATCATCTGAGGCTTCGGATTCACCGATTAGTAGCTCAAGAGTCCCTTTCCTCATCCTCTTTGCCTTCATCCTTCCCTTTTCTCTCTCTCCCTGTTTCCCTCCCTCTCTCTCTCTCTCTCTCTCCCTCCTCCCATCCTTTCCCACTCTTCAGGACGTTTGCCAATCTCTTTGTTTACCGTGCTAGGGGGAAATTGTCAAAGCTGGTAAAAATTGTCCTCAAATTTTTGTTTTCATCTTCCTAATCTAACAGTTTACTGAACTTGATAAGTGTCCCATCAACATGTTAATCAAATTACTCATGAACAAAAATTGACAGTTTTCATTAATTATGCAAGATTATTCTAATTGCAATTCAAATTTATTCATTTAGAACAGAAGGTATTCAGTAATATTTTACAGAATTTGCATATTAAATGGGGGGACTTGTGCATTATGTATGATAATGTATGCGCAGTGTCTTATTTTAACTTCACAGCCATATGTGGCGGCGTTGTAGGAGCAGGTGAAAAGTCTGAGAGTGTTTAATTTGCTTGACAAACATTAGGCTGGGGCTTGTCACGTGGAGTGCGGAGAATGCCAATCTTAATTTACTTCTTATTGATAACCCCAAACTCTAAACATCTGCATGCCTTGTTTAAATCTCCACTTACGGATCGAGTTTGGGGGGGGGGGGTGATGGATGGAAAACCGAGCGGTTTCCCAGGGTTCAGTGCATGTCTGGAGCGAATCACAATCCATTACAGTCACCGCGCCGCTAGAATGTGAAGGGGAGCGTCTGGCGGCGGCGGCGGCGGTGAAATCCGGGACGTGATTGGTTCAGCGCGGAAGTGGGCTAATAACACAGTGTGTTAGATTAGCCTGTGACTTCACAGAAAATCTGGGCGGTGCAGTCACAGAGCCGTGAGCAGATGCTGTGCTTGATGAGTACATTATGTGAGAGAATGTGATCTGTGTGACTGAGAACAACAGCAATAATATTAATAACGCAATTATTATTATTAATATTATTATGAGAATTGAGAACAGTAACAGAATGCACATGCACACATGAATGCTCACATGCACACACACACACACACACACACACTCTCTCAGTTTCTCTGGCCTAACCACGTCTACTGTAGTGTTCTAGAGTCCTTGGCACAAGCGGTGGACAGTAGCTGTTTGTCTAATGGATAGACCTTTGTTGCCATAACCCCACCTGAGGTCACCTGACCTGTCTCTTGTTCTGTGACTGTCATAGAAAACCGGCTTGGCCTTCTGGTGTCATAGCCTGGAGACATATCTGTGGCAATCAATCCCCAGCACTAACAAGTGCTCTGGGTGTATATCTGACTTTAAGGAATCTACACATGCTCATGGTCTTTAAGACTATGCTAACATGTATTTAAGGCAGATTCTTGTTGACATATGTTCATTATTAGATTTACATTTGCTTAAGCAAAAACAAACTTTATTCACAGGAAAAGAAGTAAAGTACTATCTGCTGTACTCTAGGTGAGAAAAAAGATGAACAGAAAAGACATGCAATCATGACATGTCATTTTTTTTTACTATATTCTTTCAGTTTATCCTATTCATATAAATAATTTGATTTGACATATTTACACTGCAATATGCATGGTTGTATTTTTCCAGTGAAATCTTAGCACCACTGCGTGGTGTCAATCGTATCTTGTGTAACACAAGCACACAGGAGTGAAATTTATTCCCCTATTCCCACGTATAAATATATTTGAGATCAAATCACTTAAAAGCCGAAACGCATGTAAAGGGGTTCTGGGCTACGTCTGCTTAAGACAAATGACTGGTACGAGGTGAGAAATATCTGTCTGTACTTGTTCAGATCCGAGACCTACAAATTTACACCTCATTTCAATTTCCCGAAGCGGGCGTGGATGTGCAAATATCTTATTGGAAAGCAGATTAACGCGCGAGTCTGACGGGGGCTCATAAATCCGCGGGCAGCGACTTGTACCGTCATGCGAGCGTAATGACTATCTAACGGAATCAGGGCTGACGGTGTCAGTTTAACGCAGAGAAAATTTGCTTGATGCGAGATTATTAAAGCCAGTCTGTGACACATCCTTACGATGTGACTAAATTTTATAGTTCATGAAGCGTATTAGCATCGCACCGTATAGTTGTCCGTTCAAAAGGCGGTTTCCATTTAGATTCACATTTTTTTCCCCCCACGAAGATAAATATGACACGAATCATAATTTCCCTCAAGTAAATACTACAAATAATAAAATACTCAAATGCCTTAGTTGGGGAGTGACGCTAATATTTTCCATTTGTGTTGTGACTGGCGAAACTCACGGCCTATCAGGTAACAAATTGAATGTTTAATCTTCATGCATATTATGGAGGGCGATGCTGAAACCTGAATCACAGCAGATTGAGGGCATGGCTGCTGCCGTATCGGATAGTTTGTCTGAAGGGGCCAATGGGAAGCAGCCGTTGGAGCTTGTCAAAAACGCGAAGCGAGCATGACGTTATGAATTAGAGATTTGCCAAAAAAAAAAGATAACGCTTAAGCCTGGATTCAATCAACATTTGTCTTGCAATTAAAAGCAAATGTTTTTTTTTTTTCCTTTACAGAGTTGAGCAAGTTCTACAATCACCACAATTAACTTGCCAAACTGTATTTGTGAAGAAAATATGTAACAGGCATTTATTTTTTGATGCAGTTAAGATTAAGGACAAATGCTGAATCCAGGCTTCAGAGATAAATGGTAAATCTGACTAAATGGCAGGTGCCAATGGAATTTTCTTCCCTTGATAGTTTTTCTCCCAGTGAAGTTAGTTAGTGAACACAATGCTGCAGCCACACAACCTGTTCGTCCTCTGTAATGTCTTCAGTCCAGTGAATTCCTGTTATCGTTGCCAAAACTGAAATATAAAATCTCTTCTCATACGTTTTGAAATTTTTATGCTGTTGTAAATAAACAGGATTTACACTCTATGGATATATTTCTATCGCAGGCCCAGATATCTATGTCCTGCTATATAAATTGTTTTAATTATTTCATAATTGTACCACAAGGAGAGGGGTCAAATAACAGCATGTGGAAGCAATGTCTGGTTCCTCATTTTAGGCTGATATTTTTATTAAAACTTGGCGTGTTATCTCAGAATACTGTAAGGCCATGCTAGTTCTGCAGAAGGTACTGTTGTGTATTAATACACACTTGGCCTCACAGCACCTTCTCTGCTGCAGAGGGTGATGGCGCTAGTATTCTGATTGTGGATTTTATAGATGAGAGACTGTTGTGGTCTTAGTTCCCACCAGCCTTCCAGCATTGCTTGGAGTCCTGGCCTGCAGCTGCATGTCAGGCCCTAACCCAGGGAACCCAGCTGTGGCCCCAGCAAGTTCCAGGACCCAGTACCTGATTAATTACTCACACGGTTAGCCCACTCCACCTGGTTACTTTGGTTCTTTTATTATTATTGGCCGCTGATTTAAGGTGAAAATAAGAGCTAGCAGACCCTGCGGCTCTGCGGGACCAGGGCTGGGGACCCCAGACCTAAAGACTGTAGAAACCCAGTCTGTGCTCGATTGATCCTCCATTGTTACACAAACAACTAACAGAGCTTTGTTCAATAATGGATCATACACACTTAACCGGATTTTGGTCAGTTCTGCTCAGAACTGATCAGTAGGAAAATGGCGAGCATTTTTTTGACTAATTGGCCTGTTCTCGTCATTATGTTATGTTATGTTATGTTATGTTATAATTATATTATAGAAGTCAAATCTTAGGAATGCTTGCTGTTACCTGTTTTTAATGATAAACAAGCCCCCCTTGTGGAGCTGTGAAAAAGCCACACTTGTTCTTGTTCAGCTAGTAACCGCAGCCCGTGGCTTGCTGTCTTAAACGTCCTGGGATGTTTAAATAAACTTCGGTTCATATAGGCTCAAACCGGTGGGGTTTCTTTCAAAGTAGACCGGCCCCAGCGCAACGTCTGCGTGGAAGCTGACACATTTCTGTACGCGTGACAGGAGGAACGGGGGGGGGGGGGGGATACCGTCTTCTTACGCCTCGCCCCCCCCCCCTGACAAAACAGCGAGCTGTCAACTCGAGGTTCGCTCCGCGGGGGCGGCGGCTGCGCTCGTTCTCCTCGTCGCCAGCGCGTGTTCGCGCGCGACCCCCCCCCCCCCCCTCCTCTTTGAAACCCGCGTCCCCGCGCGCCGAGCCGAGCCGCGGGTGTCGGTTACCCTCGCGGGCGGCGTTTCCCTCGGAAGCGCGCTTCCTGTCACGCTTTCTCCGGCTGTCACTTCGCCAGCGCTTCGCCAGCGCTCCTCGCGCGCTCCCCGTAGCCTCCCCGTGTTCACGCTGCGCTCTGCTTCTGCGGTGCGATGACGAGTCTTTCTTTCCCCTCCGTCTGACAAGTCACCCAACTGTTCTCTTTCTTTAAGTTCTTACTCCTTTGCTCCTTTGTTGCTTGTGATTTTATTTTATTTTATTTTATTTTATTTTATTTTATTTTATTTTATTTTATTATTATTATTATTATTATTATTATTATTATTATTATTAGTAGTAGTAGTAGTAGTCGTAGTAGTAACATAACATAATATAACTTAGCGTAAGACGAGAACAGGCCATTCAGCCCAACACTGCTCGTCTAGTAGTACTATTAGTGGTAGTAGTAGTAGCAGTAGTAGTAGTAGTAGTAGTAGTAGCAGTAGTAGTAGTAGTGGTAGTAGTAGTAGTAGACGTAATAGTAGTAGTAGTATTTGGTGGGGCAGATGGAGCTGTATTATTTTGTTTTCAATAATAATAACATCCTGGAGACAAATATTTTCAACGACTTTCTTGATCTCACAGTAAAAAACTTGTCCTACGCGCACTGTGTCCCTGTCTTCATGAATATTTAACACCTGATGGAGTTCTTTATTTCCTCCTTAATGAAATTGTTAATGTTGCTAATTCCAGTCCCCGCCCTCCCTGTCTCTAATAAATAATAATGGTGGGGGATGAATGAGGATCTAACCTCCCCTTACCCCCTTCCACAGGCCCACCCACCCCAACCCCTCACCCCTCACCCCCCCTGACTCATTTTCCCACCGTGGTGGAAATCCTCTCTAAGTTGTGTACAGAGGGCCACTTGTGTCCTGATGATGTCATGGACCTGACCTGCTTTCCTCTTACAAAGGCTAAGGTATCACTGGCTGGGCTGGCACAATACCTATTCAGCCAGATCTCTTTACTTCTACAGCCTTCCCAACAATGTCATTATTTGTCTCAGAGTTATAAAGCTGGACTTTTGCAGGAAACCGAACAGACAAAACAGTTATCTGGGAAGACTGTGGGCGCCATTAGCTTTCTCTTTCTTTCTCTCTTTCTTTTAGACTCTTTCTTTCTATTTCTGATGACTCAACATGTTCCTCAGCCAGTAATGTCTGCAGTTGGATTCAAAGTGCAATGAAAATACGTCGTTTTTTCAAACGTTTTTTACGATGCTTTTTCTCGCTATTCAAAGACGCAATCGCTAACAAGTGGAAAACAAGCCTAACAGAACACACTTGAACACACTCACACAGAGGAGGCCACTTCAAAAAAAAAAAAAGGGGGTAAGTTGAAGACGTTCCCCCATATATATCTACCTTCAGTCCCGATTTGTTTTGTTTACCGCAACGAAAAACGAGATATTCCTGTACATAAAAGTAAAACCCCCAAGCCAAACATTTGCATTCACATCACAGATCATTTTGTTGAATCTCTCTCTTACAGTCTGCCAACGTATACAAGAGCTGCTGACCAGGGACCCGTGTGTCATAAAAGGGAGCGATATCTTATGAAATACCTTTACCTTACATTTCCAGATCTGTATTTCAAATATTCTATTGGTATGAGCTCAAGTATGACCCTATGCCACCCAGCTATTGTAGAGCGTTTGTGATCTATCCATTTCAGCGAGAGATTCTTCCTTGAACAAAAGGTACAGGCACATAAAAGCCTTCTGAAGTGGTAGCTTTTAACATGTATGCTAGGCAAGCCAAGAAGCAGGCATAAAGGATCTTTTTCAAGCGGGGTACCCCGGATTAGGTTAAGTTCCTTGATGATATTCTTCCAGTACTCCTCCATATAAGTACAAGTCCAGACACAGTGAATATGATTCTCTATTTCAGTATTACACTTTGTGCGCATAGTTAAGATTTCCACTGGCCCATCCTGTGCGTAAATTGAGTGATCTTTAAGTGGTGCCGCAGTTTGAATTGCAATCCCTTTGTCATGTCGCAAACAGAAGCGTCATTTGTAAATCCCCTTATCTTTGTCCGAGTGATTTCAGCTATGCTAAGGTTCCAGTTATTACTGCATTCATGGAGTGTGGACAGTGGGTACCAGTATTATACTGAGTAAGCATGCTGTACCACTCTTGTTGTGGTCCAAAAGCATCTCTTCTACTGGGGAGGATGGGTAGCTGTAACGAACATCCTTTTGGCTGTGCATAAAGCTAAATAGCCAAAGATATATTAAAAAATCACTTTGGGGCATTTTATATTTCTGCCATAGTTATACCAGTTTTTCTTGTCCTAACAATTTTCTAATTGTCTACCAGGCTTGTGGTTGTGCTTATGATGATGTTATCCTCAATGACACTTTCCGTTTTTTCTTCACTGACACTTCTCATTTTTTACCCAGTAACACTCTTCATTTTGAGTTGTGATATCCACCCTAACATGGAAAGTGGTAAAGGTGGTGGTAAATAAGTCCTCATATATGCATTTTTACAAGGGTCCAGAGGTAGCCTTATATAGCTGTAGAAGTGATGGGGTTATAGATATCCCCCGAATAAGTACAGCCCTGGGGTGCCTACTTAAACGGTCAGGAGGAATGAGAGTGCCGATCTCGAAGACCGCCTGGGAAGAGGGCGTCTGACTGGGCAAAATTAACTCAGTAGCCTGAACACTTTCTCAGGCTCAACACTGCTGGCATGGATACTTCTGGGTTACTAAGAAACAGCAGGGCATCATCTGAAAATGTGCTGATATAAAATATATATTTACATGGCCGTGAAATTATTTCACTTTTCGTATCAAAAATAACTTCATGAAAATAATAACACATATTTCTGATTATGTAAGGTGGGTGCGAACAGGGCTTATGGATAACTGTTTCCTATCAACAGATCTGTCAAGTGTTACTCAGGATGGGATCTGAGAATTGTATCAGTGCTGTTCAGTATAATCAAAGGATAGGGGACTGCAAGTTGAATCTATTAGCAAATGTAAAGCTTATGTTTGTACAGTCCTTGGACTCACACGCAGCAGTGACAAATAGCTAAAACACAACACCGAAAGGAAGAATACGAGTGAACACAAAAACATGAATGATTTAAACCTGCGACTGACGGGGCGAAGAACATCACTTGTGGCGTATGAGACACCGACAGCGGTGTCACCCGGTTGTTTGTTTGATTACTACGCGCAGTCGACGGTACGAAAGAAGACGAAGTCTCGCAGCGAGTCCGTGTCAGGTACACACGCGTCGTCTGCGTTGTGCGAGAGAGTCTGTGTGTGTGTGTGAATCATTCCAGAGCAGTTTTAGTCCTCATAAAATATTCATTTTGGTTGTGCAGCGCCCTGTAATTGCCATCTCTCACCCTGAATTATTTATGCCCCGTACGGACTGACAAAGCTTCGCCATAAGGCTCAAGATGAATCAGATACAGGGATCTTTGCTGCCAACAGCATTATGGCCTCCCCCAAAAAAATATGGCACCCTGGCCGTTCCTGGCAACCTCGTCCAAATCCGAGCCCGCTTTAATTTGACGCGTTCTTTTTTCAGCTATCGTCTCTCTCCTTAGCCACTCCAGAAAGGTTACTGCTTAATGTTAAGTAGCGACCACATCGCACTCGCGTTGTGATCTTCTGTGGGGTCAACAGAAGCATGATATTGCTTCAGTGTAATTAAATAATAATAATAAAATTAAAAATAAACCATGTGAACTGACCAGTGCCTGGCCTCATTTTAACAAGAAAATGTACGTGTATGTACACACACAGTAAAATGTACTCTGTCTAATAGGGACCATATGTACTAAGAGTTGATTTACCACTCAATATTTTACTGTGGATGTGTCTCCATAAAGAAATGATATATGAGGCACATAAGGGGAAAAAGGTTGTAGATCTAAGAATCTGAGACAACATTGCTCTGGTGATTCTGGGTGATGTAACGGGTGGTCTGTAGTAACAATGCTCTGGTGATTCTGGGTGATGTAACGGGTGGTCTGTAGTAACACAGCTCTGGTGATTCTGGGTGGTGTAATGGCTGGTCTGTAGTAACATGGCTCTGGTGATTCTGGGTGATGTAACGGGTGGTCTGTAGTAACAATGCTCTGGTGATTCTGGGTGATGTAACGGGTGGTCTGTAGTAACAGAGCTCTGGTGTTTCTGGGTGATGTAACAGTGGTCTGTAGTAACAATGCTCTGGTGTTTCTGGGTGATGTAACGGGTGGTCTGTAGTAACAATGCTCTGGTGATTCTGGGTGATGTAATGGCTGGTCTGTAGTAACAGGGCTCTGGTGTTTCTGGGTGATGTAACAGGTGGTCTGTAGTAACAGCGCTCTGGTGTTTCTGGGTGATGTAACGGGTGGTCTGTAGTAACTGTGCTCTGGTGTTTCTGGGTGATGTAACGGGTGGTCTGTAGTAACAGTACTCTGGTGTTTCTGGGTGATGTAATGGGTGGTCTGTAGTAACAGTACTCTGGTGTTTCTGGGTGATGTAACGGGTGGTCTGTAGTAACAGGGCTCTGGTGTTTCTGGGTGATGTAACGGGTGGTCTGTAGTAACAGAGCTCTGGTGTTTCTGGGTGATGTAACGGGTGGTCTGTAGTAACAGAGCTCTGGTGTTTCTGGGTGATGTAGCGGGTGGTCTGTAGTAACAGTGCTCTGGTGTTTCTGGGTGATGTAGCGGGTGGTCTGTAGTAACAGTGCTCTGGTGTTTCTGGGTGATGTAGCGGGTGGTCTGTGGTAACAGCACTCTGGTGTTTCTGGGTGATGTAACAGTGGTCTGTAGTAACAGTGCTCTGGTGTTTCTGGGTGATGTAACAGGTGGTCTGTAGTAACAGTGCTCTGGTGTTTCTGGGTGATGTAGCGGGTGGTCTGTGGTAACAGCACTCTGGTGTTTCTGGGTGATGTAATGCTGTTCTGTAGTAACAGTGCTCTGGTGTTTCTGGGTGATGTAACGGGTGGTCTGTGGTAATGGCACTCTGGTGTTCCTGGGTGATGTAATGGCCGGTCTGTGGTAATGGCACTCTGGTGTTTCTGGGTGACGTAATGGCTAGTCTGTGGGCTCAGCGTTCTGGTGTTTGTTGACATGCAGGATTAATGAATGTGGAGCTGCATGCAGATGTGTCCCTCTCATTATGAAGCTGCGTTACCTGCATTAAAACTAATCACTGGCAGGCAGAGCTCTGCTCACATGCATCATTTATAATATTTATAATACGTTTTTCATCAGGATCTGAGGGGGGATCTCTGCATTAGTGTGAGAGCTTTGGCTTGATTTGAAATGTTTTTTTTCTCCCAGTTTCTTGAAATAACTTCTGTGAAGCTGATAATCCTAATTAATGAAGTCTTGAAGGTGGAAAAAAAGTAAAGGAAATAAAATTTAATGAGTCAATGCAATGTCAAAAAATGCAAAAAAGGAACTACTATTTAAGTGTAAAAACAAAACAATAAATAAATAAATACATGAAAGGAACAACTGTCTGTCTGTGACCTATAATTAACTTAGCAAATCTTATCAAATGAGGAATTAGGTTACGAAGATCAGCTGAGGATGAGGTTAGGTGAATGGGGGGGGGGGGGGGGGGGGGAGCTCATGCAATGAGCTTAATCACATGCACTTGATCTTCTCATAACCTGTAAACCGCCCCCCCCCCCCCCCCCCCAGTGCCTGCTCCAAACAAACAGCAGTGCCCTTGATGTGAAGCAACTGATGCTGGCATTTTTCTTAAGGGCTATGGTAATGTGCCCGTACCCACAGCCAAGGCAAAAAAAAAAATGAATTGAAAAAGCGGCTGATTTTTTATGCAAGCCTTTTTCTCAGATCAAATTGTAATGAAGAAAGTCTTACTTAAAAATGTAACTTTTTGTCTCAGTCAATTGTGAAAAAAATGTTTTCAATTTCAGGTTCTGGTGCAGATCATATGAGATCTCTGCCTTTCCAATTTCCCGAAGGATCATGGGAAGTGTCAGGGATCGTGGCGTGTTTAAGTGTCCCTTGACGGCGAACTCCGAAAACAGCGAAACCGGCGGAGAAAAAGTATCAGACAAAATTCAGAGATAAGACTCTGTGGAGGCGTGGAGAGAGGCTGAGGCCCTTCAGATTCGGAGGAGGGGGGGGGGGGTTAATTTTCCAAAGCTAATAAGGGGTGATAGGGAGGCGCGGGACGGGAGATAGCGGGAGGGTAGGAGCCCGGTCCCTTGGCGGTTAGTAGAACGGACGGTGTTAGCGCGCCGCGGTTTTCAAGGGGGGGGGGGGGGGGGGGGCTGCTGGAGGGGGCCGGAGGAGCGGCTGCTTCCAGACAAAGGGGCGTAATGGCTGACGGGGGAAGGGGGCGTGGGGGGGGGACGGGGGCGTGGGGGGGGGGGGGAACGGGGCGCCCGGGCTGGTGCGCGGGGGTCAGCGTGAGAACACGGGGGTGCGGCGGAGGAGCTGGGTGCAGAGACGGACGCCAGTGCGGTCCCGATTGTGTGTTTTTCTTTTCTTTTTTTTTTCTTAAAGGCTGGGCGAGTATTGGGGGGGGAGGGGGTCGGGGGGGGGGTGGAGGAGGAGGAGGAGGAGAGGGGGAGGGAGAGCGCACAAAGGGCCATCTGGTTCCTGCTGTAAAATCGAAACCCACTGCCCGTCCCCGAAAATTCCTCCCTCCCGCGATTCGCCGGAGCGAGGGCCGGGGCCGAGGGGGGGGGTCGCGGGGCGCTGACGCGGTTCGGGGCGCCGCGTCTGGGGGCGGTGCCGTTCGGTGTCCCGGGCAACGCGGTCCGCGGAGGGACGGCTAGCGGCGGGACTGCCGGAGAAGGGGAGGGGGGGTGGAGGACCCGACGCGGAGACCCCAGCGTTTGGGAAATGCGATACGCGTCGACCTGCGTGCCGCCTCTGCGCAGGCGCCTTATGTTAGCATCGCTCGGCGGCGCGTAGGAAGCGCTCGCTACCCGCGCCGTCCGCTTGGCGGGAAGGCCCGACCGGCCGCCGGGGCTGCTGGGTAATCGATAGCGGGGGGGTGGGGGTGGTGGGGGGGGGGAGCGCTGTGCAGCTGTGGCCTCCGCGTTCGACGGCTCCTTCGCTAATTACCGCAGACGAGCCCTCCGCCGACCAGTCCGCCAATCGCCCGGCAGCGCGGCCTCCAACCGCCAATCGGCCGGCGCCGGAGCTTCCGTCCTCCAGTCGCAGCGCATCGTAGTTTCCATAGTTTCCAGTTCAGCCATCTGGTACTCTGGTACAGCACAAGCCCGGGCCCAGCTTGTATTAATCAGCAGAAACACCAGAACATACACAGAGTGTAAAAGCAAAAAACAACATATAAAATAAAATATACTAAAAACAGCTCGTAATATTGGACAAAAAACTGCCCATAATAATTGAATAATTGAAGACTGACTTGCCTGCCTTCAGATTGTAAACATTTAAATTACTTTAAATAAGGTTAAAGCATTCAGTCTTAAGGCTGATAATGTACGTTGGCCTAATGTGCATTAAGAGAGACATGCTGACTCTATGACCCCCCCCCCACCCCCACACACACACACACAAACACACACACACACACACACCACCCCCCACACATGCAAACACACAAAGTTATAAATAGGAGTGTGTAATAGGCACCAATTACACAGCGCCCTGAAAACCATGTCTATTCTCAACACTCTATCTGTTTGTTTTTTATTCCTCTTTAATTTGATGGAGGGAGTACAGAAAAAGGGTGGAGTGGGGGAGGGGGTACTGGGGGGGGGGTTCTGCTCTGCTCTTTCACGATCGGAGAGGAAAAAAAAGATCAGAGCGAAGATAAGAGGGCCTTGGCGAACCTCAAATGACCGAAAAGGTTCCCCCCTCTTTTCTTCTCAATTAGGCGCTCTGTGAAGCCGTGCAGTTTAAACGGCAAAGCCCGGCGCGTTCGTAAAGATCTATCCCCTCCTCTGGCCGGAGGGACAGGGCTGATTATCGCGTGATTAGTGGCTCGGGGTTCAGGAGGAGAGCGGAGCCGTCTTCGCCGAGCGCGGAGGTGAGGACGCGCCCCGTTAATTACCCAAAACCCCCGCCCCCCCCCCGTCGCCCCCCCCCGTCCGGTCCGCCGGATAGCTTTATCGGCGATTTGTCGGCTTCAGAGTCGCGGTTCCCGAGATGAAAGCCGATGAAGCTCTCGGCCGCGCGGCCGAGACATCAGAGAGAGAGGGGGGCGCTCGGGCTGACGATGAAAGGCGTCCGCTCTCTCTCTCCCCCCCCTCTCTTCCCCGCGACAAACCCCGCGCTCTCTTCTCCCTAAAACCGATAACCGCCCCCCTCCCACCTCCCCACACCCCCCCAGCCAATTATTCCCCGGCATTACAATACACGGAGGCACCTTTTCCCCGAGCCCGGCTAATTACCTGCGCTAATGCCCCTCCTTTATTGGCCCTAATATTTCTCGGGACCCTCGGCGCCGTCCCGGGAACGTCACCGGGACCCGCCGGCCTGTCAGGACGGCCGGTTATTGAGAAGGATAGCTTTAATCAAACCTAATTGCCGTTAATTTCGCCCTCCCTCCCCCCCCCCCCCGTTCGCACTCCGACGACGTCTAACGCGGCGGGCTCCACCGCGTCCCGCTAAATCGCGATCGGACGGCCCTCCTTCTTTCCCGGTCGTCGGGAGCGACGCCGCCGCCGAGCCCCGCCGCCGTTTGGGGAGAGGAGAGAGAGGGAGAGCCGCTCGCCCGCGATCGCCCCGCGAATCACACAGGGCCGTTTTGCGCCGCCGGCGCCCGCGCAGGATTTAAACGGCTCCTAAACGCCGCGGACATCGCGCCGCAGCCCCAGACCGCAATTAAAGCGGTTTTTATCTGATGAAAGGGAGGCGCGGGGTTTAGTCAACTTCATAAAGGAACGGAGAAATGAACTCATCCGTACGGTGTTTGACTCTGACTCTGAGTCAGTCCGCTCTTCTTACGCAGTGTGAGCGAGCCTTTGTTCGTTCGGTCGGAGTTTTACTAGTATGAAACGGTGAGGGGTGACGTGCAGTTGTGTCGAAGAATGACTTGGGCTTTGGGGGGGGCTAAAGGCATGCTTTAAGGTATAAATATGGCAGTATAATTCCCTCATATTGTATCTGTGACTAAACAAGACATAATAGGCCTACGTGTGTGATGAGATCCCCAGGAGATATAATGTAGATTGGTCGATGCTGCTGGTCGGGGGGATAAGGAGTGTGGGGGGGGGGGGTCTTAATGTGCAAGCTTACTGTACATCTCTATTTAGCAAGCTCGTAAAAGAGAACGTTGGATTCATTTATGAAAAAGAAACAAAGCCAAAAGTCTTCATCCTTGAAAGAAAAAAATCACAAAAACGACAAAGTAATAAATAACTAACTAAATAAATAAATAAAAACATTTCCCCTCCCTCACATCCAGTTTGATTCCAGCGTAGGGGCCGTTGTGGTGGAGGAGCAGTTTGTCCAGGAGCAAGGACTCCGCGGCGTCTGAGAGTAACAGGGATATGAAGGGCATATTTCAGGCTTGATTTACTCAGAGACCTTCCCCGCGAAACGCTACGACTCTTCGGGGAAATGAAGCGGGGGGGGGGGTCAGGGAATCGGCGTGCGTAATGGTCATTTTGATAATGGTCTGGCGCGTGCAACGGAAAACATACTGTACACAATTAAGAGCCGCGACGCTAATGACAAGCCCCAGTGTTTATGGCCCCCCCAGACCCCCCCAGCCTCCCCCCCCCCCTTCAATCCTGCCGAGGGAACCCATGTCAGCCAACGCCGGCCGGACGCGACTTTATTGACGCGACAAGCTAACGTTTCCCGACGCGCAAAACAAACACTTTTTTTTCCCCGGTCTCTCCGCTCTCCTCTTTTTTTTTTTTCCTCTCTCCTTCTCTTCGTGGCCTTCGGAGAAGGGGAGAGGAAAACAGAGAGAGAGAACCCAGAGGAGGATGCATATGCAGGAGCGGTGGAGCGGGGAAAGTTCCCCGGCGGTTCAGCGTGTCACTTCCTGTTTGATTTATTGCGTTGGTCAAGGTCCTGCTAAAGTGGGTGGCTTCAGAAAAAAAGAAAAGAAAAAAAAGAATGTCTTTATGTGTGTGTGGAGACCGCGTGTTTGTCGAGCGAAATGCATTTCTCGAAATGCAGTCGGATATGTGGCTTCAAAAAAAAAAAGACTTTGTATTTGAAATCAGACGGGAACGTGCGCGGTCCACGAAGAAAGCATCACAGGGCCGAGCCAATATTTGCACAGACTACATTCATGCATAGGAAAGGAAATGTGCAGTGAGATTGTGTTTGTTCACGTGTAACGTTACATCCATATTTCACAACTGTGAGTCAGAATAAGAAAGTGATGCTAAAAAAAAAAAAAAATAGCGTGTGAAGTGCATTTTGGTTAATTACCGCAGGTGGTAATTAAAAAGCAAAATGTATGATTTTTTCACACCAGGGCATTGTCAGCAGCAGCAAGCTGACTTTCTTTCAGCAGTTGTCTCCGATAAGCCCCTCCACCTTCTGAATACTCTGAAAATGATTTTTTCGGGTGGGGGGGAGGGTTCATTTTAAACGACCCTGTTCCCAGGAGCGAGGCCGTGATTGGCTGACGGGACGATGACTTTGGGCGCGCGCTCTCACCTGGTCAGGTCCTTCTTTTCCCGACGCTCCTCGGACGAGGCCGGGATACAGGCGCCTGATTGGCCCGCGGTCCTCTCTACGGTGGCTTTTAATTGCAGAGCGGTCGTTAGGGAAGAATCGGCGGGCGGAGTATCGGGCGTCGCCCCGTACGTCCGCGGCAGATGAGAAGTTATGATGGCGGTATTAGCGGAGTGCGCGCTGCAGGTGAGGGGTGAGGAGGGGGCGGAGCTGATTTGCGGGACTGTGGGAGGGGCCGGTCTGCTAACCCCAGGGCCTGTGGCTCTGTGTTTCTCCTGGAGAGGCTGGTGTGCTAACCCCAGGGCCTGTGGCTCTGTGCTTCTCCTGGAGCGGCTGGTGTGCTAACCCCAGGGCCTGTGGCTCTGTGTTTCTCCTGGAGAGGCTGGTGTGCTAACCCCAGGGCCTGTGGCTCTGTGTTTCTCCTGGAGAGGCTGGTGTGCTAACCCCAGGGCCTGTGGCTCTGTGTTTCTCCTGGAGAGGCTGGTGTGCTAACCCCAGGGCCTGTGGCTCTGTGTTTCTCCTGGAGAGGCTGGTGTGCTAACCCCAGGGCCTGTGGCTCTGTGTTTCTCCTGGAGAGGCTGGTGTGCTAACCCCAGGGCCTGTGGCTCTGTGTTTCTCCTGGAGAGGCTGGTGTGCTAACCCCAGGGCCTGTGGCTCTGTGCTTCTCCTGGAGAGGCTGGTGTGCTAACCCCAGGGCCTGTGGCTCTGTGCTTCTCTTGGAGAGGCTGGTGTGCTAACCCCAGGGCCTGTGGCTCTGTGTTTCTCCTGGAGAGGCTGGTGTGCTAACCCCAGGGCCTGTGCTTCTGTCCTCCTTCTGCAGGTTCTTTCTGAAATTCTTCCTCAAGTGCAATCAGAACTGCCTGAAGAATGCGGGGAACCCCAGAGACATGCGCCGCTTCCAGGTAACTCGCTAAATCTCTCTGACACACACACTCACACACACACACACACACACACATACACATGTTTGTATTGCTATACTTGTGAGGACTTACCATTGACTTACATTCATTTCATAACCTCTAACCCTAACCCTAACCCCAACCACTACATGCCTAACCTTAACCCTAACTTTAGCCTAATTGTAACCCTAACCCAAACCCTAAAAAAGCCTCTTGAACTTGTGGGGACCAGCAAAAGGTACCCACCTTGCGTAGTTTTCCTCATCGTTCTATCCTTGTGGGGGCATTTGGTTCTCACAAAGATAGGTAAACATGCATACACACACACATACACACACACACACACTCTTACACACACACACACATACACACACTCACACACACACTCTTACACACACACACATACACACACCTACAACACCCACACACACAGACACACACACACACACACACACACACAGTCCCCCCATAATCGCTCCAGCGAGCTCAGTCCTGTGCTTATTCCTAAGCAGGAAGTGCTGAGCCTGCATTAGGGATGGGTCAGAGCAGGAGCTTCCTGGTCCAGTAGAACAGGTGACCCGCACTGCTTCACAGGGATGTTTAAACTGGCTGAGGGCAGGGCAGCCGGGGAAGCTCTCAGGAGGGGCCCGCAGGGGGGGCCCTCAGGGGGGGCCCTCACGGGGGGCCTCAGGGGACACAGAGCTGGAGCTGCTCCAGCTTTTTCATATTCAGAGCTCAGTCAGTCTGAGTGGGAGGCAAGGCTCTGGTGGATTCACCCCGGATAGCTGGCTTGGGTACAGCTCACTGAATAATGATTGGCCTGCATTACACCTTTATACACACACACACATATATGCACGCACAGAAATATGTACACGCACTCACAGGCATAGACACACACATATGCACATACATATACATACAGAAACACACACACACACACATATGCACATACATATACACACAGAAACACACACACACATGCACATACATATACATACAGAAACACACACACACACACACATATGCACATACATATACATACAGAAACACACACACGCACATATGCACATACATTACACACACAGAAACACACACACATGCACATACATATACACACAGAAATAGACACACACACATATATGCACATACATATACATACAGAAACACACACATACTAATACTGTAGCTTATACTTCTGCCTAGTTGGCTTTGCAGAGGTTAGGTTAGAATAGTGTTCACTGTGTGAACTGTGTTCTTAGCTAGAAATAGCTGTACAAAAATAAGTATTATACCTTTCTGAACCTGTGTTCAGCAGTTACCTACGACCATGATATGCACTTTTGTACGTCGCTTTGGATAAAAGCGTCTGCGAAATAAATGTAATGTAATGTAATGTAATGTAACATACACATATGCACATACATATACATACAGAAACACACACACATATGCACATACATTACACACACAGAAACACACACACATGCACATACATATACACACAGAAATAGACACACACATATATGCACATACATTACACACAGAAATAGACACACACATGTATATGCACATACATATACACATAGAAATATGCACTCACAAACACACAAACACAACAACACACGAACACACACACAGATATATTTTTGCCAAGTGTAGGAGTCTTACTCGTTTAATACACCACAAACCGCAGAGAAAGCGTACGTTTCTCAGCTCCTCTGTTTGTTAATGTGGGATTTAAGAGGTGCTATCGGTTGTGGCCGTGGTTACATTTCGGAGTAGTGCACAAACGGGAGGAGGGGAAGTGTTTTTTACGGGGGGGGGGGGAACGGCGCTCTCTCCCCGCACGGGGCCGCCCTCTGAGCCGCGGGTCGGGCCGGCGGGAGCGGGGGCCCCAGCCAGGAGGAACCGCGCGGGAGCGCTTCTGATGGGGTCTGGCCAAGCCACGCCCACCACGCTCCGGCTCACAGCTTTCACATTCATACGAGCGGACTGTGTGTGTATGCATGCACGGGCACTCACAAGACAACTGAGGGTGGCTGTCATGCTTCTATATATATATATATGTGTGTGTGTGTGTGCACATAAATATATATATATATATATAGAGAGAGAGAGCGAGAGTGAGAGAGAGATGTCAGTAAGCCTTGGGTGATTTTGTGTGGATGTGTGTGTGTGAGTATGTGTGCATGCATGTGTGTGTGTATGAGTGTGTCTGTGTGTGTGTGTGTGTGAGAGTATGTGTGCATGCATGTGTGTGTGTGTGAGTGTGTCTCTGTGTGAGTGTGTATGCGTGTGTGTGTGTGTGTGTGTGTGTGTGTGTGCGGAGACACATATAAAATGAGAGCTATCCTCGATTGCCTTGAAGGAGCCGCACGTGTACGTCCACGCAGGCTCATGAACGCGGAGCTCCTTCAGCACGATTGAAAGCCGGCGTTCGTTTCTCGTACGTCGGCGCGGCGAGCGGCGTCGGCGGTGTCGACTCGCGCGGGAGGGGGCGGGCCGGCCCCCGTAGCCCCAGCGACGCGCCGGTCACCCGGCGACGGTGCGGCCGCCGGTCACGCGAAAAAGAGCGTGCCCCTCTCTCTCCTCATTAAACCACCCCCACCCCCCACACCCCCACCCTGAACCCTGAAGGTTCAGCCGGACTCAGCAGCGGTGTCAGGCCCTCTGCGCTGCCTCGACACCTTGTGGGGGGGGGGGGGGGGGGGACGAGCTGTCACTCACTCCGCACAATACTCCCCTCGTCCCCGGGAGCTCTTCCCACGTCTAACAAGTGGCCTGAGCGCCTGGACCAGAGCTGCTCTCTGCCCCCTCCCTCCGTCGGCACGGTTTCCCTCTCTGTAAACGAGCCCAGCTACTCGCTTTGCCCTCCGGCTTCCAGCAAAAACAGAGCCTCTCATCATTTATTCTGTTGTCTGGACTTTTTTTTTTTTACGATGTGGAAAAAAAAAATCACCGTGACATCATTTCCAGACAAAAATATCATCTATGTGAGATGACTGTATTATAATAATAATAATAATAATAATAATAATAATAATCATAATAATCATGATCATCATCATAATAATAATCATCATAATAATAATAAATGGATATGCCATCCCCTCCACTATAGTTTGCTTATTGTACATGTGGAAATTAATTTTATTAAAACTGGTTCCCACAGTATAAATATATACGGTGTATATGCACAGCTGAAGGCCTGGCATTTTAATTAATATCGCTGGGCCCTGCGGTTCTTGGCTCCGCCTCCAGTCTGGGGGCCCCAAACGGACACGGTGCCATTTCCAGGGGCCGCTCTCACAGATGTGCCCGCCTAGGTGCTCTGCTGGCGCCGTCCCCCGCGACGCACGCGCTCCGTTCCAGTTACTACGGCGAAGCAGCTGGAGACCGGGGGGGGGGGTGCGGTGTGGGGTGGGGGGCTGCTATCCATCATCCACGGCCTGGCTCAGCTCCGGGGCCCCGGGACGGAGCCGGAATGGAGGCCTTTCGCCGGCGGGAAAACGCAGAATTCCGCGGACGCACCGAGGCGGTCCGACAGGGGAGCGGAGCGGACAGAAACGCGCTCTCCTGAACGGAAACGCGGTCGTCGTTCACACTGTCTGTTTACATACGCAGAAAAGCCCCCTTTGTCACCAAACATTACACACGCGTGTAAAGAAAAAAGGGAATTGTTGGGGAGGAGGGGCGTCCGCTTACCCACAAAGAAGGAGGCCTACTGATTTATTAATCAGGTTGTGGTGAAAATCCTCGTGTCTGTTTGAATGGGGTACTAAAGCGAGGTGAGGTCTGATTAGATAAGCCCGGCGATCAATATGACGATACATCGAAGGGACGGGCAGCAATTAAAGCGCAAACCCAGAGCCGGTGTCCGAGGCTGATAGAGGCCGGAAGAGCATTTCGGCGAGCCGCACCGCTTCGCTGTCTTAATGCGTGAATTAAACCGTAATTAGCAGAGCTGGGTTTGGCCGGAGGTGGAGGAAAACAGTGTAATGGACAGAGGGGCTCAGATGATTGACGGGTGTCAGCCCCCCAGTCCAAGGAAAGCATGACCGAGGTGCTCAGTGCACACGTCCGCATTCATACCTGACCCACAATGCATCTCTCACCGTGCTGCTGAATAACTGTCACCCCCTCTTGGCAAAATAAATAAACAAAGTGGTGACAATATTTATAACAAACACACAGACATCTACCCATCTGTTATCTATACCTGCTTATCCGGGACAGGGTCACAGGGGGTGCTGAAGCCTATCCCAGCATGCATTGCGTGAGAGGCAAGAATACACCCTGGACAGTTTGCCAATCTATCGCAGGGCACACACACCATTCACTCACACATTCATACCAATGACCAATTAAGAGCTTCCACCTAGCCTAGCTGAGCACAGAAAGCGTTTAAGACGTAAAGCAGCCGCCTGTCCTCTGGTGCGTCGGCGCTGAAGGTGGCGGCTGGGCGCGCCCGCCGGTTACAGATTGCGTAATGACGAGCTGCGCGCCCTCACTCCCGTTGCAGGTCGTTGTGTCGACGACCGCCAACGTGGACGGCCACGTCCTGGCGGTGTCGGACAACATGTTCGTGCACAACAACTCCAAGCACGGCCGGCGGGCGCGCCGCCTCGACCCGTCTGAAGGTACGGCTCCCTATCTGGACAATGGTAGGCACATTTTCGCATTCCCCTTTCATTTGCTGCTCCGCCCCTCCCCTCCCGTCCCCTCCCGTCCCCTCCCCCCTCTCTCTCTCTCACTCCGCACGTCTCTCTCTCCTCTCCTCCGTCCCGGGACGCACGCTCTGCCACGCCCTCGCTCTGCAGCCCCCTCCTCCTTTTCTTCTTTACCGTTTCCTTTTTCACCCACTCTATCACTTCCTGTTACTTTCTGCTTCTTTTCCACTTTAGGTATTATTATTATTATCATTATTATTATTATTATTATTCCTGCCATCATTATTATTACTATTTACTATTGTCATTATTATTATTATGATTATTATTGTTATTATTATTAGTAGTAATAATAATAATAATAATAATAATAATGTTATTATCATTACTGTCATTGTGCATATATAGAACAGAATGGTTCACTGTAGATGAAACATTTTTAACCCCCATTTCCAAACAAATGTCAAAATGTTTCCCGCATTGTGTGAGCTTGATGTCCAATTGCACATTTGTCGTGAAAAAAAAAAAAACAACAACAAAAAAAGAAAATACCCATGATGAAATCTGAAAAGAATTTGGCGTGAGGTCAGTTTCCTGTTGCTGGGTTCTGCTGGGGCCAATGAAAGCTGAGGAGGCTCGTATGAGAAAACAGGGCCCAGTGTTTTTCTTCCAGCTCGTTCCGTGTGATTGACTGATTGCCAGGTCTGAGGGAGAAATCCTGGAGCGGGTCGGCCTGGGAAATTCAGACGCAAAGCGCGCTAAGCGTGACCTTCTGACCCCTGACCGACTCCCGCATTTGGATCGCATTCAGTTATTCCGCAAAGACGTTGTGGAAAAATTGAGCTGGCGAGAAAGCATTTGCTTATCTCTACACTGTGTGGCAACGATAGGCTTTCCAGGGAGCAGTAACATTTAGAATAACAGCACAAACACTTTTCCTGGTATGCTGACCTTTTCTTTCGCAAACACACATAATAATAATAATAATAATAATAATAATAATAATAATAATAATACCAAAGCAATTAGAATATTATAATGACTTCATATTGTTTATGAATTGAATGACTAAGCTACAGGAGAATTGTATAATATAATATAAATATATATAGAATTGTTGCCCTAAGCATTAAAGTCATTATACCATTATACCTAGTGATGTAATGTTTTTCAGTCTCATATTCATTGCATGGTAGGTGTGTTTTGCCTAGCAACCAGCTTTAATGAGAAGAGCAATTAAAGAGGTTGAGCCCTGTCTCCCAGTCTTTAAGGTCCCCTGGGAACAGACAGGCGTCTACCATGGTTCCTCTCTCACCCTCCTCCACTTGGCCACCACTCCTGCAAAGCCTGATCCCCCCTTTAATCTTTATTTCATTTCAAGATCTGTCAATTGAACTATTTTGCTGCTTGTCTTTTGATGATATAGAAGTTGTAAACAAATAACTGCAAGCACAGCCAGAGGAAATGACCATCGCAAATGTGTGTTCTGTAGTTGTTGCATTTTGCATGGAAGGTGCATTTGCAGGCAAAATTCAGACTAGTTGCTTAATTTGTAAGACACACACACACACATACACACACACGGACATATGCATACAGAACCCACACACACATACACACACACGGACATATGCATACAGAACCCACACACACGGACATATGCATACAGAACCCCTACCCCATCCCACATTTAGCAGCTTTGCACGTTCTTTGAAAATACAATGTTCATTGTGATCACTTTCACTTCAAATCTATGGCTAAAATACCATCCACATAGTTTTCGCCCTACCGCATTCCTGAAAATGCTGTAGGGCAGTTAAAAACGCTCTTCTACCCCTCTGAGTCGGACATTCAAACATGAGTCGTTGAGAGAGCAGGAGCTACAGTAATAAAATCTAATCCCTTCCATGACGGCCATAAAAGCCAGACTGCAGGTAGGCAGGCGGTATGCTTTAGATTAGCAACACATTCTTTATGGGGACGGAGAATCCCTGTGAGATCCGAACACCCGTGTCCGTACGAAGCTTCTGCTCACTCGATCCTCGTTAGCCCATAATCTGATACTCAAAAGCAGTGTCCGCAAACTCTCAACTAATTCCTGCCACTGCCCCTGCTGCTGCAACCGCATAGAGTGGCTCTGTTGAATCACTTTAAAGATCACAGTGCTGTGAAAATTATTTACACTGGCTGAATATAAACTCTGGTAATGTGCTGTAGAGCTGATTTTTCCCATCACACCATAACACTGACAAGCACGCACACACACGCGCACTCGTGCAAACACACATACGCGCGCGCGCACACGCTATTGTTTGCAAGTTCATAAACGGCTCGGGCACCACCGCGAGCGAGCTCACAGCCCAAGGCCTTCAGCGGGGAAGTGATTTGCATGCCAAGTGCCTGTAATGCTGTTAGGTTTATGCAATAAAGACAAGCGAATCCAGGCTGCGGGGTTTTAGTGCGTTAAAGGGAACAGATGGCCAGAGGAGAGGTAAAAGGTATAATCCCATCAGCTGTAGTATCAGCCCGCCATCTGGACACTCCGCGCCACAATTACGAGACATTTTAGCACGCAGAACAAAGAAGTCTTCATAAAGCGAGATTAGACCTGTTTGAGTGTCTCAATATTGCGAGCCGGGAGAAAGGTGACGCACTCCGCCGTGTTTCCGGGGAAAGCGCGATGATTAGAGCCGGAGACTGTTTACTAAATAACACGCGGGGGGCTTTGATAGTCCGCCGGGTTCTCTTGGCTGCTTGACTGTCCACTTGAAACACAAAAGATTTGTCATACAACCCGTATGATTTGTCGGTGTGATGAGCGGTACTGATACTACGGTTCTGCCACAGTCCGTGCATAATTATCTGAAGATGTCACACAAATGCCTCGCGCGTGTTCACAGAATAAACGAAGAAAACATATTCTGTTTATTTAGATGCTGTGTCTACATTTTCTGGTCCGTTTGTATATTTTTTTCACGAAAAAGAAAATAAATATAACATAGTTACTTTAAATTTGTTGTTACTTTTACAAACCATGCGATTAGATATCCTTGAGTATGTCCCAGTTTTGGTAGGAGTCCTCGAAGCGGCCGTATTAATTCCCCCTGCTAATTCTCTAGTCCTTTTAAACCAAGTCCAGAAAGGACACGGTGATACGAACGCACGTCGCCAATTTCCAGGCCTGTTGCTGCAGTCGCCTTGCGCTTTAATTTTCATTATCCTCTTGCGAGCCCAGCGCGCGTATATCATTAGATCTCTAACACAGCCGGTGTAATTCAGTTTGCCATGGTTCCCACCGAACACATGTTCTCCCTCTATATGTGCATTGAAATGTATGCAAATGCGGGCAGAAGGGAGACGGCTTAAGGCCCAGACGTCCTCGTGACGGTCTCTGTGCTATTTCCGTGGGAGGCATAGCAAATTCCGAGGCAAAGCGCCGCGGTCTAAGGCCGCAGCTGCCAGACGGCCCCTCTTGTGCCGAGCCCCGCTTTTTGTCCCAACTCCCCAACCCCCCGCCCATCCCTTCTCCCTCTCACCTACAAAGTAAATTTGTTTACTGTAATTTTTGGTGAATTATTTGCTATAATTGGCAGCGCTGATGAAGGTCACTCCCTTTGAGAAGGCATGTCTGTCTTCAGAGGGCTGATCCTTTTCAAACGCCGTGCCTGCAATTAAGAAAAGCAAATGTCACTCGCGAGCCTCAGAAATGAAAATTTGTATGAACTTATTAGCATGAAGTCAACAGTGCTAGTTAAGGGCATGCTCCCGGTGTGTGTGCTCGGAGCCTCCGCTGCGCTGGGGAGATGCGCGCGGAATGAGCAAATATAACCTCCACTAGTCCAACATTAAAGCAAACAAAGGGAGCTGCCTCGCCTGAAGTGTTCTACACAACAATAGTTAATGTGATTCAACTGGACCTGGCTGCCTGCGGTGGGCCATAGGAAGGGACTGTGCTTCAAAATAGCTCGCCAGTTCATATTTTACGGCTTTATTAAAATGAAATATTCAGAAATAGGCTGTTTCTATTTTAACATTGTAGCGGTATGTGCGAATAACACATTAAATGGTGAAAATAGAGAATAGCGCGCTATTGCTAACAGATAAGCAAAAAATCTCAGAAACATTTACTGTAACAGTTTCAGTTGTACTAAAAGGCTTTGCAGATAGCAGAATATCCCTTGTGAATTATTTAGGAGGCTAGGTGTTCGTTGTAAACCTAGATGGGCGGCTGCACCGACAGTAAAAGCGATGTAACAATAAAGGTGTAAGGTTAAAAAAAACCTGCGGGTGATTCAGGTTGAGTTGAGGACAGATAATTGAGATTTGTAATCGCAAAAGCGCAAATCTTTAGTATCCGCTCCTCTACTTGGCATTAAAGTCGGAGTACAAAAGCCATCCAAGCCGCTGAAAAATGTCTGTCAACACCATGTAAAAGAAGATCTGATCAAAGCGGAGACCAAAGCGGTTCACGCGGGGCGCGCGCCCCCCTTGGCCCCAGCCTGACTGTGTGTCAAGGAGCGGCTGCTGTGAGACAGTTGTGCTCGTGCGTCCGCGATCATGCTGCGCTCCACATGCCATCCATACCGGTCTAATAAGGCATGCAGGTTTCAAAACTGAAATTGGAACTTCCTATCGATGGCTCATAGTTATTAAATTAAATGCATGCCTGTTCACTGACCAGATAGATCAGTCTCTCTGTTTATCTCCCTCTCCCAAATTCGCTGTGGATAGCGTTTTAAAATTCAAAGCTCATGTGCCACGGTCTCCCTCAATCACTCTATTTACGCTTCTAGACCAGTGAAGTAAAACAGAAAAATCGACAGCATGCGCAACACGCTGCTTAGTATGTTTAATAGCCAACATCGCCCGAAGGCATCAATGCATTGTCTCCAGCTAGAACAGCACTGCCTCGCGTTTATAGTGTAAACATTAAGTTAACGGTTTTCTGTAAGTAGGCTACATGAGGTCGGTGATATGCGATTGTGCTTTTTACGTGTGACGGCACTATCATTCACTTTTTCTATTGATTTGAATGCTGTGCTACTGGGAAGGTGCTTTGCTTCGCTATTACGCAAAGATAGGTCCTAAATTCTCGTTTTTTCTGCCTTGTACAAGCAGCTACACCGTGCATAAAAGCCATTAGCCCCAGCGAAGGATGGACCACGGGCGGAGCAACCGTTATCATCATCGGCGACAACTTCTTCGACGGCCTGCAAGTCGTCTTCGGCACTATGCTGGTGTGGAGTGAGGTGCGTTTTCTCTTTTGTAATTTCAGTTTAATTGTTTCCAGCCATTTTGTTTGCCATTAAGTGAAACGGTTTGCTGGTTTGTAACACCGACTGGAAAATGAAGCAATTATTGATATTCCCACTTTCCCCGTAACATATTTTATTATTAATAAAGAGACAAAGACAGTGCACCGAGGTTGTAAAACTGAGTTTTAACAAGCTACACGGAAAAAAAAGTTCAGCATCAGTTCAACTTTTAAAGATTAAACCATGATGTCTATCAGAGTTGAACTTGATTCTGCGTGTATGATTTTGACCCTGCCTAATGCACATGGCAAAGATTTTCAGAACAACTTTTAGATGGTCAATTGAATATACAGCACATGTAAAGAAAACAAAAACTTGGACGAGAGTGTGCGCATGTTAAATTAAGTTAAACAACTGCCAAGTCCTCTGTTTGGACTGTTAAAACCAGTCCAGCTCCCAGTACAATTGAACAATTAGTGCTGAGAAATCAGTGGGAAAGGGGAGACATATGGAAGCCATTTAGGACTGAACAATGCCCTCTGGCCTTTCCTGCAAGACTCTATGCCAAGGACCATTTGCAGACATTTTCTTAAAAACAAAAAACTGTAGAACCTTGAATTTGAATGGTTGGGGAGGAGGGGTGTGTGTGTGTGTGTGTGTGGGGGGGGGGGGGGGGCGTGTTAGCTGACTGGCTAATTTCATCTGAGCGATTATATTCAAATGGAACGAGAGTGCTGTTGTTATCGGCGGCCATCTTGGAGCGGCCTGCTGAAGCGTGATTTGCGTTTCTTCCAGCTGATAACCCCCCACGCCATCCGGGTCCAGACCCCGCCCAGGCACATCCCGGGCGTGGTGGAGGTCACCCTCTCCTACAAATCCAAGCAGTTCTGCAAAGGGGCGCCGGGGAGATTCGTCTACACCGGTAAGGCTCGTGCTCGCGTCCCCCTCTCTCTCTGTGCGGTCCGGCCGCTCGCCCGTTACCGCCCGGCTGTGGCCCTGGGGACGGCCTTCTCTCGGGCCCGTGGGGTGTGTGGGAGTGGCAGAGTGGGAGTGGCAGAGCGGGGTGGCAGAGTGGGCGTGGCAGAGCGGGCATGGCAGAGCGGGTGTTTAGGGGGTACTGCTCTGTGTAACTCTATGTGTCCATATAGAGCCAGGCTCAGGAAGGCTGCCAGGGCCTGTTGAGCTGAAGTCCAGTACAGTGACTCCCCTGACCCGGCCCTCTGTTCCCCTGTGCTTCTCAGATAAAAAACTTTCTGCTGGGAGCAGTGTGTGTGTCTGCTGTGTGCATGTGTGCTTATGCGTGTGCGTGTATTTGTGTGTGTGTGTGTATGCATGCTTATATGTGTACATGTGTGTATGTGTGTGTGTGTGTGTGTGTGTGTGCGCGTGTGAGAGAGAGAGTGTGTGTGCATACGCATGTGTGCTTATGTGTGTGTGTGTATGTGTGTGCTTGTGTGCGTATGAATGTGCGAGTGTGTAAGAGAGAGTATGTGTGTGTGTGCATACACGTGTGTGTGTGTGTGTGGTTTTATCTGCACTGGGTGTGGTGTGTGTGTGCTTGTGTGTGTGTGTGGGTCTATCTGTGCTGCGTGTGGTGTGTGTGTGTGAGTGAGTGTGTGCTTGTGTGTGTGTGTGTGTGTTTGTGCATGTGTGTATGAGTGTTAGTGAGTGGGTGAGTGAGTGTGTGTGTGTATGCAGTGTGTGCATGAGTGAGTGAGTGAGTGAGTGAGCGTGTGGGTCTATCTGTGCTGGGTGTGGTGCGTGTGTGCGTGAGTGAGTGAGTGAGTGTGTGTGTGTGTGTATGCAGTGTATGTGTGCGTGAGTGAGTGTGTGGGTCTATCTGTGCTGGGTGTGGTGCGTGTGTGAGTGAGTGAGTGAGTGTGTGTGTGTGTGTGTGTATGCAGTGTATGTGTGCGTGAGTGAGTGTGTGGGTCTATCTGTGCTGCGTGTGGTGCGTGTGTGAGTGTTAGTGAGTGAGTGCGTGTGGGGGAGGTGGGAGGGGCACAGGGGTGCTGACCTGTCTGACCCGGAAGCCTGTGTCTGCTCTGAAACCCATGAGGGCCGTGAGATGATCACCAGCGCCCGCTCTCCCTATCCGAAACCCGAGCCCGGGGTCCCGCCAGGGGCCCTCCCGCCGACCCGCCGGGGTCCCATTAGGAGGGGGAGGAGCCCCGTGACCCCGCCCACCCCCCCCTCCCCGGGCAGCTGTTTCACATCACGGCCCCACCGAGCTCGCAGACTGACACGGCACTCTAACATTTAACCCCCCCCCAGCAGGAAGAGAGCAGAGGGCAAGCAGGCTCCGCCATAATGAAGCAAGAGCGCAGTGAGCTGCCTAGCGCCCGGGGAAGCCTTATACGCTGAGACACTAATGCCTCCTGTATCCCATACCACCCAGTAAACGTGCCAGATCTCTTAAGAACAGCCCCATTAGTCACACTGATGAAGCAGATTATGATGATTGTCTTAAGTTTTAGGGGGGTAAAAATGTCCCCCGCCCTACCCCCTGTTTATCCAAAGCACTTCACTGGCATGGCTTGGGACGGTGTTGACCGAACAGAGGCCACAGAAAAAACGAAGATTTAATTATGCCGCTAAACTGTCACTGAATGTTTCTCTGACAGTGAACAGTGAACACGTTCTGCTGTCATTTCTTAGGGTACAATAACAGTCAAGTGTACCATGAAACCCAATATCTTTGTGTTCCATATTGAAAATATATAATGTGGTAGACTGGCATTAGCCTGGAGCTGTGCATAGTTAATATTATCAGATGCTAACCGGTCAAAAGAGTGCTAGGGCAAACTAGTTATGAGAGGATTTCTTGAGACAGAAAGAAAGTATAGGCCTACTGAAGAAAATTTGGCTTGTTTTTCCTTAAATGTACCCATAATTGTGATGCTAACGATCATCAGTTAGCAGCATTATCCCGTCAAACCTGTGTGGTTTGTTGGCCTTTGATAAAGTGCATTTGTACAAAATTCATCCTGTAAGTTTTCTTTGAATTGTTGTCGTGTTGGACAATCAAGTTTACGCCATACTCTAGCTATACAGACTCATTGTCACAATTATGTCTAACGTAACTGGCATTAGCATACAAGCTACATTACCATGACTGCAATTTTCGCAACTTGTATATCAGATTAAACTATAGTAGCCTTTGGAGTCTGCTTTCTGGAAATTAAAATTTGAAGTTATTCGTTTTAAAGAAACCACTCGACGTTAATGCCGATGTAAACAGCCGCAGCTCTTCAACAGCGCCGTACCGCCTTCGGCTAATATGGGCAGTTAGCTCAGCGGCGCACTTGACTAGCGCGATGAATTAAAAGAGTGAGTCACAAACACCATGTACTCTTCCCCCCTCCAGTCCCGTCTATTCCCAAAGGTTCTCTCCCCGGTTGTGAGGAGGTCAGGATAAGAACAGGCACTACTGCTGTGTACCAGAGCCCTTACAAGCAGAATTAGCCGTTATTCTGGACCTAATTGCCAATTAATGGCAAATTGCCTTCTGGAGACCCAAATACAACGAACTGTAGTGAGCAGCCGATGCTAAATTAGCGCAACATTTTTCTTTATTTAAGAATGCGTAAGTTGCAGACTGATTGTTATTGTGCCGTTAAAACAATGTCATTTTTTTGGACATTGTTTCTCTTTTACCGGTTTGCAGAACAGCTGTTTTCCTATCGGATCTAAATTTGTTCGTAATAGTTAAATAAATATAAGCCATTTCAAACAATGCTTAATGTAATTACAGTCATACACTTGCATATTCTGTTGATGATTTATTGTTATTGTTTTTGCCTCTCACAATCGTAACGACTTTATAAACAGACATTTGGAAGTTCGTTTGGAAGAAAAGGTCTCTAATTTCAACGCGGTGAATCATTTCTGGTCAGGGAATGCGTATTAATGGCCGACAGTTCAGCGAGTTCAATTTTGGGAAATTTCTGTCAGATTTGCTTTGGAACGCAGTTTCC
The DNA here is from genome assembly GCA_039654925.1 of Anguilla pacifica. Lineage (NCBI taxonomy): Eukaryota > Metazoa > Chordata > Actinopteri > Anguilliformes > Anguillidae > Anguilla > Anguilla pacifica. The sequence goes on along the minus strand of CM077301.1, from coordinate 31,045,705 downwards.
TGCAAACTCTCTCCACGGCTCATTTAGGACTTTTCGTGTCGACCCTCCCTCGCCCAAACGTTTTGTTGGCCCGCCCTCGTTTAAAATATTTTTTCTCGCTCAATTAAAGAAATTATCGCTAATTACCCAGGAGTCACCGGGCTGCCCGCTGCGGGCTCAGTGCTGTACGCAAACACAGAGATCTGCAGCCGATAGCGAACACACCCTAAATAGACTGAAGAGGGGCTTGAATACATGGAACCTTTCCTGGGATTGCTAGACATCTGCGAGATGTCAGTAGGCACCAGATGATTATTCTTTGTATGCTTTTACAAGTTAGAGGACTTGTAAAAAATTATGAGTCAGCTGGCCATATATCATTATATCAGTGGCATGTCTGCTGACCTGACAACGAGGTCATATTTATTATATTTGGTTCTGAGTAAGGCTCGTTTCTCACTGAAATAATGAATTCCTCACAGAGAGAGAGAGAGAGAGGGAGAGTGAGAGTGAGGGAGAGAGAGAGGAGAGTGAGTGAGAGTGAGGGAGACAGAGAGAGAGTGAGGGGGAGAGGGAGAGGAGAGAGAGAGTGAGGGAGCCAGAGAGAGAGTGGGAGAGAGAGTGAGGAGAGAGAGAGAGTGAGGGGGAGATAGAGAGGAGAGAGAGAGAGTGAGGGAGCCAGAGAGAGTGAGGGGGAGAGAGAGAGGAGAGAGAGAGAGTGAGGGGGAGATAGAGGGGAGAGAGAGAGAGTGAGGGAGACAGAGAGAGAGTAAGGGGGAGAGAGAGAGAGTGAGGGGGAGATAGAGAGGAGAGAGAGAGAGTGAGGGAGCCAGAGAGAGTGAGGGGGAGAGAGAGAGGAGAGAGAGAGAGTGAGGGGGAGAGAGAGAGGAGAGAGAGAGAGTGAGGGGGAGAGAGAGAGAGTGAGGGAGACAGAGAGAGACGTATGCCTTTGAGTTAAAGGTCCTCGTTGCGGAAGTGCTTTAAAGATCTTTTGTGTTCATTCTGGTGTGATTCTGTCAATGGCTCCGCTACAGTAGCGAGAGTCAATAGCTCTTTGCCATCACAGCGAACACAGGCTTTCTGTCTCAGAGGCCAGGGCCCTTTAAACAAATCACTGCTATTCACGATGAAAAATGGCCGAACTGCCACCCACGGATACAGTTGAGACACGTTTTCTTTCCAGTGTCGAGAGCTGCGTTCAGAAGTGCAAAAGTGCAAGCGCTAACAGATTTAGGATCGGCAGCGAGCGAAAAACAATTTATACAGATCTGAGTTTGGGCATCTGCAGAATATTAATTATTCATACATCACAACCTTATTTTATGAAAGAAACTACCGCTACACACCTACAATGCAGAGATATAACATCAGTGTGTTCATACACCATCATAGACCATCATACACCAACAGCAAGAAATGTACCTTTTTTTACCGAGACGTTTTTTCCTTTTTTTTTATGAATTACCGTATTTTTTAAATTGACTGAAGAACTCGCATAACAGCTTATGCCAGTCTTATACATTGCAAGTTTTAACCTTGTTTATTTCACCACAACTTCCGTAGCCATTAAGGTACTCATATCACTCTCGCATTGATCTGGATTTGGTGCTAGAAGCAGCTGTCAGCGGGGTCCCAAAAATCAAAGCGGGACAGATGTGCCTGTCCTGGTGTCAATACGGCTCTCTCTAATAAGCCCCCCGCAGCTGATCAGGCACTTTTAAAAGGCTTCCCTCGCTGACATCTTAAATCCCCTCAGCTGAATGTGATAAACAGGGTTTTTTTTTCTGTTTTCCCTGAGAAAGACCTGCTTCAGTGACAAGAAGCAAACACGAAAATTTACCTGCTAAATAAATGTTGACCACAACAAGAACCATACTTTATTTATTTTTTCATTTTTGAGAATAATTATATCAATCAAATTAATGCGTGAAAAAAGACCCAATGGGAATCAGCTATCGGATGGCTATTGCTAGCTGTTATGACATATTGTTAGCTGTAGGGTCTGTATAACGTATTTGCCACTTGGAAGACCTTCACTGGTTTCAACCAATGACAGGCTTCATAAATAAAACGCAACACGCCGCCCTAATTGCATCAAAGCTATTGGTTTCTGTTTAGGCGGGGTCACTGACGACCCGGCCTGTTACGCCCCGCTGGACGTCTGAGAAGTAAGACGGACCAACGGCTCCATCGAACCCCGAGACCATTCGTCCTAATCAGTGACACCCATTTACCGGAATTGCTTAAAATGAACTACACCTCCTCACGGAGAAACGGCACATTATGCCCCCCCCGGACCCCCCCCCCCATTCATCACGGCTAAACTTTCCCCTTCCTCCGGAGGGACGGCGGACATGCATCAAAACGCTCAGAAAAAAATGATTGGACGAGAGCCGGCTGTCACGCATTTATCAGGAAGCGGGGGACGCCATTCGCTAATTTCCCAACCTGCGTGGTGACAGGGTGCTCTGTCTTCAGGCCCTCAGTGACCAGCTTGGCCTTTTTATTATTAGTGCGAGTCTGGCTTTCGTTCTCTTATTTCTTTATTTATTTCATTTATTTACTTTTTTATGTTGTGGGGGGAAGGGGGCGTCAAATAACAAATCACATTTGTCTGTGCAGCAGCTTGGAATTATTATTATTATTATTATTTTTTTTAAAGTTTTTTTTTTGTTTTTTGTTTTCCGTGCTTTACTGTCTGACGGACGTTGACCAAATATGGGCTTCCTGCTCTGCCAGGATGCTCTGTCGGTGGAGCTGGACGGTGGTGAGGGCTGATAAATCAAAGTTTTCTCGTCAAGGTGAAGATATTGACTCTGCCGCACCGAAACTGACTAAACGTTGCGGGGGGAAGGAGACGGTCATTTGTCAAAAAAAGGACAGAGAGGTCATTTCTCTTTTACTCAATAAAGCTCCTGGTCAGAGAGTTCTTCATCTGGGTGACGCTGTGTCAGAAACACAAAAAAAGCTTATATACATGAGTAATAGCTCATAACAAAAACATTTATGTTGGTCTGTAACAATTTAAGACCTGCATTATTATTTAATTGATATTGCACATTTTTGCTAAAGTAGTATTTGTTTAATTAATCTTTATTTAAACAGGGAACTTGAACAGGTTGAGAAAGAATCAGCTGGCCAGTCGATTACGTTTTCAGCTTGTGCGCGGTACATATTTGTACAAATACAGAGTCGTTTAGGGCCACAACATCCCTGTAGAGACGCATGCAGCGACAGAAATAGAGTCTCATCATACCTACAGTAAGTATGGAAGCAGTGTCATCCCTGTTTCTCGATGGACTACTATCAGCAAGCAAGCGAGTTCATTCAGCTGTTAAGTGCTGGGTGATTTATGTTGGAGCAATATGGGGCTCCATATTATGTGTGACTTATTTATAAGTTTTTAAAAAAAAAAAAAGTAATTTGATGAAATATATTAGCTTGATGAAGTCTTGAATTCACAAAATGATACCAGTTCCTCGGTTCTAAGAGTGTGTTACTGTAAATGAAAGTAAACATGAAGCAGAGGATGTATGTAAGAGGAATCCTCCCTCTTCTCCCCCCAGTTAGAAGGAGGAGGTTAAAAAAAATGGCGGATGATAAAAGTTTTAGTTGCGCTAAACTAATTGCCGGATGAGGCGAGGGTTCGGAAATGCAAAGGATGCTGGGAATTGAAAAAGACTGGAGAATCTCTCTCTCTCTCTCTCTCTCTCTCTCTCTCTCTCTCTGAATGATCTAGATATTGTCCTTATCAAAACATTTCTGAGGGCCTCACTCGTCTGAAATCTGTACATCAGCCGCCTCCCCCCCCCCCCCCCCCCCCCCCACCCCACCCAAGCGGTGCTTTGTAGTCTCTGATCCGCGATTATGTGATGCGGGGGGATTCCTCGTGGCCTGGCCCCGCCCCCCTGCTCCAAGCCGCATGGCTGTGATTGGCTGCCGCCCGGGTGGCTGGTGCCGGGGCTCCAGACGCGGTAATCAAAGGAGCCGTGCAAACAGAGCTGTGTGAGTGCCGGCCAGTAGTTGTCAGCGAGGGCCGTTTTCCTCTGAATAAGCGATGA